>CP038117.1:0-600000 GCA_004519485.1 Nannochloropsis oceanica
GGAGGGAGAGAGGGAGGGAGGGAGAGAGGGAGGGAGGGAGGGAGGGACGGGAGGGAGGGAGGGACGGAGGGAGGGAGGGACGGAGGGACGGAGGGAGGGAGGATACCTTGAGGTAGGGGGCGGCGGTGGCATAATCCCAGAAAGCCAAAGCTTTATATTTATGCAATAGTCCAGTGACTGCATCCACGTCGACGCATAAACCCGTGATGTTACTGGCGGCGGTGAAGGCACCCACCTGGGGGAGGGAGGGGGGAAGGGAGGAGAGAGATGAGTGGGCCAGGAGGATGGATGAAAGGAAAGAGGGAGGAAGACGGGTGCGAGGAAGGGAAGGAGGGAGGAAGGGAGGGAGGGAGGAAGGGAGGGAGGGAGGGAGGGTAGGAAGACTATACCTTGAGGGGGCGGTTGGCGTATTTGTGTAAGAGGCGCTCGAGCTGGACCAGGTCCACGCCCGTCCGAGGAGCGGCACGAATGGAGACCACCTGGGGCAGGAGGGGGGAGGGAGGGGTAGGAGGTTAGATTGAATGGATGATAGGGCCACGATCCGTCAGGCAGTCTCGCCCTCTATCCCTCTCTATCTCTTTCCCTCCCTCCCTCCCTACCTACCTACCTACCTACCTACCTACCTCTGCGACACTCTCTCGCCAGGGCAGAAGGTTGGAATGATGAGCGAAAGGGCCCGCAAACACGACGGGGCGATCGTTGACAGGATCGGCCGAGGCAGGAAGGGGATGATTCAGATTGAGGACGTGGACCTGGGGAGGGAGGGAGGGAGGGAGGGAGGGAGGGAGGGAGGGAGGGAGGGAGGGAGGGAGGGAGGGAAAGAATAAGGTCAGGGGAAATGTTAAAAGGGAGGAAGGAAAGATGTGAGGGAGGGAGGGGGAGGGAGGGAGGGAGCAGGGAAGGAGGGAGGGAGGGAGCATGGAGGGAGGGAGGGAGGAAGGGAAAGACGCACCATTTTGTGGACCGCCGCTGTGCATCCGGAGCCGGTGAAGAGGATGATGTCCTCAGCGGCCTTTCCAGTAACCCGAGCGTTCACTGATTCTGAAGGAGGGAGGGAAAGAAAGAGGGAGGGAGAGAGGGAGGGTCAGCGAGGAAGGGAGGAAGGGAGGGAGGGAGGAAGGGAGGGAGGGAAGAGAGAACCTACCGGCGATGATCTGGCGGGCCTCATGGCGATAGAGTGTGGTTTGCATGCCGGTGATGGAGGTGGTTGTGTGGGTATTACCGTAGAAGGGCATTACTTCCAGGCGTAGGAAGTCCTTTTGGGGGGGGGAAAGGGAAGTGTGCAAGAGGAAGGAGGGAGGGAGGGAGGGAGGGAGGGAAGGCAAGCACATGGGTGTTTGAAAAGGGACGACGATTTGAAACAGAAAGGTACTTCAGTCAGTCCATTGTCCCCTCTTTTTTATCCTTCCTCCCTCCGTCTCCCTCTCTCTCATCACTTACCTCGATGAAATGCAGCTGCCGGCCTGAGGCTGTCCAGTCTGCGTAAACAATCGGCTTATTCCCCCCCAAAGGGGAGTCGAATGGCTGGAAGCGCCCCACCAAGGAGTCCTGGATAGTGTTAATTGATTAATTGATTCGATTAATGTACGCACCAAAAAGGGACGTGGTGATCATTGGCTCGATTCATGCCAGAATGGACTCACTTGAATGCGTTGCAATAGCTCGGGGCGTCTATTATCCCGCTGCTGGCTTATCAAGGAGCCCTCCCGTTCTTTCTCCTCCAGCACCTGTCCAGATTACATGCAGGCGCGCGGACATGTTGGAAAACAATTTAAAGGTCAGAATAATTGATGGGACGTACAGCGGCTTGTCTCCATCCTTCCTTTATGCCTCCCCACCCTCGTTACCTCGTAGAATTGACGATAGGAAATAGACGGGGTATTGGGTGGCTCGTCATTCCCTCCTCCGCCACCCCCTCGTCCCGCACCGTTGCCATTGCTGTCGCTTGTCATTGTGGTGCTACTATCGTTGCCGAATGCTCGGCCCTTTCCACCGTGCGGACCTTGTATCTAACGACGTGCTGATGATGAGTCAACTGGATGACAGGCTTCCAGAACGATTGGTCAAAAAGCCTTACTCGCTTACGTGCGCCAGGCCTGTAGTAAAACAAGATTGGTCATGTGGTAAGAGCCAGGTCAGTATCGAAAAGGGTTCCGAACAACAGATACATAGCGACGGCGGAGGTCAGGCAACGGTGTGCAGAAGGAAGGAACCGTTGATAACTGAGTGTTCCACGCACGACGCAAAGCAACTATTGTAGCACTGTGTATTCGCATTGTATGCCTTGCTCTCTCCTTCGTAGATGCTGCAGAGATATAACGTAGTCGTGTTAATGTCTGTAGGCGAAAAAAGGCAGATTTTTCCCTACATTTCTGTAAAGTGACCTTTCATCGTTGTCATGTTCAACTGGGGGTGGTAAAATGGCAACACACAGCCATTGAAGGAAAATTGTGGAGGCAGTGTGGGGGAAAAGTGGTGAGATGGACGACGTTAGTTTGCCTGTCCAAATTATACATTCGTCTATCTCTGCCAATGCTAAAAACTTCGTACAGATCTTTTTTCTTCTCCTCTTCTTCCTTCTCCTTTTTTTTTTTTTTCCTCTTACTCCTTTTCCTCCACGACGATTTATCCTCTCTTCTCCTCTCCTTCCCCGTGCCCCACGGCCAAAGGTGGCGCAACGGCAGCATGTACCAGCAATAGCTCTGCCCTCTGTTTTGGTTCCTCCATCACCGTACTGATCATCGTAGAATGGGGCACCGAGACATCGCCGCCACCCTCCTCCCTCGTCCTTTCCTCTTTTCCTCCCCCAATAGCCCGCACCCGCGTAGTAAGCTTCCAGGGGGGATTGGAGGGAGAGGCCAGAGCAAGCAGTGCCCGGCGCACCCACGTTGTGTAAAAAAAAGGCTGGGCTGTCGTATGAAGGGTCTTGTGTCGCCTCTTCCCTCCCTCCCTCCCTCCCTTCCCATCAGCGTCAGCCTGAGCTTCCTCTACGAGTCGAGCGGCAGGAATATGTCCCACGAGGGGTTGAAGGCAGGCGTCCTTTACGCGCACACGTAGTTCTCGTCGTGGCAACGGTGAGAAGGAAGGAGAGGTGGAGGAAGAGGAGGAGAAGGAGGAGGAGGACGGGAGGGAGGAAGGGGCTGAGGAAGGGGGGTCGGCCACAAGCAAGATCAAGTCGCGGTACACCCATTTGTTTCCTCTTTCCTCTCTTCTGATATCCTCCCCTTCCTCCAACTCGCCCAAGGCATCCATCCTCGGTTTTGGTTTCACAAGCACAGCCGCCATCTCTCCCACTTCCGGCAGACACTGCTCCTCTCCCTCCCTCCCTCCCTCCCTCCCTCCCTCCCTCCCTCCCTCCTTCCCTCCTTCATCGGCAGGGATGTAGACACCGACCACCGCACCCACCAGAACCAGGGGCTTGCCGGGTGCTCTAGGCGATAATGGCTCCTCCTTACCCTCTTGATCCTGATGATCCTCTTGTGGCGGGTACTGTTGCTGTTGCTGCTGCTGCTGCTCCTCCTGCTTCTGTGGTTCAGCGGTAGGAGCAGAAGGAAGAGTGGGAGGGGAAGCAGGTGGAGCAGATGGGAAAGGGGGAGGAGCGGAAGGATGCAACAGTACCCATGCCTCTCGCACCGTCTGCACTTTAACTCGCACCGACTCCATTTTTCTCCTCCTCTTTCTCCTAACCCCCTCTCGTTCCGTCCTCCGCCCCTCCTTGTCCTGCTCCCTCGTTCCCTCCACATACAGGCACGTCTTCGCCGTCTGCGTGGGGGCCATCATCCCCCCTGCCAACACTACACACCCCACATTCGACACAACAACCTGCACCTTCCCCCCTTCATCCTCCTCATCCTCCTCCTCCTCCATCATCTCCCCTAACTCCTCCTCCGCCTCCTCCTCCTCCTCCTCCTCCTCCCCCACCATCCTTCTCAACGCATCCCTCCTCTGTAACGCACATTCCAGCTGCCCCACCCCCTCCATCTCTTCCGGAAACTCTAAGACATGGCCCACCCCTCTTGCATCCACCAGCTTAAAAACTATCACCCTCCCTCCCCCTCCATTCTGTTCCCCTCCTTCTCTTACTGCCCGAGTCCGCCACTGCCACTCACGCACTATCCCCCTCACTTCCCCATCCTCCCTCCCCACCATCAATCCTTCGTAACCCCCTCCACTCGATTCAATGTCAGCTCGCCCCCGAAGCTTTCCTTCGTAACCGCCACTTTTTTCCCTTCCTCCCCCTTCTCTTCCTCGTATTCCTCCTTCTCCTCCTCCTCCCACCATCGCCGTCGGGCGTCGAGCTGCCTGTCTTTCTCTATCTGCCTGACGCATGTCCTCCACCTCCTTCCAATGCCACAACGCTTCGGCCCTTGCCAACAGCGAACGGTACAGCTCCAACCGCTCTTCCCTATCTCCTTCCACTTCTCTACCCTGACACACAGCACGCTGCAGTAGGCGAGGAGCTTCGGCCCGGCTGGGGATGACTGTTAGTTGAGGTCGCCTTCCGGAGGCTTTGAACCCCTTCTCGCCCATAAAGCGATCTATCCCCACATGCGTGGCAAGGAGTAAATCTCCCTTGCGCAAGCGTCCGCCCGCCTCGTCCGCCAAGCGCTGGCCCCAGAGAGAGAGTTTGACGATGCTGCCTTCGTCTTGCAAATGGAGGGAGCGCAGGGACGACGTAAAAGTAGTTCCATCCCGTCGACGGCATTCTAGAGTGCGGACCGAGTGGCCTTCCAAGGACGCCACAATGCCAAGAATGGCCTCCACGTGTGTGCCTTCGACGGGCTGGCGGACCAAGGCCGTCAGGCCCAGGCCGTGGTCGTACTGGCGCGATATTGCCACTGCGGTTAAGGATCAAGAGGGTAAACGGGCTGTGTGGACTGACGCGGCGGTTGGTACCACTCTCAGGTCTGGCCAAGGCCTTTAAAATGTGGGGGAGAATGGAAAATGAGAGAGATCATGAGGCGCGGTGCGATGTACCCCGTGGGGACAGGGCCACTGACAGACGTAAAATAAACTGTCTGCCGGGAGCCGAAGCTACTCGGTCATCGGCCAAACGGCCTGCCGACGCGATGCCTCTTTTTAAATTAAAAAAAAAAGCAACGTACAGTCCATAGGTATGTTGTTGAGAGGGAGAACTAGCGAGACTAAAAGGAGTTCGAAACGCTGCTGAACACTGCAGTCTTAGTGCTGATGCAACCACGGCCAGCAGCAGATACTTTGACATGTTTTTAACCTCCTACCCCCTCCCTCCAGAAGAAAAAAAACAAGTTAGAGCTGCAAAATTACTTGTAGCTTGAAGGCTACCGTGTTCTTTTATCTCTTTTTGATTAATTTTTACGTGCATATTTCCTGACAAAAATATCTTTTCGGTGTAGGCTATCTCAAAGCACCTCTTTTTTTCCTCCTTGCTCGTTCGCCATTCCATCGCACTGTCTTTCCACTTCCTTGCATGCACACAATGCTTTTATCACAGCTACTTCAAGCTCTCATCCTGACACCCAATTATTGAGCTCCTATCAATTAAACATGCAAACATGAAAATAAACACACGGACGATGATGGGCAGGCTGTTGAAGGCATGTGACGAGCGCCTTATGAGGCAGTACCTCGTGGAAGGAGGGGGCTTTTTTCGTGACACCGATGCCCTAGAAGATGACGAAGGGCTCGAAGAAAAAGGTGTTGACTTAGAATTTGTAGAAGATGGGATGGTGGAGGAGGGGGAGTACAACTACTCTGGATTCGACGAGCTAGCCGTTCGAATGGCGGTGCTTTCCCGTCAGACCTGCCCAGAGGACTATGCCTGTCCCGTCGCTCACCCCTATCACCCTCTGAACATGAGTTTGTACGATCGCACCGCTGTGTTTGGCGTGGGGACAGCCCCGCACCTGTTTGGGAACAGCGTCATGCACCTGGACCGGGAGCGGCTGAGACGTGTGTTGGACATCCACCGATACCGAAATATGGGCCGGGAGCCTTCGCAGACCTTGCTGAGGGAGCAGGATTTGGGACAGGGGTCGTTTGGGTGGGTGTTCAAGGTGGGGAAGAAGCAGCAATATTGCCAAGAGGTGGCTGTGAAGGCGGCACCGCTCGCAAATACCTCGTGGACGGAGGAGGCTTTCTTTGATACGGAGGGCATCGTCTGGGCAGGGGTAATGGAGATGATGGCATTGAAACGCGCCCTTCTGCACAACGTTTCGGCCGTTGTCAAGATTTTGGGCGTGGCGGTAGAGGAGGGGTACCTTTTGATTGCGCTTGAATTTGCACCCAACGGGACGATGGGCAGGCTAGTGAAGGCTTGTAACGAGCGCCTCGTGAGGCAGTACGGCCTTCAGATGCTAAAAATCGTGGAAGATCTTAACGCAAGCGGAATCGTCCACAGGGACATGAAGCCTGAAAACTTTCTTTTGGACGAAAGTTGGCGAGCCGTAGCGGCTGATTTCGGCCTCGCGCACGTCAACAAGGAGGAAGGACAAGGCGCGCACGGAGAGGTCGAGGGCACCAGAGCTGGACGGAAAGACTGTACACACGTACATATCCGACCTGGCTTGTAGGGAAAACGATGGTTGCCTTAACGTTGAGCCATGAGCATGTAGATTTGACCCGAGAGGTGATAATTCGCAAGCTAATTGGGTCGTCGTGGTCACAAGGGAGGCAGGAGGTAATGTGACAGAAGGTGGAGCGGGGGAAGCTTAGCCACCCTACGCCCCCACCACCATTTCTTCTACCCAATCCACTTTTTCTGGCAGCACCCACGTCTTCTCCACTTTGCTCGTCGACGGACGTTTCTCGGGGTTGTCATCAAGCAGGTCCCATATTACTTCCAGCCCTCCCTGCGACCATTTCAACCTTATTAGGTTACGGATGATCATCTCTCGAGTCATATCCACATATCCATAACCTAGTACCAAGGCAACCATCGTCTTTCCGACAGAATACAGATCACATTTATACGTGTATACAGTCTTTCCGTCCAGCTCTGGTGCTCTAAACCCATTCGTCCCTGCCTGGCTTGGAGGAATCTCACCCGCGGGCCCTCCCTCCTCGTTGACGTGCGCGAGGCCGAAATCAGCCGCTACGGCTCGCCAACTTTCGTCCAAAAGAAAGTTTTCAGGCTTCATGTCCCTGTGGACGATTCCGCTTGCGTTAAGATCTTCCACGATTTTTAGCATCTGAAGGCCGTACTGCCTCACGAGGCGCTCGTTACAAGCCTTCACTAGCCTGCCCATCGTCCCGTTGGGTGCAAATTCAAGCGCAATCAAAAGGTACCCCTCCTCTACCGCCACGCCCAAAATCTTGACAACGGCCGAAACGTTGTGCAGAAGGGCGCGTTTCAATGCCATCATCTCCATTACCCCTGCCCAGACGATGCCCTCCGTATCAAAGAAAGCCTCCTCCGTCCACGAGGTATTTGCGAGCGGTGCCGCCTTCACAGCCACCTCTTGGCAATATTGCTGCTTCTTCCCCACCTTGAACACCCACCCAAACGACCCCTGTCCCAAATCCTGCTCCCTCAGCAAGGTCTGCGAAGGCTCCCGGCCCATATTTCGGTATCGGTGGATGTCCAACACACGTCTCAGCCGCTCCCGGTCCAGGTGCATGACGCTGTTCCCAAACAGGTGCGGGGCTGTCCCCACGCCAAACACAGCGGTGCGATCGTACAAACTCATGTTCAGAGGGTGATAGGGGTGAGCGACGGGACAGGCATAGTCCTCTGGGCAAGTCTGACGGGAAAGCACCGCCATTCGAACGGCTAGCTCGTCGAATCCAGAGTAGTTGTACTCCCCCTCCTCCACCATCCCATCTTCTACAAATTCTAAGTCATCACCTTTTTCTTCGAGCCCTTCTTCATCTTCTAGGGCATCGGTGTCACGAGTTGGGGGACCCCGGGCGTATCTTACGATCTCCTCCTCCTCCTCCTCCTCTACCACAACCACGCACACCTCCTCCTCCTTCTGCTTTCCCACCTTAATGGCATCAGCGGAATAGTCGGCGGCAACTCCAGGTGTGGATAAACCAGGAGGGGGAAGGAGAATGAAGTCTTTCTTGGCCTCATTGCCTGCAGAAAGTCTCGGAGCGGTGGTGTTCCACGAGCGATCAGTCATATCGTCAGGAAAAGCGGCAGCAACTGTAGCAGCCGCAAAAGCACGCGCCATCTCAAGCAACTCCAATCCTGGCGGCCGCGGCAGCGAGAGCAAGACCTCAGTTGCTGCTGACAACGCTACCGCCGAAACCGTGCCAGGCTGGGTTATCTCCACGTCTGAAATGTTGGGGATATAATCAAAGCCGGGAGGAGGGTGGAGGGGTGGTGTTATGAAGGCCACTATGGGCGTGCCAGGGCGGATGACGATGGGGGCTGCTGCTCCCTCCACCGCTACTGCGGTTGCTGCTCCTGTTGCGCCTGCTCCTGCTCTTGCGACTCCTGCTCCTGCGACTTCCGCTGCTGGTACTACTGCTATTGTTGCATTCCTTTCTACCTGTCGACGTCGAAGATGCCGGAGGACATAGAGGGGATAGACCTCTTCTCCTTGCTCTTCAACAGGCAGATCGCGAAACGCCGTTTCCACCACATCCAGGCCAAACATTAACATGGCATCAGGCTCCTCCATCACCTTGACCGGGCCCTCCTCCCCTTCCCGCTCAACAGCAGCTTCCACTTCCCCCCCCAATACAACTATTCCTCCTTCTTGGCCTGTCGTTCGATCCTCCAACACCTCCTGACCCTGCCCGAGCAAGGTGAACCAAGCGACGGGCGCTCGTGGCATGGAGGACGAATGCTGCTGCAACGGCTCCAGCTTGTCCATGTTCTCCTCGCTGTCACTGCTATTATGGCTGGTGGAAGGCGAGGTAGATATGAGGGCAAGCGCATTTCCGCCACCAAACAGTAAGGAGGGGCTGTAAGTTGGAGAAGCTGGTAGAAGGAGCTCGCCAGTACGTGGCGAGACCGACATCTGCACCGGCTCCTCTTCCTTCTCCTTGGACGGTTCTTCCTCCTCATCGTCTGCTTCAGCCTTCAACATGTCCTTAGAAAAATGCACGACTGGAAATGTTCCTGTCGCCGCGGTCTTCGCAGAGGGAGACCCACCCGCCGTGCTAGATCGGAAACGACCCATCTGCAAGTCCTTCCCTCCCTCCCCCTCCACTTTAAGTACCGCGCTGGTCTGGTGGGCACTGTCGTCCAAGATCGGTGCAATGACAGTGGTGGTGGTGGTGGTGATCACCTCAATGGCTGAGGAAGAGAAATAGGGTAGCTCAATCCAGAGTTGATAGGCGCTCAAATCGCTCCAGACCCTGCTAGAGATGGAAAGCGTAAGGGGAACGACGTCCTCGAGGGCGGGTGGGATGAGCGCGATTGGGGTAATAGGCTCTGCATCGTCCATCTTAGGCAGGACGAGGGAGTATGGCACATGGACCGTGGGGACATTGGGCCCTACGGCGAGTGTGCCTTGCTCCAAGTACTCGTCCTCGTCCTTGTCGATGTCGATGGATCCTCCACAGAAGCAGCACTGCCCAAAGAAAGACAGGGTCTTCAAGATAGTAAGAATTCTTGACGAAATGGTGACAGGCGAGATTGTTATCTGGGTGGTGGTGGCATGATCCCTTTCAAGGAGGGGTGTGAGGGTGCCGCGGGAGGCGAGCGGGAGGATTTGGTGGGATTTCTGTGCGTGATGATCACATGCTTTCAAGCAGCGTCCGCCAAACCCACCCCGACACACCCGCATACCACATATACTGTGGGACATAAGAAGCCATCGAACGCATTCGAGGAGACAAGGGGGTTGTACCTATGCCGAGACAAGGCAGGGTTCTTACCGTTCGAGCATTCCGAATCAAAATGTATCCGATTCAGGCACATACATACGTGGCCTTCCTTCCTCTCGCTTTGCTTTCGCTTACCTCGAGAAAGGCACATGCCGTAGATCGTCCACGGAACGTGCAAAATCATCCATCGTGTTAGCTATCTTGGGTTTGGCCGCGATCTTGTGGTCTTTTTACGAGGGCAAGGCGCTTTGTTCTTTTTGCCTGTTGAAGGTGGCGGGGAAAGGGACGAGGACATGAGGAACAAGGGAGTTTTAGCGAGGGTACGGTGATGACAGACAGACTTGGCCACGCTGTACGTATATGTATAAGAGTCTTGTAGAATGTATGACTCGCTCAACGTCTGCCGAGTCCTTGTGGGGAAGAAGGGAAAGGCGGTGCGGGCTTGCGCGTCCTGCCGGCACTCTGCGCAGCCAGACACTACTTACACAGTACTGGGCATCAAGCGAGTGCTTAGAATTGTCAGGCATGTTCCTGAGCGCAAGGAAGGAGTGTTAATGGCAAGATATTTGGGAGAGTATATACGTCCAAAAAAGATCTTTTCGACGATGTGTCGCCCTCCTCTGTGACATAAAGCGCAGAGACAGGAGGAATACGCCCCCCACCATAGTGCTACTATCAAGCTATGCATGTGCGACGAGTGATATGCACTTTCAATTAAACCGAGCAAGAATGTAAGCAGAAAGCAAAGATAAATCAGCAAGATTTCTCTGCAGGGTTTGGGTTCCGGCAAGCATTCGGTTGACAGTTGGGATCAGGCCTGTCGCCGCCCACTTTTTCTCGGTCCACATCTCTCACTTCATTCACATTTTCATGATTTACACCACCATTACGCACTCTCTACATGCATCATCACAACCACAGTTTCGCTTTACTGTACACCTTCACACTTTTATAGCACAGGCCTGGCCGCAGACCTCACTGGGCGTCCTCGGTCCCCTCTCCTTCCTCCACAATTATATACCGCAGCTTTCATCTTCCATTTTCAAGCATTCAAATGGCGTCGCCTTCTTCAAGCGATGCACTAACTGAAGCTTCAAACTTCTCTTCTCCTCTTTAAACTTCCTCTGGCTTCCACGGACCTAGGCAACAGCGGTCCACACACCACGCAGAGGCCAACAGCGTGCGCAGGCCTTTGAAGTGGCGCGAGTCGAGAACGGAAACACGAAGACCCAGTATCCTTTGCTGCTCCCATTTTCCTGTTTCCTGATCAGCTCCTATTCGATCGAGTACTCTGCCGGGTGTCAAAAAAGGCCGTCTCTCGCTGCTGCTGGGCTTGGATCCGGTTGCAGTAAGTGCTGTAGGTCTTTGTAGGTGTGTACGGGAAAGAGCAGAGTGAGGGACCGTGCTATTCCTGCTTGTGACTTGCACACAGTTATCACAAAAAACTACCCACTGGAGGCAATTATCTTCCTCTCTAGTCAAGGCGTGGAAAGTCTGTAATTCACGATAAATTAATCAGTGCTTCGATCAAAGGAATAAAGCATTTGGGCGCAAACATTTAGAGGGAGGAAAGCAGCAGAGGGTGAGGAAAAGAGGAAGAGACAGCAATCCCTCCTCTTTTCGTGCCTTCAATTCGTGGCTTGGAACGCAGTGGGACGGTAGCCAAAGAGCAAAGAGGATACGGAGAGCAGATGGACCTGCACATGCACATGTCCGAAGCAGCTCGACTCTTGCTTCCAGCCTTTCAGAGCTACCTTGCTTCACCTATCTTCACCATCCCAAGATGCTTTTCTGGCGTGATCTGTGGTCATGGGAGGCAAAGGAAAGGTTGAGAAGGAATGGTCATCGTGCAAACAGACTGACGAGCAGGGCATGGTGGTGCCCCTGCCTCTCATTTTACAAATTCTATTCAAAGGTTTTCTTTCCCGCCGCGACTCACCTCATTCCCTCCCAATAATACACGTACCTTGGTCGTGCCACTGAGGGTTTGCTTAATACAAGCCAGACGTAGAGATAGGTAAAGCCCACCAAAGCCAATGCCGCATATTGCTGTTGCTGCCCTACTCCTCCGCTCCAAGATATGCTTGTCCCCTGCTTGACCACTGCTGGTCATAGTAGCGTGCTCGTAGGGGTCGTACTACTCGACTAGGTTGTCATGGTGCTGCTATTGGAAGTATTGTAACCGCCCTTGTGGCGCTTGAAAAATGACTCCAAGGCAATGCCATCCTCATTCCCCCAGCCTCTTGCTTGCTCCCGTCTTGCGGGCGCCTCAAAGTAAGCACCAACAAAAGGCACGGGAATGTCGAAACCACACACAATTCACCGCCTACACGATACATGAGAGCGACCAAAGGCCACACCGCGGCCCGGCATCAAAAAGTCCAACTCTTACACCAGCTTTTTTCACCCTGCATGTCATGCGGCTCGCTTGGAGGGAGAACTGGTTGTTGCTCGTTGTTGTCAGCATCCGGGTCGTCGGCGGGTAATTTGATTAATTGAGGGTCAGTCGGGAGGTCGTCATGTGCAGGCCGTTGTCACAGCTTGAGCAACGGACATACACCTTCCACAAACCATCACCATAAATTTCATGCTATAGGAAAGGGGTCGTCGCGTTTAGAAACAACGACAGCACATCGCATCTTTTGGCATGTGGTGGATGCGTTGGACGGCGCGAAGTGTATGGGCCAAGTGGGCCATGCTTGAGGGAAAGACGGAGCTAGCAAAGTGTAGCTAGCTGCTCCAGTTCGGCCGTCTCCTTGGTTAGAAAGAGGTGCATATGATGAAACTTTGTAAGACCATATTTATAACAGCATACCCTGAGCCAATGAGACGTGTAGGTACCTCGCATGTTGTTTTAACTATGAAAGAAAAGGAATTTTGTCTGATAACCCATATAAGGCACACAGCCTGTGAGTACTGTGGTAAATGAATGACATGGCTTTTATATCCATCATCTCGTGAAAATACACCTAAAAACCGTACTCACATCGGTTTCCGGCTCAACCATGCACTCTACTCTACCTCTACTCTAGAGTTTTGGGTAGGTTTCTGCTATGGCCATTTCACCAAAGAAGGGTGAGAGCCTCGCTGTACATTTAGAAATACGTTTAAATTGAGATTCATCAGGTTTATACAAGCCCAAAGATTATCGTTCGGGTCCGTGAAATTATACTCATGTATGAAACAACGCTGAAGCTCAAACCTTGCCCTTTTTCGAGACACAACAAGCCCCACTTCACTTATTTATCTGCTTTACCAATTGAGGATTTCTAAGATCAATTTCTGTTATAATCATGCCCTAGCTATGGCATGCATTCCGCTTACACATCTTCACGCATTCCGAAGACTACACATTTACATGTCTACTCACTTCAATCAAAATAAGTGCATGAATATGCTACGGCTCGCCAAGACGGCCTCCGTAGGCGCGGCGTCCAAGGGCAGCCGCAAGGCAAGCGGTCCCTCTGCTTCTGTCTTCTCTTGATGGTTGCTAATCTCCTGGCAAGCCTTTGTGTATAATTGCTCAAATTTTCCGTACAATGCCTCGTCTCCTCTGCTGCTGCATCTCTCATGGTGGCTGCCGATTCGACAGGCGCCCGGAGCGCTTTTCTCTCCCTTTACCCCTCCCAATGGCGTTTTAATGGCTAGATAAAACAAAATTCGATACATGCCCTGCTGGAAAAGTGGATCGCTTTCGTCGCGCCGTAAAGTCAAGAAGAAGCGGACCGCTGGCCCCAGTCCTTCATCACTGTCTTCATCGATACCAGCCTGGACCAAAGCATGCAAGCAGCCCAGTGGTGTCTCCCGTGCCTTGGTGAGTCGATTCATGGTATCGTCATGCACTGCTGCACGGACCAGACCCGCCACGTCGTAGACGACACTTCCATCGTCATTTTTTCCCCTTTCATCGCCCCTAAGCTCCTGTAAAGCTTGG
Source organism: Nannochloropsis oceanica (assembly GCA_004519485.1). Classification (NCBI taxonomy): domain Eukaryota; class Eustigmatophyceae; order Eustigmatales; family Monodopsidaceae; genus Nannochloropsis; species Nannochloropsis oceanica. The sequence goes on from CP038117.1 coordinate 13,694, forward strand.
GTTGTTAGCAGTTCAAGCAATTCTGCGTTGCGCGTCGCCGCCGCAGTGCCTGCAAGCGAGGAAGACCCTGCCAAGGCCAAGCTCGAGGTGGACAAGGCCAGATCGTCGAGGCTACTGTTCGAAATGTGTGAGGGTGGCCCAACGAGTGGCATGGCTATGGGCGACGCTGTTGGATTGACTGCGGCCAGAGCACTTTTCTCCAAAATATCGCGGAATCGATGCGCCATTTTACGCTTGTTGAAAGCTTGCAGGGTAAGGAAGGCAGACTGGGCAGCTTTCTCAACAAGAGCAGTGTCCCACCCACTGATAAGAAGTAAGTGGGGGGAATGTTTCGCTGTCTCTCCGGGTTCATTGCTTTCCTCTTGATTGGATTTTGCAGGCAGCGGCAAGGGCAGACCAAAGCGAGCTGAGTACCACCACAAATTCCAAAACAAGTCCGGGCACAGTGTCAGCATGGTCTCGCGATAAAGGGCGTGCTCGCCGTGTTCCTTTATCAAATGTTCGAGTCCCAAACGCATGGCCGCTGGACTCATGTAACTGCATTCAGTCGTCATATGATAGAGCGGTCGTTTGCGTATAGAACTGGCAGGCAGATGCTGCTGACTATCATTGCCCTCCATTTCCATGCGTTGACCGGCAGAAGATGAAGTTTTGCGCGTAAACACATCCTCTATGTATTGTAACAAGCTGCCGTTAGATGTGCCGTTTCTTATACTAGACGCCGATGAAGCTGGCAAGCCCGGAAAAAGGCAAGCCACGTCCGGTGAAAGGCGTCCGGTCACGTTTTTGGTGGTGATTTTCCCTATACTGGTGGTGTTCTTGTTTCGAGAGCTACCGTTGCTATTGCTACCGCTGTGGTAGCCATCAATTGCTGCGAGAGATTTTACTTGATAATTTTCCATCAAGGCCGTCAGTGAGGCCTGCGCAGGTTTGGAGCTGGGTGACAAGGTATGCTTTGCGAGCGACGTGGCCACGAGCTGAGTCAATTGATGACAGAAACTACCCTGAGGGGACATAGTGCTCGATATGGATGGGGGTCTTTCACTTTCCCGCAGCTCGCCCTCGCCAGCACCCGTAGCACTTGATACGTGACTTAATTTCTTGGAGCTACCCTGCCTCTTTATATCATTTAGCTCACCTGCCTCCAGTACAGAGTCGAAGCCCTCATTATTTTGCACGGACGCATCGGTCCCAGGAAAGTTGCGACGTAAGAATTCGGCATCAAATGACCAGCAACGGACTTGCAGTTGGGGACTAATAACCATCTTGCAGCCGATGCACGACACCGTGGCCAAGCCCTCCAGCCCCTCGGCAACATGCCAACCTCCAGTCAAGTCTTCGTCCAGCATAATGTGCCCGCACTCGCAAGGAATGCTATTTGAGATGGACACGACGCCGAACGTGTTAGCATCTAAATCTTCGGCCCGCATCCGATGGTCCAAGGAGAAAGACCACGAAGTGGCGATCGGACTGTGGTAAGATGAGCTGCTAGGTGTCTCAGATCTGGCCGCTGAGGACTCGCAATACCCTGACACTTGTTGGCAGTGGTGATGTTGATCGCTGCTAGACAAGGGTAAAGACTTGCGCCGCTGGTGTATTGATGGAGGCCGAGATAGCCGATGATATTGTGCAGTTGACTCACCAGGATCTGCTGATGGGAGCAACCTTTGGCGCCACCGAGTTCCCAGGTTCCATTGCTGCATCCGTGTGTGATCCAAAAAGTTAAGATAGAGCGATGGCGCTCGGTTCCGTACCAGTTCCAGGGCTGAGGGTAAGGCTGCTTCTTCGTGGACCTGAAAATTGGTATTTTTGCGCGCATAATCTTCGGCAATCGCTCTTGTATATTGCCCATATGTAATGGCATTTGGCTTTATACCAAGTGCAGTGAGCTCTCGCAGTAGATGCACAGCATCCGACCGGTGGCAGTTCGCGTCACCCGAGCGCACGATGGCCACAAGCAAAGCCCGATAGATAGTCTCGTCCGGTGACACCTGACGGTCCGCCTGCATTGCTGCTAGCACCCCGAATGCTCTCACAATCAAGTCTTCCTTCTCGTCCTCGAGCGCCGACTGAACAAGGAGCGGGAGGCACATAAACCAAGACCCGTAAAAATGCAATGCCAAACATTTCGGGAGCTGAAAGATACACCGTGTTTTAATGTCTCCGCTGTTGCCCAGCAAGTTCAAATCATGCTCATCCTGCGACAACTCAAGGTGAGTCCGAGTCAATAGCAGACCGGCCATGTGACCGTCGTGCAAATGGTGAAACTTGTCGCTGACATTATTTTGCGTGTGGCTGCCGCTTTTTCCGCTGTCACAGTATTGTATTGTGCTGGTCGCTTGGAGCCTGCTGCCGTTGAATAGCTTGTCGTCCAGCCGTTTGGGCCAAGCAAGGTAGCCATGTTCGCAGTAGCTATAGAGCTCCCCAGATGGCAGGCCCTCCACTGATGGGCGACAGTCAATTACAGGGTGGCCATCAAACACTGCCACATCTCCATGATTGGAGGAGGTAGAACGTTGTGGCGATGATGTTCGAGGTAACGAAGTCGATAAACAGGAGGACGAGGAAGGAGAGCAGCAGGAGCTTGAAGAAGGGGTGGAGATTGACATGTTGCGCAAGGGTCCGAGCGAAGAAAGCGGTGGTGTGATGTCGTTAAAAGCGTGAACGGTGGCTTTAGGCCGGCTTGTTGTGCTGCTGGTCGGTAGTGCTGGAGGCAATCTGCCTGATGTGAGAGAAGAAAAGGAAGAGGGGGAACCAGAAGACAACAAAGATGATGCCCGCGGCGATGATGCGACCACCGAGGAAGACGAACGGCACGCCATCATTTTCAAAGAAGGACTGTTGACACGGTAAGAGGATGACGAAGCCGTAATTTCTAAATTTTCCACACGGTCAATTAGCAGTAGCAAATGCTTGTTGTTGAGAGGGACCGGTGTTACAGCTGCTTCGTTTCTTGAAGCATATCCCGATATTATCGTTTCTGTGGATAAGGAGTCCTTCGGCTGGAGTGCGACACTCCAAGCGTCGGGAACAGTCGAGTACGACGTCATGCAATGATCGAAAAATAGGAGATGAGGGTCCGACGCCTCAGTTCGGCGCTGGATAAAGGACGAAAACAACTGCGTGCCCATCATTTTGCCGACAAAAGAACGGTTGCCCTTGTCCACACACTGATCCAAGAACGCTTGTTTGTTGAAGATCTCGCGGTGGCCATGGTGCAAGCCTGGGACCACCAGATTATCACGGTATCCTTTCATCAGTGAAAGCATGAAACACAAAGCAGCATCACGGATTGCTCGGTCGTCTAATGGAGGGTGCTTCTGATGGTGGGCCGTGTGTGTAGCGATGCTGAGGCCTGGAAAGTCCAAATCATGATCCGGGTTTGAAGAAAATCCACATCCAGGCAAAATATTGGCCTTGGCGAGCGTTATTGTCAAGCGCGTCTGTAACGTCTGCCGGAGCTTAGATGGTAACCCTTTGAAAGTGACCGGCAAGAGCGGCGATGCCGAGGTTACCAGGTTTCGGCCCAAGTCCACGAGCACAACATCGTCGCAATCACATAGCAAGTGCTGGACCCTACCTAACATGGTGGTACTGCTGCTACTGGTACCGCCGTTACTCGCCGCACCGCCACTAGCACTCTTGCTAGATCCTTCCTCGTCTGCATCATCCCGTAAACCCAGGAAAAAGCCACCTGGGAATTCGACGCATCCAAGCATACTTTCCGTCATCCGTGGAACGTAGCAAGACTCCCACTTGAATGGAAAAAGGAGAGCACGCAAAGCCTCCATGGCTTCAGTCAAGACTGATTCATATTTTGCAACCACCAAAATTTTACGCTCCTGAAGCAAGAGCGCCATCACCGTCAGCACGTTCCCAACATCCAGGCATCGAAATAAGGTCGCAAAACTTAGGTCTAGGAAAGGTAAACCTTGCAGCCGAGGCCGTGCCAAGATAATGGGCTCCATCATGTCATGAATATGCAGTGATAATGGCGGCCCTCCCGCCTCCGGCACGGGCACTTGTGTGACAAAATGCTCGATACAACGCTCCAAAGGCACAGGACTCTGTGTCATGCCCAGCATGTACACTTGAGATAGCCACTTTTTCATAAAATTGAAGACTGGCCAATGTGAGACGCATATTAGGACCTTGGGAGAGACAAGGAAGTGTTTCTGCCGACGCTGGGAGTGAGAGTGAGACTGCAGATGTGGCCCAGTGCCACCACCACCCTGCCGTTGATGCTTCTTGCGCTCATCGACCAAACAACGCTCCATAACATCCTCCAAGTGATCCTTGTATCGCCCGCGCCGGATCAGCTCCTTTTTTATCGCCAGCTCCACTTGCAAGGTCATGGCGGGACTCAGCGGCTCGGACAAAGTGAGCGATGCCACGTAGTAGTTCCGTCCATGCTCGTCAGTCAGCACGTAGGAGCAGTAAGACGGCTCAGGGGGCTTGTCCGCCCGTACCCGTTGGATACGGATACCCTTGGGATAAGAGAACATGGGGAGCACGTCCAGAGGCAGGGCAAAGTCATGGTGGTCGTCGCGAGGAAAGCGGTCGAGGACCTCGCCCTTAAAAGTGACTTCGCAGAGGCCCATTGGGCAAGGAGTTGTCCGATAAGCTAGAAGCAGCCCTTTGCCTGACTTGAATGAAACGCTCTCCTCAAGCAAGTGGTACCCGCTCCCGCCGACCCGGTGGCCGGAAAGAGATATTTCGGACGACGAAGAAAAAGAGGAGGAGGAGGACAAGGACCGAGCGTCATTGCTACCTAGCAATGATGGTGGCTCGACCTCCACAATTTTGGAGGAGGAAGACCCTCCTTGCGTTTCCGTGATGGGGAGCGACTCGCCCTTGGTAGGACAAACGAGATACAGGCCAGTCACAGCCCGGTCCTCGAAATAGCGATGCGCGGCATCGTATCGCTGCCGACGAACAGCGAGCCTCACCTCCTTGAGCGGCTTTCCTCCCACGGAAGTGGTCACAAGCTCAAATCCCGGGGGCAAAGCCTGGCCCTTGCTCAGCACCATCAGCTCGGCTATCGCAGGACCTCGATCCTGCGGCCCTCGGCGAGTGTAGCAGATAAAGGCCCCGTGACTGCCGCGGTCAAAGTAGCCCTTGTTATCTAGATCTCCCTTGTTGCCGCCGATGGTCTGGGCGAGGATGGTGTACCCCGGCGGCAGCACTTCGTCCTAAGGAAGCGGGTAAAAGAAAAATATGGGTTAAAGGGACGGTAAGTATTTTGGGGCAGAAAAAACGTAATTTTGGCAGAGAGGAGAGAGAGGGAAGGCAGGGGAGGAGAGCATATCACTTTAGAATCAACATTGGTCTTTGTAAAATAAGAGGGCAGACATAGAAGTGGATATAAATAGACAGTTCAGGCGAAAATTAGCACGTACAGGTAAGTGGATGGTCACGTCCATAATGTCATGCCGTGCAACCGTGTGCGGAGGCGTAGCTTGAGCCGAGAGGATGGCAGTGCTACCTGCCTGGCTAACTCTTGGAGATTCAGCGAACGTTGACAATGGTAATGAGGGCTGCACCCCCTCGATCGTTCCAGGAGTTGTGGACGGGGTTGTAGAGACCAGCTCCCACCAAGGCTCGCCATTGTAGGTGTCCAGGGCTTCGATTTCTTATGATTTGAAATGAAGTAGAAGATGATTGACGAGAAATGAAAGGAAATATGAGATGATTAATCCTACTACATGAGGGAAAATGGAGACTTCAGGTTGACAGAACAGGCCCGCAACCGGGAAAGAAAGGACCACCTTATTCTCTCTAACATACCGATTTGGGGGTCGTGGTGACTCAGACCGCAAACCCCGAAGTAGTCTATGAGCCGACGGCTATACTGCTGGTCTAAGGCATGCGCGGGATGGTGGCTGGTCATAGTTTTAATACACCCACGAAAATGGTCGCTTCAGCGGTTGCCAGATTGTTTACGTATGTATTCGGCAGCAGATTGATACGTGGAGTGGCAAGCCCACTTGGATTAGAGTCACTTGTTTGAACGCTTGGGTGCAGGCACGTCTCGTTTTCGTTTGTGGTTAATGGCAAATGGGCCTTGAGGAGTCGTGTCCGGTCATGTGCTGCTTTGCTTGGTGAGGGGCAAAAGAGGCCGAGTTTCCCAAAGGCAGGGCGATTTCTTTATGCGCCTGTTCATGTATATGCTAGGTAATTATGTGAAGATGTCGGCGTGTAAGGCAAGGAAAAGACGTAGCACCAAGGCCCATGATCATCTTGGGCGAGTTTCCGCCTCGCCTTACCTCTGCCTGAAACCTAAATTCAACTACAATTCACTTGCACAACACACAAGCTACACACAGCACAATCTCTCTTCCAATGCAATTCAGCGAAAAGCCAACACAAATAAAGCGGCAGATTTCCTGCGAGCTTCGTTTTCAAGAAGTGTCTCGCCGGCGCTTCGGCATCATAACAGATCCTCCGCATGCGCTGGCCGCGTTTTTGCCTCTCGACTAATGAGTCCCATCCTTCCGCAGGCACAAAGCAAACCCACATCCAAAGCCATCCGACAGGTGTACCTTTATCTGCCTGCTGCGATTTCCTTGCTCGAAAATTGTTACCACTCCGGCGCCGCCCACACCAGGAGTTATTATCCTTAGCACGAAAGAGGTACGAGCACCCTCAAAAATAAGCCGGCCGCAACCCCAAGCACCATGACAACAACAGGAACATCAGCCATGGATAGTGCAGACACGACGGCTCACGCAAGAGCCAGGAGAAGAAAATCACGCAGCACTCATGGCAGCAGCAGCATTTATCGGAGAATAGGAGGTTTCTTCCCCTCCTTTCCTACCACCCCTCCCCTTCTGCTCCTCCTCTTCCTCCTCCCCTTCTGCCTTTCCCTCCATTGTGCCATCCCTTCAGCCTTCCTTGGCCCCAGCCACACCTGTTTCGTGGCTCGCCACCGCTCTCCATGTCCAACACCTCCCTTTCATAACTTTCACGTCGTCACTGCCGCCACCTCCCTCCCCACATGGCGCACCCACACCCGCGCTCGCGGCGACGCTACCTTCCTCCTCGATCCGCCCCAGCGATACCAATCTTCGGATTGGGTCGAAAATTTGCAGTCTTTGCTCGACTCTCGGATTGCCAAGCGAATATCAGGTCACCTGTGGTTCAATACAGCGTGGGCAGGGGCGGTAACGGCGCTGTTTGAATTCATGCCCCAGTGGCACATTGATGCTTATATTTCCCCTCTTCCGCATCAGCTGATGTCCTCGGCTCTGGGGCTGTTGTTGGTGTTTCGGACCAAGTACGTGGGGCTGGAGGGAGGGAAAGGGGGGGGAAAAGGGCGCACAGTACAGGGGAAGATAGACGGACCCCATAAATCATACTCACCACTCTCCCATCCACTCTCTTACCCTCTTTCCCTCCGTCCCCCAATGCCTTTATCTCCAGCGCCGCCTACGACCGATTTTGGGAAGCTCGAAAAGTGTGGGGCAGCGTCACCAATAACTGCAGGAATTTGGCGCGAACAGGCCGCATAGCCCTTGATCGGAAATACCACGCCCGATTCTCCATGTTGGTCATCGCCTTCTCCGTCACCCTGCGGGCACACCTGCAGAGGGTTGTGGTGTCCACAGAGTTGGAAGCATTGCTTCCTTCGTGGGAAGCGGACCAGGTGAGGATGAATTCCTGCCCGCCTGCACTGATTGCCATGAAGTTAACGCACCTGATCAACGAAGCCGTGGGGAAGAACGAGCAGCGGTCGGACTTCTACGCTCTTTATCTAGAGCAACTCGTGGGAGAGCTCATAAATTGCCTAGGTGAGCCCTCCTGCCTGCCCTTCTCTTCTTCCTTCTATTTCCCCATTCGTCCGTCGCTCCGTCCCTCCCTCCCTCCCTGCCTCCCTCCGGGTTGTTTCGCCTCGGTCCTTTCTTCCCAGTTGGTCGAAACTGAAAATATGAAGAGCACATCGGACGATTTTTGGACCCTTTCACCCTCTCTCAATCTCCCTCCTTCCCTCCCTCCCTCCCTCCCAGGCATGGCAGAGCGTATCCTCTTGACGCCTGTTCCGGCCTCCTACTCTAGACACACCTCTCGCTTCCTTTCACTCTACACCTTCACGCTCCCCTTCGTCCTCGTCCATGAGTTGGAGTATTTTACCGTTCCCGCCATTGGCGCGATCTGCTGGACGCTCTTTTCAATGTAATGGAGGGAGGGAGGGAGGGAGGGAGGGAGGGACAGAGGAAGTGAAGGCGGGGCAGGGAATTTTCCCCCGTAACGCGAAAGATGAGCGGACACTTATCCTCCCTCCATCCCTCCGTCCCTCTCTGTCACCCTCTCTCCCTTTCCTCCTCCCTCCCAGCGAGGAAATTGGACACCTCATCGAAGAGCCTTTCTCCGCCACTAGCAAGCAACTTCCCCTCAGGCGCATGACCACCACCATCGCCCGCGACGTCCGCTCTCTGCTCCAAACCAAGGACGGGATGGACTTTGACACCCTTCTTGACGAAGACTTGCTCTCAACGGAAGACAGAATCCTGGCCGAAAACGCCCCTCAATCGACCAAAGTGCAGTCCTTCGTTCCTTCCCTCGCGGCCCCTTCAATCTGGGGTCCTGGGAAAGGGGATGAAACGAAGGAAGACATGGAGGGGGACGAGCAGGGGGGGGAAGCGAAGAGGAGGGGATTGGTGGGAGGGAGGACATTTTTTGGAAAAAAAAGCAATGGGCCAGCCACGGCGGCCTCGGCGGCGGCGACACTGCAGTCGACTGAGAGGATGAATATATAACGTGGTGGTGAATGAAAAATGATGGGAAGTGAGGGGAGGAAGATGCAAGAGGGATTGAGGAAGAGGGAGCGTAGCGACTTAGTGATTGACATGTGATAAAGAAACGAGGAACAAGGCGTGTATGTGCGTGCGTGCGTGTGTGTGTGTGTGTGTGTGTGTGTGTGTGTGTGTGTGTGTGTGTGTGTGTGTGCGTGTGTGTGTGTGTGTGTGTGTGTGTGTGTGTGTGTGTGTGTGTGTGTGTGTGTGTGTGTGTGTGTGTGTGTGTTGTGTTGTGTTGTGTGTGTGTACCTGCCGCCACACAACTAGCAAACAAGAAAAGGAAACGATTCATCGTCATAATCGACGGGAGAAATCAACCTTAAAAAAGATCAAAGAAAGGACGCATATATGAATAAATAGAGAGCTTGTTTGGTTGTGTGGGAATGGATAAGGAGCTGCACGTTCTGGACCTATCTCCTCCACAGACGATGCTGTGAAGAAGAACTAGAAAATTTGTGCTTGGTCTTGACCCTCGATCTTCCTTCAATAGGATCTATGTACATATACACATTTGTTTCATCATGTGTGGGTGCAGGCCTGCTTCAAGTTCTGAGTCATCTCCTCTTTATTTGGTCGCCTTCACTGCGTATGTCTTCGCACGCCATAGCGGCCCCATTCACCTGTCCTGGCCTTCCATACCCACAGACCAATTTGTTTCGATATCACAGCTGATTCCTTGACGCCTTGACTGCGAAAGTCTTGTCGGGCGGCTCCTACTTATCCTTGCTTACATATTCGCTTACTCCTCAGGAGAAGATGGAGGAAGGGAGGGAGAAGAGGAGGAGAAAAGGGGAAATGAGGCGGTGGGCTCAAAGGAGGAAGTAAAGGAGAGGAGGAAGAGATTGAGTATGAGGAGGTTGGAGAGATTAAGGTCAGTGAAGGAGCTGGAGACTGCGAGGGCGAGGTTTTGATCCTGGGAATGAGCGGTGATGTGTCCGTTGATTTTTGCAGTTTCCGGGAAGGGAAGGAGGGAGAAAGAGGGTAAACTGGACCGCGGGAAGGGAGACAAGAAAATGCAGTAGACCACATTGATTTGAGTGCACTATGTGATGTTCGGACGAGTAGCTCTTAGTTCACTTCACTTACCATTCTTTCTGTTCTGTGATTGCACACGAAGCGCAGGCATTACTTCGTCAGGGTATGGATTTCATGTAAAAAATTGCAGGCACTACATCACCAGAGCGTGAAATGTGATGTGCGATATTATAGAGTAAAGACGATGCGAACGATTGACACCAATTAGCAAATGAATCCGTGTCCCTGGACACGTCCAGACCCTCTTTCGGGACAAGTTGTCCAACGATTCACGTTGTTGCGCAAAATATTTGATTCTAACATCACATTGGTCCACATTGGGGTCCACAAATCGAGTAGAATTATCTCGACAATTCGTACCGTCCACTTTTCTGTGTACTAAGTGACGAGGTAACTTCTACCGCCCCCGCAAAATATGTGCGAAGCGACAAATTGCGGAAAATATGGACAAATCGCGCGATGTATAAATAAATGTATGCACATGGCCTTACTTGTCCAAAATCCCCCAAACGTGTGGTTAAGTGAGAAGAACATCAATGCGCACCCCAGCAACCAAAAACGAAAGCAGAGGACAGAATGAAAGAGGAGGAGAGAGAAAATAAAACAGACCAAAAAAACGAGAGAAGAGAGAGCGAGACGAAACGCCTCTCTCGCTCACGCTCAAGTAACCTGGGTCCAAACAGAAGGAAGGAAGTATAAGAGAAAGCAGAGAAGGAAAAAAAAGAAGTAAAACACCGCCAAATCTTCACACTTCAAAGTTTGGCACGTAATCGATGATTCTCCCGAAGTCGATGTCCCCATTTAGTGATCTTGTTCGACCCATTCATCAATATTGTAGTGTACAAATTATCCTTCTTACTTATCTTTCCTTCTAAGGGAGAGAGGGGTGAGGGGAGAGCTAGTATCTATGAGGCCTACAGGAAATTCGGGCTTTGTTTTTTTTTCCTGTGGAAAAGATCACAGAGGATGTAAGGGGGGAAATGCAGAGGCGCCGACTGACAACCATACACATACACAGTCCCTATCCTTGTAGTTTCGATATGTCTTTTCCCTCTTCCTCTATCTGCTCTTCCTGTCTTTTTTGTCCTAATTTTTCTCGTTTTTCTCTTCCACTCACCCTTCCCCTTCTTCCGGTTTCTATTTACTTCCCCCCTCTCTTTCACTGTTTCAAACTTCAACCAAAATAATTTCCCTTCCAACGATTGAATGTCATCATACAATAAATCAAATCAAAGTCCCTGGAACGCTATACGCTCTTGTCGGGGCTGTGGTGCTGCTTGTATTATTCCCGCTGTGTTATGCGGCTGGTGCTGTTGCTACCCTAATTTCCCTACATCCATCCCTTGGGCCAAGAACCGCACGGAACGATTCTATCTTTGTGTGTGCATGTGTCGATATAAAGTCATATATCCCTCTTTTTTTGCTTTTTATGATAGAGCACACCGCTTCGTATACACCACTTTACCTCTCTCTTCCTCCCTGCGTATCTCTCCGTCTATGCCTGTTTCTCTTCCCAAAACGTCTTCCTTCGTCTCCTTTATATGGTTACTCTTTCACTTTTCGACCTCTCTTCATCCTCTCCTCCCTCACTTTTTGTTTTGTCTTGACTCTCCTCTCTCTTTCTCCGTGTAATTTAATCCAAGGGTAAAGCGTCCGGGAGAATTGAGCGAAGAGCAAGACGGATAGCGACTGCCAGGCGACTCCCCCTACCTGCCCCCCTCTATTGCTCCCCCTGCTCCTTCTCCCAACTCTCTGCCCCTCCTTCCTCTTCCGGGCTTCTTTCCGTGCGCAAATACTCCGCCAGCTCATTGAGAGCCGCCGTATGCGCAAACATATTGTCATCCTCTTCCGCTCTCTCCTCCTGTTGCTGCTGCTGCTGCTGCTGCTCCTCCTTCTCTTCCTCCTCTTGCTGTCGCTGCAGCTGTTGCTGCTGCTGCCGCTGGTATTGTTGCTGCTGCTGCTGCTGCTGCTGCTGCTGATACTGTTGCTGCTCTTGCGGCGGAGGACCGTGCAAAGGCATCATCTGTCGTTGAGGAGCCTCCCCCCTGGCCGGCCCAGCCGGACCTGTGGAGGGATCGAAAATGCCCCTCCCTCCGGCGTCCGCATCAGCACCTGAGCTCAAATGACTCATCAAGCGTGGATCACGAGGTGGTTGCATTGCTCCTCCCCCCTTTCCTCCTTCTCTTCTTCCTCCTTCTCCTCCCCCCCCTCCTTCTCCTTCCCCACTGCCGGCCACAACTACCCCGAATGTGGCGCTGGATTGGTGAGGGTGGGAGGGAAGGGAAGGATAGCTGCTATAGGGGGACTGCTGTTGCTGTGGTGGACGCTGCTGCTGCTGCTGCTGCTGATGTTGCTTTTGCCGGGTGTGGGGATGAAAGTATTGTTGGTGGTGATATTGCTGCTGCTGCTGCTGCTGCTGCTGCTGCTGCTGCTGCTGCTGCTGCTGCTGCTGCTTCTTTTCCTCCTCCTCCTGCTGAAGGTAGATATGGTAGTCCGGATTATAGGAGGATCCTCGCGTCTGTTGATCATGTGATTGGAAAAGCAAAGCAGGCGGCTGTGGGCCGGGGTCAGAGAAAAGGTTAGCTTTCCTGGGGTATTGATAAGGATAACCCCCTCTCCCCCCTCCCCCTCCCTCTTTTCCTCCTCCAGGTGCACTCATCCACGGCGCTTCTCCCCAGCCCAGCAGCTGTTGGTGTTGTTGCTGTTGTTGTTGTTGTTGCTGCTGCTGATGCTGCTGTTGCTGCTGCTTCGGGTCGTGGGGCACGTCATAAGCAGACGAAGCGCCGATCAACTCTGAAGAGTACGGATCTGGTTCTGCAGGGAGGGACACTCTGTGTCCACCTTGTCCCCGCCGACGCCCACCACCCCGCGGGCGAGATTCAACTCCTCCTCCTCCCTTACCTCCTTTTCCACCCATCTCCCCCCCTGTCCTGTCCGTGCCACTCCCCTCCCCTACCTCTCCTTCCTCCCTGCCTGTCCTCCCCTTGTAAGTTGATACCGGTCGACCAGCACTTGGCGAGGCTGCGGCCATTCGGTCCTTCTCCCTCTCCTTCTCTGAAGCTGCAAGATGAATGTGCTCGACATTCCCTGCATTACACTTACGAAGGTGGCGGACGGTACACATGTCTTGCGTGCCATGGGGGAGGGGTAAGATGCTCAAGGCAAACGCCATATACTGCCCGCCATTCAGCACGCGGTGCCTGGCACGGACTAAGCACACCTCGACATTTCCATCCTTCCCCTTTACCTCGGCTTGTAAAGACACGTTCCGATCCTCCCTACTGTCCGTCAGCATGTACTCAATCAGCAACTCATAAAAACACGGCCGGTCCCTCGGACTCATCAAACACCCGAACAAATAACAAGGCAACACGGCCAGGCTCTCAAATCGGGCATTTGCCTCTACCGCATCAAAATACTTCTCTGCAAACACCCGGTCGGTCCACAATTGATAATGACCATTCGCATACGTATACCCACACATGGCGCTTCCCTGCCTCTGCCCCTCCTCCATCAATCTCTGCACATACAGCGGCATGTTATGTAACGCCAACAAATCTTCCAACGGCCGGTCGTGCTGCAGAGCCAAGTCTTCCTCTACCTGTTCCTGCGTGCATATCTGAATCTCCTTTGGGATAGGCATGGCAAGAACACGAAAAAGTGCACCCACAGCACCGCAGGTGATGTCGATTTTTTTACGAAAGGAGTAAACGTCCCAAGCACGGCTGTGGATGGGTGATTGAAGGAGGATGGATGGACGGGTAGAGGGAGGGAGAGAGGAAGGGAGAAAGGGGGACAGGAAGTGTTGAAGGGGAGGAGTGAGTGAAGGAAGAGGAGGGAGTGGTTTCTGGTTGTGGAAGGACGGGAGGAGCAAGCGCAGTGTTGGTATGACATGTTGGGGGAAATTTATCGAGGACATCAGTGCTGAGCACTGTGCCGCAGCAGGCACAAAGCAAGACCGTCTGTCCCCAATCCGTAATCCCGCTCGGAGAGAAGAGAGAGTATAATAATTACTGTATTAAACCGCAGACAACCCCATCCCCCTCTTCACCGACTTACAGAAGGGCCAGTGTTTTGTAGTGTTGAATTTGCCCAATCTTTCGCAGCCGATATGCAATGTACCCAAACGTCGTGGCCGCTAGCCGACAGTGCTCGAGATGCTCCAAACCGGGTGCCGGCCCCAGTTCCCCCACCATTGCCCAGCCGGGGGGCCCACCATCCTTCACAGCATCCATCTCACACCCCTCCCCGCCGCCCCGCCCCGCTGCGCGCGTGCCCAGTTCCGCTCCTCTTTGACGAGCGAGTAGGATGGGCCAGCACTCCAAATCCCCTCTGTTTATGAGGTGGAGAGAGGGAAGGGAGGGTGATTATGGCATATCAGGCACCAACTAGCCACGGCTGAAATGGCAAGGATTAGAGGATAGATCTCGGGCCACCGCCCAGGCCGTGCGGGGAGAGAACCAGTCATCATCAAACACGGGAAGATGGAAAGTTTCAGGCCGCCGACGGTAAAGCCCATGTGGTGTTTAAGGCCACCCGCAATAAGCTTCCTGCATGTAGGGGGTCATCTCAGAGAACTACGCAATAGCAGAAAGAGATGTCGACACTTGGCCAAAGCTTTTTGCTCCGACATCTCTATTCCATTCTCCTTTTCACCTCGCATATTGAGGGATGGGAGGGTGATCACGATGTTGCAAGAAATTTATTTCGCCCGGTCCCCCCAGAATGCAGGAAAAAGCTTGAACATCTTTTGCGCCGGGTGCGAAAATGTGTGATATGAATTGCATGGGTTAAATTGTGAGCCAAAAAGCTTACCAAAAAAAACTCAAGGCGAAACATTACACTTCGTGCAGGAGAAGTGTAGAGTTCGGCCCGTTGAGGGCGGCGGAACAAATGTGTGCAAGGAAAAGGTCGGTGAAAGTCGAGAGTGTTGAGAAAGGAGGGAGCTTTCAGAGGCCAGCAGGGCATCTAGGAACCGTTTAAGCGCTAGATAGATTTTTATACATATACTGAGAAGGTAGTCAACAATTGGGGTTGTTTGCGGCTCTGCAAAGCGCGCATCAAGGCTCCGGTGTGAGAAGGAAAAAAAAACATCATCGGCGCGTGGATGCGTGATGGATACTCTAGTACTTCCCCGGCTTGGGAATAAATGATGGGAAAGTAAAAGCAAAACAAGTTTAAACCCATACAAAACAAGATTCCACCCCTATGAACTTGATATGTAACCTACAGTCAGAGATATTGTACTCCGTGTTGCGGTCTGTATAATTTTAGAGACGGACAAGTAGGGGACAGAAGGGATCGCGGCCCCTCGGCGCTTCGAGTTTACGCTGATGACACGTCACTCTTGACAAGCCGAAACGACATTAAGGACTCGAATTGTTCTGGTTGTTTCAGAGAATGTACCCACCCACATGGATGATAATCAACATGCTCGTTTATATTGATCTCCATCCTTGTTAACATACATCCTTAGTGTCAGGAGATCGTGGGCTCGGGTGAGGCATGTCAGACGTGGGTGCCATAATTGCCTCGTCGGGATGCGCCGAGGTACGTCTTGGTGCCTTGGCTTGGGTTTGTTCGCTCGATCGATAGCATGGGTGGTAGAGAGCGGATCTGTGCCCATTCAGGTTGTCACCTCCCCCTGCGATTTAGAGGGTGGGGGCGGAATGACACGTGGTGTCTCCCCCATGGCTTGCTCTATGATCACGTTTGTGCCTGTGCCAGTGTGCGACCTGGGCACAAGGAAGGGCACATTTGCTACCCCAAAGAGATGGCAATGAGATAGGGGTGGGGTTGGGCTCTTCTTCCCCATACCAATTAGTCGGTCAAGATCACCCATACCGCAGAACAACTCCACCCATCCGCCACGCTTGTACAGGAGTATTTTGCCCTGGAGGACTGTTTGGGGGAGCATGACCGTGATTTCCGACAGTGCAAGACTACGATGGACATGCTGAAGAAATGTAGCAAGGAACAACGGCTCAAGAAGGTGCAGGCCGCAGCGGCACTGGCGGCTGGTGGCAAACCTGCTCTTGCTGTAGGCAAGCAGCAGAAATGAGGCTTTCTCTATTGTGGAATAGTAAATTTGACATCTTGGTCGGGGCAAGAGCGCTAGCATGCGGCTAGGATTAGTAGGGCCTTACACCTTTCTTTCTCCACGGCCGGCAACCTCAAGCAGCAGCCTACGCAGGGTTGTTCGGCTTTTCCACAACCATCAACAACAAGCGAGCATCGATAAGGAGGACGAGGACCACCACAGCACTAGTCTCCCACCACAGGATTCTTACCACGCCCGGCTTGTCGCTCAAGGGCATCGGCCTCCCTTGGTCTTGGATGTGAGCCCACGGGAGATGTTTGCGCGACACCAACAGCAGCTGAGACGTCTTCCAAACATTCTTGCTGTTTCTGTGCCCTTGGCTGAATTATCGTCACGTTTATATGAGCTTCCTCCGCCACATGAGGCTGTATTGGAGGTGGGGGGCCAGGGAAAAGCAGATGTAGGGATTGCAAAGCATTTGTTGGAGTCGGCGGGATGGAGATGTAACGTTGCTTTTCAAGACCACGGGGCGGAGCTTGATTTGTATGTGACGGCAGCAGCAGCAAAAGCAGGAGCAGCAGCAGATACAGAAAGCGCAGCAGTTGCCGCAGCGGCAAGATGGCAGCGACAGCAGCGAGGTACCTCGATTGCAGTGATGCGGGATAGAGCAGGGGACGTCCTGCATCTTCGTCCGAATCCCTTCCTGCACATGGCAGCCCTGGAGCTGATTGATTGGAAAGCCCTTTTCCTCTCGTCGTCGGCCTCTTCCTCCCCCTCCTCTTTCTCATCTGCGTTTTCATCTCCACTTGTAATGATAGACCTAGGTTGCGGTAGCGGGCGAGATGCCTTCTTCCTCGCCGAGCAAGCCCAGCTACACTGTCACGCCCTGCATCCCAACTCCCACCAACGCCAACAAGTAAAAGTTCTCGCGATTGACAATCATGGTGACGCCCTGGAACGGACGGCGACCCTTGCCGCACGTGGAGGGGTGGACAATATCCTCGAATGTGTCAGGATGGATTTGCGTCGACCGAGGGTAAGCAAGGATCTTCTGGAGCGGCAGCCAAAGCCGTCGTTGGTGCATGCAGCTCGCTTTCTAGAACGGCGATTGCTCGTGGAGTGGTTGACAAACCCGAACGCCGTGGCTCCGGGGGGATATGTGATTTGGTCTACTTTTAGGGATGCGGAGACAGGAAAAGGGGAGCGGAACGCGGCCCCTCCTTTTGCGACGTCTCGGAGGCTCCGGCGAGGGGAGCTGGGAAGTTACTTCCGGGTATTGGGGGGAGGAAATGGAGAAGGTTTATACGACGTGCTGCATGAAGAGGAGGGGGGGCAGTTGGCGACAAGGGGAATGGCGGTGCCTGCATCGTTTGTAGTGGCGCGCCGAAGAAATAATTAACGATGGAAGAAATATACGTTGGTTGAAAAACGGACAGAGAAAGAGCAACGGCTACATATACAGCAGTCGTACAGCAGTCAAGAGCAATGACTACATATACAGCAGTCTTAAAAAAAATCAAGGGAAAGAACAAAATATAAGGCACTACTTTGACGGTATGATAATATATAGTCTCAAGTGACTATATGTTCATATCAAACTCAATCAATTTACACGCTCTTTCTCTCGGTCCTTCAGCACTGCCCTCCCCTCCCTCCACCAGCACGCAAAGCAGGCAGCCCCTCTCCCCCCACCCCCAATCCCACACTGCCTTTGCGCCCTCAACCTCCAAACCTTTCTTCATAATCCCAAGCCCAAGAGGTAGAGAGGGAGGGAGGGATGGGCTACCGCGATAATACCGGTTCTCCCTCCTCCGCCAATAGACTAAGGGGATAAATAACCCCTCCTCCCTCCACATATTCCGCCCACTCAATCACCTCCCGACTCCTCAGCTTCAACCCCTTCATGTCCTTCGGCGTCATCCATTTCGCGCGCAAACTTTCCCCATCCGGCGTACTTTTCAACGGAGCATCCTCGTGAATCGGAGATCCATAAAAAACCACCCTCATCCGCCCGCTGGTCGCCTCTGTCCGACGGTGTTCCACCCGCAACAGCCCCTCAATTTTGATCCCTATCCCTGCTTCTTCCAACGTCTCCCTGTACGCGGCTTGGGCAAATGTTTCCCCCGGGTCCACATTTCCGGCAGGGAGCCACCAGCCTCTGTCTGTTGGATGGGAAGGAGGGTGCAATTCAGTTTCAAAATAATCCTCCCCACCCCCATATCCCCCTCCCTCCCTCCCTCCCTCCCTTTCTCCCTCGTCTCTTACCTCTCGTTTCTTCCACTGCCAAGAACTTGCCCGTCTTTGGGTGCCGCACACAGACCAGACTAACCTGCTTGAGTTTACACGCCTTTTTAATCCCCCGATACGGATTGAGGGGTAGGGGCGGGATAGGGTACAAAGTAGAAGCTGTGAGCGCCGCCACAGCTGCGGCAGATACGGGGCAAACCTCTGGGAGGGCTGGTCTCGTCGCAGGCACCTCGCCCTCCTTCTTGCCCTCCTTCACGTCCTCGTCCTCGTCCTCGCCGTCGTTGTCGTTCTTCGCCTCCTTCTCCTGTAGGTGCGTTTTGACTTGTCCCTTCGCTTTTCTCTCCTTTCCTTTCCCTCTCCCTTCAAAGCCTTCTTCCTTCCTTCCCTCCCTCCCTGTATCCTCCTTTAAGCGCATCAAAAATCCCGGATAGCTGTTGAGTACCGCCTGCCCGTTTCTCGCTCCCTCATACACCCATCTGCCCAGCTTCGTGCCGGACAGAAACAGCTGCACATCCTCCATGCGTCCCTCCACCGCGAAGCTTCTCCACTTTCCCCTCTCCCTTCCTCCCTCCCTCCCTCCCCCTTGACGGACTTCCAACAGACAATCCTCCACCAGAACCTTGATTGGTACTCTCTCTCTTTCCATCCTCCCCCCCCCCCCTCCTCCAATCCCTAGTCCTTGCAGCAGCTTCGTCGCAGATCCGCCACCGCCTTTCTTTTCTCCGCCCTGCCCTCCATCTCCCCCTCCTACGCGCACCGTGTCAGTGTACGTCCCCACCACCCGCTTCTTGTCCACGTGCTGCTCCTCCTTCACCCCTTCCTTCAAGGCCTCATGTACCGTGATATTAAATAAAGAATGTTCTCTAAGCACTCTCTCGAGCTCCACCAGCTGCATGCAACTAAACTCATCCCCCGCCATGCTCATGCCCTTCGTCCCCTTGGCCAGCTTGTACTTGACCCATTTCTCCATCCCTCTCAACCCCCCTCCCTCTTCTTTGCTGATGGTCTCGGTGCGAAGCTTTACTTCAAGTCTTCCTTTTTTGCCCCGGTGCTTGAGCCCGACGGCGTCATTTGTCACGTGTAGGTAGGTGTCGGTGCGCTTCGGCGGGGAGGGGGATGAATTCGGGAGGGAGGAAGGAAAGGACGAAGAGGTGAAATGCTGGTCGATTCATCCGACTTGTCTCTCTGTCCTTCTCGATACACGAGAATGTGCATCCTGCCATTTCTTCATCCGCACTGACAACTTTCAATATCACAGACATCCGGACGAAGGGAAGGTGAGACGCAAGAACAATGGGACAAGCAAACACGGGCGTGGGTAGGCGAGATCATTAGTTAGCCCGGGCAATGCGCTGACAGCATGTGTACGCTTACATATCGGATCGCACCCCTTTCTCTCATACCTTCACTTACCTCCTCCAATTCATTCCCCTGCGTCCGAGCCGCCTTGAGACTTTGGAGTAGCGGAGGGTCGTGGAAAAATGGGAATGAAATCCCCTCAATGGCCGATTCGAGGAAGAAAACACGCCATTCGACCACATCGCTACCTCCTCCCATAAATTTACTCAGTGTTGAAGCTGCTGTGGTAGTGGTACGCGCAGGAGTGGAGCGAGGGTCAGGTGCGGGGCGGGATGGGGAGGCTAAGGAGGTCCGAATCTTGATGGTGCAACATGTCCGTGTTCAAGTTTCTTCACTGAACAAGCATAGCCCTAAACAAGCTCCACAGGCAATGACAAGAATGAGGAGAAAAAGAAAAGGCCACCCCTTTCGCTGATGCTGCCTGCGTGGGTGATGGTGGGTTAGTCAGGACCTATATGAGCGGGGTTTTGGTGTTGTTGACTGCAACAGCGAGAAGGCGCCATAGGCCTCCCGTTTCATTCCAGTGGCCACCCCGTGCACAAAACAACACACAAACTACAGGCTTCGCGCAGACACGCAATATTATCGCCCGGCTTGTGGCGGTCAGGGCCCGGCGGTTTCCTGAATGTCTTTGAGTGAGCTGATCATATGCTCTAGACCTGCTGTACCATCACATCGAGGATCTCCTTATCCTCCCTGTCCCTGCCCTCGTAGAGGTGGCCATGACTGTGTCGGTTCAGCACACACTCTTGACTTACCTTCACCCACGTGCTCGATCCTATGTCTTGCCACCGGCAGCCCCGTCAAGGAGGACCCCTCATCTTCCACATCCTGCTTCCCTCACTTAAACACAACACCACCAAAACATCAGCACACAACAGATTAGTTGGTTAGCCTCGACAAGGCATCAGGACGTCTTTGTGAGCCAAGCCACACAGTGATCTGGTGCCCAGCAGTCAAGGGAATCAAGCTGTCGCCACCCAACTCCTCGCCCTCTCCGCATCGCCCTCCCGGGCATGTCGGCGTTCGGCCTCCCCTCCCTCTTTTTAGCGACCGCTCTTACCTAATTGTCTTTCCCACAGTCTGACCAACACCGTCAACTCCTTGGCATTAACCAGCCGTCATCATTCTCACGCACCATGAGCAGCACGAGCAGTAGTGGGGCCAGCTTCATCCCCATCAGCTCCTCCCCCAGCAGCGTCAATCATTTCCTGCCGCCTCGCAAGCACTCCATCTCCGGCTTCTCTCCTGCCTCTTCCGGTAGCAGCAATGGGAAACGACGTGGTAACAGTAGCAGCAGCCACAGTTTTGGGGGGCGGGCGCGGGATGTGCAGAAGGAAGTGAAACAGGTCTTGAACCAGCTGCGGTGGCATTTGTGCGAAGTTGCCGGTGTGCCGTTCGGGTCCACACAAGTGTTTATTTCGACACAGGGAAGCAGTAGCAGTAGTAGCAGGAGTAGTAGTGGTGGTGGTGGTGGTGGAGGAGGAGGAGAAGGGCTGGTCTTATGTGGAGAGGAAGAGGAAGAAGCTTCCCGCTGGTGTCGACAGTGGGTGCGAGAGGGCCACTGTGACAGGAAGTTTTGCCGGCACCAGCATGTCCTTACACTGGCATCGGTAGGCGCGAAACCCTCCCTTAAATCAGCCGGATCAATGGCGCCCCTTCGATTGGTCGAAGGAGAGGACCTCGAGGCTGCCCTGGCCGCGGCTGCCTTCAGTGGAAGCGCCGGGGGAGGGAGTGGGGCAGGAAGCAGCTGTATCAGCAGCAGCAGTGGCAATGGTGTGGCGCCTTCTTCTTCGTTTGGAGGGGGCCCGCCGCCCTTGTACAGGGCTGTGTTTGTGGTTTTAGGCAGGGAGCAGGTGGTGTGGGATAAGGAGAGGCCGGAGGTGTGGGAGGCTTACTTGGCCACGCATACCAACGGCGGCACCAGCAACAGCAACAGCAACAGCAGCAGCAGCAATAACAACAACAGCAATAATAGTGGTGCCTTCCCTCCCCGTCCTCCGGGTTTGCTCCGTCGTGGCTCCTCCACCGATAGCTTCTCCTCGCTCCTCGAGACCGACGTCAAGAGCGACTCCTCCTCCCTCCCTTCCTCCTTTCCTCCCTCCCTCCCTCAACTCGCTGTGACCGTGGGAGGAAACAGCTTCCTGAATGGCTGGCCGTCAGATGTGAGCAGGGAGCTCCTGGCTCACTACCTCCTCCCGGAAGAGTGTGCTAGATGCATTGCCACGTGTCGTGGCTGGGCGGAGCGGGCGGGGGACGAGGCACTGTGGCGCCATGTTCTTACTCAGACTTTTGGGTGGTCTCTCCCTCCATTTCAAAGAATGGAAGTGGTAAAACCTGTCCGCGCGGCTGCTGCTGCCGAGGTTGCTGTTGCTGCTGCTGCTGCCGGCAATTCCTCACATGTTTCGCGGGAAGCAGTTGCTACAGTAGCAACGCCCAGAGGACAGCTGCGACGGGTAGGCAATAGCAGCAGCTCCATTTGTTGTGATCTGAGCACATTGGCTCTCCAAGATGACGACGACGACCTCCTCGCTGCTTCCCTCCTTGATACTCCTGCTTCGGCTGCTGCTGGTGGTGGGGAGGAGGAGGACTCGTTCCTCCGTCTGCGTCACCGAGACACGACCCCTCTCACTCCCTCCCCACCACCAGGATCGGTCCGAGAGGTGGAAGAGGAGGGGAAGAGCAGCCGCAGCAGCAGCAGCAGCAGTAGCAGTGGGGAGGAGATGTTTTCCACCCCCTTTCATCACCCAAGGAGGGTTTACGGCCGTCTGCGACACGTATGCCGCAACGTGCGAGCACTGAAAGAGTGGGGCGGCACCGGCGGATATGGAGGTGGCCGAGGAGGAGGAGGAGGAGGTGGAGGAGGAGGTGGAGAAAGAGAAGGAATGTTTTCGAGCAGCAGCATCCGTGATGGTGGCGGCAGCAACCTACCTTCCTCTTCTCCCTCTTCCAACCTCTCCTCCTCCCCCTCCCCCATCTCGTCCATCTCCCCTTACCTCCGCACTCCGGACACCCACGGCCTCCCGTTCAGTCCCCCCCCCCCGTCGTCCTCCTCCTCTCCCTCCCCCTCCCCCTCTCACCCCCCCGCCTTCCTCTCCCCCGGCCTCACACACCTCGTCTCACGCTTCCACGGCCACGACCGAGGGTCGGTCATTGCCTTGCAGGTGGACGAAGACAAGAACCGCCTCATTTCTGGTGATATTGCCGGGTGTGTGCGTGTGTGGGAGCTGCATTCGGGGGCGAAGCTAGGCATGGTTGATATAAAGACGAGTCTCTCTTGCATGGCGGTCGATGCCCACACGGTCTACGTGGGCACGGTGAAAGGAAGCTTGTATACAATAGATAGAGACGACCTGAGCGATGTTCAGGCCCATCGCCTTTTGCATCAAGGAAGCGCCATTTCCTCTTTGTGCCTGTTACAGTCGCCGTCGCTGATGGTGGGACGACCACGGCGTCGTTCGTTTCCGCAGCAGCAGCAGCAGCAGCAGCAGCAGCAGCAGCAGCAGCAGCAGCAGCAGCAGTACGACAAACATCTCTCTCATTATCAACAGCAGCAGCAACAGCAGCAGCAGTGGCCGCGGAGCAAGGGGGCCTCTATCGCCTCCTCCTCCCCTGCCTCCTCCTCCTCTTGCTCCATCGGTTCCTCCTCCTCTCGGCCTTGCACCCCTCTCTCCTTCTCACTGTCCAGCGGGGATGCTCGTACTGGGGGAGGGAGGGAGGGAGGGAGGGAAGGCAGTGCCTCCCATAATGTGAGCACGAGCAGCAGCAGTGGTAGCAGCAGCAGCAGCAGTAGGAGGGGTATGACAACAGGTAGCTACAAGCAGTCTTTCCGCCTCACACCTGAGGGAGGGAAGGAGGACGAGGAGGAAATCCGTGCCCGTCTTGTGATTGGCTTTGGCAATGGTTCCTTCATGCTCCTCCATGGCTCTCAACGCCTTATGCTCATCCCACCCTCCACAAGTTCCTCCTCCTCCCCCTCTTCGTTTCTCCCTAACCCCCCCTCGGTCTTCCACCACTTGTACTCCCTACCTGTCTCTCACCCGGCTTGTGTGTTTCTAACAGCCACGGGCCCCAAATCCTTTGTTGCCGCCTCTTGTCCTGATCGCCTCTTTTTGTGGTCAGCTGAAGACGATGAAGAGAAAGAAGAGGAAGAGGAGGAAGAAGAGGTGGAGGAGGAGGGCGGGGGGAGGGGAGGATTAGGGTCAGAAAAGACTGAGGTGCCGGTGTTGCCATTGACGAGCGCTTTTTCGAAGGGAGCACCGCGTCGGCGGGTAGAGAGAGGGAGGCCAAAAATGGAGGAGGAGGAGGAGGTAAATGGTGAAGAGGATCAAGGTGAGGCGGAGGAGAAGAAGGAGTATGAGGAGTATGAGGAGGAGGACGACATGTTGGGGTTGTCGGGACGACATAGGTTGGATGAATGCTGTGATGTGGCGTTGCTGGCTTTGAAGCCTTCCCCGGAGGAGGAGGAAGAAGGAAGGGAGGATGGGAAGGAGAAAGAGGTAACGGTTGTGGTGACGGCATGCAATCACGATGTGTCCTTGCGCTGGTGGGAGCTGAATAGCTACAGCATTGAAGAGAATAAGAAGCAGAGAGAGGAGCAGGAGCAGGAGGAGGGGGAGGGGAGGAGGAGGAGAGGGAGGCGCACTCGTCGGCCACGGCACCATTCCCGTGCTGTCTGCACGGCAATTACTCCTGCGTTTACGGCAGCCTGGGACGGGATTCGCGGCAGCAGCAGCAGTAAGCACTGGGGGGGGATGGGAACTGTGTCGTTGGCACAGGCGGGAGGGGTGTTGTTATCCGCTCATTTGAACGGATCGTTGGTGGTTTGGTATGTCAGGTCGCGTCGACCGGTGGCCCATTTTCACGGCTTGCCGCTGTTGGAGTGTTTGAAGATGACACCGCGGGGAATGGACGTACTTACTTCCTATGAGCGACGCATTCTCTATGCAAGACAAGTGGTGATGTTTGGGGCGCCTGGGGGAGGAGGAAGAGGAAGGGAGTGCCGCGAAGGATCGGAGGAGGATAATGCTGGGAATGTCAGCAGTGGCAACGGTGCTTGGGGTGGGAAGCAACGGGGGAGGGACCGTGGGAAAGGGGGTGGTGGTGGTGTTGGAGGTGGGAGGCCACGACGGAAAAACTCGTATGCGTGATTTAAATCTGAGAAAACTGATCACACTAGAGTGAAAAGGGCTGTACATGGGAACAAGGACGGCTGTATTAAAAAGGTGGTGCAGTTCAAAGTCAAGCCCGTAAAAATCTTACTGCCTGTTCCTCGATTGGGAGGGAAAGGAGCGTGTATAAAGCAACCATGGTTGACTGTTAGAAAGCCAGAGCAGGAGATCTGCCAGGAGCCAACAGGGCACTTAAGAAGCCCACAAATAAGAGAAGGAAAAAAGATGATTTTAAATATGAGGTTTGGATTGCTCCTCGTGGCCATTGCTCGCTTGCGGGAACCCACGTCACACATGGCCGCTTGGCCGACAGGCCGTGTTACGTGCAACAAGTAGCTCCATTTGCACGGACAGGATCACTGCAAGGCCACTCAGGTGAAAATGGTTGTGTCCTATATCTGTGATTCAGCCTATTAGACGATGTCGTGGGGTCGCTTTTTCAAAAACAACCGGCCGATCAGCATGGGAGATAATAACCAAGAGAGAGAGGGCCAGCTGTCGTCGACACCCATGACGAGACCGGAAGAGGACACTGGTAATCAAGTTGCCACAGGCTTCAAAATACCAGGGGGCAGAGTGTGCAATGAGACCGCTTTCCCTCTGGTCCAAGACATCCGAACATTGGCATTTGGCCCGGTCGGAACGTGTGGCATGTAGAGGGTCGTTCTCGCCGCTCCTCTCGCTAGCGCTACTTCTGTTTCCGCCCTGCGGGTTCAAAAGATGGAAGGCCCTTCAGGCATGCACCAGGAACTAGTGCACTCTGGGCTGTCTCTATCGGTCTTGTGGCATAAATATGCATCACTTGCCTTGCACACGTATGATGATGACATCGTTTGAATTGAGCGATTGGTCCTTACTCCAAGTCCCCATCCACTCTCCCCCTTCCCTAGGACAGGCCAGGCCCCATGATGCACATGGGAAAAGGCCTTGCAGCGCCTCCATTAGGTGCTGCTGGGGCAGGCTCTGCAGCAGCCGACGTGAACTCGTCATCTGATAAATCAGGCCTCGCCGTAGGCATGGCCACCTGTGCACCCTCGTCCGCCTTTTCCACAATCTACCGTGTGGTTCCTCCCAAGCCAGGCGCCGGTGCAATGGAAAGTAGCAATTCAAGCAACCGAGGGGATCCCACGTCCTCCTCCTCTTCTTCCTCTCCCTCCTCCTCCGCTGCCTCCTCCTCTACCCTCAGTCCTGCCCCATCCTGCGCCGCGGGAAGCAGCATGTCTGTGACCCCCACGCCTGCCTCCGCATCAGGCGAGGTTGGTCCTCCTGGATGGGCCATGCTGGGTGAGCTTGCCGCCCCGCCTGGACTGCAACAGTATGAACACTGCGAGACAGCGGCGCGGATATTTGGGCAGATAGCCTCGCGTTTAAAGGCGACCGGAGAACTGCAACAGTTTAAGGCCTTAGCAATTATGTAAGTAGAGAGAGGGGTGGTCGTTAGTGGGCATGGATGTGTGGGACGTTTCAAGTTGATTGTGTGGGCGTGCCAACTGTGGCTATGCACTCTTTTTCCTTCTTGTCATTCGTAAGTCCCCCCATGTATGTCACAAAGCCATCTCTTTCCTATCAGCCTCCATTTCGCGTCCCAACACAAACAATTCAGCCGTCTCTCCCCTGCCACCCCTCCCTACCACCCCTAGCACACCGTCATCCAGTCCCATATGCGAGGTTAAATAGCTACCGGCACAATGTCGACAACGCCTCTGCAGTTGACAGGAGCCCCGTTCTTTTCCACACGCTCTTTTACTCACACTTCCTGCTACCCTTTCCAACCCCTCCCCCCTCCATCTCTGTCTCCCCCTACACCCCAGCCGCACTTGGGACATGTACTGCTACCGACACAAGGTTGACATCACCTGCGGCGCCACCAGCAGCCTCCTTCGTGTCCTTGCCTTTCCTGGTCCTGAAGGGGTGGTGCTTGCGCCTCAAGTGAAGGTGCAGGAGGACCCTTCCCTCGCTTGTCGCCCTATGGACGAGTTGCTAGACCCTGCATTCATGCCCGCGTACGTGGCAGGGTTGCAGGAAGGAGGCATTGCGGCGGTGTGCGGTTTTGTCTATGCCAATGGTGTGTTTCGGCTGTGGGCGGACGATAACTTTGCCTCGGAGTATTTTGATACGGAGGAGGCCAATGCCCGGTTTGCGGCGACGGCAGTTTTGCCCTCCTATTTGTTTGGGCTGATCGTGGCCCCCGCCAGCAGGGTGAAGTTCTATCAGTTGTTGGTACAGTATATGCTGACGGAAACGAAGGGGACGACGACCATGTCCATGGTGACGGACACGGTAGGAAGGGATGGTGGAATCGTCGCCAAGCTGTTGCGGGTGAGACACGTGGTGCTGAACCAAGGGCAGTATGCATGCTTAGCTATGAATCTTCTGCCACTTGATTCGTACGGCTTGACCGCCCCCCGTGCTGCTGGTGCCGTTTCGGCTGGTGATTCGTCGTCTTCTTTCGGCCTTGCGTCGTTATTGCGGCCAATGCAGGCCTCGCAGCGGTCGAGGTCTTTCTCCTTCTCCCCCTCGTCAACAGCACGAGATGGGGCACGAGCACGAGCAGCAGGAGTAGGAATAGCGCCAGCGCCTGCGCCAGCAGCAGCAGCAGGAGCAACAACAACAACAACAACAACAACAACCTTGCAGCAGCCAGCCATGCAGGGTGACTGTCGGCTAGGTGCCACGGGAGAAGAGGCCGCTCCACTAACAGCAGCAGGCGACGTGAGGCTGAAGAAAACTACGTCTACCTCTTCGTCCTCCTCGTCTTCCTCTTTTTCCTCCGCCCCCTCCAGCATTAATAACAGTCCGGCGATAAAGAACCTGCATTCACTCTCGCACCAACAGCAGCAGCACCATAATCAAGAACAGCGAGGACAGCAGCAACGCGCGTTGTCATACTCCTCCCCTTCCTCCTCCCCCTCCACCCCCTCCTCCTCCAATTCCTCCTCCTCTTCTTCGAGCGGCGAAGCGAGAGAGCCTCTAGTCTTTTCCACCATGTCAGCTGCTTCAAATAGCAGCAACAGCAACAACGGCAACAATAGTAGCGATAGTGGTCAGCAAAGCACTTACAGCAACGCCTCTGCGGCAACAGGAGGAAGCATGTTCCAAGGCTCTCTCGTAGCGGGCGGTGCACGGCTGGGAAAGCGCCGCTCTTCCGAGAGCTGTGGCAGTGATCGTGCTAGTAGGGACAGGAAAAGCAGCAACAGCAGCAACAGCAGCGGCAGCAACAGCAGCAGCAACGGCAGCAACAGCAGCAGCAGCAGCAGCAGTAGCCGCCATACTGATCGGGAGGATGGCGCGGCGGTCACCGACAGAGCAGCTCGTCGTGCCCGTCCACCTCCGGATGACACCCAGGATCAGGATCAGGATCAGGGTCAGCATCAGCACCAGCACCAGCACCAGCACCAGCCCCAGCAACACTTCGAGCAGCACTCACAAAAAGAAAAGCCGACCACAAGTCAGTCCCGCGCCCCCCTTCCCCCTCATATGCCCCCTCCTTTCGTTCCTGCCGCTGCAACGGCCCGTCAGCAGCACCAACAGATGCACCAGCATCAACAGCAACCGCAGCAACAACAGCAGTATGCACGCCAACGGCAGCAACAGAAGGACTCGCTCCCGAAGCAGCGCCAGAACTACCCTTCCCAGCTGCATCAGCATCAACCCCAGCAGCAGCAGCAGCAGTACCATCCATACGGGTGGGGCGATCAGGATATTTATCAGCAGAAGCAGCAGCAGCAGCACCACCACCAACAGCACTACAAGCAGCGGAACAACCGGCAGATTGCCAAATGTAGTCATTCGAAGGGTACTGCCTCCTTGTCTGCTTTCTCTACCTCCAACGACGGCTTCACCCCCATACTACCTCGCCCCACCCAGCCCCACGCCATGTCATGCCCGCGCGACGGCAACGCTCGCCCTTCCCCTCCTTTCCCTCCTGCACTTACCCCCTCTCTCCACGCTTACGACGACGACTCACACCGGTCGCACCAGCCTCCCTCTCACCGACACCGACAGTCATCTTCCGCCCACCTATCGGACGACAGCAACATCAGCGGCACCAGCAGCCATACTTTGCGCAACCACCCGCATAATGGCCACCATGGTCAGCAGCAGCAGCAGCAACAGCAGCAGCAGCAGCAGCAGCAGCAGCAGCAGCAGCAGCAGGAGGAGGAGGAGAAGGAGGAGGAGGAGGAGGAGCAGCAGCAGCAGCATTCCTCTTCGCGCCATCAGTATGACCCCCAGGATCAATACCTGGACGGTAGCAGTGGTGGAGGAGGAGGGGAGGAGGGAAGGGAGACTGATGTGGGGTGTGACCCGCACATGCCTCTTGATCTAGCTGTAGCAGAGTTGGAAGCCCTTTTTACAGGCTCGGACGATCTGATGCTCCTCCAAACGGGGAACACTCCTCGATCTGTTGCTCCTAGTGTGGAACGGGCAGAGGAAGAAAGAGGAGGAGAGCGAGGAGGAAAGGGAAATGAGTATCGCCCGCGGCAAAATTTAGGAAACAACCACGGTTAGGCATGGTAGGTGTGAAGTTAAGAGCCAATAAGGGGGGGAAAATTTGGTCCATTTCATTATTTTTTCGACAGAGTGAGAAAGAGGTGGGAGTGCAAGGAGAGAGTCCGTCGGTGCATCCCTCGCTCCCCTTTGCTAGCTACCTGTAATATTCCTCATGTTTTATGAGTAAGATATTCGTTTGTGCGTGTGTATGTGATGGGATTAAAGGAGAGGGACAGAAACAGCGCGGGAAAGGGTTAGTAAATCCGATCAACGTTGAGAAAAGAATGACTACTTAGAGCAGAACAAATTACCTAGGACAAGTCAGAGAACTGAGCGTCAGGAATAAAAAAAGCCGCCACAAGCCAGAGGAGCGACAAGCAAGAAAATAGTAATGTCGCATTAGTAGAAGCGATCAAATCGAGTTATCAAGTGGAAAAATATCGCGCATCGAGTAGCTAAAGCTCCAATCCAAATACGGAAGGCACGGGCACTGAGGACGATGCATGGAGCAGAGGAGAAATCGTGAATATGTATATTTAAAGTGGAAAAAAATGAGAGATTGTGTGTACGTGTATATAACGACCCCAATTTCCACCTGTTAGTGAACCAATGCATATGAATGATGTTCGACGCCAGAGAACAGAGGGGACGAATCAAATTCGAAATAGGAAAAGCTCAAAAAGCAAGACCAATTCAAGGGACAGGCAATTACTGCCCTCGCAATTCGATGCCAAAAGTATCCTAGGTATACACTCCAAACAAGAATAATGAAAAAGTTTGTCTTCCTTTGAATCATACGTAGGCGCATTCCGAGTAATCAACGGTTAGTGTAACAGGTTTACTCGGAGTTTTGAAAATTCGGTACTTGTTTTATTTTTATCTACTCTCACTCAGCTCTTTCAGTCCATCCCAAGCACCTCATCAAAAACATACAATTTTGTACGCCGTTAGTATTGACTTCGTGCTGTTTCAGGCAAATCCTCAAAATTCCCAAGGATGGATGGGCACGTACGCTGCAAGGACGTATAGCCCCGCATATTGGGGTCAGAGGTTCTGGAAGCTTCGTGGAAAAAGGATGCGTGATTAAAATTGAATTTGACACCCTTCAGTCTACCCCTTTTCTGTGCCGTATACGCATTGTGGACCGAATTGTGTTCTTGCTGTAGACGAATGATAGCGAGCAGTGTGTGCCGTGCTGTACAGGTGCTGTCCACACCCACGCCACTCGGACATGATAGCCAGATATACACTGATACCACCGACCTCTTCGTTTACTCCATCCTTGCCCTGTAACATGAATCCAGATAATCCTGAAAGGAGGCACGCTTGCGTAAACACTTACTGTGTATTTGTCTGCGGATAGTTCGCACGCGATAATTTTAGAATTGTAGGAAATCGCAGAAAATGGGGGAGGTGGTGCTCGTTTTATCGATGTGTGACGTCATAAAAAACTTAATGGGCCGCTTTTTCACTTTACCTTGACCTCTTTCTCCATTCACATGTCAGTGCACACACAAAACCACAACACAAGGAAGATGTCAAAATTTGCGCCTTTGCCCAAGTCGCCCCGTGTGACGCCCTTGCCACAGAGCGACCAGAGCCATGACGATTCACCCCCGCCCGTGTCTTCTTCGCCCCCGTCGCCTCCCTCTACCCCTCTGTCATCAGACATTTCACCCCGCATCGGTAGCCACCAATTGATATGGAATCGCATTGTACTGAGCACCCTAGCCATAGCCTTGCTATGGGGGACTTCTCTGAACGCAGCCATCTTCTTCACGGAATATTTTGTGCGCATTCCACCAGCCGTATTTCCAATCCACGTCTGTCGGACGGCGGCGCGCGAAATTCAGGTACAAGCAACGTCCTACAAGCAATGTGCGGCCCGGCAAATGGCTACTTGCGACATCGATTTGGAAGATGCGGCTGCAAAGGAAAGATTCCGGTCGCAATGGGCACAAGAGCAAAACGTGGCGCGGTTGGACATGGCTGAAGCCATCTACAGGTACTTTTTCGTCCTCGGAAAAGGAGAGTCCAGTGTGGGATGCTTTAAGCCGTACTTTTCAATTAATATCCTCCATCTTTGTCCCCCTTCACTTCCAGTGATTGTGGTGCGGCGTTAGCCACCTCCCAGGCCGCCTTGGGCGCGTGGCTCAAGCTCTCTTCTGTCGAGATGCCCTACGTGGCCAATGCGACGCAGTGTTCCCCCGACGACCGTTTACGCACTCAGGCCCTGCTTGGCGATTCCAGCGGAAGCAAGACGCAAGTCATGGCCTCCTCCGTGCAATACAGCAAGGAAAGCAGGAGAATGGTGACCCGCTTAGCCGAGCACACGGTGGCCTTGAACAAATACAATGCCGAGTACTTGGCCAATAAAACCCTAGAGCTTCGCTCGTCCGTTTTGGAAATGATCATGCATGTAAACGGATTGAAAATGGGAAGGATGAATGAAAGCTTTGGAAGCCTCCGAAGCCATCTCAGCAGCCTGGTGGCCTGTGTGACTCCCGCTGATGGTGAAGGCACGAATGTATGCACAGTCTTGGCCCGCAGCGCCCGGCAACGGCTCGAGGGCATCGTGAAAGATTGGCAAGCCTTGTTCGACGAGGCAGCTCATGGCTTTGAAGCGTACAAAGACAATTGGTACAGAGTTCGAGATCGTAGCGAATCCGCCTATTCAAGCTTCGTGTCATTCTACAATGATGTTCGTAACGGTATCCGCAAAGCTGGCCTGAGCACGAGCGACTTTGGTGATACCTTCAACGTTGATCTCGACTTGATGTTTGTCAATCCTGGCGAGCTCTTGGATGGTAAGGGCATCTTGACCGACGTGCCACCCGTGCCGTCACTTGATGAAGTGTGGACAGCGGTGCGGCCTGTGGTGGACTTTTTCATTCAAAACCTGACTATGGCGTCGCTGGAGACCAATTTGCGGGCCATGGAATGGGCGCTAGCTCTCGAGTCTGCCTTTACAAATTGGAACTTGATGCCAGATGACTACGATCCGCCCTCTTTTTTGGGAAGCGATGGGGTCGCCATCTCTGCAAAGGATGCAGCCGCTGTACATGACTCGCTGGCCGATGCTTTTGTCGCGCGAACCGCTACCTCTTTAGAGACCTTTGACAGCTACAACGATTATGTAGGTAGCCTCGCGACAGGTGCTACGAATCTATCACAAAGCAATGCCACCGTATTAAAAGACAACCTGCCGCGCTTCGACTTTTCATTCAACCTGAAATACGAGGCCCTAGCCCCGCCCAACTTTGACATGGACGCTTTCCTTCGCGTATTTGACTCAATCCCTCAGCTGGCCCGTCTAATTGACACGATCTACCGTGTTTATAGCAGTCTACGCATCCTCTGGCGCTTCAAAACACAGTCCACGGCGCTTAAATTACCTGCGGTTGACTTACGCCCTGACATCTTCCTAGCGCGGCGGGGGAGCATGACTTGGAGCATGCTGCAACGGCTGCACCCTCGTCGGCTACTGGCGTGGGTGCTATCTTCGCCTTACCTGGCCCGCATGCTGCTTTGTACGTTCTTGTTCCCGCTCTTCATCTTTGCTGTTGGCATGTACGTGGCTGCGTATCGCGATTACCAGCAAGGCTGCGTCTTCCGCACCGACAGTGCGCCCTCGACGTCCTCTTCCGCCACTCCACCGCGTTATTCATTTGCGACCAAGACGTTACATTCTTTAGCATTCAATGCGGCGGCTTACCAAGGAAACCAAGCTATGTTTGACGGCCTCAAAATTTACAATCAACGCAGGGCCGAGTACTGCGCCAACTTCGGCAAGGCTGCTCAGACGTCGCAACTTAATGCGATGCGATACCTAACAACCTTACGCACTGCCCAGTCAGAAACACAGGGCAAGGTACAGCTACTGGCTTCATGTCTGGACATGCAAGCGCTGGATGTCGCATTTGTAGAAAGCTGCTGCGAGGTCTACAGTAATGGGACCGCTGCTGCGCCTGTTGATACGACATCAGCGCCGTTTATCTATGCTACTTGTAAAGAGGATGCCATCAATAACCGCTCGTTGTCCTGCCCGATCAATACCAACTATTCTCCAGCCCGTCCCTTTCCACCGTTATCCTTTAGCCTAGGGACATCTGCATGTCATGCAGTCCCCAATCTAAATAGCACACATAGATTGGATGGCCCACTGTGGGCTTTAGAAGACGGCATTTTTAATTGCGAAGTGCTCCCCGCTTGCACCCCTACCTGCTCGGGCCCTCACCCGGAGCTCCTCCAGATTTGGTCCCGACATTGCGCATGCAGTAGCGAGTGGACCCTTCATGCCTATGTCTTGGCCGGTTCATTTGTTGTGATTACTTATGTGGTGCTAAATTTGGCCCGTAAAATGTTAATACAGGGTCTAAGTCAATCTCATTGGCGCCTCCTGTCCGATGGCAAGCTCACCTTTCTTGGACACTGCGACGAGGACGGCCGGTTGCTCTTCGGTCCCCACGCGGCGCTTGCAGCAAGCACAAAGAACAACATTGACAAGATTACAGCAGGCGGAGAAGCAGACGATAGGGGGGCTATTATGGCGGAAAACTCTATTCTCCGCACATTTGTACAGCCGTCAACTTCTTCTCCGAGGGGTCAAGCAGCAGTAACACAGGAAAGTTACAGAGAACCAGAGGACGATGTTGCTGCCCAAGAAGAGGTCAACACCCGAACCTTCATTCACAGCAAAGTAGACTTAGTCATGCAAGCATATGAATGGCAAGGGTGCGTGATGACGGTCCTAGCCATGATTTTGGTGGTGGCAGGATTTGTGTTGCTAACAAAGGCACCGCAATATTTGCAGTACAACCCCTAGAGGACGGAAAAAAAGATGGGGGTAATGTAACGAAAAATGTGCCGTACAAAAATTACGCACAGAGGTGCCTCTTTGTTTTTCATTCCAATGCCGTCTTTCTGCTTGCAATCGTTCTCCTCCTAAGGTTTAAACCCTGGCACATATCAATACGATTCTTTATTTCCCCATCCGCATTTCTCCGTCTGTCTGTTTACCTCCACCAATTGAAATGCTTCTAGTTAAGTCTTAGTTTGGCCATTGCGCAAGCAGGTCCAGGTCAAGGAGCTCTCGGAGCCGTTGCTTCTCTGCCTCGACATCAAACTTCCTCGACGGAATTACCTTCTCGTCGCCCTGATTTTTTTGGGAAACGAGAGGAAGGGAAGAAGCAAATGTCAGAAACCAACCATATGGCAAACGCTCAAGACGCAAATGGTGGGATGGGCTCAAGAAAGAAAATTCATACTGCATCACTCACCATCACTCCGTCGACCACAGGCTTGATGACGCCGCGGGCCACCCACCCGTCGATGCAGCCAATAACTGCCGGACCTTTGTAGACAATTTGCATCCAGTAATTATTGAAACGATCGATCAATGGCCAGTACCCTGACGAGAAACGTGGAAATAAGAGGGGGGAGGGATAGAAGAGTGGGGAAACAATGTGAGTTTCATTGAGATATTTATTTCCTACTGTCTGCCCTCATGAAGCTCACCCAAAAACCCTCTATTACTTCCTCCCTCCCTCCCTTTACTACAGACCGAATACCCCCGGAGACGTGTGGATGCTTTTTTCGTAGCATTCCGGGCGGAACGGCTGCGGCTCCGGCAGCGAGCCCCAGCACTCCAACCAGTTTGTGTAGGAATAGTGCCCGACGGCCATGCCCAGCCCCCAGCTTTTATATGAAGCACTCACAGCGGGGGAGGGGGTGTGATCACTCTCCATCTCTTTCACAATCTCTGCGGGCAGAATTCTGTGAAAGTACAAAGATTCCAAGAACTTGTTGTAGTCTTCCCCTGAGGGGAAAAAGGGAAGCAAGGGAAGGAAAGGGCGGGCGGGCGGGAATTAGATCTCGGACGTCCCTTTTCATCAGTTGGCCTTCAATCTCGCTCTCTGTCCCACTACACACCAGTCGTATACAAACTACCCGCCAGCTCCGGATTCTGGTCCATGTCGTAATACGACTTGGTCATCCCCAATGCCGCTAGCGTCTCGTCCAACAAAACCCGAATGCTCTTCCCCGATGCCGCCACTGCCATGCCTCCCGCAATTTTCAGATGTAAGGAGCTGTAGTCCCACACTGTCCCTGGCTCCCAACGCAAGTCGACAGTCTCATACAGCTCTCGGACACATGCCACGTAATCCATGCTGGAATTGCGAAAGCACGGGACGGAGGAGCCGTAAGTGAGCTGATAATATCCCGATGTAAAGGATAGCAAATGCTTGAGCTGGATGCGGGAGCGGGGATCATTGGGATTACGTGTCCACCAGGGGAAGTAGGTATGGCAGTAGTCGTTCAGCTTCAAGACGCCAGAGGCTACGACGCGCATGATCATGGTGCCGGAGACCCACTTGGTGGTGCTGGCCACGTCTGGGGAGCGGGAGGGAGGTTAGGCGGCCAAAACGTCGGTGAGAGAAGAAATATATAGACATTAGATAAAGCAACTATGTTACCCACTTACTCATGACGGTGTCGGTGTAGGAAATATTGCCCTTCTCGTACAGGTACTGGATGCCCGACGCATTCGCGACCACCACGGCAAAATCTGTCATGTGGTAATCATTAATTGCCTTGGTCACAGGCGCCCAAGGATCGCCATCGCTAATGGCAATAGGCGCGTCAGATACAGCCACACCGGCCGTGAAGGCGTCGTCAAATGTAGGAAGTCCCCCTCGGACAGATGCAGGCTTGGCTTGGGCGACGGTAACGCAGAAGCAACAGAAGCTCAAGCAGAGGAGGATAGAGCGAGGCATGGCAAATGTGCAAATGCGGCTCCGATTGCCCCCTAAGAAGGCAAAAGATATGCCTGTGCGTAAAGAGGCATGTGGATCGTGGTTAGAGTATGCGTATGAGTATGTAGATATGACACAGGCTTGGATATGCGTATTCAGAAAAGAAGACCGGGAGGTTTGTGTACACTCGATCCTCCTCTTTCGGTGTCTCATCTATTTTGATATTTTATTTTGCTGTCTCCATTCTTTTAGTTCGTCTTTCTTTGGTTCTAGCCACAGATAGTAACCGCATTGCTCTGTTTGTCTGTTAATTCTCCAGAGGTTCTCCTACTTGACTTCACTTGAAGGTCAACCCAGTCAAACCAACATCAACCATCAACATCAACAGCAAGAAGGACGCTTGTAGTGCGCAAAATATGAAACAATGACATATGAATATAAATATACCAGTTATTTGAGACTGTTTAACATTCATGGTACCGCGGGCCCCGATGCCCCATCCTCTATTGTGGAAGAGTGAACACCCTCGACACCCGCATTTCCCACCCCTTCCTTCACTCCCTCCCTTACTCCCCCACCGACCCCTTCTGACCTCTCTCCACACTTTCTTCGGCTTCTTCTCTCCTTTTGACAAAACAATACATTGGCCTTCTATACCCCACTGGTGCATTGAGTGGAATCCCCAGGTCCTCTACGCTCTCAAATCCAACCTCGTTCATCAATACATCTTTGAAGGGCGGCCGAAGACGTAACAGAGTGTAATTTTTCCGAGATTCCACCGAGGCATGCCTCCGTTTTCGATACGTTCGCCATGCCTGTGGCTCGAGGATAAATCGGCCACCTGGCCGTAGTCGTGCGTGGACTCGATGGAGGAGTCGACGGAGCGCGGCGTCTCCGCCTTGTAAATGTATATGTTTTGTAACCGAGAAACAGCTTATGATGTCGTATTTTTCCGTCCCTTCCACATCCATCTGCACCTCATTCTCATCATCCTTCTCATCCTCCTTC
Source organism: Nannochloropsis oceanica (assembly GCA_004519485.1). Taxonomy (NCBI): domain Eukaryota; class Eustigmatophyceae; order Eustigmatales; family Monodopsidaceae; genus Nannochloropsis; species Nannochloropsis oceanica. The sequence continues at coordinate 50,595 of CP038117.1, forward strand.
TTCTCCGCCTTAACCTCCTCAGTATTTTGTCGCTCCTCTCCGAATTCTCTTGATTCACTCGTCCCATACTCCTTCCATCCTTTAATCCTGACATCCTTCCAGTCTACACCCCCGTCTTCCTCTGCGGCAGCCCCCCCTATACATTCCTGCCCATCCCCTTTCCATCTCCTTCTCTTCAACATCCTCCTACCCACGAAATCCTGACACCGAAACTCCACCCATTTTTCGATGTCATTCCTCCCTCCCTCTCTCCGGGATGCCCACGCCAGCTTCTCCTTTGCAACTCTTATGAGCTCCGGATCAATATCCACACCCACCACCCGTCTAGGCTTGAAATATAGACAAATTTCCCAGGCAACTTTCCCCGTGTTAGTTCCTATGTCTAAGAAATCTTTACCAGCAAACCATTCGGGTTGCAGTAAGGAGAGACGGGCGTCTGTTGGGGGATTGCTTCTGGAGGCTGGAGGCAGATGGATGGTGCTTGGGATGATGGCAGCAGCAGACGCTATATCTGTGGAGGAAGCTTGACGACGTGCGCCATAGTAGGAGCGATAGGATCCGTGGGCATGACGTTGCCAGAGCTTGGAGGAAAAAGATGGCGGTGAAGGGACGGGACAAGTGAGGGGCGGACGCAGCTTAATTAGGACTTTGCCGTCGTTCTTGGAAACGTTTCTTAGAGCCAAGATCCGCGGTCGAAAGGCTGGAAAGACAAATTGCAATTCTTTCGTTGGTGCTTCTTGTTGATCTGGCGCAGGTGCTTGTGCTGTGGAGGACAGTGAGGTTGCCTCGACGGTAGGAGGCTCGGTAGGAGGCTCGGTAGGGGGGGAGGAGGTTGACGACAGCGCATTAAGCTCGGGCTTCATGACTGCGTCCTCTTCCTTTTTGGTTAGAACTTCTGTGGGACTATTTGTAATGTGCGTTTTCGGTCGAGCGTGAGACGAGGGCATGGGTGTGATCCTTCATGGGGCATCGCCAACGACAGCTCTGAACGGAGCGAAGTGCCGACAAAACGTCTTACGCGTCATACCCAACCAGCACATAACTATTCACATACCCTGTACAGGGGCAGAAAGAGTGCACGGCGACAAGAAATAAGAGGGCTACTTAGAGCGTATGGGCTGGCTCGAGCGGTACCATGCATCGCCGCACCAGCAATCGATCAACACGGCCCTAATGCTTGCGGGCATCCTCTCCATCTCTATGCCTCTGGTCGTCGAGGGGGTTCAATTTATTCTACGCTTGCGACGTCGCAAAGGTAAGAGGGGCTCTGGCTGGGTTTCTTGTCTGGGCAGTCTGGTCTCATCCAAAGGCTCGAATCCTCCACGCGCAGTGTTACCCTTTCCCAACCCTCTCTCTCCTACCCTAGACCAAGACACGACGTCCTTCCAAACCTCGACCAATGAAGTCTATCGCGTCGTTCTCACTGGCGGCCCTTGCTCCGGCAAAACCTCCTCTTTGGCGCACGTTCGTGCGGCATGCAAGCAAGCAGGATTCGAGGCGCTGGTGGTGCCTGAGGTCCCTACTATTTTGATGGAGGGTGGGGCGACTTACCCTGGATTGGAGGCAGGGCATCGTCTGATTGCGTTTGAAGCGGCCCTGATTCGATTACAACTTCAGATAGAAGAGTCTTTTGTGACGATTGCCCGATCGTTAGGGAAGCCGACGGTTGTTTTAATGGATCGAGGAAGTGTAGACATTTGTGCATATTTAATGCCCAAGGATTGGCTGGCAACGTTGTCAGCGTTGGGAGGGTTGACAACTTCGGATTTGATCTCGCGGTATCACCAGGTGATCCATCTCGTGACCGCAGCGGATGGAGCAGAGTCGTTTTACCAATTGAGGTATTTGTAGTGTGTGTGCATGCGCATGTTTCTCCCTTTTCTGTTTTCTCCGTTCCTCCCCTATCCCGCACCAAAGCAGACCATCCATCTTATGATAAGGAGATATGTACCGTTTAATTTTGCCCTCCTTCTCTCCGATTTCCCACCTTCTTTCCCTCACAGCAACAACACCGCCCGCACCGAGTCCCCCAAAGATGCTAGGGTCATCGATCGACGCATCCAGGCCGCCTGGTCGCAGCACCCACACCTTGTAGTCTTATGCAATGACACAGATTTTGCCGGCAAGTTGGACAAAGCCACCAATGCTGTCTTAACAGGGGCAAGGGAGTTTTTTAGGGCAGGAGCTGGGAGCGGTACTCCTGCTGTAGGAGATGTTGGGAAGGGCAAAGGGGAGGGAGGACAAGACGCCAGGGGGAGATAACAATAGAAGGGTGGAGGACTGGCATACACTTTTCAGGGTCGCACAAGACTTTAGGTGGCTCAAGAACTCAAGATCTGAGCACACAGCCCATGGAGGTATTCTGCACGGTACAATGTTGGCCTGCTTCGGCACGCCTTATGTAAAGCCCTCTCGAGGGTGCACTCAAAAGAAGCAAGTCGTGTTAATTTATTTGAAATCGTTCCTGTACTTTTGAGCACACAATGAGCCGCGTGCGCTACCCTTGAAATAAACTAGGAAAGACTGAAGAAGTCATGAAGGAGCAAGCCAAAGAAAATGTGTCCTGAGTCTATAGCTCTGAGTCCTCGTAGCGCGTCAGAGCGAATCTCAGGGCGTTTCATCTTTTCGCAGCATCCATGTTGCCCAACGAGCTCGAAAGTATGCCACACACACCGTCACATGAATTCACTTTCTCACAAAAAGACGCCAAAACACACCCAACACGAGCCTTAGAATGGGCCAGCTCGAAACGTCCTCTTGTACTATTTGTTCGAGGGGAGCCTTCCAATCACACATTTTGCCGGTAAGAACACGTAGGGCATGGGACATAGGGGCACATGCACTTACTCCTTGTGTGCTTTCAATCAGTGAAGGGCGAGGTATGAGTGGGAAAGAGGTAACCAAGGACCCCCCCGGGGACTATATCCGCCCTACGGCATGATGTCGGTTTACGCGGTTCACCGCCTTCTTTTCCCTCCTCTTCCTGTCTCGTTCGACGGTGCTCCTCGTCCGGCCTTCACGACAAATGCCCTGTATATCTCGCCCTTTGACTCATGCGCACACCAAGCACCACGAATCCACTGGGCATGGCACTGACCACGCTCTTTCCTATATCCCTTTTTCCGGACGCAGTTCACAGGCAAGCCACGGAAGCAAGCGTTCTTCTTCCACCTCTAGCACGCAGCACTCTTCCACCAGTGGTAGTGCCCTCCTCCCTTGCTTCGACAACAATTTGCTCCTCAGCCTGCGGCTGCATTTGTATTTGTGAGTAGAACTAGAAGACGATAATGTCGTCTTTGATGCCACGAGGGGGCGGTGGCGATAATGGTGGAGGGATCTCTAAGAGCGGCTGCGAGTATGGAATGCAGGTACCGCAGCCTCCCACCGCTCATCACGGTACAAGTCCCATGCCTAGTGAATACGAGGACGAGGAAGAGGATATGGATCGTCCTCGGACCTTTGCTGATTTGGAAGAGGAAAACGATGCTTTCCGTATCGAAGTCCACAAGTTGCGGAGGCAAGTACGCGAGCAGGAAGTAGCGCATGCGAAAGAGGTCAAGGATCTGTTGTACCGATTGTTAAAAGCAGAAAAGCGCGCGGCAGCTGCAGCTGTAGCGGCCGTAGCAAAGGGGGCGAGTGTCAAGGCGGTGAGGGGAGGAATTAGCGATTCCGAGATGGAGGAGGTCGAGGGGGAGGAGGATGAGGAAGAAGCAGCTGTAGCGGCGGATAGAGCAGCACCTGGGCAGAAGAGGGAAAAGAAGGGGGACAAGTCGAAGGAGGAAGGGGGAGAAGGAAAAGAAGTGGGACAGGCAACGGAAGGAGTGATGGAGAGCGAGGCGAAAAGAACAACGCGGGCTGCTGCCTCGGGCTCTGCTTCAATTCCTCCTTCCCCTGCCCGTGCTGCTCGTGCTGCACCTGGGGCGGCTGCTGCGCGCCTTCCTCCCTCCTCCCCGCGTTCCAAGGCATCCACCCTGAAGGCAGCACGCAAGACGCAAGAGTCCCGATTGTTACGCGAGCTGAAGCAGATCGGAGCCGTGGATGAGGAGGCGACGAATGTGAGGGAAGACCTGGACGTTAAGAGGTTGGTCGGGCTGGGCATGTGGAAGTGGTTCCCGGCAGACAGAGGGGGAGGGGGTGGAGGGGGTGGAGGGGCAGCAAGGTCGAAGATGCTGCAATTCCTGGGCGTGTTTACTAAGACTAGTGGGGGCGGGAAGGAGGGAGGGAAGGAGAGGAGGGTTTGCGTGGAGTATAAGCACTCGGGGGAAGAGGAGTGGTGGACAAGTGGGGAGTTGGTGGATGAGTATAAGGTGAGTACGATCAGGGGTATTAATATGTTTTATGGCAAGGAGAAGGTGGCGGCGATCATGGAGAAGGAGGAGAGGAGGGAGAGGGCGGAGGAGGAGGAGGGAGGGAAGGGGAGGAGGGGGGGAAGGCAGCAGAGGGATGTGGGTACTGACACCCCGGGGGAGGACGATGAGGAGGAGAGTGAAGAGGAGATGGACGTGACAGAAGAGAGTAGTAGTGAGGAGGAGGAAGAGGAGGAGCAGACAGTGGCGCAGATGAAAGTAAACCCTGAAAAGAAGCAGCCCGACCTGATGGAGGAGGAAGGGAGGGGAGAGGGGGGGAAGAAGCGTGGACGGAGCTTCAAGGCCCAGCAGTCCGAAAATACCACGAAGACGGCAAGCAGCAGCAGCAGCATCAGCAGTACCAACAGCGGCGACGGTATGCACGGAGAGAGGACGAAAAGGTTGCGGAGCGGCGTGAGAGTTAACGAGAAGGAGGAGAGCGCTGCTGCTGCTGCTACTACTGCTGCTGTGGCTGCGAGCGCGCCTCTTTCCCTCCCCCCCCCTTCACCACGATCGCACAAAAAGAGAACACCTCCCGACGGGTCAAACTTTCCCTCCTACTCTTCTCTAGCCCAGACGACCCGCTCTTCCTCCTCTTCCTCCTCCACTACCTCCTCCTCCTCTTCCTCCTCTTCCAATCAACCCGCCACCCTGGTCAAGAAGAATCCGACCGCCGAGCTCGATGTGCTGTCCTCCTTCATTGCTTTAAACATTCTTCCCCCCGCCGCGCCTGTATCTGCCCTCCGCAACCTGAACTTGGAGACGCTTGTCGGCTTTGGTCTGCAAGGCAAGGGACGGAGGAAGGGAGGGACGGATGGTGGGAAGGGAGGAAGAAAGAGACCCTCGCACCGGCAATGAAAGAATATCAGAACAATTGACGACAAACGCTCACCCCCTCCATCCTCTCTCAATCCCTTTCTCCCTCCCTTCTTTTTCAGAATACTGGCTCGTCCCCTGCGGCGGCGGAAATCACAAGTCCCGGCTGTTCGCCGCCCGCTTCGAGGACAAACTGCACACGCTTCTCGACCCCCGGAGCGGGAAGAGCACGCAGATGATCGAAGCCGTCTACACGGATCGGAGCCGACAGTTGTTTGACGTGAAGAAACTCGTGGAAGCCTACACAGGGCAGGGAGGGAAGACGGCGCAGCAAGGGATCATCGAGTTCTTGAGCAAGGAGCGGGTGTTGCAGGCGTTTGCTGGGAAGATGAAGAGCAAAAAGAGGACCAGGGCCCTCTCGCAGTGCTCGGCGCGCGTGAACGTGACGGCCGGGTCGTCTTCCCCCCCTCCGGTGCTGGTGCCTCTGAAGGAGGGAAAGAAGGCGGGAGGGTGTGTTGGGGGAAGGAAGATTTTTTCGGGGTCAGCGGAAAGGAAGATAGGAAAGGAGGCGGCTGGGGATGAGGAGAGAAGCAGTGAAGGCAATGCGAATGGTAGGAGGATGGAGGAGAGACAGAGGGAGGAGGAGAGAGGGAGGGAGGGAGAAGAGGAAAGAGCGTTGGCACTGGATCCGACTCAGGAGGGGGAAAAGAAGGAGGAGGGGGCACATGAAAATGAGCAGAAGGTGACTGAAATGGAGGAGGAAGAGCAGCAGAAGGAAAAGGCGATGGAAGGGAAGAAAATGAGGAGCTCGGCTGCAAAAACTGCAAATTCTGCTCCAAAGCCCTCTCTAGCATCCACCCTTCCTGTAGGAGGAGAAAAAGGAGGACGAGGAGCGGCAGCAGCGGTAGCAGGGGAAGCGGCATCGAAGGCTACGGCAGGGCCAATTTCTTCATCCCTTCCTCTCTCTGAGGGTGCCCCTGCCAGCAAAATGAGCACCAAAACCGCCCCCCCACCCCCTCCTCCCGTCCTCCCTCCTTCCGCTCCTGCCCCGTCGAAACCTGTCGCCTCCACCAGCTCTGGCATCAACGGCAATAGCAGCAATGATAGCGGCGGCAGTAGCAGCGACAACAACCGCACTTCTCGTTCCACCTTCCCAACCCAGCTATTTTCTCTCCGGGAGCAGGAACAGGAAAAGCAGCAGCAGCAGCAGCAGCAGCAGCAGCAAGAGGAGCAGCAGCATCGACCAAGTGTGGCACTTTCCGCCCTTGCCCAACTGGCCGCTTCCTCCTTCTCGTCTTCCTTCTCTCCCTCGTTCAACATTCCTCCTGCCCCCGCTTACCTCTCTCCCTGGGCGCAGCAGCACCACCAGGAGCAGCAGCAGCGGCTCTTGCAGCAACAGCAGCATCAGCAGCGTCAGCAGTACTAAGACAATTCTTGTTGTTGATAATAGCCCTCTTCTTCTTCCTGCTTCCTCTTTTACTCCGGCTGGTTTGGAAGCATCGTTGTTTCGTCTGTAGAAAAGAGAGGAAGGAAGGGAGGAATGAAGGAGAGGGAGAGAAGGGAGGAGGGGGAGGTGTGAACACGAGGAAAAGACAAAGGAGACCCCTCTATTCAAAAGGAATGAGACCGGAAGGAAACAGGGCAAAGGAAATGTTGAATGGGAGGTGTCGAGGAAAGGAGGACTTGGAAGATGTGAAGAGCCAATACCTAGGGAAAGGCAATCACAGAACATGGGCTTATTTGATCTGTACTCCAAGGACGAAGGAATGGATTACTTGATAAATTAATGGGTATAGAAGCCGAGACGACAAGATAACAGGATGAGCCAGGGAGGAAGGGAGGGAGGGAAAGAGAGAGGGAGGGAGAGTTGGTGGCAAAGGATGGGAGAGGAAGAGGGAGGGAAGGAGAGAAAATCAACAGAAGTTGAAAAGAGGAAGAGAGAAATAGTGAGAGAAATGATACACAGACATAGACTCTCGAGACATGGTCAGTGGCACGTCAAAATATTAATTTGAATATCACACTAGTAACATGAAATAATCACACTTTCTAGTTGAAATTGTCACACTATTGAGGTCAAAATATCACGCTATTTTGATGAATTTATCGGGCTTATATATGCCATGCATAAGAAAGAGGAAAGAGGGAGGGTGGGAGAAAAGGAGGGAAATCAATGTGTTATTTAGACCGAAGCCACACAAAGTATAGAGTAGAGGGCAGAAGTCGAGGAAAGTCAAGGTTATAAAGATGAAGAAAGGAGAGAAGAGTGAGAAGGCAGAGGAGGAAGAAGATGAGGAGGAGAGAGAGAAAAAGAAAGAAGAGACAAGGCGGAGCTGGTTGTACCGACAGAGACTCAGGGGACTGGTCTGGAGGGAGGGGAGCAGGTATGTACCCGCCGAGGCAGAGAGAGAGGGAGGGAGGAAGAGAGAGAAAGAAAGACACACCAAAAACTGGAAAAGAGAAGTTTCGAGGACGAGCGCAAAACGCGAGCGAAAAATTTCGACGAGGGACGTGCGTGAAGCAGAGAGGCAGAAATGAAGGGATGGGAAGAGGAGAAAAAGAGATGGTGGGGGATACACGAATGAATGGCAAAACGAAGTGGGAAAGGTGGAGTCAGAGTAGAAGGGCAGAAAAAATATGAGCGCACGCGTGTGTGCCACAATGACGTAGCCTTGCTCCCACAAAAATTGCGCACTTATCCGCTTTTGCTTTTGTTATTTGATTCGTGTCTTTGTTTCCTGCCACGTAGACATCAGGCTTCTTTCTGGCGTCAAAGAAGAGTGAAGACACGTGCATCTCTCTCTTCCCACCCACCTTTGCGTGATGAAAGCATTAGGCGCGGACGCTCACTCACGAAAAAATGCAGACACCTCACACACAGCCATCATTATCTTGACCCATTACTTTGGTTTTGTTTTATTCCTTGTTGAGGACCCTACGACTTTCTTTTTCACCCTCATTTCTCCTCCCCTCTCGGTCTGTTTCTCTCGCTCCCTCTTTGCTCATCATTATCTTTTACCCTTGCTCTTTCATCTCCTCTTTCAAGCACGAGACTTCGACACGAAAACAAAATTATATTCGCTACTACTGTATTTTTTCCCCTCCATTCTCCTTTTTCCTCTTCCTTCCCTCCATGTCATCTCTCTCTCCATCTGTCCTTCCCTCATTTCTTCCCTCCTCCATTCTCTCCCTCCCTTAACCACTCCCTGCGATCAGTTTCTCCCGTGCATACTGCAATAACCGCTGCGGCGTTGTTGGTCCACTGCCGCCACCCTCCTTCCCTCCCTCTTTCCGTGGGCTCGTTCCCACACTCACTGTCGTCGTCTTCGGGGATTGGGGATGGGACAAGGCCGTAGTAATTCGACAAGGAGTGTTATCTAGAAGCCCTTGAGTGTTCCCAGGCCGCGAAAAAGTCAGGATAAGGCACCCCTCCGTCTTACTCTCAAACGCCGCTTCGCAGTAGCACAAATAGTAGTTCCAACATCGGACAAAAACGTCGTCGAAGCCATGAGTTTTGACCACACTCATGCCTCTGTTGAACCGCCTCCTCCACTCCCTCAATGTCTCGGCGTAGTGCACGTCAATATTTATAAATCCTTCAAGCGACAAGGGGCTGTGGGTGGCCATGGCGGACATCAAGGCAGTGAGGGAGGGGCAACAGGAGCCGGGGAAGACGATGGTGTTGATGAAATCCGTGCTCTTCAAGTAGTCCACATACCTGGAGTAAGGAAGGAGAGAAAGGAGGGAAGCGGGGTTTGCGATTAACTCGAACATTTACAACTAGGAGAAAAGGGGGGGAAGCCAGGAGGATGGGAGGGAGAAAAAAAAACGTACCGGCTCTCGGGCGTGGTGATGGCCTCCATGACGAATACTCCGTTCGGCTTGAGCAGGCGGCCGACGGCGTGGAAGTACTCACCCAAGTGACTGTGCCCTACGGCCTCGATCATCTCACAAGAGATAATGCGGTCGAAAGCACCCGGATGTCTGAAAAATAGAATGATTGGAGGGTGGGGGAGGAGAAAAAAAAGGAAGGAAAAATCGATACATAAGTCACATACCACGTGTCGAACGCAAAAACTATCAAACCACAACCAATCCCCATTCATCAAGCTACACGTCACGTACCGCCGCGCAAAGACCCGGTAATCCACCAGTTCAAAATGAATCAAGTGCTCCAAGCCCTTCTCCCGCACCTTTTCCTCCGCCAGAGCCTTCTGCTCCTTGCTTAGGGTGATTCCCACCACCTTGCACCCTATCGTCTCCGCGGCCCGAATCGCAATCCCCCCCCACCCAAATCCGATATCCAAAAGCGTATGCCCCTTCTCTACCCGACACGTGCTGATCAATGTGTCCACTTTTCGTAATTGCGCCTCTTCCAAAGATCCCTTGAACGCCATGCGATATGGGGAGGATGGAAAGGAGGACGAGGACGAGGATGAGGCCTCAACAGCAATCAACGCCCCTCCTCCATCCCCACCCCCCCCATTACTATGCGCGTTCGGAGACGGGAAGAAAGCCTCCCGGGCAATAGGGGTCAGTTCCAAGTCATAAATCGCCGAAGAGTACATCATTAATGCCTTGTCTAGCATGAGCGTATACAAGTCATTTCCAATGTCGTAATGGGCCGAGATGTTGTGCCTGGATCCTGCCAGGCTGTTATCCATGGATAATCTGTACCTCAAAAAATTCAATCCATACCCGATCCAACTCGTCAACAAGGCCCCTACTGCGAACCTCCCTCCTCCCATCGGTGCATCCCGATTCCGGATGAACAACAGAAACAACTTGGTCAACCCGTCGCTGTTCCACCCCGTTCCCTCCACCTCAAACTCCCCCGCCATATACGCGCGTGCCAAGCCCAAATCATACTCCAACGCTACACGTACAAAAAACCACCAACTTTGCACCCGCAGTACCACCGTTTCCTCCCTTCCCGCCTTCCGATCCCCAAAATACACCTTATCTCCCGTCCCCGGCAGCCTCAACACCAAACACCCCTCTTGGATCGAATTGCTTAAAAACGCCCGAATCGGCCCACTTGCCCACCGTCCGAATCCATCCTGACACCGCTCCCAAAACCCCCGCGCATACAAATGTGCCTTACTCATCGGGTACACTGGTGCCTCTGCTTCCGGGGGCATCCATCCTACCTTCTGGCCCGTCAGTGCTGTCGCCACCTCAAGCCCTGACCGCAACCCGTCCTCATGGAAACCATGCCCCATCCAGGCGCCACAAAACCAGAGACCATCGACGCCCTGGACCTCCGTCATCCTTCTCTGTGCCTCCTCTGTCGCAGGCGTGAATTGCGGATGGCTCTCATTCAGAACCTTGTGCACCAGCGCCGGGTCGGGAGGAAACGAGGGATTGAGGGAGACGAAGTAAGGGGTGTCCGTTTGCAGGTTCTGCAGCTGGTTTAGCCAGTAGGTTACAAACACAGGCTTGGCATTGTCCTCCCCTTGAACCCCCTCCGTGCTCCCGATATAGTTCCAGCTCCCCCAGGCATCCCTCTTGCGTGGCATCAGCTTCGGATCACTATGTAAATAACAGATGTTCGACGCATATTTGAATTGACCCAGATAAGGCGCCAACCTCTCCTGTTGCCCTATCTCCAGCAATTCCAAAGCTTGATCAGGATGACAAGCAAAAATAACATCATCGAATACTTCGGCCTTATAGCTCATATCCGTCACCTCCACTTTCCCCTTCTCCAAGACCACCACCTTCTTCACCCCCGTATTCAACCGTAGCCTCTCCCCTAGCAACGCCACAATCTTCTCGATGTACGTTTGGCTTCGCCCTGCCACCGTCTTCCACTGAGGGCGATTAAACAACTGAAGCATGCAGTGGTTATCCATGAACGTCAACATGGCATACGCAGACGAGGCCAGCACGTCAGCCGCCGACGACGACCATAGCGCCGCGCACATGGGCACGATGTAATAATTCGTAAACTCGGGTCCATATCCCTCCCTTTCCAAAAACTCCCCCAAACTCCACGCCCGCTTCGGATCTCCGGGCTCAGCCAACAGCAAGCTGGAAGCCGTGCGGTTGAAACGAAGCATGTCCTTAATCATGGCGCGATACACAGGAGCAGTCAAGGTCTTGACTGAATCCGAGCACCACTCCACATTGCCTTCGTCCATCGAAACGGCAAAGCTCATGTTGGTGTCCTCGTCTTCCACGCCCAGCTCCGCAAAAAGTTCCACCATGTTAGGGTAATTCTGGTGATTAAAGACCATGAAGCCCGTATCGCAGCCCACCACCTTGCCATTCGCCTCTGTCACCTGCTCCGTGTGTGCGTGCCCGCCCGCTGTGGCACTGGCCTCGTACACCACAACTTCCACCTCTTCTCCGGCCGCAGAGCCGGTTAATAGATGGTACGACGCACCCAAGCCCGTCACGCCCGAGCCCACCACGGCCACCCTGCGCTTGCCACCGTTTCGGGAGACGCGGGCCGCTATCTGCCTCCAGGCCTCTTGGATGTCGGCATGCTGTGGCGCCTTCTTCCGGACGGGGGGCGCACCGAAATAAACGCTGTTTTGGTTCCCCATAGCCTAATGTGTGCGCAGTTTTGTATGCCGCAGTGAGTCGCGATTTCGGAGGGGAGGAGAGGAGGAATGAGTTGGATTTCTTGCAAGGCCATACGCTTGTGGTCAGGGCTCTGTGGTGAGTTGGGAGCGCAATCACAAAACAGGTGCTCGATGAGATAGGCATTCGCGAAAGTGCACAGACAATTTCTCTCATGCGCCGCCCACGGCTTACACTGGACGTGGAAGCTGTGCAGTCCAAGCGCTGTCGTGTGCGTGGTCGCCATCGTGCAAGTAAAGAATCGTGATGACGAACGGACCCAACTTTAGCATGTGAAGCTACCACTCCCACAGAGGATAACCGCGGGCAGCTCTGCGAGACGCATATACATGCACCTTATGCACAGCCACGATTAAACCAAGTCATTCCCTACGCGGCGTGGAACCTGGAGAAAGCAAGCTGCATTTACGAATATCAAAGACTCGCTGTTTTCTGCCCGTTCCGCCGTCCTCCCCATGTCACACCCTCACCCAGCAACGCAACACTCGCCACAACCACAGACAAAACGACATTAGTACGGAGGGGGAGGGGGGACGACATCCAAACATAAGTTTTGCCTGCTTTCCTTGCCCCACCCGCACCCTCGTCCTTGCCTATCCGCCAGCCAGCCTCTCCCTCCTGCCCACCTACACACAATCACATGGACAAGGGCTACTTCTCAGTGGACGCCATTCTGGCCGCCGAGGACCGTGTACCCGTCGTTTTTAACACCACAGCCGCATCCCTAGGGTTCCTGGACCCTGCTTGTAAAGAGGAAGACTTGCCCGCTCGGTCTCGGGTGGAGCTTCCGCTCTGGCTAGCCCAATCCCTCGAAGCCAAAAATATGGTGCGTCTCGAGCTACCCAAGCATTACTCCGCGCGCTTCCGTGAAGATCTTTTAGCTGGGCCCGAGGCCGTCGACATTCGTGATCGGAGCGTCTTCTTCTACGAGACGGGCACGGCACTCGCCAGGATTAAACGGGACGAGCACCTGCAACGGACCATGCGAATGGTATTTTCCGGACAGCGTTTTCGAGACATTTTGGACGCAAGTTTGAACAGTGGCGGGGATGACATGACTGATTTTCTGAAGGACTTGCCGCATGCGGAGCGGATTTTGTTTGATTCTGGATTTGTGGGGTCGAGGGAATATGAGGCGTATAAAAAGGGGACACACGCTCAGATCGGAATGGCGGAGGTGTTGAAGGTGAGTAGTGCCATAAGTGGAGGGGGAAAAGAGGGGGAAAAATGAGACGGAGAGAGAGGTGGGGGAATCGTCATGAGGGGGAGGGTTGGGGATGTAGGTACAAGTAAGCGAGAGGGCGGGGAAGGGTTGGGAGGGACACACAAAGCATTCACACGACATAAATACTTAGAATAAATAAGAAAAAAGAAGTAAGATAATTGGATTGGCCAAAAGTCTTCGTTCAAGATGCTATTGTTCTCCCTGGGGGAGGAGTTTCGAAAGCGAGAGAGAAGAGAGGAAACGAGTAGATAGCAGCTGGGGTTTTCACATTTTCTTTGTCAATCATGCTTTTCGGTCACTATCGAATTATATCACTCACCACTACCTACAGCACATTAAATCCGTCCTCCTTTTCCCCCTTCTCCTCCCTCTATTCCCGTCGTGGCCGTCACAGTCGTCACAGCTGCCACTCCTCCCTCCCTCCCTCCTCTCCCCTCTGCTCCCCCTCCTCCTCCTCCCTCGCGAAATTCCAAGCAGGACAAATCGTTTTAAACGAACACCATTCACATAGCTTGCCTGGCTTGGCGGGAAAGGCGTCGTTCTCCCAGGCGTCCACGATCCCTTTCCACAGGGATAGCAGCTCCTCCCTCGCTTCCTCCAAATCACCTTCTTGGAGTTTCATTGACATGACAGTGGGACCGTCTGAGGGGGGAGGGAGGGAGGGAGGGAGGGAGAGAGAGAGAAGGGGGAAATGGGAGGGAAGGGATGGTGGGCACGGGAAAGAAGGAGGGACGAAGAAAGGGACGGAGTTGAAAGTGGGTAGGGCGCGAAGGAGGGAGGGGAGGGGTCTGACTATGGCGGATAGGCGTAGGGTAGGGATTAGTCTTGTTCTTGACTAGCTATGGCCACCATACAGACGGGTAGCTCGCAAAATGGAGAGAGGGAAGAAGGGAGGGAGGGCACGAAGGAGGGAAGGAGGGAGGAGGAGGGTCATACCCAAGTAAATAAGCTTGAGGCGCGTGGGCACTCGGTCCTTGACCTGTTCCAGCAGTAAGGCATAAATTTTGAGCTGGAAGAATTTGTCGGCGATGATGCGTTCATTCACGGCGGGAGAGTACTTGAGTGCCGGAGCCTTGCCTGAAGGTGGGTGGAAGGGAGGGGGGTTGAGAGGGAGGGAGGACTGGATGAGTAGAAACGGGAGAAGTCGGACTACTGAATACATATCGCATTTCTCACGAAGCTGGATTCAGTCGCGTCCTCCCTCCCTCCCGCCCTTCCTCCCTTCCTGCTTCCCTCCTTCGGCCCCTCCCATACCTGTTTTGTAATCAACCACAATCCACTCCCCACTCTCCTTGTCGGCGTCGACCCTGTCAAGGATGCCCGTCACGGACGGCCCATCGGGGAAGGGTACCTTCATTCGAAACTCACGCATCACGGGCTCTTCGTCCGCGGGGGTTTCCACCTAGGGGCGGGAGGAAGGGACGGAGGGAGGGGATGGTGAGGGAGAGGTCAATCTGTCGAAAGCTACAACGCCGACCGAAACGAAGAAAGAGGAGGGAGGAAAGGAATGAGGGAGGGGAGAAGGAATGATGGGTTGGACAAAGCGCACTGGTACCTTATCAAAAAGTAAAGTTCGATCCCAGCTTTAAAATTTCACCCGCCAACGGAAAATCGGACAGAATTGGATTGTCCACACACTAAAATAAACGGGGAAGGAAGGAAGGGAGGGAGGGAGGGAGGGATAGGCCAAGATAAGAGCAAAGAAACACATTCGACACATACCTTGAAGTAGTTCGATAGGAGCTTAAGCCCCGCCAAGCCGAACGCCCGCTGGCTCTCCACCGTCGGAAACAATTCCTTCACGTACTTGTCCTTCTTCTTCAACCAGACGGAGCGGAAGAGGTCGTGCAACACGTCCTTGTTCCTCTTCTCCGGGGGTTGGGCGAACAGCTCATCAAGGGCGTCGTGGACCATGGAGCCTCTCACCATGACCTCTGACGCGGGCTCCGGCACTCGTTCGAGGTGACGAAAGCGATAAAGGCGGGGACAGGTCTTGAAGTCGCCAAGGGAGGAGGGAGAGACGGAGATGGGGAGGCGAACGGCGGTTTTGGTGTACGTGGAAGGATCGATGTTGATGGCGTTGCTGCTCTGGCTGGAAGGATGAGAGGAGGGAGGGGAGGTGGCCGTGTCGGTTGTTGCTGCTGCTGCTGCTGCTGAGGAGGAGGATGATGATGATGAAGCATGCGTGATGGTAGCCACGCTTTTCCATCGGATGGAGAGGTGGTAAGGCTGTGCAATGGGCGGGCCAAAACTTAAGGGTACAGCCAAGAATGCCTTGGCAGTGTTAATTAGCAGCATTGTCCCCAGACCCCCCAAGCCTGCCGCGCGCCGCGCCGCCACTGCTCCCCGGGTCCGGCGCCAATTCTGATAGGAATGGGGTCGTGATGATGGTGGTGGATTGACATCTGCTGCTGCTGCTGCTGCTGCTGCTGCTGCTAGGTATGTTTGTCGTCCTGCTGCTGCTGCTGTTAATGATGATGATACTGCTACTGCTCCATGCGGTGGTGATAATTGTGTCATGGCAATCGCGGTAGGAGTCAGGATGGGGGAAAGGAAAAAATATATATATAGAAGTTGACAAGGGGTGGGGAGGTCGGCCGAATGTTTTCCCCTGTGAATAAAGGAAAGGACAAGAGCCACAGGGTTAGAAAGCGCCGAAACATGGTAAATAGGCCAATGGTCCTCCACCTTTCGTATGCGATGTCCATTCTTTTGTAGTGTGGAGGGACACTGTGAGGGAGGGAAGGGAAAGGAAATTTGGAGGCATTGGCGAGTGGAGTGAGGAGCAGCACTTTGCGCCGCCCGTCACACCATAACACACACGGAGAGACTACCACACACAAATACACAAAGGGGGCACCATCATATTCTTGTCTTGGAAGATTTAGATGTCCCGCCAAGCTCCTGTGGGCCTCGCAATTTGCACGGTTGCTGCTACCCTTTCGCCCTGCTCCCTCCCCTGATGGTGAATGCTCCCTGGGTTCCCCCCCCCCCCCCCCCGCCCTCCAAGCATCGGCACTGCATGACGCTGCTGCCACCAGAAATTGATATTGAGTAGTCGACGTCCCACGGAGCGTAACGGCTTGCCGGGGCAGGGCTCCCTGCAGCGTCCCTGGTCTCCCCTCCCCGCCCGGCTCAACTGCGCATACCTCCTCACCCTCTCCTCTTTCCGGCACTTCACAATCACAGAATCTCACCACGACTACGGGAATGAACGTGGTTCGTGAAATTCAGCGGCTCAATGAAAAGGAGCTCCAGCGGGGGACCGCCTCCACCGAAGGGAGTTGGCATGACCAGTATAAGGACTCTGCGTGGGTATTTGTGGGTAGCTTGCCCCTCCAATTGAGCGAGGGAGATGTGCTGTGTGTCATGAGTCAATGGGGGGAGATTGAAGATTTGCATTTGGTTCGAGATAAGGGCACGGGAAAGAGTAAGGGGTTTGCGTTTGTGAAGTATGAGGACCAGAGGAGCACGATCTTGGCGGTAGATAATTTCAATGGAGGCAAATTGCTAGATCGAACATTGAGGGTAGATCATAAAGAAAAGTATGCGTTGCCGAAAGAGGTGCTGGAGAAGGAGGAGAACAAGGAGAAGGCACTAAAGGAGAAAGAGGGAGGGAAGGGAGAGGGGGGAAGGTGGAAGCCGGGGCATGCGTATGAAGGGAAGAGTTTGGTGGGGGAGCATGATTTGAGTAAGGGGGTGGATTTGTTTGCACCGGTGAAGGAGGGAGGTAGGGAGGGAGGGAAGGAGGGAAAGGAGGAGGTGGATATGGAGGAATTTGTGTCATCGGGAAGTGAGGAGGAGGTGATGGGGGGGGATAAGAAGAAGAAGAGGAAAAAGGAGGAGAAGAACAAGAGGAAGGAGGCCAAAAAGGCGAAGAAAAAGGAGAAGAAGAAGAAAAGGAAGATGGAAGAGGAGGCCTTGGACCGGCTGGCGGATGGAAGGGAAGGAGGGAGGGAAGAAAGGAGGGAGGGTGAGAGACGATGGACGCAGAGTAGGAGCCGTAGCGGCGATCGAAACGGAGGAGGGAAGGAGGGAGATGAGGAGAGGAGGAACAGTAGAAGATTTGGCGACAGAGGAGGAAGGGATGGAGCAAGAGGGCGGTCACCTTCGAGGGAGAGGGAGAAGGAGAGGGATGGCCGGGGGATGCCGCGTGGGAAATGGGAACGTGGGGAGGAGGCAAGGGGGGAGGAAGAGGATGAGGAAGGACGGCCTTCGTACTCTAAGAAAGCAGCGGCTGCGTCGCTACCTCTGCCACCACTACCGACCGATGGACAGCCATCTTGGAGGGGGAAATATGATCCGCATGCACGGCAGGAGCAGGGGGGGCGAGGAGGGAGGGAGGGAGGGAGGGGAGGAGGGGGCTATGGAGGGAGGGGTTTTGACACAGGAGGTGCGGGAGGACGGAGTATGTTCGGACAGGGTCTGAAGAGAGATGAGGGAGGGCGAGGAGTTAGGGGAGGAGGGAGGGGAGGAGGAGGGGGGAGGGGTAGTATGACGGGAATCGCCGGATTAAATCGTCGGCGGTGAGGGGGGAGGGAGACAGAGATGGAAGGATAGTGTATATAAACACAACAAGTCAAAAGAAATGAATTCAAATATGAAAGGCACGGTGAGTACATCGTGATGTGGTTTTTCAAGTATGGTCACTACTTTTTTTCAACATGTCGATACGCCTTACTTTATTCACCTTGGCTGGAGGGAGGGATGGCCTGGGCACAATCTTAATCTCAATCTTAATCTCGATCTTAATCTGAATCCTTATCCTAATCTTAATCTTAATCTCATACCCAAATTCCACATTTTATGTTACAGTCGACTCTGAAGCAATTGCCCTATCGCAAAGGCCACATCTCCCTCTGCGATCCTATCGTCAAATGCCCGAAATTCTGCTTTGATTACATCATCTACCTCCTTCAACCGTTGACTCTTCATCAGCTTTTTGAACGCCACGATGCTTTTCTGTACCAACGGTTTTGCCAGCATCTCCTCCAACCTGGACAACACCTCTGGCATGAGTCTCTCACTCGCAATAACCTCACTGATCAAGTGCGCGCTCTCCGCCTCGCGTGCCGTGAATTTCTTTCCTAGAAACAAGAGCTCACTTGCTTTGCTCCTCCCCATCGTCAAGGGAAAGAGGGCGGATGACGCGTACTCAGGTACGATAGCCATTCTTAAAAAGGGAGTCCAGAAGGTGGCGTGTGGGGCAGCGTAAGCAAGGTCCACGTGACAGAGAAGGGTCACGGCGATGCCGATGGCGGGGCCATTGACGGCCGCGACGACAAGCTTGGGGAATGCGGAGAGGGCCTGAAGGTATGGAGGAAGGGAGGGCGATTAGAAAAAGGGAGGAGGGGTGAGGAGTGAGGAGCAGCGGGATTCATTTGACGGAGACAAGATCACACACGTACCTTCATGAAAATTGCCGCTGGTGACGCTTCCATTTTATGGTCTGAATCTGGGCTCCATGAATCGTCTGTTAGATCCGCCCCCGAGGAGAAATAATCTCCCTTGCCCGTGAGCACGAGGCAAGTGACTGTCTCGTCGACGGCGGCCCTGTTCATGGCTTCAGCTAGGTCCAAGTACATGGCACCAGTGATGGCGTTCTTTTTCCGGTGCCGGTCAAGGAGGAGGATGAGGATGCCGGGGGAGGGGCGTTCTTCATGGAAATATTTGTCTAGGTATGTGGGTGGATGGTTGAGTGGAGCTGGCGGTTATGGGTTGAGAATGGAAGGAGAATAGTGCGATCTGTCGTGGCATGCACTCTTTGGGGAATGCAAAGACCCCTTACGAACGTCCATAAATTTGGAAGGGCAAGATGCGCAGGCATTACAGGTTTACGCTTACAGCGGATGTAGCACATCAGGGAGAGGAGTGAAGGACAGGGAAAGGGGTGGAAGGATAGGAAAGAAGAGCATTCTTACCCTTGTTGTTCCCGTCCCGGTGAACGACGTAATCCGCCATAGCGCCGAGCTGGTCCTTTCCAGTGCTGGCAAGCACGTCCTTTCCTATGTTGTACTTGTGTGTGTGATGTGGAAGTGAGAACAATCCAGGAATGCAGGCCCAGTCGTAGTTCAATTGCTGCCGCCTCGCTCGCCATCGTCATCCGATGGGCAACGGTGAAACACGCTCTTCTTCTTTCTCCTTCGGGACCACCTCACTCCTTTTAATATACCTGCAAACGAAAAAACTCACAGTTTTGGCAAGCCACTGAATGGGAAATTTGCTTGGAGGACCCCCTGCCGTCGCAACCGTTGCAGCCATGGATTTCGTCAAGAAAACTCTCCAAGGTGCGTGTCCTCATGATGGTGACCAGGGGGGAGGGAGAAGAAGTGTGGGGGCGAGAAAGGAAAGATCGATGGGACACCATTATAGACTCGCATCGAAGATGGGCGCTGTCGCTGCACGACATATGCCTAAAGTGATACCGCTGCCGGGTCGACCAGGACGCTTACGACAAGCGGGATTGGTGGATGAAATAAGTGGAGGGTCTGCCCGGATCATACACCACGTCGCCCCTCCCTGTCTCATGCGTACATGCGCCGTAAGGCTGGGCCTACACTCCAGTTCATTTAAAATTGACAGATGCAACGTTGCGAATGCAAGCGAGTTATCGGACGCCGTGAATGCTCGCCCACCTTTTTTTCCTCCCAACCTCGTCCCTACCAAACAGCCCACAAAGTGGTCGTCTTTTCGAAAACCTACTGCCCCTTTGCCTCCAGGGCCAAGCAAACCCTGCAATCAGAAGGCGCCGTCTTCCACGTCGTAGAGCTGGACCAACGTAACGATGGAGGGGAGATTCAGGCGGCCCTTGCGGACATGACCGGCCGGCGAACGGTCCCAAACGTATTCTTGGACAGCAAGAGTATCGGAGGGGGGGATGACACGGTGGCTTTGGCGCGGTCTGGGAGGTTAAGGGAAATGCTCTTGGCGTTGGGGGCGCTGAAGTAAGTAAGTGAGAGGTACGTGGTGAGGCTTTCCTTGCTTTCGCGAGGGGTTGGGGTGCAGGTGTCTGCGGGCATGCCAGGGGGTGTGAACATGCCGCAGACATTTCCTCTTGACTGTGAAAATACCCCGGTTTCTTTCCCTCGTTCATCCACAGGATCGATGCGGCGAAGCTATAGCAAGAGAGGAATACAAAATCATCAAGAAAACATTCAAAGTATGGGAGAGAGGGGGGGGGAGGGAGAGGAAGACCAAGGGGAAAAAGCTGAAAGAAACCTTTAAAAGAATTTTCTGATCGGGAAGTCTAAGGTATACCGTGGATTGGAAAACGCGTAGTTAACACAATACCAAACTCAAAACGGCGGAGAAACAGCAGCATAAGTAATAAAAGTCCTTGCACAAACGCGTACCCACCCCATGGACACGTCAACACGCACACACCACGTTCTCTCGTTTTTGTTGTTTCTATGAACATTACCCTATCCTCCTTTCCTATCTCTATCCTTCGCATCACCTTCCAAAACGGCTCTCGAATCTTTTGAAGTGGTTGCAACGCGTCCTTGAAAGCATCCGTTTCCGATAACGGTCCCCACGGCTGGACCACATTCTTATTTACTCCCCTCCTTCCCTCCACTCCTCTTTTGCTCCCTCCTTCCCGCTCTCTTTCCTATCGCCCCTTGAACACTGGCTTTCGTTTTTCCTCAAACGCCTGTAACGCCTCCTTGAAATCATCCGTTTCCGATAAAGGTGCCCGTAGCTGGGTAGCCAGTCTGATGGCCTCAGTAAAGCTCACGTTATGTGCTCCCTCCATCACCTCCTTCGCCCCTCTCACACCCAGAGGACCGTTCCTCGCGATAGTCTCTGCCAGCTCCAAAGCTGCATCATCCACCGCGGTTGAAACGCTGTTGACGACACCAAGTGCCCGAGCTTCTTCACCTGAAAAACGCCGAGCGGTGAAAATGAGGTCTTTGGCAACAGAAGGAGAGACGAGCTCACGTAGAAGTACCACCCCACCCGCGCCGGGAAAAATTCCGAGGGAGGTTTCGGGGAGACAGAGGAGGGATGAAGGGGAGGAAACGCGAAGGTCGCACGCGAGGGCGAGTTCGAGGCCCCAGCCGAAGGCAGGGCCGGAGAGGGCGGCGATGGTGGGGAGGGGCTATTTCGAAGGAGAGACGGCGAGATTGAGAGAGGGAAAAGTTGGGTGATGTTATAAATTGCAGTGAGGGATTGGGACTACAAGGTTTCGCTTTGCTAGAACATCACAGAGGAGGGATGAAAAGAGGATCGATGGTTAATCTGGGAAAGGGAGGACATAAACACCCATAAGCCGGGCCCCGTCTTTCGTTTCCTTACCAGCCTCTGCACCGCCAAAACCGAGTCCAAAGCCAATTTCATGTACCGCTCCCGTTGCGCTAAGGTCGTGTGTAACTTTGAAGCTTTCAAGTCTCGTCCCGTGGAGAAGGCGCGAGACCCTCCAGTAACAATACACGCCCGGACTTTGTCAGCCGGGGCCTCTGTCAGGTACTCGCACAGGCGCATCAAGCTCTCGCCCATCTCTTCGCTCAGAGCGTTCAAACGGTGGGGTCGATCCAAGGTGATGGTGGCAACGCCGTCTTTGAGGGAAAATTCAATGTCCTTTAGATTGCGTGGCGGCTCTTCCAACAACTCCCCCCTTTGGTGGCCGGGACCGTGGGGTTTGCTTGTATTTGCCCCCCCCGTCGAGCTGGTGCTAAGCATGGTCATGTAGCGGGGGCGGCACCGCAAAAAATAAAAAGAGGCGCACATCGTAGGTCTAGCTCGACATAGGAGGGCAGTGGCAGTGGCTGTGGTTACGACGGTGGACAGCATGGTGTGTCTGAAGGTGATATGTTGACATGCGAACGAATGGGGTGGGGAGGTTAGTTATCGTGGATGTGACAAACAATGCAAATCACACAGCAAATTTTAGTCCACTGTGACCTGCCCAGCACAGCTGACAAGCTATTTCAACGACTGCGGGAGCTTTGTATCCTGCTGTCAAGCACCTTGGCAAAGGTCTTCCAAGGGCGTAATACAGGACGTTGAACATTCTTCTTTCCGGGTTTAACGACGCTACCTTTCTCAAAACACAAGCACAGTGTCGCATCCTTCCCCCTTACTCCTCTGCTGACGATTCATGTCCGTCTCCCGCCATCGCTATCTCATCATCCTCGTCGTCCTAGCCCTCTTCGTCGGCCTCCTCCCATCTACAGGTATGTCTACAGTCTAGCAGTTGCCGTTCTATGTCTCCACATTGTGTCGGCAAGGAGCATCGACTTTTCTATCCATCCACACACAGCCGCGACCTCGTCCTCTTCTCCTTCCTCCCCTTCCTCCTCACTCCGCGGTCTGTCTGTTCCTGCCTCCTTTGTCCAAGGAGACAACAAGATGTCGGCCCATGAAGATCTTGAGGCGGCGGTCAAGGACAGCCTCCTTCCCGTCATGACAATCCAGGCCATGCATCACCGCACCCGAGCAATCCCTTCTCCTGCGTTGCACAACGATCAACAACCAGAAGAAGACATGGCATTGGATGTCAGTCTCCTGAGTCCATCCTCGCCCTCAGACCCGATCACCGCCGTCACCACCAGCAACAGAATCAAGCTCCGACAGGCCCGCGGGGGCGGTGCCGTTCCCCTCACCAAAGGACGTCGTGGCATCAGAGATGGCAAAGGTACCATGATCGGGACCCCTTTGAGAGGCACGCTGATTACTCTCGGGTATTTTGCTTTGTGGTTCGCACTGAATGTCTACTACAACATCGTCAACAAGCAAGTTCTCAATGCCTTTCCCCTCCCCTTCACCGTCGCCACCGCGCAGCTCGGCATTGGCGCTATCTACGTAAGCCTTTCTTGGCTTCTCCGACTACGAGCTGCCCCCCAGACAGGCAAAGATGGTCTGAAAGACCTCCTTCCCATCGCCCTCTTCCACGGTTCCGGACAACTTTTTACCGTCTTGAGCCTCGGGGCTGCAGCTGTTAGTTTTACTCATATTGTCAAGGCCCTCGAGCCCTTTTTCTCCGCCCTTGTGGCCGCCCTTTGCTTTAAGCAGATTTTCAAACCCCAAGTCTACCTCAGTCTCGTGCCCGTCGTGTTAGGGGTGGCGGTTGCATGCGCCAACGATGTCTCCTTCGGGTGGCTTGCCTTCCTCACTGCCATGGCCTCCAACCTAGCCTTTGCCCTTCGTGCCAACTTTTCCAAGTCTACCCTTGCAGTCTTCAAAAGAGAAGGGAACGACAGCATGTCCCCTGCCAACGTCTACGGTGTCGTCACCATCCTCGCCTTCGTTCTCCTTCTCCCCCTCACCCTCCTATGGGAAGGGGTCGACCTGCAGCCGTCCTGGCGCGTGGCCACTGAAAAACTGGAAACTTCGACCCTCACATATCAATTGTTGTTGAGCGGCTTGTTCCACTATTTGAATAACGAGGTGATGTACTTAGCATTAGACAGTGTGCATCCCATCACCCTGGCAGTGGGGAACACGGCGAAAAGGGTCTTCATTATTGTGGCGAGTCTGATTGCTTTTAGGAATCCGATTTCGATGACGGGGGCGGTGGGTTCGGCGGTAGGGATTGCAGGGGTGCTGGTTTACACCCTCACAAAGCAGTATTACGATACGCATGTCTAGAGATGGAAGAAAGTGGGTCGGGTTTGAAAGAGAAATGTAAGCGAAAGGAGCAGTAATAGGAAGGGCACACTCACATGTTCCAATTATGTTTGTATATGTTGAGTACTTATTTTTGCAAAATTCCGAGTTCAGCAATCTGGATCTTATTCATTCTTTTGACCTCGATCCCTAAGCCATTTTACCTGAGGTTATCACTCTTCTTCTCTCCCTCTTTCTCCTACTTATGCCTCCTTTAACTTCCTCCTGGCACACACGTTCACGCGCAAATGGTCTCACTCCTGCCTTCTTTTTTATTTTCTAAGGTCAAGGGCCGCCCTTGTTCTCTTGTTCTCGCCCTTACCTTACTCTCTCGTATATACACACACCATACGAACACATGTACAAACACAAACTCACGTTCGCACACACACATGCCTTCTACTCCATAATTTTGCATGTCTCGTTACCGTACTTGACTCCCACGACTGTGTTTTGAGGTTGCATCCACTAAGCGACCCAGCGAGTATTAACTGGTGCCACTGAGCAATGTCAACCCCATTGCAGACGCCCCCACAGCTTATTACCAAGGCGTTTCCATTTTATCTAAGCACTGTAGAAAACTTACAAGAGCAATGATCCTGCCCTCCTTGCAGTGACCACGTGACTTAAGGTTTTTATCTACACATGTGTGTGAAAACCCACTCACATATCTAATAACCAACCGGTCATTTCTTAGATGCACAGCAATACATCCTCTCGCTTCCTTGCCACAAAATAAAATGGCTTTTCTATTCTGATCTACCTCTCATCCCTCAAAAACGATGAAATCCCCCCTCCTCCCCCTTTCCTCCTGCCACCGGCACCAAGACCAAATCCGCAGCCACTTCGCCTCTGGGATGTCCAGAAGATCGACAGGTAATGCTGGTAAACCAGGTATGCCTCCCTTTCCCATCACCAGGGGGATCCGCGGGGTGTATTGATTCATCGGCCATGGTGAATGTAGCCCGATTCGAGTAGTAAGTCACGATGTAATCTCCCGTGGAGCCATCATAGCCTTGCGAGCGGCAGAATCGGGTCGCGGCAGGGAGACCGCAATCAATACCGCGACTTCCGCCTCGCACACCAGCTCGCTGGTACCTCGAGCAATAATCTACCGGCAGCCCGTTCATTTTCGGCAGGGAAAAGCGGACCGTTTCCCCCATTTCGTGACCTGCTCCTTCTCTTGATTTTGGTTGGGGTTGAGCAGTCTGCTGCTGAGTGGCAGGGGCTGGCACGGTTACGGGTTTGGGAGGAAGAGGAACAATAGGAACAGCGACAGAGGTGCTGCTACTGGAACCACGAGAAGAGGCTTCGGCTGTGACCACGCCTACGGGCTTCAGGACTTCCTCGGTGGGTCGTGGGGGGCGCACCTGTTGTTGCTGATGTTGAGTTTGGGGCCTGGTTTCCGTTACCTGCAGGTCCTGTTACATAGAGAGGATGGTTTGTGTGTTGCGTGTAAGTGTCTCAAGAATAGCGACAAGTGCGCCATGCGTGAAGACAGATTTTGCCTATTTGGGCGGGTGAAGCAAGGATCATCGAGTGCAAGAGGGGAGTTATATAGAGCCATCCGTCGAGACTAAATTTTGATACACGCCAATTCCCGTCTGTCCAATGGCGCATGATCGCATTTCTCACAAGTGCATTACGTGATACCATTCAGCACACTTTCTTCGGCATTGTGGAGAACGAGGGCCCAGGCCGGCGACGAATCTGGCAACGCGGAACGAGGCCACCATCCTCACTGACCTTCTCTTTCACACTAACTATTCCTGAGTCTTACCTGTGCGGACGCTAAGCTCAACAGAATTAGGGCGGCGGCGGTGAAGGTGCGTCGTGCGTGGCTCATTGTTCTGATAGGGCTGTGCTTGCAGAACACGAGCACAGACAGGAAGGACTTCCGTGTGCTAAGCTAGCTTGGTCAAAACGAGAAAGAGACACCGCGATACGGAGCAATGCTGTATATGATGACGTTGTGCGAATCTGGATGAGGGTCAGAGCACAGCTCAGATTGGCATGCATGACATATGGGATAAGAAAATGAGGATCTCGTTGATCCTTATCCCTTTCCCGACCATCCACAAGCATTTTCCTCGATTTTCCTCCATCAAAGCCAGCCATCATGGCTAACATGGACAGGATCCCAACTCCAAGGCGTAAGGAGACAGCCACCACGTGCATGCCTAGGCACAATAGAACCGTGCGCGGGTATAGACCTGATCTTTGTTCCGGTCCCGACAATGGAGAAAAGATTGGGGGCAGATGGAGCAAGAGAAAAGATGTGAGATGAGATGATAATAAAATATCGCCGTTGCACGAAGGAAAACCCTTGAAGTATACCCCCTTAGTCATTGTTTTCGTTTTTGGGCGTTGTCGTTAGTGTTGTAGCTTTGATGCGCTTGGCAGCTAAGGCTTTCCACCATGAGTCAATGCATAGCCTGAGCAAATCACATCCCCGTGAGAAGCTCGTCGATATTTGGAGTGCTACCCGAAGGCTTACATCCCTTGCTCCCAACTTACCCTTACTCCCTCATCTCTTGCACCCAACTTACTTACGACCAGCCTCCCACACAGGTAAAATGCCCCACAATCAAACATTACTTGCACTGCTATTGGTATTGTTGGCCTGCCTGTCGCCCGTCAGTGGTGTCCGGACTGTGTCAGGACACGGACACACCTCCGGCATCCGTACTAAAACCTACCCACCGACTGCGGCACCCATGACCGTTCATTGCAACATGACAGACTATCGAAGCGCTTCGGGCGGGACTGAGTCCTGCACAATCTGCCGCAACAATCACTTATGCGCTTGGTGCTTGCCAAATTCGGGAGGGCCCGGGTACTGTTTCAACAACGTCGAAGAAGAGTGTACCGAAGGCTCCTCCTTCAGCTTCAGCGACAGCATTTGCAAAGAGACACCCTTTGACACCGCTCATGCCATCATTGCATTTTCCATTTTCTGTGCTTTGGCCGGCTGCTGCTGCTGCGGCTGCTGCTGGTATCGAAGACGTCGTCACTTGGTGGCATTGAACGGTGCCGACACCACGAACTATTCTTCGCAGCTACCCACCTACCGGGGACAACAACAGAATTTCCCTCCACAGCAGCAATACCAAGCGCACACATACATTGTTCAACAGGCCTCCGCGAAAAATGGCACGGCGCGTAGTCCTGTCTACTCGCCTGCCGACTTAAATTACAACGAGAAAAAGTGGTCTGCTGGCTTAGCATAGCTGTCTGTTTAAAACTTGTTCATGACGATAAACTACCAACCGGCTACACACGACAAAGGAATAATATCCTTTAAGCAGACATTCACATTGGATGAATGTAATCAATGCAGATGCGTATATTTCGCGTGTGCCCCCGGGGATGGCGCACAGAGCGCCAATAAATTAACGAATGTATGCGAAGGCACACCTTTACCAGGTCGGCCAATGTGATTGGGAAATAATCATGCAACGAGTCATCAAAGAAAGGAGCTCGTGTTGATAATCTTGACATTGTTTTCATCACCAAAAAGTGAAAATGATGTCGCCTTTCGCACATGTTCGTGTGTGCGCGCGCTTCATTTTATTTAAATTTATGGTTCCATTTCTCCCGAGGGTTCCACCCTTTTCATTCCCACTGCATATCTATCCTTGCACCTTAGTCGAATGCGATCAACAGTTAAATATCTACTTCATTTGGTCCCCTTTACCTCTTCCCGCCCGATCTTATTTTGGTCCACCACCCAAACCCACCTCTCCCAGCACCACCTCCTCCCCCACCTCATCTTCCTCGGAAGGAAACAGCTTTTGCAGCATCGGCAATAGCGAGGCCGCCCGGCTGACATCCCGGAAACGCAACGTCATCAGATCAAAAGCCACGATGACACGAAGCTCCGACCCAGTGGGCAATACAGGAAATTTGGGGTACCTCTGACTGAAATGCGTCAGAATCACCGTCTTGGCCTCCATCCTTCTTGCGACGTCCAACGCCTCGTCCACCGTGCTATGCTTCCGTTCAACCGCGTCGACAGCTTTACCGCTCTCGAAGGTGGCTTCATGGATCAGGATCGTCGCACCTTTCCCTGCTTGTACCAGACGTTGACAGGGCCGGGTGTCGCCTGAGTAGACTAACCGCCAGCCAGCAACGCCGTCTAAGACAACACCAAAGGCGAAGGGACAATGATGAACGACCACGTTCGTCAAATTGAGCAACCCCAACTCCCGCTTCAAAAACGTAAACGCAAACGGCGTCATATGCTCAACGTCAACAAGGTACTCTTCCTCCTTTCCTCCCTTCATCCCGTCCTCCTCCCCTCCCCTGTCATTGCAGTACCATTGCACGGCCGGATCCCACTGTCTGTATTCGCGTAGCCAGGCCAACAAAGGCCTAGGAGCTAAGACAAGAAGAGGGAAAGGCACCCCCCCTGGAAGGAATAGACTCGCGGCAGCCCGTCGGCGGGCCACCAACACTTTCATCAGACCGAGATGGTGATCGGCGTGGGGGTGCGAGATCCAGATAGCCTTCAAATTCACCAGCACACGGGAGAGGGCCTCCCCTTCGTACAAATTAGCCAGTTGGCCTAAAGAACCCTCCCCCACATCCAAAAGCATGCCTTTGGCAGTGTCTCCCTCTTCACGAGCGTCGCCTCCATCTCCTCCCTCCCCCCCCCCCATCTTCCTCCTCCTCCTCCTCCTCCTCTCCCCACTACCCCCAATCCGCAAGTAAATCCCCGAGACATTGCGGTACTTAGAGGGAATAGCCGAGCCCGTGCCTAAAAACACAATCTCTACCTCCTCTACTCCCTCATCGTCCCCCTGCTCCTCTTCTCCCTCCATCTCCTCCTCCTGCACTGTTAGTGGCAGCGGTAGCATCACTTGGCGAAACTCTGCATCGGCCCGGAGTTCCTCTTCCTCCACCTTGCCCACGTCCTCTAACACCCCCAACTCGTCCACGCCCTTCTTATTCTCAGGCAACAGCTGGTATTTCATAAGATTCTTCCCCCACACCACATTTAGCCTCTCCTCCTCCCCTTCCTCCCCCTCCTCCTTTCCCGGAAGAAGAATAGAAGGAATATTCGATGGCGCTGCTGCCCTTGGAAAGATCACTGGATCTAAGAAATGTAATCGTAGATTGTTTATTCTCGCAGCACGATAGGGATTCTGGTGCGTTCCTGAAGGCAGGGCAGTAAGAATGTGAGTGGTGGAGGGCCCGAAGCTCTTCATCCATTCCTGATACAATGGAGTGTGAACAACGGCAGCGGAAGTGTAATGCAGCATGCAGGTAAGATGAAGTGTATCTGCAGCTGCCATCGCAGCAGCAGTGTCCAAAGCGGCCTCAACCCAAAATTTGGGATGGGGTAGGGCCAGAAGAGAAGAAAATGTATTGCAGTCGCCATTCCTCTCCTTCTTCCCTTCTCTCCCACCATCCGGCAGGTGAATGACCCCAAAGATGGCCCCAGGTGTAGATGGAGCAACTACCTCCTCTGGTTGGATGGAGCGGCCGTCGGGTAGAGTGACAGCGTGTCCCGCCTTCAGTTTCCCATAAAGAGGTCCCGTAGGAATCCCTAGCTCCCTGGCCCGTACCACGTCAAATTTTCCCAAAACACTCGCCGTCAGACCTACCCAGGCCATGATGGGAGGAGATGATGCGGAGGAAAAAGGACTGGCTGTGGCGGTGCGGGGACGTTTCGCCATGGGTTCCTTCCCATTCTGTTGCTCCTCCATCTGCTCGTGCTCGGCTGGGAGCTGTGGTGGTTGTTGCTCCGGAGCACCAGTACAAGGAGACAGAGTAGGAAGCAGGGGTAGAGCATGCATGGCCAAGGTGGGTCCTTGCATAGCCAGCCCAGTCGTACCGTACTCTCGAATGATTATCTTGAGGTCTTCTCGACGCATGAAATGGGAAGTGGACCGTAGGAGCGCCCGGAGGCCTACGGGACCATGGATGCTGATGGCCGTCTTGCCACAATCAGCCAAGGTCAGAAGCATGCCCGGCAAGCCACCGAGTGCCTCAGGCGTCAAAGCCGTGAGAAATATGTGGTCAAAACGCGTGAGGCGGACCTTGTGCTCCATGGCCAGCCGTTGCGTGCCTTCGCCCACATTCAGCATGAAGCGGTCCCGGTCAGTGATGACCAGGCATGTTGGGGAAGCCTCTGCGGCGCCGACACTCAGGATCTGGAGATGAGCCTGGATATTGGCTTGGGCAAAGGGCTTGCTGGTGGTCATGGTGGCTGTGTGGGGAGATTTGCAGCAGGTGAGGGCTTGATGGGGGAGGTCAGCTGGGGATGGGGCGTGTGGTGGGGGATACAAGCGACCTGTTTATGTTGGGATAGACGCGGGTGACGAAAATCGACCGGTAGGCAATATAAGTCGACAAAGGCGACGTGTTGGACGTGCAAGATGCATACACAATGGCTTCTGTCGTACTTGGTTTGCCGATGAGAAAAAGTCGGCTACTGACCTTTGCCTCTTTCTCTTTCGGACATATTTATATATATATTTTTACTTTCTTTTGATTTTGCTAACGTTATCTGTGCTCTACTTTTCATTTACACATCGTCAGTTGTCTTATCTATCAGCTCACATGGTAAGCCATACACCACCGGGGCCGATCCCACCAAGTAAGGCAGCTTGCACGCACTGCGGGCCCGTGCCACCGCCGGAAGGAGCAACGCCTTGTCGTCCTTGCCCCCCCCTACATCTTCCGGCAGCAAAACACCACCATCCTCCTCTTCTTGCTTCTGTTCCCCCGTCCTCATTATCGGGAACAAGGCCTCTAATAAGGCTAGACAAAACCGGTCAATGTCTCGATCAGTCACATCCCACAAATTTCCCACCACCGCCGGGCTCCCCGCCGCCAAATACGAAAGGGCCATACCCGACGATTCAAACAGCTCCGGCGACATCAGTGCATTCACACAGCCACCAAACCCATCCCTATTGACGATACTGCTGCAGGTGCTGCTGCTGGAGCCCGGCAGACGCAATCGACCGCTGGAGCAGCCCATCAAGATGGCCAAGGGCACTTGTGGCAGAGCAGCTACGTCTTCTCGAGCCAAGAAAACTTCTCCAGAACCATGCCCACAGTAGATAAAGACGGCTGATGTCTCCAGCTTGCTTTTGAGCCAGTCCTCACTCGGCGCCTCGCCGACCAACCCCTCCCACTGCTGCTGCTCTTTTTTGCTCGCCTTTGAAGAAGAAGAAGAAAAGGAATGAGAGGCATGAAGTGCTGCAAGGGCTGGCTGAAGGGTTGCTTTCGTGGTGGAGAGGTTGGCTTCCGGGTCGAGCACATAAAAGCCGGGTGAGCGCGGGATCTGAAGTGTGCCGTCAGGACCGAGGGTGATGGCGGAGGTGGTGGTGGAGGCAGGGGAGATGGAGGGTACGTCTTCTTCGTCTTTCTTCCTTCTGGCGGCAGCTGCGATGGACGTACCGCGGGGCCCAGTCTTAGTTTTGCTTCTACTGCTGCTGCTGCTGCTGCTGCAGCTGCAGCTATGACTGTGGAGGGTCGCGCCTATGTACTCGAGGGAAGGACACCGGGAGACAGGGTGGCCTTTCAAAAGAGGCAAAGACTCCCATGGCAGGCGCTGCAGGGTCTCGTCTAATACAAGTAGAAGAGGGCAACGTTGCTGTCTCGATCCTTTATCCATCTTCATGCCCGCTGAAGCTCGGGGACGGCTGGTAGAGGAGGAGGAGGAGCTACAGTGCGAGGTAAACAGAGCATCTACAGAGTCTGTTGGCGGCGTATCTCGACGGGCTGCTTCGACGGTGTCATCGTCTACGTCTTCATTCTTCTGCTTTGGCTTAACCCTGCTGCTACTGCTGTCTTCCTCCAAACGTGCCAGCAACGTGGCCTTGACGCCCGTAGTGGGCAGATATCGCGCCGCCAGCTCTTTCTTCAACTCCGCCACTGTCAGCTTGCTCAAGTCCTTGCACAACGTCTCGAGCTCGGCGTCGCCCCCACCATCACTGCAGCTGCTGCTGCTTGGACGCGTCTTCTTCTTTGTCGCCGTAATCTTGCCCTTCCCAGTGACGACATTTGCAACACTTTGATGAGAAACGATTGTTTTTGATGCTGTCGTCACCAATGCTGCTGCTGCTGCTGCCGCCAGACAATCCAAAGCAGCATCCACCTGACCTACAGCCACCGAAAGCCCTACTGTTTTTATAACTAAGTACAACTCCTCCCGCTGTTCCTCCCTTGAAAGCATCGGATGCACATTCGCTATCCCGACCAAAGCCGCACGTAGCAGAACAGCTAGACTGTCCTCCTGTTCTCCATCCCCTCCTTCCTCCTTGTCATCAACACCCAGCGCCAACAACGCCGCCTCGACCACACCAACCACTGGCCCATTCTCCTTCACATTAACCTGCCCTCCCATCAACCATCGCCAGGGCCCCATGGTCCTCTCCAAATCTCTCACTATCCCGCCCAACTGCGCATCCAGCCTCTCCCTCTCTTTCCACCAACCCGCTTTCTCCCTCTTTCCCCACCCCGCTACCTCCTCCGCTGACCGACCGTGCAACGATTTGCTATTTCCCTCCATCACTTTCTCAAATTCATCCAAGAGCCGCCTGATCTCCCCCGCTATCCCTAACCGCGCTCCCATCATCCTTCCCCCTTTCCCTCCTTCAATCCTCCCTATCAATAAATCACCCGTTCCTCCCTCCTTCTCACCTTCCTCTCCGTCCTGAACTGGAGATAATGCTAGGGTGACCACAGTCCAGGTTGAAGGCAAGACCTCCCTCAACCTCTCCCTCGTGCCTGACGAAGACAACCGCAAGCTGTTTCCAAAACCGATCCCTACCGAATTGACCAGCCGCCAAACAGCAGATGCTGACGCTCCTATCTTTGCTACTGAAGACGGCTCTGTTGCCTCTGCTGGTGCTGCTGTTGCTGCTCGTACTGCTAGTGTTGCCCTTGCTGCTGTGGATGCCACAAACGACAGACGACCAGCGTCACGCATCAACCGTGGACAGCGGCTCCGTTCGGCAAGCACCCATGCCTGCTCCAGCATTTCCTCCTTTTTTTTCTGGCTGCTGCTCAACCGTGCTAGTCGCAGCCAGGCCTCGGCCCTCTCCAAGACGGGGGCCTCAGAGCCCTCATCCACCATCACCTGCAACGCCAATAAACAAGAGGAGGAGGCTGCTTCTGCTGCTTCTGCTGCTGCTGCTGCTGCTGCTGCTGCTGCTGTTGTTGTTGTTGCTGCCGTGGTTGTGTTGTCTTTTCCACATTTGTTCTTGGCCGTACCAGTAGGAATAGAAGTTGCAGTTGAGATGAGCAGCCAGCGGATCCAGCTTTGGCGCCATCCAAGGGCCGCTCCAAGACTGCGCCACCGGGTTGATGTGGTCATCGTCAACGCCTCGGTCCCTATGTCCGTCATCTTGATTGCCTTCCTCTCCTTGCCAGAATTCTTGTTGCTGCTGCTACCGTTACTCGTACCATTGTCGCTGATGCTACTGCTGCTATTGCTGCAGCCATGGATCTTCACGGCTGGAAAAGAGGAAGAGCGCGGTATCAGGATGAGCTCCGACGAGTCAATAGCTATAGCATTGCTGTGGACATTTGCTGCTTTGATGTAGATCTCTGCAGCCTCCTCGAACGCTCTTTCTCTCCGAAGAACATCTCCTCGTCGGATCAACACCTCCACCTCCTCCATCATATCATCCACATGCATCTCCTTCGCCCCGCTCTCTCTCTGTCCCACAGCCTCCTCCTCTCCCTTCACTCGTGACCTCCCCCTTGCCGCCCTGCGTGTCACGCCTGCCGCACCCCATTTCTCTGCCACCAACAACGCTTTTTTGAAATAGCTAGAGGCCTTTCCACTAACTCCCAGCAACTCCCATATCTCCCCCAATCGGAGTAAGCATTCGGCCAGACACCAGGACAGACGCCAACTGCCCGAGGATAGGATGGAGGGGAGGAGGAGAGGTTCGGAGATGGTGGTGGAGGAAGACACGTGATGTACACAAGGGCCTTCTTCCTCCCCATCGTCCATAGTCGCAGTTTGGCCTTCCTCCCCATCAGCAGCTCCATCCAGTTCTTTCTCTGTACTCATTTCTTCGCCCCATGCCCTTTTCTTCTCCTCCTCGGGTGGTGGAGGGAGCCCCTGACATGTCGCTGTTATTCGTCTTAGCTTCACGAGAGCAAGGCGTAAATGCCCAGAGGCCATCAAAGCATCAATCTCTAATAGAGAGGCGAGGTTTTGCAACAGACTCTCAGCCAGACTACCTTTCAGTGCTGAGGAGGAGAAAAAAGAGGTTGGAGGAGAGGTGGAGGAGGAGGAGGAGGGAAGAGTCCGGGCTGCATCCAACAGGGAATTTGAAAGTGAGGGAGTAGATTGCTGTTGCGTGCCATACACTCGATAAGCCTGCGCCAGGTCTGGAAGCTCCAACCTAGCCAAAAAAAGGCTTAAGATCGAGGCCAGGAAGCACCTACTATTGCAGCTGCTCCCTTTCTTCTCCTCCTCCCCAAAATACCCCCTCTCACTCAGACACACCGCTGTCTCGAGCAGTTGGGCTTGACGGAGAGTGGGACTGTCGCCACTCACTAGCTCAACCACCACCTCAAAACACTGCCGGGTCATGGACAAGTCAATAGCCGCCCGTAAGTCATCATCTCTCCCTCCTTCCTTCCCTATTACAGACAGCCCCCGCCACGCCGTGAGCGAGCGGCCGACCGCTACGGCAGCCTCCCCCCTCCTTCCCATTTCTATACACAACAGTGCTCGCATCCCCTCCCCCAAGGCATCTTCATACATTTCTTTTACTGACCGTTCTTTCATACCCCCCTCCCGCTGCAGCATCGACGATAATTTGTCCACCCACCCCTCCAACCTTCCATCCGACTCTTCCTCCTTCTTTACCACGAGGAGGGGGAGGAAGGGCTTCCCTGTCTCCTGCGGGGCCCGTGTCAAGACACGTGCCATCCTTGCCCCTTCAACAGCAGCGTACAAAGGACTCACTAGCCCACTTTCACGACAGCAGCGGTGTGCTTCCAGAGCACGGCGAACTTCCTCCTTTACTTTCTCTTTCCCTATCCCGTCCTGCCTAAGAGCGGCGTATACAAGGGAATTGTAGATGGACATTTCGGCCTTGCACACGGCCTCCCCCAACAGCGACGGCGGGGAGGAGGAGGAGGAGGAGAAGGAGGAGGTGGAGGAAGCGAGGGACATACACAAAGCACCATGAGCATCCTCTCCTTTCTTCCTCCATCCTCTCAAAAGTATTTCTCCACACCAGGCCGGTGCTTGTGCCTTTTCTTTCAAGGCCACCAACAAAGTTGTCTCCGTCAGGCTGCAGGGAGCCAGGCGACACCGCACCAACTTCCGTAGCAGTGTAGTGGAAGGACAAGTGAAGGATGAAGAAGAAGAAGAGGAGGAGGAGGACGAGGAGGAGGAGATGCAGACCAAGCGCAGAGCCTGTGAAGCAACTCGGCCTGCAAGCTGACTTGCTCCTGCTTCTCCTAAAGCAGAAGCTAAAGTCGCGTAGCGCACGTCCAACTGTAGAAGCTGCTGCTGCTGCTGCTGCTGCTGCTGCTGCGGGGAGGAGTACTCCATCTCTAGCAGGCGGCACCCACGCGCCAATGGCCCCAAGCTCAGCAAAAGTTGTCGTCGCTGCTTTCCCTCATCTCCCGATCGACCGACAGTAGAATGTGAAATAGAGGAGGAAGAGGCGATCAATGCTCTCCCGAGCGAGAACCAGGCCGTGCCAAGCCGCCGCCGAGCGCTGCTGCTACTACTACCACCACTTATTGTGCAACCACCGCTCTCGCTTAAGCCGCTGACCTCCTCTGCATGCGAAAAACAGGACATAGCCACCAAGGCCGGGCAATCGCTATCAGCCACACCAACTGCTAGCCAGGAGGGGAGGGGAGGGAGGGAGGGACGCGCATCGTCACTGCCGTTCGTGCTCTGGAGAGCAGAGGTGAGTAAGATGCCGACGCGAAGAAGGGCTTCGGCGAGGGTAGCTGAAAGATTGGACTCGGGGATGTGATCCGTGGTGGAGGAAGAGGTGGAGGATGAGGCAGAGGAAGAGAGGAGCAGCATATGTGTGACGTCTGCCAAGGCCAGGAACCCGCGTAGTAGCACACCGGTGGGCGAGGAAGGGAGGGACGAAGAGGAAGCAGGCACCACCATGGGTAAACGTGCCAGTGCCCGCCACATGCG
This sequence comes from Nannochloropsis oceanica, assembly GCA_004519485.1. Taxonomy (NCBI): domain Eukaryota; class Eustigmatophyceae; order Eustigmatales; family Monodopsidaceae; genus Nannochloropsis; species Nannochloropsis oceanica. The sequence continues at coordinate 86,323 of CP038117.1, forward strand.
AACTAGGTGAGGTCTTGACTGGGCCTTTCTATCCTTTGGGTCATCGGCTGCTGCTTTTTCTCCTCCTTTCCCCTCTACTCCTGCTGCCACCATGGTGGGAATGAGCTCGGTCAAAGCAGAATCGAGAATATTTAAGCCCTTTTCCAAGTTATGTTCCTCCTCCTCCTCCTCCCTTTTCTTCTTATTACTGTTACTACAGCCCCCCTTCTGCTGCTGCAGCTGCTGCAGCTGTACAGTAGCCGCCAGTACCTGCAACGTCACACGAACCATCCGCAGCCTTGCGTCTTCTTTCTGCCCTTCTCTGCCGTCACTGCATCGTTGCCTAGCGCGGTGGAGGAGAGCAATCGCCTGCTCTGTCTGCTTTACCTTGAGGCAGAGCATAGCGTAATGTCGGAACCAATCCAAAACTTCCACTGAAAAGGCCCAGAGGGAGGAGGAGGAGGAGGAGGTGGACATGTTGCTGTTGCTGCTACTTTTGTTGCTATCATTTATTTTCATCCTTCTCGTTGTCTGCTTCTCACATACCTTCCCCTCTTTCCCATTTAGAACAAGCCGCAGCGCTGCATCCTCGTACATGGCTATCACCCCCTCAAATTGTTCAATCGCTCGTTTCTCCGTTCCTCCTTCTCTTCCACCATCTCGTCCTTCCCCCCCTATTGCTTTCCCTGCCCTTTTCTCGTAATAAGTACCGGCACGCCATAGTTGAGAAATGAGATGAGGGATGGAGGGAGTACCTGTCTCAGAAGCTAGCGTCACACACAAGGAGCGCAAGCGGAGGGCGTCCTTACTAACCCTGCCATTGCTGTTGCTGCTGGTGTTGCTGCTGGTGTTGCTTCCTCTTCCGGCTAATTCCTCTGCTTCCTCTTGTTGCCTGTCCATCACAGCTGCTGCTTTCCAAACGGCACGATATAGTCGCTCTGCGTATTCATGTGCCATGTCTGTGTCTTGTTGTGTTGGTGGTAATCCTTCTCTTCTTCCTCCCCTTCCTCCAGCCTTCAAAGCACCGAGCCAAAGCAGACACTCCTGGACCACCCCCTCGACAACCTCCACAAATGGACCCTCCCCTTCTCCACTTTTCTCCTCCTCCTGCTGCTGCCGGTGCTCTTCCATGTTTCTCAGCATGTGCATTTCTACACGGGAACGCAGCCCATTCACCATCGCGCCACAAACGAGGCGGACAAGCGTCGGGTCGCACACATAGGGAGGAGGACCAAAATCATACCCAGCATTTGAGGATGGACTTCGCTCCTTTATTCTCTCAGGTGCCGCAGAAGAGGAGGAGGAGCCGTTTTTTTTCTGGCTGATGCTGCTGCTCGTGCTAATGGTAAGGCTGCTCACATTGTCTGCCATGGCCTTGGTCCTGCTGCCGTTGCCGGTAGGGGCAAGAGGCTCACGTTTTGTGCCCTCGGCGCCCCAATCGTCCTCTTCTGCACCAAGAACCATCAAACCTTCCTCCATTTCCTTATTGCCGGCGTTGCTGCTGCAGCCGCTCACAACTTGTCTAATCCGCCCTGCCAGCATTCGTGTCAATGCCTGAACCTCCCGATGCTGCCCTAGTTCCACTCCACGGGCAATGCCATGGTACAGAACTCGTTCAAAACCCAGTTTGCCACCCGCCGTCATGGTTCCGGCAGCGCCACTATTACTATCGGATGCGGTCGCGGCAGCGTTTTCCCCACCACCGGCCGGGATGCATGGCGCCAGTGCGTGTACGATCAGGGATGCGGCGCGGTACAAGGTAAGGCGCAAAATTTCCTGTTGCTCTGCTGCCGCTGGAGCACTCGTCAAAGCTTGCAAACAGGCTTGTGCGACCTTAAGCAGGGCATGGATTTCGCGCTTGTTGTTGCTGCTGCTGCTGCTGCTGCTGCTGCTGCTGCGGCTGGTACTGCTGGTCGTCCCGATGGCCACTCCTTGGACCCTCTCCCAAAAGGCCTTCTGCTGCTCCCGTGAGGAGCCCGCTAAGGACTTGGGAAATGACTTCTCGGCCACGAAGGCCAGAAGCCCTTCCGCGCCGTTGCTTCCCTCACCGTCCTTGACGTTTCGGACAGGCATAGACCTGTAGGAGTGTGCGTGTGATGACGATGACTGGGAGTGAGTTGGGGTCGAGCGAGTTAACGAGAGAAGATTGATAGGCCACCTCCTTCCACTGGTCTGGAACAAGGTGCTGACGAGGACGAAGCGCCTGTAAGTGTACTGTGCACACCGTCAGGGGTGCATAAAGTCAAGTACATCGCCGTCAAATTCATGTCGCAGCTTTCCCTCCGAAAACGCCGGCCTTGGTTGCCCCGCCCCATCGATCACACTGTGATGATAACACGCAGCCCACTACTCCTATTCCAGCCCCCCCCACCCCCTGGTACAATTCCCTTTGTCAAATCCAGGGCATGTCTAACTCCCAAGATGTCCCAACACAAGCATAACTATCAGCACCACCACCATCTCCACCAGCAGCACCACAACCACCAGAATCAGCAGCAGCACTGGGAGCACCAGGAGCAGTACCAATCAACTCTTCCGGTCGGCCTCATCGCAAGACTATCAGCACTACCGCCGCCGCCGCTGAACCAGCAGGAACATGGGCAGGAGCACCTGACAAGAATTATATTGACAGAAACGGAGGGATCCGCCGTTCCCCCCCGCCTCGCGTTACCTGGACGCCCGCAATTCTGGCCCCGCTGCTTGATATCATACCAGGGCCTGCGACTGGAAGAGAGGAGGCCGTCCCTTTTCCATCTTACAGGCCAACCGTCGGCCAACTTCCTCTCCATCCCCACGAGTAGGTACGAACTCCTGGCAACCATGACTACCGACGGCGAGCGTGCCATGTTCTCCTCCCATCGAGGTAAAGCACCGCTGCGACCCCATCCCCTTGGCGGAAGCCGGCCAGAAGGACCTCGCCAGAATCATACTGCAGCATGCTCAGTCTCTTGGGGGTCTTCAGGTCATTAAGAAGGAACAGTACCATATAACTACGTTGTGCATGCGAGAGAAAGCATCATAACGAGCTTCGGGTTGCGTTCTCCACTCGCTTCTCGAAGAACCCGTTGTTGCGAAGGAACACCCCAGCTATCGAAATTTTACTTGAGTTGTTCCCCGCCCTTCTCCCATTCATGAAATGGCCTTTATAGGGAAAAGTCATTATAGATGGGGCACAATTCTTGTTCGGGACTGGGACTGACACGCCCGCAATCACAGCCACTTTTAGAACCAAAACTAACGACTTACTCTACAACCACAGTGAGCCATGCCAGGCAAACATCCGCGGCCGCCCGTTCATGTGGTCGTGGCGCCTTCCGTTCCATCTCCCTATCAGTACAAGCAGCAGCTCCAACGCGAGAAGGACCGGCAGGACGGGGGGAGCCGCAACAGCAGCAGCAACAGCAGCAGCAAGCGCCCCCGCCCCGACAGAGTACCCTCGAACCCAACCGCTGCGCAAGAACGCGCTGAATTTAAGAAGATGTGGAAAAGCGTGATGGATCTGGGGGCGGCCCAATTGACAGGCCACGAAAAAAAAGCGTACGAGGCCCGACGCATCGTCGAGCTGGGTGGTAAGGCCCCGACGGCGATCAAGACCCCCTTCAACATCCTGATTGGCAAGCTCGCCAAGCACAAGCATCGAGACGCCCGCCGGGACAACGAACTGAAGGAATCGGGAGTGGTAGTGGCCAAGAAGAGGCAGTCTGCGGCGGCATTGGCCAGTGAGGTACTGGATGACGGAGGGCGGCGGTCGCATGACAGCAGCGGACGGATTGGAGACTCACCCTACCCTGTGCTGGGCAAGATGAAAGGGGGCATGTTGTACTTGAACCGGGAAACGATCCAGACGTTTACAGCAGGCAGGCGTGGCGGTGGTAGCGGCGGTGGGGAAAGGGGCGGGGGGAGAGTGATGGGAGGAGGAAGAGGAAGAGGAAGAGGGGGTGGGAAGGGAATGGGGGGAAGTCGGGGAGTGAGTATAGGTAGTGGAAGAGGCGGCGGGCGAGGGAGACGGTGATGAGAAAATCAAACTTAAAGTAACTATTTCAAGGAGGTCGCAAAGCCAAAATAACAACCCAGTGTCTCACAGCCTTCGCGAAGACATTTCAGTATTTCGATCTCGCTTTATTCCCCTCTCTCTATATTTTTTTCATTTTTTTGCCTCTCCTGGCCGCTGCAAAATGATGGCAAAAAACAAGAACTCTACCGGCAGAAGCTCTTTCTCTTCCTTGATCAACGCTGCCTCGAGACGGGCCTTGAGCACTTCGAGTGTATCGGGCTTGACATCCGGGTGATTTTCCTTCCACGTGCGAAACGAAGACCAGGTATCCAAATACTTCACCAATCGCTCCGGTGTCATGTGATATGTTTCCTCCACCGTTTGCTTCCCTACCTGAACAAAAGGCGTGAAGTCTGTCCCGGCAAACTCACGGTCGAGCAACAAACGATCACAGTCCCACACGTTATCGAGACTTGTATACCACTCCACCATCGCCGCGTCCGCCTCGGGCATTTTGGGGATATGACTGCGGGGATACCCCATCACCATCACGACCCCACCCGGCCGAAGAAGTTTTTCGACACCTTCGAGAAATTTTGGGATATTCAACCAGTGCATGGCTTGGGCGCATGTCACGACCGAGGCGCTACCCGCCGGCAAGGGAATGGCAAGCGCGTCCGCCACCTTGTACTCAATGTTGCTGCCCTGCGTGGCATTCCCCAGCTGTGCCACGCTTTGGTCGAAGCCTTTGGCGTGCTCAAAATTCTTGGCAAGTTTTCGTAAAACCTGCCCGTTGCCGGTACAAATGTCAACCAGCACACTCCCATCCCTCCCGGTCCCATCCAAGCATCCCTTGGCCCTGAGCGTCGCTTCCACTCCTGCCATCAATGAATCAGGATAATCGGGCCGAAATGCCGCATAGCCTTCTGCCTGTGCAAGACGGCCAAATGGATCGCCCTTGGCAAGCATTGGACGATTCAGAGACGCGCTGTGCATGGTGGTAGTCTGGCTGTTGGCCCTCTGAATCAACCTCCCCACCTGGGGCTTCGACTGCAGGAGGGATGGAAGCCGCCGGCCGCACGCGTGCATAACGTTCTTTGCTAGCACTAAAGCCCCAGGCGGGGCGCGATGCAATACCTATGAATTTTTGTGTGTGGTAGACGGTAAATGGTGGGGAACATGTTGAACAGAAGAAATGCGGGCGGCGGGCGTTTATTGCATTATATAGCACTAGAATCGCTGAGATGACTGATGCCATCTAACCGATCCGTCGACCTTACCGCAGACACTTTACGCCGACATACTGTGCATAAATACAAACATAGCTTTAGTGTGTTGATTGAAGGTTTACTCTTCTTGTATCACGGTAGGGCCCTGATTCATAGGTTATTTTGCTTCTAACGCATGCCCACACACACATCCCGCACACCCGCACAGGTACATTCACCACAAAAACAATGCCGGGTGGCCTATCTTTGGCACAAGCAGTCCGCATTTGCGAGGCTACTGTTGCAACGTGCACGTCTCGTGGCTTTGGTCCCATAACTGTCGTCGTCATGGACCCCGCAGGCCATGTAATCTCGATGCAACGGATGGACAATTGCGCCCCGACTGCCTATCCCAAGTTCGCTCAAGCAAAGGCCTTTACGTGTGTCTCGCTTGGAGTCTCCACGCGCGTGTTTCGTGATAAGTATACCGCTGCAAAGGATCCAGCAAAGTTTTGCCAGATGCTCAGCATGGGTGATTTGACAGGGGGACAGGTACGTATGTGGGTAATAACGGAACTTGTCTCCTGCGTTGTAGCTTTCTGTTACACCGTCATCTTCATTTTCTTCTTATTCTTTCAAAACACGCGCAGATGGCACCTTTTCCAGGAGGCGTAGTGATCAAGGGCGCAGAGGACGGCGATATAGTGGGTGCAGTGGGAGTGAGTGGCGCTAGTGCAGACGAGGATGAGTACTGTGCGTTGGTGGGTGTGCAAGAAGCTGGCTTGGAAGGCGTGGTCACTGAGCCGATACATCATGCACTAAAAAACTAGAAACTGCGACTGACGATTAAGAGATAATAATATGAATTGGGAAGGTGAAGATTGTCATTTCTCCATCCTGTCTGGGTGCGACGTCTTTGTTTCTTCTTTATTTCGTGTCGCCACTTTTCCCCCGTCCCTCCGCATACACGCACGCCACCTCGTAGTCAATTATACAATTTTGTCCTATCGTAACTATTGGTTGAACGTATATCTATTGTCACCCCATCCCTGCTTGCCACCCTTTCTTTTCTCCTTCCTCATCTTCCCCCTTATCCTGCTGCCAACCACACCTCCTTCTCAGCTTTTCAACATCTACACTTAGTCATCATCTTGCGGGAGAATCGAAAATGGATGAGGATCCAACGGCTCAAACCCCCGCTTCCATTGTTGGTAATGACTTGTCATCTTCCACACATAATAAAACTCAATGCAATCCTTGGTGCTCTTACTCCGCAACAACTTGGCAATCTCATAAAAGTTTTTCCCAACCAGCATTATCGCCCCCTCGAAACACGCCACTTCAAACGGACTCCAATGCTCGATCACTGTCCGCCTCCGCACCGGGCACATGATCGCTCCCAGGGTGTTCGGCCTCTCTAACGGAATCTCCCCCTTGACCGCATCATAACCATATGGCCCGAAGCCCACTTTTGGGTACATCAAGTCCCCGACCAAATTTATGTAGTCCTCTGCCATTTTTTGAGAACGCCATCGATCGGGGGCTCTGCCGCGGCCGGGCCCGCCCCCACCTTCGGCTTTGCTTTTCTTGGTGGTGTTGGCGGTAGTGCTGAGGCTCCCGCTGGGGCCGATTCTCGTGCTGTCGTTGTCCCCCGAGCTTCTGATCCGTCCACTGCTGCGTCCTTCCCCATCCTTGTTGCCACTGCGTCCGCCTCCAGCGCTGGTGCCACTATTATTGGTGCTGCCGCCGTTGTTGTTGTCGTGATTACTGTTGTTACCCCCGCCGTCTTCTTTGCGGTTGCGAAGGCTTGTGCGCGCGCCGCCCATGATCCCAGGCTTGCCTCCTGATTGCTGTATTTTGTGGAGTTCATATGTGCAGATATACGCTCGATAAGAAATGTCTTTGGCACGTGGGACCGGGGATGCGGTGTCTCATGTGTCCCACTCACCTTGTCACCCTCGTCCGCAACTTGCATCACCACGCTGCTGCCTCCTCCGTCGCTCTCCACAGTGGTCATGCTTCTGCTGCCTGCCTAGTCGCTTCAAACCTTGGCTCTCCCTGTTCTCCAGAGTCGATAAGAAATGATTTCAAGATGGGGTTGAGAATGGCTTGTCCTCTCAAACAGCCAATCTCGGCCAGGCCCTTGATTTCTACCTCCAGAGGGCGGCGAGGTGACCGACGTGCGAGGTGACAAAACCTGGATAAAAATTGACAAAATTGCACAGGAAAAGACGAGCCGCACAGGCGAGAAGAAAATGGATAGAGCCATGCTCAGGATGTACGCGTGCCTTTTATGGTATGTCCTGGTCCTTTTGTTTTGGCCCTTGGGGCGCATCGAGCCCTCATGTCTGTGCACCAACCCTCCCCTCCCACACTCGCTGAAATGGGGCCGTCACTCAAGTGGCTCCTCACTTTCCCACTCACCCTCTAAGCTGGCACTTTTAATAGAAGTGCGGGTCCAGTGACCGGTGGACCTTCGAGCGGGTGAGCGTGGTGTTGAGGCTCTGAGCACGCGCATAAGGAAAGCCAAAGTGGCAAGAGAGAGGAGAAAGAAGAAATCAAAATGACGCTTTTTTTTGCTCGCGCAATATGAGCAGCTCGGCACGGCCGAAATCCTCCTTTTCAAGCGCAGCGCACCCGCGCGTCCCCAAAACGTACCTGATCACTGTACAAAATGTTACCAACGGAGCTACTAAAGGCCTGTGGGATGGCGTACCGCTCCGTGACGACTGTAGCTACAGAAGGCGGATGGGCGCCAATCACGCTTTGGCTAGTTCGATAGAGGGGGTTCTCGGCCTTGGTCTGGTGGTGGTAGGCCTGCAGGTATTTCTCGGCATGTATGTGCATAACACTGCTGTGCACTGCGTCACTGATTGTACTTTCTTCTTCACTGTTGTGCCGCTGCAAGGTATCTTTGCCAAGTGTTCGGTCGAGGGAATGGGTGACAGCAGCAACGGTTTTAGCGGCACGGAAGGGGGAAGGAGGAGCAACGCCCATGCCGATCTCGTCGCTTGACTGTATTTTATTTATTTTGTTGTCGGGAGAGACATGAAAGTACCGCTTTTGCAAATAAAAGAAAATGCCCGACTCACCCGCTGATATAGAAACGAAAATTTGGGCGTCGAGGTGGACTGGCTATTAGGGACTCGGTGTCCATTTTGCACTCCAGTCTTCTCTGTGGCGGTGGTCGTCTGCTTCATGCGATTGAGCTGGATGGCTCGCAAATCCATTCCATAGGTGGCTAACGATGAATTTGCGCGGAGTTGATCGCAAAAGAATAATTGTGAATCGAATTGAAAGGAAAGGGCAAGGGCGAAGGAAAAAGAAGCAAGGCAACAAGCATACCAACGGCACCAATCGAAACTTATACCCACCATTTGACGTGGTTAAAAGAGTTCCTAGCGATCCTTTACCGTGAGTCTTCCTGGGCTCAGGGACGAGGGACGACGCCATCGTGATGCCGTCCTATTTTTTTTTTCGTTGGACTGCGCTGGGCTGGGAAGGGGGGGGAGGCGAAAAAAAGGAAAAGCTGTGTTTTTTGCGGGAAAGGGGTGGTGGAAGGAAGTAGAACACATGAAGAAGGAAAGTGACGGGTGTATCTCAGGTCAATCAATACTTGATACATTTAACGCTTTGAAATAGCCTCTGGAGGTCTAAAGTTACACCACTACAAGGAGAAAGGACGGGAAACGCTTTTTCCTCGCAGCCGTTGGCGGGCGACGAGCGGCGATGACGAGCGAGCGTCAACCGACGTCTTATCTGCCATTCCTGCCACTCCACTTCACACCCGCAGTGCACGACATAACCACATAAATTACTTCATGTTGCTGGCATGCCGCTTGGCGGGGATGATTCTATCTAGCAAACCCACCACGAGCCGCGACACAGCCTTTCTTGATGCCGCACTGAGCGTCTGTCATCTCAGAGCTTCTTCACTTCACAACCCACAGGGCCCGTACAACCAGGGTGGGGCCACCTGAAATGGGCGAGAAGTATATCCGGACGTCACTTTCCTTTGAGCACCTGATTGACGGTACGTCTTTTCTTCCGCTCCTTTTAACCACCGACCCGTCCTCGTGTCCGACCCCGCGCCCCCCCCCCCATCCCCTGGATGGGAGACCCCGAGGGAACGACACTGCGGTAGAGAAGATGGCCACTCAAATAGCGTTGATTTACTCATGCACATGCATGGAAGGTGGTCTTCATTTTCATGGCTTATTTCGGGCCTTCCATACATAACTACCTGTAGCGCTAAACATAAAGCAAAACGCACACAATCACCTCACCGCCACTCTAACCGAAACTCTACCGACCTAAATCAACACAATAACAGATCCAGGATGGATGCCCTACTTCTTAGACTTCCTCAGCGGGCACGACCAGTCCCACCTCCTCCTCTTCTGGCTAGAAGTCGAGGTCTTCGAACTTGCCGCTGGCGGGGGCCCCTCCCTCGTCACACAAGCCACACGAATCTACGAGTCATACCTTGGTCCCGACGCCCCCCACAGAATCGAATTGCCCCCTACCATGCTCACCTTCCTCCAGGCTGAGGTCCAAACCAGTGCCCCCAACATCAACGTCTTCTCCGCCGCTCACGCCTTTGTCTTCCGACGCCTGCGCCAAACATGGTATCCAGCTTTCCTCCTCTCCTCCACTTACCAATCTCTACTGGAACACCTCAAGTACTCCTACCGGACCCCGCTCAAGGAAATCCTCATCGACGAGATTCAATCTCGTTACATCGAAGCCTTCCTTCTCAACACCGACGCGAAGCTAGGCCCAGTCACTGTCGGAAACGTCTATCTTTGGAAGAAGATTCATCACGATTTGAGGCCGTTGGGGATAAGATTGGCACGCGATCGACTTTCCGGGCCAGCGGGGGACGCAAAAAATATTGAGGACCTACGCTTGTTTATCGCGGATGCCAAAGCCGCCTACGAGGCCTATATCCAACCCTCCCCTCAGACCGGCATTCCTGGTGGTCCTCCGCTGAGCACGAGGGTGTTGCCTTCGGGAGGGAAGGGAAAAAGGGAGGGAGGGAGGGAAAGGGGGAGTACACCCAGCGCAACGGCTTTGGGTCCTGAGTTGCGGCATCGCTTGGCGGAATGCTTAGGTCGTCTCGTGAGTCAGTCGAGGTACTACTCGGGGATCGGAACAGGGGGGATAGGACAGATTGATCGTAGTATCATAGGGGAGCTGACGTCTCATTTGATTGATGCGCAGAGGGTTATTTTGTCATGGCTGGAGGTAGAGGTATACCCATCATTCCGAAAGTCATGGTTGTGTGGTATTTTGGCGGGAGATATCCAGAGTCGGCGATCCGCGCCTGTGAGGAGGAAGAAGCGGCTGAGGACGCTGTTCAAGAGTATCAGGTCATTCAGGCATGTGTATGTGCCGCCTTGTCCTCGTTCTGAAGGACGGGGGTTGGTGCTGGTCAGCACGGAGGGTGTGAGCAAGGCGTCTGTGCCCTTGACTCATGAGTTAGTATGGGGGTTTGACGTGGCTGTTTTCCCGATAGTCCCGGCGTTGCGGGCGTCGGACCTTAGAACGGATGTGGAGGGAAGGGAGGAGGAAGAGGTGGTAAGGGAGAAAGTGCGGGGATTGAGGTTGGATGATGAGGAAGAAGGCGATTGGTGGGGGGCGGTAGGTGGGGCGATTTTGTCTACGAAGAATAGGGATGGTGATGCGGGAATATTTCAGTTAGGCGAGTCTCCGAAAGATGCGGGAAAGGAGCAGGGGCAACCGCTGGAACAGAAGAGGAAGACGAAAAGGATGCTACAGTTTCGGAGTGCGATTCGTTCTTCCCAAGTGATGGGTTTGAAGAAGCCCATGCACAGCAAGAGGAAGAGGGAGCAGAAAGCGGAATTCGCAGCGGACGAAATGGGAGAAGAGAGGGCGACGAACCTCTGTGCCGCCATCGAAGGCGAGTTAGCCAAGGAAATTCAACGTCTGGCTTTCCCCTCCCTCTGTCTCATGCCCTTGGAGCGTTCCACGTTTGTCCTCTTTTCGCCCAAGCTCGTAGTCCCCGAGGCCACATTGCACCATTTCGTGTTACCAATCGTACGGAAGGACATCGAAACAAAAGCGCACGTAGGAGAGGGTGCACAAGACGCGAACAAAAACAGAGGCAGCAGCAGCAGCAGCTCCCCCTTTTTGAAAAGTCCTCGAGCGGCCATACGATCTCCATCGGGCGACGGCGAAGTTGAACCTCCCGACCTGACAGCTGATGATGTCTTCCACCTCTACGGGGCATGTTTGATCGAGTGGGCGCCTGCAGGAGATGAAGTTTTGTTGCCTCGGTGCCTCGCCCTGGTGAGCACGGAGCCACGCGTCGCTTCTTTGCGTCGGGCGGTGTTGGCGTTGAGGAAAACGTTGGGAGGACCGGGGGTGGGAGGGTCGCCGATCACTCCGGATACCCCTAAGAAGACACCGTGGCAGTTGGAAGATGAGCAACAGCAGCAGCGACAAAGTAAGCAGCATCATACCCCCGCTCTGCTGGACGTCGATATGTTTGCCCGTCGCAAGGGAGAGGAGGAGGTGATGGAGGAAGAGGAAGTGGAAGGGGAGGAAGACCCGGCTGCTTACTGGTCGAGGGCGTGCAGTAAGGAAGGTGGCGCCTCAACTTCTATGGCACTTTTCTCTCCCAAGGCCGCCTCGGCTAGCAACACATTTGGTGCCACAGGTGGATTTCTGTCGCCGACGGCAGGAGGGGGGTTATCAATGACTGATGCCGCTAGCACTATCAGCATCCCCACCAGCTGCTCCTTGCCTCCGCCCCTAGTCCACTCGTTGCCGCAGCACGTCGATGCTTCCTTCCTCCCACTCTTCCAAGCCCTCAGCCCCGAAACATTTCTCAAAGCCTTTACTGCCACGCTACTTGAGCGCCCCATTATAATGAAGTCTTCCTCACGGTCCCTCACTATGCTAGCCTCAGAAGGTCTTCGCCGTCTCATCTACCCTTTCGCATGGCTCCAGCCCTACCAGCCCCTCCTACCCGTCGGAGGAATATGCAATTTCTGGGACAATATTCGGAAAAAGGCGGGAGGGACGACGTGGTTTGATTACGCATTCGAAGAGAACGGGTTGGATGACTCGTTGGTGGGCGGAAGGGGGGAGAGGGCAAGTTATGCCGAGCCCATGACAATGTCCTCGTCCGGAAGGCAAGTGCCTGGTTTCCTAGTAGGGCTGGAGACTTGTATTGTTGAGGCGGCGCTGACGGCTACTAAGGTTGTATCGCCGGCTTATGGTGATGAGAATGGTGGTGGCAGCAGCAGCGGGACTTGTCATGCGTGGGCTTGTGCTAATTGTGATGTGCACGATGGAGGGCATTTTGCAGGGGATGGGGGCTTTGACATGGACTCACCCTTCAGTCCTGGCCGGTCTTCTCCGCTCTCCACTCGATCCACGCCTCGCACAACTCGCGAATGCAGCAGCAGCAAATTCCGGGGGAGTAGTGGCTTGGGTGGCTCGGCGGCTGGGGGGGGGGGAGCAGGCAAGAATAGCAGCACGACGAAATACGGTGAGCTTCCCAGCTGTGTCCGCGCGTCAGCACGTGAGTTGTTGGCACATTCATACATTGTGGATCTCGATAAAGACAGTATGATCGAGCCCCGTCGAGGCAATTATTCTACGACGGCTCTTCCCTCTTTACCAGAAGCGGCGGCGTCGGCGTTGCTTACCTCCTTGCAGCGGATTTTCAATCCAAGCGTGGCACCACCCACGGCGGTGGGTGGAGAGGTTGGGCTCTATCAGGGATATGGTTATCGTACGGTGTGTGCAGCTCGGGCAGCCGGTGCTGCTGCAGTAGCAGCACCGGCATCGGTTGCTAAGGACGGAGTTGGCAGGAATAGAAAACTAACGAGAGATGGACGGCATGGTGGTGGTGCAAGGAGTAGTCTTGGTGCATCGCCGGACAGCCAGAAGCGGGAGTTGGGCAACGTCGGAGGGAATGAAGGGGATGGGAATGAACAGCTGCACGGCGCGTTTGTGATGTTCTTTCGGCAAGTCCTTTTGGACCGCTATCGGGAATACACGATTAGCTATTTGGAAGAGCAGATGGTGGCTTTTCATGCGGATAGCTTCTTTGCCTCTCAGCCAGAGCCCTCCCATGGATTTTGGACTGATTTGTTTCAGACTCGTCTTTTTGCCCATTTTCTCGTGGTGGAGCATCAGCGCGTGGCGGCCTCTTTCGAAGAGCCAGCACTTCAGCGTCCGCCTGGGGCCGACCAGTCGGAGGAGACGACAACGACTACGACGACGGTCGAATGTGTTGACGTCTAGGGAAGGACAAGGGAGGGAGGTTAAGGATGCGAGAGGGTATATATTCACAGATCCTATCCACCAAAATTTATAGAAACACAAAGAAATACACATGTTAAGAAACTACGACGGAATCATTTTTTGCTCGAGAAAGGGTCGTCTCTGTTTCTTATCTTGGTGCTTAGTATTTGATTCTTCTATTTTAATCCTACAAATTGTTGTGTGTACTTTTCTTTTCATGTCCGTAATTCTCTCCTTCATTTCTTCAGACCTCCCCTTTCAGTAATTGCCTAAGTTTCTCCGCCTCCTCCGCGCTCTGCAGCGCCTCACTGAATTCTTTGAGTAATTCCCCTCCCATCATCCTATCTATGCCATGTTTGCTCAAACTAATCCTGTGGTCCGTCACTCGGTCCTGCGCAAAATTATACGTTCGAATGCGCTCCGATCGATCCCCCGACCCCACCTGCGATTTACGTGTCGAGGCTTGTGCAGCCATAACCTTGGCTTGCTCTCTCTCGTAGACCCGCGCACGCAGAATTTTAATGGCTTTGTCCTTGTTTTTATGTTGTGACCGCTCGTCTTGGATAGCGACGACGATGCCTGAGGGCACGTGCGTGACGCGGACGGCGCTTTCAGTGGTGTTGACATGCTGGCCCCCTGCACCACTTGCGCGATAAACATCAAATTTGAGATCACGTGTATCCAATTTAAAGTCCACCTCTTGAGGCTCGGGCAGCACGGCAACTGTTGCCGCCGAGGTATGGAGCCGGCTGTCGTTCACCGGCACACGTTGCACACGATGCACGCCACTCTCAAACTTGAGCGCAGGGTACGCTAAATGACCTTGAACAGCCGCAGCCGCTTCCTTCAACCCCCCAAATTCATTCTTGGACGCACTCAAAATTTCAAAACGCCACTTCTGTGCGGCGGCAAAGCGTTCGTACATGCCAAAGACCTCGCCGGCAAACAATGACGCCTCATCCCCTCCCGTTCCCGCCCGCACCTCCAAAATTACACCCCGGTCATCATCTCCGGCATCCTTCGGCAACAGTCGTCGTAGCACCCTCTCCTCAAGCGCCACCACGGCGTTGCGGGCGCTGGCCACGTCTTCCTTGGCCATGGCTGCCATTTCGGGGTCAGGGTCTCCTTTTGCCGTGTCCTCCAAGAAGCGAACGTCCGCACGGTGCTTTTCCAACTCTTCAATCAGGTCGACAAGCTCCGAAAGCTCCGCGAGCTCTTTGGACAACGCCGCCAAACGCATCACCGCCGATTGACTGCCAGACTGGTACTGCTGCTGCGGTTGCCCACTGCCGTCCGCAGAGGCAGCTGTATGCAGACTATTTAACTCATCCTCCACCTGAGCATGGCGCACGCGCATCTGATCCAACCTGGTCAAGACTGCTGGCGTAAAGGTTGAGAGGGGCCGTCGCGGTGCTCTTAATAGCGATGATGCGTGTAACAGGGGTCGTCGCCGCGTGCTGGTAGTGGAGGGTGGGGAGGTGCAAGTATTGGCGGTTCTTGCCGTTGCTTGTCTGTTGGTGGCACAACAGCCGATCCGTACCATGCGCTGCATAGCTACAGCGTTCTTCTCCTAATCAACAAGCTGTGTGCCCTGTGCTGCGTGTTTGGTGTGGCTTAGAAATGGAAGGATACCCCGGTTGGCGCTTGGATGGGACGACAAGCAGCATCCCGCTCTCTCACTCCTCCCCAACCGCGACCCAGATCGCGGTACCGATCGCACCATCAATTAAAGTGACATATAAAGCGCCAGCATGATATCCACACCGCATTGACTCTCTCATATCTGTTGTTAAGTCGCTTATTTGAAATAAGTCTGTTGCTTTCGTGTCGTTAGGGTCTTAAGTTGTGCGGTCTACAGCTCCATCCAGAGGGCGCGAAAGGTGGCCGTTTATTTGTTGTTCTATGCCCTTAATTTTCTTCCCTTTTTTCGAGAAGACTTCTCAAAGGTATTTAATCGGTGTTACTCCCTCTACATTGGGTTTAAATGTGAACCATAAAAATTATACTTACGTGCAAATTGTGATCACAGGAGGTATTCCGGTGCGAGGTCGTGCTCTAAAAGCGCTACACACGCGCGCGGGGAAAAATTCCGGCCATCCTCTTCGTCCTTGCAGGGCGCGGTACGCAGCGCAGGCCACTGCGTTTTTTTGGAAGACTAGCACGAGCTTGAGTGCGTTGATCGAGAATATGCAGTAGGATGCCCCAGAAGTCGCTCCGAGACCGAAGCCAGCCACCTTGTAAAGCTGCACCAAGCGAGTCAAGGCCTCCACAGTCTTCAAGTAAGTTAAACAGAGAGGCCAAAGAGAAAAAGGTGGCATTCGAGGGATGGAAAAACGTGTTATGGACAATTCTAGAATACTCTCTCACTCCGCGCAGGTATTCTCGGTGTCAAAGGACACTCACGGCGCTGAATCACAGCGTGCTGGAGAGTCGCAACATTTAGGACATCTTCCTCGATTTCGTGGTGGAATGGCTGACGAAGCAAGGTGAACGGGTGGCCAGCCGAGGATTACGGATGCAGCAAAAATACGCCGACGGGCATCTTCAGCATCTTCCGGCAGGTGGTTTGTTGCGGCGCTCTCGGATCGCTGCACGAAGAGTGCCGGCCTGGGGAGCTGTACTTCAAGGTTGGCGGGCCAGGTGTGTACGTCGAGATTGATAAGGCGAGGCGCTAACACATAAAGCTGCTCAAGAATCATCCCGAATAGGGAGACAAGGACCCGATGAAACTTCTCCTCAGTCACGTCGCTGCCTTGCATAAAGCCGGGCAGCCCGGCGTAGCTAAGCGGATGTAGATGATATCTAAGTTATAATATGGATAGGGCCAAACATGTTGTGATGTACGTTGGACAGGGAACTGCGTATTCACAGTGAAACAACTCCTTGGTATGGATACCCGCTGAGGAATCGATTTGACACTTGTAGCAGTCAGAGACCGTTTTTCAATCGAACAAAAAAAACCTGTTACGTCTACAAAGTTCAAGAATTAAGGTGTAGGAAGCACACCCACAATATAGGATATGCCATAGTGCCAGGGCTTCGCCTTTTCTTCGTCTTTTTTAATTACATGAATTTCAATCCTTTGTTAAATTTAAATTTTTGTCAGTGTGTTCGCAGACATCTGCAAGCATGTTGTACTCCCAAACTATTTGCTGACGAGTACTGATGGTGACGGGCATCGCGGTGACGCGAGTGGTGACGGCGGCGGCAGTTAAGGGTGCACAAGCCCGAGCCTGGTTTTGATTGTCAAAGTGATCCAGCCCTTCAACGCGCCGCCCTTGGTGAGGGGAAAGCGAAATCGTCGGCTATCCCTTTGGCCCACACGGCTTCCCTCGCCAATCTCGTCGATTGGCAGGCTGCCATTAGAGGGATAAGACGTGAAAGGGGGGACAGGGTGCTCCTTGGAATGGAGACCCAGAGCCACAGGAATGACGGTTTGTCCAAGCTCATTGCCTCGCCTGTCGGAAAGCTTGAAGAGCAAGTGCTCGCTGAACCTCATGGAGGCAACAGTCTTGAGCTTGACAGGGAAAGACGACCAGCGGTGGAAGCTCAAGGAGCTGACGGAGGACTGCCCACGCAACAAGCCAGCAGCAGGACGCGCGCCCCCTGCCCCCGGCATGACTTCCTCCAAGGAAGAAGCTTTGCGTTCCGACGCCAAAGGATCTTCCGAGACGAGCGGAAAGAGGACGGTTATCTCGTGCGCGACAGAGCTAAAGCTTTTCGAAAGCTTCGATCCGACCTTTAGTGTGACGTGAGGGTGTGAGAGCGAGATGGTGAAAAGCGCAAGATCATCCCTGTCCACTGCCGTCTCCATGGCCAGAGACCCGCTGCCGAGAAAACGAATGCTTTCCTCGGGCTGAGGAGACGACACATGCCTCGACGGTGCGGGCGGCATGTGTCGAAACCCTCGGCAGTCAGCATCAGCCAACAAGGTCAGATGCGCACAGACGGGCCGATGGTCCGACAAGCCCACGCCGTCCATCATGTCGTAATGACGCCAGCGGAGATTAGCACCCTTACCCGGGAGGGAATGAGTGAGAATGCGGTCAGTGTACGAAGGGGTACGTGAAGAGGTGGTGCTGCGAAGAGGGGGAGACGGAGACGCAAAAGAAGTGTCATTCCTCGGCGAGTTCACCGTGCTGCTGCTGGCGACACTGGACTGGTGAATAAAAGACGGCAGCCTCGGGATACTCAACAGCTTGGGGCGATCCACCACAACGGTGCTATAGGCCACCCATAATTTCTCCAAATCCGTGTAGTCACCCGCCAGCTCAATGCCACTTTTGGAGCGATTCCACCTATACGACGGTGGGAAGGTGATGGGTGCCTCCACGAAGTCGTAAAACACGGCGCACTCTCGCATGCTACGGCTGAGCTCGTCCAATCTCCGGACCCACTCCCAGGCCTCGCCTACCTCTGAACCTTGGGTAACTGTTGATTCAATGCTAGGACGCACGGAATATGTCGTAATCGGAGCCTCTGACGATGGTCCAGGATCAGGATTGATGCCGCTGTTCTCGATTTGCTCTACTTCGCCCTCAATAACAATGCCCCTATGGCCCAACATTTCACTGCACGTAATCGGCCCCTCCGTCCCCACATGAGGGGAATAAGAAGGAAGCATGGCTACTGCTGCAGATGTCGGAACCCCGCTAAAGGCAACGCTTGGTCCTCGTGACTCCTTCGCCTTGCCCTGAGTGAGGCTGCTGAAGCTCTTGGCAGCAAACAGGTTGGGTAAGACCCCATTAAGGTAGCTGCCGCCCGCACGACCTGGAGCCGACAGGTCGTGCCCAGCACCATTATACCACGAGCCAGACGAGATGGTAGATGCCATAGAAGTGTGCCGCATACCCAAGCAGGGCGGAAGGTCGGGCATATCCCCCAACCTGTAGAAGAAGCTCGGTGGCCGCCGGAAGAACTCCTGAAACCTAGCCTTACGCCAGGATGACACCGGCGGATTCGACGTAACTTGTGATGCATTGCCCAACATGGCCATCTGCATCTGCTGCGCCGACCGGGCCACCATTCCAAGAATTTCCGGCGGGGAGGCGGGGGACAGCCGATAATTAAAGTCTCCAAGGCATATCTGATGATGGTGCTGATGGTGAACCTCAAAATCATCGGAATAGTCATGTAGCGACAAACTCCTGAGCGTCGTGCACGCGTGTTTATTCCGCTTTCCCATACGGTTCCGACCCTTGGAGTCACTCGCGAAGTGCGCTGTGACGAATGCGAGCGAGACATCAAAGTAGCGACAGGACAAGCCCACCATGCCCTTGTTGGGCGCGTGGCCTAGTGCTCCCAACGATACGCCCGCCGCCACCTTGTTCACTGCTCCCCGGTGTACACGAAATGCGCCCGAGGCCACGTCACTGGCTTGGACAAATAGCGTGATGGCAATAAAACCATGCAAAAACTGGTCATCCCCGAGCTCATCCCCAAACATGACAAAGTTCTGGCCTCCTCCCAGATAATTCTGCACCCCTTCTCGAAACTCTCGCAGACACTGGCACTCCTGCACGCCCAGCACGTATAACGAGTAGCCCGGCGGCAGCCACTGTGGCAGCAGCGACGTCACAAATCCACTTGTTTCCAGCGCCTGGTGGTCGACCCCCCCCATGTTCCATGTGCTGACAAAGATGTCCAAGGTCTTGATGCATCGCGTCGGTGCCCGAGCCCTATGGATCCGGTCCAATGCCTGCGTGATACGGGACATGTCGTCCTCCTTGTGATTCACACTAGCAAGGCTCTCAGGTTTCTTGGTTACCTCCCTCTCCACACTGGAACCCCCCTTAGAGATGGAAATATCAGAGCTGGGCTCTGCTGATACCGCTCCGTGCGGAGAAGCGCTCGCACAACGCAGCCGCTCGATCATACGGGCAAAAACATTGGCACAAGGCAGGCAGAGGATAATCAAATCACCCAGCATAATGGCATCCACGGTCCCGATCATTCGCATAAGCACCATGCGGACTAGGAAAATATTTGCTATAGGCGTGGTGTCACCATAAATATAGAATTGAGCCCAGATGGTGATCTCCGAGACGGCAATAAGTGTCCAGACAAGCGCCACGCTGAGGGAAATGCGGAGCAAGCGACGGATAATGCTGCTGTTTCTCTTTCGCTCCTGCCGCGAAGATCCTACATCTTGAAAGTATAGTGATGGAGGCGGAGGCGGCCTTGAACCAATCATCGTCCCTGTCCTCACCGCCGGTGCTGTGCTTGTTACAGATAAGGGGGGTGGATTCAGCGGTACAGAACGGTCCTGAGGATGCAAGGCCCTCTTCTCACCACCATCATTTAAAGATTGTTGAGGGAAAGAACCACCGCTTCCATCACTGCTCGCCGATTGTATGCTGCTACTTTCACGGCGCCGGCTTTCTTCTGACTGCACCCTCACTAACGAGGACCACAAGGAGGGGAATTTGAAAACGGACCGCAGCTGCCGTAAAGGCGGCGGTGATGGCGGCAAAGCTTGCATCGATCGATGTATCGGCAGCGCTTCACCCGTACTGACCTCCATGGAGGAGGCTGCCAGTGATTTAACTAGGCCATCTCTGGCAATGCCACTAGTTTGGGCCCGTGACAAGTCCACCTTCACTTGCATGCTTTCCCTGCCCGTATCCGTGTCTTGCTGATGTTGATAATGCTGTCGAGGTCGATGCCCCGCACGCAAAACCGAGATGGTCAAGAAATACCATCGCAGCATGACAGCAATGATGCTGGGAAGTAAAACTACGTCGTAGAGCACGGACGACAGGAACAGGCCCAACATACCCTCCCGCAGCTGGTAGAAGAGGGCGAGACGAACGCCAGTGATGGCAGCCATGGTAAACACCAAGGAAGGCAGCTGCTTTCGTTGCAACCGCCCGGTAGAGCGCTTGAGCACGATCCAGCTGTAGATGCAATAAGCCAGGTGCGCGTGCCACGACAGGGAAAGCAAGCCAAAGCCCTCCTTTATGATGTTAAAAGGGATGGTGGCCTGGCGGAGGAGCACCAGAGAGGAGAAGGAAGGGATATTGGTACACAAATACATTGAGTCGTGGCCATGCCGAAACATTTGCACACATTCCTGTAGTACTCCTTCCCTCGTCTGATGCCCTGCACGTACCTTAGAGTAAATGTCGGCCTTGAGGACCCCAAGCAGGAACAGCAATGGCGGAGCGTTGCAGTTCAAGGCAAACAGGACGTCAACAAGGTGAAAGCAGATATCGAGACACGCCCCAACAATCACTAAGTGCTCGATAAGGCGACCAATGGCGGTGGTGTTCTTCTTTCGGTGAGCTCTCCACCACATGCGCCCAAGCACTATCAGCACACAAAAAATGGAGAGAGCGGAGATGCCGAGGTAGGCACGCTTGATGACGTACGCATATGCATTCGCCACGCAATCACGGTTCAGAACCTGAAACGAATCCATAGTTGCTTAGGAGAGGAGTGACAAGCAGGACATTGATGAACGAGTGGAAAAGGTCGGAGGATGCCTCAGAGATGGGGCAGCAGCAAAGGAAGGCACGATGGGCAAGGTGGTCGTCAGCAGGAGATAACACGATGACAATGACGATGTTGCTCGTAAGGCGCCGCGGCACTCTCCACAGTACAAGCTGTCTTGATCATTGCCGGCACGGAGGAGTGAAGAGTCACCAGGAAGTTGGATGTAGGCGTCATACCCTCGGCCGTGTTTTACCTGCCTCGTGCTTTTGCGGAAGAGGGACGGGCAGGGGCATGAGTAAGGGTCAATAAGACAATCTGTCGCCTTCAGTGTCTCATGGAGAGGACTATCCAAGATCCTTGAGGGGCTCTTCATGTGTGTGCCTGTCTAGTTTCGCAAGTGCATTATCCGCGTGTTATAGAAGTGCGGCGCGGCGTCCTTCTTTGCATCATCCAACGTGCATCCATGATACAAAAGCGCGGTCCCAAAATACTTCCACAAGTCTGAAGTCAAATCTCAATGTCATCATTGGAAAAAGTTCTGGAACAAGTATATACAACACTGTTGTGATGAATCTTGGAAAATGTCTCAGACAACCATTGGTGAAACTCTTTGGAAAGTCTTGAGATTGCTCTTGAGGGGCTCTGAAGACAGCGAGACGGGGCCCGCCGCACGTTCCTTGCAAGCAAACTTTTTAAGCCAGGCCGATCTGATGACTACAGGAAGCCATTACGTGAAGTTACCCACAGAATGATTGGACTGTACTCTTAACATCGTATTGTAACCATTTCACAAGTCGGGTGTCTGGGATTTAAAAATTATAGTTGCAATGCTAGTCGGTTGTGAAGTTTTGCCTACCAAGGTTTGCGGCCTTTCCTTGCTGACTTTATTTCAAACGGCTGATTGAAACACATCTCAAGAGAAAGGACCAGGGCAAGCATTCGAAATTTTTGACATTCAGATAGCGAGTGCGGAAGATAACCGGAGGAGGATAATTTTTACAGCCTTGTTACCACCTCCAACGAATTTGATTTAATGCCGATAGCTGTAGCCCAGCCGGTGGAGGATTATCTTGAATGTGTGCGAGATTGAGATCGTGCGATTGTCTATTCATTCGACAGATCTGTGCCAAGCGTGCATTCCCGTACATATAGTACTTCAGTGCCAGTTTTCAACCGTGGTCAACGACCCGCTCATAGACCCAGACGAACTTAAGAAATAAGGGAGAGGGGAGGGAAAAGGGAGATGAAGATAAAGCATTAGTTGAGAAGAAAGACAATCAATCACAGAGGAGGACCGACGGAGACTTCCCTCCCTAGTCAAATAAACGTTCACATCTCATTTTCTTTAGTTTGCCCCGTGAGGTCGTTTCTTCCTTAACGCATAAATCTCCCGTCGCCTCCACGTGAACCAGTCTATTATATGTTACACAGCACCGTAGCTTGGCCGTGGCTGGATCAACGTCGGCCGACTGTTGCCCCCACCCCCCCCCCCCTCCGCAGCAACCCTTTGCGCACGCGGACCCAACCTCCCTTGACTCGTCCTGCTGCTGCACCTGCCTTGTCGGTCGTTGCCCTCCCTTGAAGTGTGCTGGCAAAAATAATCCTCCATCTCCGTACTCCTGGTCAAAGAAGCTTTTGTTCACCAAGTACTGCCCCAAGCTCAAGACACCTGTCGTCACCGCCGTGGCCAGCGTAAGCCAGAAACCCACCAAATAATGCCCTCCATGCAGACCGGCAAGTGTGATGAACAAGTACTGAAGCAACGCTACCAAGCACACCATCGCCGATGCCACCGAAAGCTGCAAAGGAAACAAGCCACTAATATCTTGTCGGCCTTGAATGCGTGCGGCCTCTACCAATGCTCCGCCCAAGGCCAAGAGCACTGATATGCTAAGGAGAATGACACCAAATATGGCGGCCACCTCAAACAACGTTTTGGCTCCCCCTCCCCCTCCGACATCTGGCGTACCTCCATCAACCCCGTCGCCCCCCATCGGACCCCATCCTGGGATGGGCGGCGGCGAGTTGCTGTCTCCTCCTTTGTCTTTATCCTGCACGGAATTTTGGTGGCGGCCGGCCCCCGTTAATGCCGAGCAGACGTCACTGAAGCACTTGAGGAGCCCAATTCTGACAGGCACATAGACGGGGAACCAGGCATCAAAGAGTTTGTACTGAGCTTCCACCCAGGGCACGAGCAGGGCCGTGATGAAGTTGGCGAGCACCAGCAAGTTGCCAATCATCAGGGAGTATTGCGGGGGCAGGGCTTGCGACCAGGTGCTGGTGGTAGTGGAGCTCGACTTAATCATGGTTTGGGTGCCCTGTGACGTGTGCGTGTACGGAAAGTTGTTATTGGGCAGAATAGTAGACAAACCAAGTGTGGGGTCCCCAATCCGAGTGTATACCTCCTTAAGTTTATGGTCGCATTCATGCCAGACAAAGGCATACAAACATGTGCGGATGGCTGCATTCGTCCTCAGCTGTCCCCACTTGGATGGCAAAGACGTTGCCCCCCCACTCGTTTTCGATCGGCGAGTTCCATTTCCCCCCTTCCTCGTCTCACCTCAAAACACAAGAAAGAAAAAGTCATAACAAGAGATGTGCGAATCGGTTTAATTTCTTAAATTCCTTCGCCCTAACCGCAATTTGCTCTATCTCCTTATGCGGAAGTGGTGCACCAACCTCCCCACCCTCATCCCCTCTGCTCCCCCACCGGTATTCCGATAAACCTACACTAGTGGTACTGCTCCCACTTCCAGTCTTTATCACTTCTATGTCTCACTCCTCCACAGGTGGTTCGAACGTGTAGGGCAGCTTCCCTCCCAACCAATCCACTAGCTGCTCCTCATCAATGAAATCAAGCAATTCCGTCTTATCCTTCAACAAATGTGTCGCACTCCGACTCTTGGCATCAAGGAAGACTGAAACCAAATTCTCCCAGATCTTACGAAAGATGAAATTGACGCCTAGGACTAAGAACAGCTCACCTCTGGCAGGGTAGGACTCCTTAAGCATCGTGTAGAGGAGCTTCATGAACTGTTTTGTAGGAGAAGGTGCGGAAGGGCGAAAGGTAAGACTGGGTAGTTGAGCGAGTGCGAATCTAGGCGAATAAAATATTTCCTCTTTTACCTTTTTTCGTCCTTCTGCGCTCCCTCGTCACCCCGCCGCACTCCCAGCAAGCCTCACGTACCTCGATGTCCATGTTACTGCTTTTGGCGTCCGTCCGATCAACCACGACACATATCTCCCCCGCCCCCCGCAGCTTGCCCTCCGCCAGCATCTGCTCATAATTATATACCACCGCTCGGACGGATTCCAGGGCCGTGAACTTTTTCGGGTCGTGCAGCTTGACGCGGTAGTAGCAGACAGCCCGGCCCACTTTATCGTAACCCGCAAAGACAAATTTGCCTGTCTTGAGCGTAGGCATGACTTCAGAGCGGGAAATGGGCAGGTTAGCTTTCTTCCATTCCCGGCCTTTCTCTCCATTGAGCACGGCGTCCTTGATGTTCCCGTTCCATTCGGCCAGTAGGCGGATTGCCTGTTCGGTGGATAAGAGGTGTGCGTGAGTATATTGAAGGACCGGGCAAGCATGGACGGAGCAAGTCTGAGACAGGCGGCCTACAACCCTTTTTTGTTTCAATTTCTTTCCCGATATCCTTTCCGCGACGTGCTGTGTCGGCACATTAACCTCATTAAGTTGCTGCTATTGTTTAGAAGCCTGCAGGCAGACAGGCAAGCGTCCCTCCCCTCTCTCCGTTCTTTTTGGCACAAGCCCATCGCCTTCTCTACCATTCCTCCCTCGCCCCATTTCGGAGCTACTTACCTCGTCATCATCCGCCTCCTCGGGGGTGATGCCCGACTCCCGGATGTAGTGGATCATGTCGTCGTACTGCCTCCGCCAATAGAACAAAGACTCATTGCTCGTCACTTCCGCCTTGGTCAACGGTTTGGCCCGGTACTTCTTGGAGGGCGACGAGATATTGCGTGTGAGGCTACTGGGCGTCGGTTCTGGCGAGCTGACCTCCTTCCTGGACCACTTCATTGTGCTTTACCTGCTCCTGTATGTATCCGGGGCGTGAGATATGGGGTCGTGGTACGGTGTCTTCGGAGGTGTCGCGGACATATCGTGTTGCGACTATGTTGCTGTCAACAAAGGCACGATGGAAGGTCCCTGTGAAATACTTGCGTGTGCCTATGTGTCTATGGTACTGTGTGCGTCAGCAATAGTTACAATGAGTGGTTGTATTCGGTACAGGGTGTTAGGACCACGATATCACTACCGCCACGTTTATGCCCCATCTTCCGAACGACCGATTTTACACACGCTCTGCACAATAAATTCAATGACAGGCAAGTATGGAGCCACTATCACAATTGAAAGGTGTAGTCTCAGCCCCAGCCCAAGACGACAGCCCGCCCCTAGTAGAGCTTCCTCCAGCTAGCGCCCTCGATTACCTTCTGCCCGACGTCCGCGTTGCAAAGCGCCCGGCTGAGCCCCGCGATGCCTCCTTGCTTCTGGTTTCGGACGCATCCACAGATCAGGAGAACGACGGTCTTTGGACGTGCGACGCAACGTTTCGAGACCTACCCTCCTTTCTCCCCGCCAAGTCACTGCTGGTTCTCAACCAGTCACGTGTCATAACGGCTCGCCTCCTCATGCAAAAAAAAGGGACAGGGGGGAAGGCCGAAGTCCTGTGCATCTCCCCATCAAAGCCATCGTGGGACCCTGCTGTGGCCTTAGCTGCGCCCTCAGGCCAGAGCGTATGGCGGTGCATGATTGGTGGCAAGAATATCAAGGCGGGGAGCCGCTTGGTCCTGGAGGCAGGGGAGGGACTCACGCTGACGGCGGACGTGGAAAGCCGTGAGGGCAAAAATGGCCTCGTTCGCTTTTCCTGGACGAGCATTTTCCAACCTACATTGCAGAGCCTGAGCTTTGGTACTGTTCTGGAGCGCGTGGGCAAGATTCCACTCCCACCTTACATGAATCGCGTCTCCGACGCCGCCGACGTCCAAGACTACCAGACCGTTTATGCCATGGCGCAAGGCAGCGTGGCAGCTCCCACGGCCGGTCTCCACTTCACGAAATCCCTCCTCGAGCAGCTTCAGACCGGACCCAAGGCCATCGACCCGTGCCATCTCACCCTGCACGTGGGTGCCGGGACCTTTCAACCTGTGTCGGGGGACGACGTAAGCCAGCATACCATGCACTGGGAGCGGGTTAGCGTACCCCTGACCACGCTTGACGCCCTCATCGAAGCCAGTGGGAGTGGGCGACCCATCCTTCCTGTGGGCACCACGTCGGTAAGGACCCTCGAGAGCCTCTACTGGTGGGGAGCGCAACTCCTGTCCCCCTCCTCCTCTTCCTCCTCCTCTTCCGCCTCTTCGTCTCGAACCAAACAAAGAAGCGTATTGGACTTGAGCCTGGGTCAATGGGACGCTTACCAATTCGGCGGCTCCTCGACACGCCAGCGTCCTTGTACGTTTGTACCAGCAGCCACCGCTTTGGACGCCCTTGCAAAACAAGCGCGGGAGGAAGGAGTGGAGAGCGTCGGCGGGGAAACGCAATTAATGGTCGCCCCGGGATATCGCTTCGCTCTCTGCGATGGCTTGATCACAAATTTTCACCAACCCCGCTCCACGTTGCTATTGTTGGTGGGGGCATTGATGGGGGGACTAGGCCCCGTGCACCGTATTTATAGGCATGCTCTCTCGAATGGCTACCGCTTTTTGAGCTTTGGTGACTCGAATCTAACGATACCGCCGGCACGGACGCTGTTACCCGTGCGGCCGGGAAGGGGTGTGGGTGCGAAGGGAGGCGTGGTGGATTGGCCGAGGATGGGCCGAGGTGGAGGAGGGGGAAGGGAGGGATGGACGTGTTTGAGCGATTGATTGAGGAAGAGGAAGATGAGAGGGGCATGGGTCATGGCACAGTCGTCGCCTTGACAGGATATTTTGAAATGAGTAGGGGATGCAAATTAGTGTTAGTGTAGTGTAAGACGGGTTTCCCGTCGGCCATCTGCCAACCTGAATGATAACAGTAAACATGAATGAAAGCAATGAGCATGAAAATGAAATGATGGGAATCAAAAGGCACTGTATTATTACTTCGATACATAAAATGACTGACGTCCCTCTTGCCCAGGAATTCCACCTCGCAGACAGAGTTGAAGCGATGGCGAGAAAAAGCGTTTTTGCGGACGCCATATTGATTAGCGGCAAGAAGATAGAGCAACAAAGCAATTCCTGACCAACGATTTTTCGGGTACTGTGGCATCAAAAACTATGTCAGTATAATTTGTTGTATATTTGTTCTCTTACCATCTAGAGCTCTGTATCTCCCTGCCTAGCTTGTTTTAATATTGATTTCTAGTATGCGGCTGTCACGTAATTATCCTCACTTTACAAATCGTGATAGCTATAATAAAGGACACTCTCCCCCGCCCTTTTCCGGGTGGAGATGGGAAGGTGTGTGCATCCGCCGTTTCTCCGACAGCTGACAGGAAAGTGCAGCCCCATACCACGTACATGTATCGCATATAAAGGTGGTACTAAAGTATATTAAGTAATGCTCGAATGTTAAGACCTACGCATTCGATTATCCTCTTCTCTCTTTCCCCCTCTCCCTCCAACCATAATCTATAAGTCTTTTTTGGCTTTAAGAGCCTGCCACCATCCGCGGCACCTTGGGCCTGGCACCCGATGAGGAGGACAACGCGCTAGACCCTCCTCCCGCCGCCGGGCTCACGACTCCCATCTCGCCTGCCCTTCCACTGGTCACTACTGACCCTCCTGCTCCTGCTCCTGCTCCTCCTGCTCCTGTTGCTGCCCGAGGCGAGCCACCTGCGCTCGTAGACCCAGGGCCCGAAGCCCCAACAGCTCCAAGTCTACCCGCCCCGCCCGCACCACTGACCAATCCCCCTCCCCGCGGCTCTTGGCTCAGCAAATTGATTGCCGTAGAGTGAGAGGAAGAAGCAGGCTTGGCTGTAATCGACACAGGCGTCTGCGGCGTAGGTGGCACGTCCCCCACCAACGGGGGGCAAGCTTCAATCAATGAGCGGATGACAGCCTGCGCATAGTCCTCCGCCATGGACCGCGAAACAATCGGATCAATATACGATAGAGTGAAATTCAAACGTCCTTCATGGGACGCCATGGCTAGGAAGACACTGTGTCCAAACAAGAGCTCATCGATCCCCATCTGCATACGCCCTAGCCTCCAGGGCCCCGCGGGCTGAAAGAGCTTATCCGTCATTCCTAAATTGGAGATAGAAATAGCCTTCTGTCGTCCCTGCTTGGGAGAAATGCCAAACAGTCGAATCAGGGGGAAGGCGATAGGGTGATGTCCCATCACGTAGAAGAACTCTAAGGCATCCACAATGCGGTGCGGCTCCGTAGCAAATGCGTCAATTTCTTGCTTGGCAATCCGAGCCGTGTTCCAGAAATCCAGACTCGTCTCCGGGGTGTTACCCGCCTCGAGCATCACGTCCATGGGAGTCGCATAGAGCATATGGGACTCAACTGACCCCTTGGTAGCACTCGCCTTGCCGCGGAAATTGACCAGAATCTCCACCTTCAACTTGAACGGGTTCGGCTCCGGTTCAATGAACCCTTCCATCGCCTGCGTGGTGGCTGCGACCAAGGCGCCTGTCACGGTAGTTTGCTGCATCTTGCACGTTTTGAGCAGCCGCTTGAAGTCGGGTGCGTCCAGGACGAAGGAGAACATGCGAGTAGTCCGGTCCTTTTCCGTAAGCGTCATTTTGCATGGCCGAGGAATGCGAGGGCGGAGGAAGACTTTCCAGAGCTCTTTGAACAAGCCCCGAAAGTGGTAAATGAGGTAGTAGCCATTGTAGCGCGGGTACAACTGGACGTCAGCGCTGGGGAGCTGCGGCAAGGCCTTGACTTGCTCCAATTTTCGCTCGCGCTCATGGGGGGACAGGGGGGACAGGGAGGCCATGCCGGTCATCAGGGACTGAAGGCAGCGCAGGATGGAATCACCGTCGGAAATGGCGTGATGGATAAGAAAGAGGAGGTGGTGCGACTCGGAGGAGGGTGTATGGTGCAGGGCCAGCTGCCACAGGTAGGGCTCACGGCCGGCCTTGAGGACTGTTGCTTCCTTCATCCATCGTTCCGTGTGCCCCACCACGTCTTCTGATTCGATGTAAGGGATAACAATCTGTGGACACGCACTAAAAGGAATGACTTCCAAATAGCCATTGAGGAGGCGAGAACGGAGGTTGGGATGCTCCTTGACTTGGAAACTCATGGCTTCGGCCAGCAGGTCCGTGTCGGGAGGTCCTTCAAAGTCAATGACATAGTAGATGCAGCCGAGTCCGTAGGGCACCGTGGTATGGAAGAATGTTTCAAACCCACCCAGGGGCCGTCGGGACTCGATAGGCCACCGCTTTTCCACGGCTGGAGGAGGGGGAGGCGTGGAAGCGGTGCTAGAGCTGGTGGAAGCCGAGACGGACGACAACTCAATAGTGGTCTGTTGCTCAGCGACGGTAGTGGTCGAAGCAGTTTTACGTTGACGAAGCTCTTGTTGTGGGTCGGGGAGGGATAAAGACCAAGATGGAAGCGGCGGGAAGTCCCCTTCCCGGGCGTCATGCCACTCGTGCCCGTCGTCCGCTTGCGCTTTGGAGGCAGGGGCAGGCGCGAGTGTAGGGGTAGGGCTGGACATGGTTGGCCCTGTGTTGGTGCGTGGAGAGGAGAAAAGCTTGAGAATGGTGACAATTTTTATGGTGCGGGTGGACAAGCCTACATTCAGCATGTGGGAGCACAATCGTGGAGGGAGTAACGTATACCAAAAGCAGGCGCTGGATCGCGAGGAGGCATGAACACGATGGGCAACGGCTGGGGGAAGGTATTATTAGCCCTTGCACGCGCTTCGGAGTGAGGCCAGCGCACGACAAATACACGCAAAAGCGCTATCAATTATTATCATCCACATGGTACCGTGTATGTTCAAAGGGCGTGTCAATGACTTGCGGGACAGACTGAAGCATTTGGTGCCACCGGCAGCGGTTGCTATTTCCGCTGTAGTAACGGACATTGGACTGACGTGTGAGTGAAGCGGTGTTTCTCAACAGCTGAGGTCCAAGGTGAGAACTCGTGAGACAACGACCACCACAGCTCTTTCCCAAAATGTGACATGGGTTTATCAACATATGTAGAGCAAACAAAAAAGCTAATAATGTTAATAGTTTCCGACAAATGTTTCCCACACACCGTCTGTGAAGAGCATTCTGCGTTGTTTTGAGCAAAAGGGCGGGGAGGAGGAGCCCCGCCCTCCTTCAAGTTGCTCGCTCGTGCAAAATTTGTCGCGACACGAAAGGAATGTCGTCATTTTCTACTGGAATGACCGCGAGTGGCCTAGGTGACAGTGTGTCACTTAGAGTGAAGCATGTACTGATCGGACAACGACCACGTAAGGTTACCTTCATGACCTCCCCACCTGAAAACCTTCCCCCAGTCCAAAACGGTGCACCCCAGCCGCAGGTCGCACGCACCAGCGCAGCATCATTAGGAGGTCCAGGCAGGGGACATGCACGACCGCAAGGACTTCAACTGCTCTTGTGCTTCCCACTCAGCCTTGTTGTAAAACATGTCTCATTCCCCACCCCACCACCACAGCACCATGAATAGGCCGGCGACATTCCGCATGCTGCCGCCCGAGTGCTACGACCATATTGTGGGATTCCTGCGCTACAAAGATGTAAGTACTCACCAAGACGTTGTAATGGGATTGCCAGGACAGCGAACGAGTGACGGAGGGCGGGGTCGTGACAAAGACCATTCCATGCAACTGTCTCCCCCCTTGCGCGGGAGCCACGTGTATTTGTGACTCACCTCGGTATTAACGTGGGTCCCCTTCCCGCAGTGCCAGTCGATCCCTTAGTTCTTGTCGGACGCCGCTTTCGGGGGAAGGACCACTCCCTCCCTTTACTGATATGCAGACGTGCTAGAAGCCCTCCTTTCCTCACCACAACTCTTCTTCTCATATCCCCTTGGGCGCATGCCACTGACCCGTCCCACCCTTATCCTCTTCGGGGCGCAGACCACTTGAGTTGTATCGTTCCATAGGCGACGTGCCTTTCGAAAGAGCGGCCTTCCTTCGCCGTTTGTCGCTGCTCCCTTCCCGACCCTCTCAGACCCTCTCAGACCCTCTTTTCCCCCCTCCCTCACTTCCCTCCCTCCATCTCTACTCTCCACCTCCCAAACAGCTCGTCCGCGTCTCCATGACAAGCGTGGACACTTGGATGGCCTACTTCCGGGTGCAGAGCCGTTTGGAAGAATTACGGGCCAAGAATGTGAGAAGTCGGAGACGGCGTCGCGCGCTGTTTGCCCAGCTCCGGGTATCCACGGGATTGAAAATTTTGAGCCTTGTTAATGTCCAGCATCCCTGCACCAGTACGTTTGAATGCTTGAAAATAGTGAGGAAGGAGGGAAGAAGGGAATTTACACAGAAGTAAGAAAGAAAAGCTCCACTTATCTTCCCCCTTCCCTCTACCCCCCCCCCCCTCCCTCTTCCAATTAGGCGTCCTATTCCGGCAGGTCAGCGGTATGCATGGTCTTCAAGAACTCGACCTCTCTGCCAACGGGCTCAAGGGCCCCCTCCCCCTCTCCATCGGTGACGACCTGCCCCTCCTCCGTGTCCTCTCCCTCAGCAATAACGGGCTTACGGGCACCTTGCCACCGGGATGGGGCAAGCTCCACCGTCTCGAGGACCTCAAATTATCGTTCAATTCCTTACAAGGCAGCATCCCCGACTCCTGGGCCGGCATGATCTCCCTCCGGCACATCTCCCTCTCCTACAACCAACTCTCCGGGCCCGTCCCCTCCTTCTTCTCCACCCTCCGCGACCTTGAGACCCTGCTGTTGGGAGGGAACCGCTTTACTGGCGTTCTCCCTCCGTCTCTGGGGGCATTAAGTCACATCAATTCCCTCTACCTCTTCCAAAACGAACTCGAAGGCCCCATCCCTGACTCTCTCGGCTCGTGCGTCGCCCTCCAAAAGCTGCTGTTGTCTCACAACAAGCTCACGGGGAAGCTTCCTTCCTCCCTGGGTCGCCTCGAGAGCCTGAAAGAATTGAGTGTGAGTGGGAACGAGCTCGAGGGAGAGCTACCGCACGCGTTGGAAAAACTGGAGAAACTGCAGACGCTTGATTTGGCCGATAATCGATTTGCGGCCGATGCACCAAGGAGCCGGCAGGTGATCCGGGTCATGCGGACGAGGGATTGTCAGATTTATATGTAGGAAGGGGAGGGAAGGAGGGCGGGAAAAGGGGAATAGGAGGGGGTTTGAAGAGGAAAGGAAGTAGATACAGTGGGTGGATTATAGAAAGAAAGAGAGAGAGAGAAAGAAAGATAGAAAGAA
The DNA here is from genome assembly GCA_004519485.1 of Nannochloropsis oceanica. Classification (NCBI taxonomy): domain Eukaryota; class Eustigmatophyceae; order Eustigmatales; family Monodopsidaceae; genus Nannochloropsis; species Nannochloropsis oceanica. The sequence continues at coordinate 118,588 of CP038117.1, forward strand.
AGAGAAGAAATGTACATAGAGGAGAGAGACAAAGGCAGAGAGTAAGAAAGAATAAGGGAAAGAGGGACAGAGAGGGACAGAGCGTTAGAGACGAGAGAGCGACACAGAGAAGAGGGGAAAACGAGAGAGCAGTCAATTTTGAATTTAAGTGTTTCAATATGTGCCGGGTCAACGAAACCGGTTGGGTAAAGATTCTCACTCAAGTTCGTCCTTAAAAGAAGAAAAGAATAAAGAAGGAGGCGGCTGCGTGCCTCCATCCCTGAGTTTTGACAGCAGCGGCGACAGCAGCAGCAGCAGCAGCAGCAGCAGCAGCAGCAGCAGAAGAAGAAGAAGAAGAAGAGTAAGAAGGGACGGAATTTACAACAGACGAATAAGCAGTAAGACTAAACTTTCGTTGGAATTCCTCTGGCTCAAGGCAGTTTGGAGATGCGTTGGGAGACACGCGCGGGTAGAGCCTAAGGCGAGTAGAGCCCGAGGACGACTTTCATTCAGTTTTGATGTGAATTAGTGAAAGATTGACAGTAGAAAGAGGAAAAAAACAGAAAGGAGATGTGGAAGACGAAGGCAATAAAGACGGTTGAAAAGAAAAACCGGTAGTTGAAGGGGGAGAACAAAGAATGCGATACAAGGGAGTGAAGTGAGAGAATTAGTCCATTAAGTAATTTATGCATACAGTGATACGCGCTTGCTTTCCATGAGGATTCTCTTAACAATACGGAAAAGAGCCCATGGTTATATTGTCTAGTGGTAATTATTGATTCTTTGGGGGGTCTTTTTCCTCTTTCTCACCTCGTTTTTCACAAGCGACATTGCCCAAAAATAAAATCGAAGAGAAGGCTCAATAATACATGTTACAATGTCCTTCCCTTTCGCCATCTCACGTGTGCAACAGCAGCAGAGCCGCTGCCGCCGCAGCAGCAGTAGCAGCAGTAGCAGCAGCAGCAGGCCTCCCTTCCGCTTTGCCGTATTGTGGTACATTCGATCACTCATGCACTTGTCGAAAAGCGTCGATACCTCCCTCCCTCCCTCCCTCCCTCCCTCCCTCCCTCCCTCCCTCCTCGCCAATTGAGGTACATAGCTATAAACACAACCCTCACATTTTCCTTCCTCCTTCTTCCCCTCACACTCTCCTCCCCGCCTCCACCTCTTTCAAATGTTCCCGATGCCCAAAAAAAGACACCACCGCAGTCCACACTACATCCGTTAGATTCACCACCAATACTCGCAGCCTCAACGGCAAGCATCTAAATGTCGCAAATTCCAACGGCAAAAACAACAACGACACCCCCCACCCACCCTTCAGCGCGGACCAGTACTCCCTCTGCACCTGCGGCACTATATCAGTCCTCAAATTCTTCCCTTCGATCAAGCCACACAGAAAGAAGAAACACAAGACAAAGAGCGGATCAAAAATGAACTCATCGACCGCCACGTGCGTGAAAGCCGCCAATGCTCCCTTCTGTGCAGGCATCCATGTCTCCAACGCTGTATATAAGTAATGCAAACCCGGCCCGGTGATGACTACACCCTCTATAGTCACCGCAAGACACCGCAAAAAATCAAGCTTCATCGGCGGAGCTTCCTCCCCCTCTGCCAAGCGACGACAAGCCAACTTGTACTCGAAGAGTTGCGCGAGCATATCACCAAATAAAGCAATGAGCCCTGCTGTGATCGCCTTCGTCACGACGGGCTTACTCTCCAACAGCTCTGCGTACTGACCCCACAGGCTTTTGAACGTGCCCAATGCTGCCACCAACAGCAAGGACCCTGGGCTTTTGTTGCTGTTGCCTTCCCCTCCCTCCCCTCCTCCTCCCCCACCACCAGAGATGATTCCCGCACCCCCGCCGCCACCGCCACGCACCAAGCCCAGACCGCCTTTTTCTATCCAGGCATTGGAGTGGCCTTGTTTATCAATCTGCTGTTGTTTGTGTATTTGGGGGTCGAGTGGAGGGGTGGGGTGTAAGTGACATGAGGGAGAAGGAATTTACAAGGGTACGTATGCATGCTTCATTCCGCCTCCACCAACATCCGCTGAGCCTCCTTTAAAATGTACCTGCTCCTCATCCCTACTCGAATGCAAGCAGCTCTGCGTTCGCAGCACGGACAGGAAGAATGATCGCCCTCTTGGCAAGCTTCTGCTGGTTGATCTCCCTGCATCAGCACGTACCCCGATCCCACAGTAGGGCGATCCTCTGACCATGCTCAAGCCTTGACCACGCAAATGCAGCGACGACAACGGCAGCACGCCCGCAAAGGCCAAACAGGAGGCCATGGGAATCATCAGCAGCTGCAGCAACGAAATAGATCGTCTTGAGGATGCGCCGGCCATGATGTACGTGTTGGCTTTGCCCTCGTGGCGGCAGTAGCCTTGAAGAGCTGAGGGTCACTCTTGTCTTGCCCGCCACACGCCCTCTGCCACCCACCCTGTGTATTATGAGTGGAAAGATGAACGTGAAGACGCAGGTAATGGTGTCGTGGTGTGAATCCCTGCCTTCAGACGAGCACGCAAATCGAGGCCGAAGACAGAGAGCCAGCTTTCTGTCCACGCACTCGCCAACATCCAAGAAGAAGGAAGCGTACAGCCCGATTTTGAATGAGGAGTCACGATCTTCAGGGACTCTCATTGATTCCACACTCACACCCCATAAGCAATCTAGCAACAAGCTAGCTCTATGTTTAATGTGCCTGTCTTTTTCTTGCCTGGTGTCTGGCGGGCGGTGTGCCCGGTATGCACACCAGAGACCCATGGGAGTTGCTTCGTGTGATGATGAGGGGGCGAGCAAAGCAACGGCCGTCCCTCCATTGGTTTATCTCCACACAAGCCCAGGCTTACACCACCCCACACCGCGCAGAGTCCGGCACAGCCTGGATGCACACTTCCATGTGGTTCTGCACATCCCCCGCAACCTCTCGGCTTTCGTTCCCCCATTCACTAACCATCTCCGAACTTCACCATAATCATCAATCCCACAGGGCCGCCCTCCTTCAAGCGCAACACCCTACCTGTACCCCAGGGCGCCCATCCTTCCTCATCCCCCCTCACCACAATGTTGGAGTACGACGACTCAGCGTTCTACTACTTTTGCATGACGATGCTGAGCTTTTACATGCTCCCAGGGACCTATTACCTTGTGTTCAAGCAACTGCTTCCAGCCCTCATCCCGCGCACGGATGCCGGCCTGGTGCCCCGTACCGAGGCCGAGCGCCGTAAGGCCAAGCAGCTGAAGGACGATGCACGGAGCAGCAATAAACTTATGTCATGCGGGGTAATTACCAACGCGGTCCTGTTGACTTTGACGTATGCATTGTTTATCTTTTTGGTGCTGCGCGTGTGGAACGACGCTGAAATCGCTCAATTCGACCCGTATGCTATCCTCGAGATTGCCACGGACGCTGAAGATCGCACCATTCGCAAGGCGTATCGCTCGCTCTCTCTCAAGTGGCACCCGGACAAGAACATGGGCAACCAGTACGCAGAGCAAATGTTCATGATGGTTCGTAAGGCCTACGAAGCCCTTACGGACGAAGTGGCCAAAGAAAACTGGCAAAAATACGGCAACCCCGACGGTAAACAAGCGCTGGAAGTATCCATCGGTCTGCCTACTTTCCTGCTTGAAAAAGACAATCACACGACGATCCTGTTGGTGTACCTGGTGGTCCTAGTGATTGCCATTCCTCTGGCTGTGTACTGCTGGTATTCGGAGTCCCAGCAGTACGGCGAAAACAACGTCATGCACAGGACTTACAATGACTACGCCGCACTCCTTGCCGAAGCTACCCCCCCGCGCTATCTCCCCTCCATCCTCGTCACTTCCAACGAGTGCGTCAAGGCCAACGCTTCCTCCACCTCCCCTCCTCCTTCCTCTACCACCCCCACTGCCCCCGGCACCGCTGGAGCCGCCATCGCTCTCATCCCTGGCATGGACCCTGCAGAAGCTAAAGACCTTAACAGGCTAGTTACCGCGCTTGGTCCAACCCGCCTCGTCAAACCCAAGCATGAGAAGCACTTGAAGGCCCTCGCGGAGGTGACAAAAGGGAACGTGCTCCTCCACGCCTATCTCTACCGCCTGGAGATCCCCCCACGATTCCACGAGAATCTGCGCAAGATGCTCTGCCTGTCCGGAGACCTCATTGAGGCCATGCTGGAAATTCTGCAGAAAACCCGCTGGCTGCAGACGGCCCTCGGGGTGCTCGACTTCCAACAGCAGCTGACGCAAGCCATCATGGTGAGGGAGCCTGCGGACAGCCTGTACCAACTGCCTCATCTGACAGCGGTGGAGATGGGGCATATCACCAAGGGGAAGGGAAGCGTGAAATCAATTTTGGATTATTGTCGGCTACCGGATGAGCAGAAAAAGGGGTTGGCGGGCTTGGGGGAGGCGGAGAAGGCGGACGTGTTGAAGGTGTGTGGGTTGCTGCCGAGGCTAGAGGTCAAGACCGAGGTGCTGGTGGAGGACGAGACAGAGATTGCGGAGGGGGACTTGGTCACTGTTAAGGTGACGATGACGCGGACAAATTTATCTGAAGGTGAGAATGCGGGCCCGGCGCACGCACCTTATTTCCCCGTCAGTCGGAGAGAGGGATGGTGGGTGATTTTGGCTCATGGCCAGAAGATAATCATTGCGATGGAGAGGGTCGAGAACAAGGAGCGAACGTTCGTGCATGAGTTGAAGGTATTCGGGCCGGGCATGCCATTAGAGGCGGGACATTACAAGTTTGATTTGTACGTGAAGAGTGATTGTTATGTGGGGTTGGATGTGGCGCAGAAAGTGGAGTTCGATGTGATTAAGGCGAGCGATTTGCCCGAATATGTCCCTCATAAAGATGACTTGGAGCTGGATAACGAGCCGACTCTGTTTGAGAGCTTGGCGGGGAATTTGGAGGACGACAGTGACTCAGACCTGGAAATGGAGGAGGAGGGGGAGGAGGGAATGGACGGGGGAGAGGGCGAGAAGGAAAGGGGGGCGAAGAAGGATGATTAAGTAGTGTGGAGGAGACGCTTTTTGAAGTAAGGAAAGAAGGAATTCAAAAAATGAAAAGAGGATAAAGATTATATGTTTGCTTGAGTGAGGGAGAGAAGAAGAGAGAAGAAAGTGGGCAGAAGCGAGAAAGAGAGAAATGGAGTATCAGTCGAGGGCAGCAGAAGTAGCTGCAGCAATAGCAGCCAAAAAACATGCCATCAACAGGAACAAGAACAATTAACAGCAACAGATAGAGGATGAAGTAGAATTAAGAGGAAAAAAGACAACCTTGACTCTCTTTGTTTTGCTTCATTCTCTCTTCTCCCTCTCCTAGGACACGCATGCGCTTTTTGGGACCCTCCGCCACCTTTTTCTCTTTTTGGTTGGCATTCATATCTTCGTTGATGTCTTTTCCCCTTTTCACTCCTCTCCCCCCTCCCCTCCTGCCGGGTATTGTTTCGGACCACATTGCTCGTTGTCTACAAATTATAGTTTCGATGCGATCGCGTGGCATATTACCCTCCATCTTTCATTCTACATCTCCCTCCATAATTCTATCCCGGATAAATCGAGTAGAAAAAGAAGAATTAATAAAAGTCAAACACACCACACTCCTTGAGCCCCCCTTAACCTTACAATCAAAGACAAGCTTAATTTTCCGGCATGCGTAGCAGCAAAAGCGATGATGATGGCGGTGCTCAGCTGCTCCTTGTTCTTGTTGTGGCTGCTGTAGCCGCTGTTGTTGCTTATGTCACGCGTGTCCACGTTAGGGCCCGCGTTCAAGGATATCATAGCTGGTTCTCCTACCCGCCATCCCACGAAATGCTGCTGCTGTTGCTGCTGCTGTTGTTCTCAGTTAAGCACCCCTGGTCTTCACTTGTCAATATAGTTTACAGCCCGGGAGGCCGTGCAAGCCCTCCTCCGGCAGGAAGGTGCGAGGAAGACGATGCCAAGCAGGACAAGAAAATCGACCCCGGGTAATCCATAACTTGAGACACACCGCTGCTGCTGCTGCTGCTGCTGCTGCTGCTGCTGCTGCTGCTGCTGCTGCTGGTCGGAGTGAATCCAGCAGCAGTAGCAGCAGACGCCGCCGCCGCCGCCGCTGCTGACGTATCCCGATGCTGGTGCTGCTGCTGCTGGTGGTGGTGGTGGTAGTGGTGCTGTTGCTGGTGTTGTTTGTTAAAGACATGGCCACACCACTCGCAGCAAGCGTCGGTGTGATGGATGACCTCAGCCTCAATGAAATTGGAGCAAGAAGGACACATGGGAATAGGAGGAGGAGGAGGAGGAGAAGGAGGGGTGGAGGGAGGGAGGGAGGTGATGAGCGGAGAAGAGAAGAGGGAGAAGGAAGAAAAGAGAGAGGAGGAGGAATTCGAGGAGGCGGCGGCGGATAAGGAGAGTGAGGAGGAGCGGGCGGGGTGGATGCCGCTAGGTGGTCGGGGGTCAGAAGAAGAGAGGACGAGAGAGGCCATAGATGTGGCTAAGTCTGCGGAAGACAGGTTCGAGGAAGAGGAGGGGGGGGATAAGGAGGAGGAGGAGGAGGAGGAGGAAGGGGTGATGGACTGCCAGGACAACGATGTAGCTTTGGCTGACGTTGCTTCTAACGGCGCGTGACCGTTCCCTACGGCCGCCACCGTCCCTTCTCCCTGGGGATCCAGGCGTGCATGTTTCCCTTCTTCAGCATCACAGCAGGCGCCCTGTGCGCGTTCCGTCCAGCGCTCCAGTGATAAAAGCAAACGACGACATCGCACCTGCGTGTCCCTCCCTCCACGCCTTCCTCCCTTGTCTTGTCCCATCAAAAGCTGCCGCTGTGCTAGTAGCATCGTCTTTTGTCCTTCCTTTTTTGACCTCCAAAATCCCCTCACACCCAAGACTGCCTGTTCCTCCTCCGACACACGACGCTTCTCCTCCACCTTGCCCTCCCCCTGTTCTTCCTTCTCCTCCACCACCTCCCCTCTCTCCCGTCCACTCCCACATTCCTTCCCTCCCATCCCTACTCCCCGCCCCACACTCGCCCACGCCGTCTTCACCACCTCGTGTGTTCTATTTCCCTCCGGCAAGATGGACAACCAACCTTGGTTCACCTCCAGCCATTGCAGCAGCAGCAAAAGCGCCGGACCACTCCCTTCATCCCACCTTCCCTTGCTGCCTTTCCTCTTTTTGGCGAGGGCGAGGCCGATCTCCATGACGAGCGCAAGAGCCCCTTTCACGTCAGCAGGTGGCTTGTGCTGTTGGTGCTGTTGGTGCTGTCGCTGTTGAAATTGGGGGGTGGTGATGGTGGTGGTGTAGGACGTAGAGGAGAACAGACCTACTGCCTCTGCTCGTGCCCAGAGCGCTCCTGTCACTACCACCACAGTTTGCATATACACAGAATGAAGCTCACACAGCTCTACGGCGGCATCCGCCGCCGCTTCTCCCCACCCTCCCCCATCGTCCTCCTCCTGATTCTCCTTCTCGTCCTCGTCTTTACCCGTCGGGTGTCGTGCACTTCGATTCTTCTTCAGGTCGTTCCTCTGCTGTGTGTTCATCGCCTGCTTGCTCTTTCCAGGGAGGGGGTGGAAGGACTGCGCCAGCGTTGCAAGGTGCAGTCCAACAAGGTGAGCGTGGGAGGGAAGAGCATCGAGATCCACCCGGGTGTAAACCATGTGTAAACCCTTCAGAAGGGCTTGCAAAAAAGCCGTCCGCTTCTCTTCCCTTTGGCCCGTCGCAGCAGCAGCAGTGGGAACACCACCACCACCACTCCCACCCATGGTTTTCATTTTCCCTCCAACCCTACCGATGGATTTCTTTTCAATTTCTGTACCATTCCCTTCCGCTCGTGCCTGCCGCAGCCACTCCAGGGATTTCGCCTTCGTCGCTGCACTGACGGCCGCTTCGTGCGCTCGCCTCCATCGGTCCAACAACGCAATCAGATTGTCCTTTGCAGCAAACGGCTCCCCATCCGCAAGTAAGGCACGGGTATAATTGAATGCTGCGGTTAATACCTCCCTTTCCCCGACGTCTTGCGATTTCAAGGTGGCCATGATTGCTAGTTGGTTGTATGCTCGACCGTGCCCCGGCCGAGTTTGCACGGCCTGCATGTACCATCCCTCCGCCTGCTCCAAACACTTAAGCGTGTTCTCATAGTCTTTCACAGCGTCCATCATCCGCCCTGCATATCGGGCAAGGTCGCCCAGAGCAACCATTACTGCTACTGACTCCTCATTATTATTATTCATCACCCCTTCTCTTCCTTCCTCCTCTGATCCTGCTGCTTGGATTTCTCCCAATGCCCTTGTCAATAGCCTTGCTCCCTCCAACATGACAGCTTCCAGTCGCCCCTTCCACAAGGCGCGTTCTTGAGCGCGCTGCTCCGCGGGCGTTGCGTCCATCTCTCGCGCGGGACCCGCCCGGAGTTTACTTTGGAGAGGCTCAATTTCTTTGTAGAACAAGAGCCAGAGACGATTACCCAGCCCTTTAGGAGGCGCGGATAATGACGGTGGTGGTGATGATGATGATGATGATGATGAGAATGAGTTGGTGGTGGCGGGGAAGGAAGCGGAGGGGGAGGAAGCATGGCGCGTAAGCTGCGTAAGGTACTCTGCTGCCAGTGCTTGGCGAGCCTTGGTCAGCATTGCCCATGCTTTGGGCAACTCTGTTAGGACATCAACAGAAAATGGGTGCTTCTGCTGCTGTTGGTGGAGGTAGGCGTCGTGGTGAAGGAGACGGAGGGTCCGCTTGAGTTGGGACCCAAAGCGCCGCTCTATAGAGTCGCCGCTTGCTGCGGTGGCCGGCGTAGTGCCGCGTGCAAGCACATTGATGATCGTCATGACCGGTGGTGGTGAAGGAAGGGGGTCAACTGGTTTATCACGAGCCCATATTGGAGGCAGGGCCGTTGGTGACCTGTGGATGTGGTGGCGTCGGTAAGTTAAACAGGGCGCTATTGGGAGCGGGAGGAGGAGAGTACAACCAGCCAGGAGCCCATCGTCACAAACTCATCATGTGCCACAACACGTACTACTGCCATTTTGGCCCCAGGTGATGTCGTGCCCAGAGCCCCGTGCCACTCCATCGCTCTGTCCTGGGAATGAGGTCGCGAATGTGGGTTAAGGTTAGCAGGGCACGCATCAGTGGGATGTAAATGGAGGTTCCCCTTCGGGAAAAGACCTTGTGAGGTGGGTGCATCCAGTGATGACACGAGTGGTTCCGTACCACAAAAAATACCCTGTGTGGGAAGCAGCACTCTGTGTGTGCAATGGACACTCGGGAGACATGCAAAGCAAGCCAGCAAAACACGCTCTACGCCGACAAGGGTATATTTCTTTACTTTCAAAGTTGGTTCGAGTTATGTCTCCTCCAGTTCTAGACCCGATTTATCAGTCCTCAGAGGCATAGGAGAGGTCTTCATGCCCCCAAAAATGCCTTGCCCACGTCTATAACAGCCTCCGCTCGACCACAAACTGCGAACAACATCACACATGAAACAGGTAGAATCTATGACAGCCCCTTTCTGCCGATCCCTGCATCTCGAAAGGACGGTCATGGAGCCATCAATACCCCGTAGGAGCATCTTCACCCGCTGCCGACACTCAAGGGCAAGGCTTTCCTTTTTTGGTCTAGACACGATCTCCGTCGTCCTGTTTTGCATCGTGCTAGCCTTGCACCTCCGCAGCGTCAACGCAGTGAAGCTACAAGGTGGAAGTGCCTTGGCTTTGGCAGGGAAGGGCTGCGTGGTGCTCGCCATGGATCAACGCGTGGGCACGAGGTGAGAAGGAAAGCGGCTTGATTGGAGAGGTGGGATACGCAGGGAGTCTGTCACCTACAGGCTATTCGGGCCTCCTTTTTTGAAATAAGAACGGGCAAAATCTCCCCCTCTTTCATGCATACAGTGGACAACTTTTGCTGGGTGGGGATGGGGGCGGCGAAGAGAACGACGCGGAAGGCGGCACCAGCGGGAGCCAGCGCGTGCTCAAGGTATGACATGGGTGTCCGTATAGGAGTACTGGCGGGCTGAAACGAAATTCTCTGCAGAGGTTCGAAGCTTATTCCACGATTTCTACGAGAATGATACATAATCACGCTCTCACTCCTCATTTTCTCTTCTTTTTAGGTGAACGGCCGACTGCTTCTGGGCATGGTGGGATACGACTCTATGGCAAGAGCCTTCTTCGATTTGCTTCAAGCTGAGCTGTACTTGCGGAGCATGCGCCTGCAACATCATGTACGTTGCTCTATTACCTCTGTCTCCCATGCTGTAACCGTTCCTGTTCTTCCATGCTCACATTCCCCTCCATCTCTTCCCATATTCCTCCTGTCCCTTCCTCAGGCACTAGGCGAGACCTCAACAGCTATTTCGCCCAAGGCGCTCTCCCTTCTCGTCTCCCACCTCCTTTACTTTAAATTTCGGGGCAGTGGCACCGCCCCGATCATTGCCGGGCTTGACCAGGATGGAACGTCGGTGTTATGCACGCAGGGTGGGGAGAAGAAGACAAGGAGGGCAAGAAATGCAGGGGATTTGGGGAGGATAGGAATGAGAGATGGGATGGATGCCTTAACTCCCAAATAAATACGCGCATACACTCATGATACATACCTACCCTTGTCTCACGTCTGTCCCTTCCCCATTCACTCCTCTTTGTCATTTGCACAGATTCCCTCGGCGCGTATTCTTTCCAAGCTGATTTTGTGGCTTTGGGATCCTCGGCCAAATCGTTGCTAGGGGCATGCGAAGTACGTTTTGGTGTCGAGATAGAGAGCATAATTTTCATCTTTGTTGATGTACTCCATCCACACGTTTTTTCTGAACCCCCCGCTACTTCTACCCTCTGTAATTTTTCCTTGTCGAGTACTTCCTCCGCTTTCTATCTATCTTCTCGTTCTTCTGGTTCTAATCCTCGTGTTCTCCCCCCCCCCCCACACACCTACAGGCTCTCTACCGTCCCAATTTGGAAGGGGAGGCCCTGATGGAGCTTGCCTGCCGCTGTCTTAGGGCGGGGCTCGAGCGTGACTGTGTGAGTGGGTACGGTATAGTGGTATACTTGGTCACAAAGCAGGGGGTGGCACGCACACGGTTGCAAGGACGGATGGATTAGAGGGATTAGATTAGTTTTATAGGCGGATGTACAGAGAAATGATGATCAAAGCAACAAAACTGATTAGTTGCTCAAGCGAAATGTTTGCAAGCAGGAGGGCGTCCTTGCTTGGCACATTTACCAAAAAAAAATAAAGAAAGAAATTGTTCTTTAGGAAGAATCTGGAAGCCATGCTGTTCTATGCAGAAGCCGCTTCGCCGCTCACGTGACTCAGCTTCCCGCTCCAACGGCGTGTGGATGGACCTTTTATTTGGGCCCCAAGACGATCGTAAAGGTTCAGCAAATTCAAGAGAGTCTACCACTTGTTCACACGTGTGTGGTGAATAAATGAAATAGACCCAGTAATCGAAGGGTTTGCAGCGCACAGACTCGCGAAGAGCCAATATGGCGCGTGGATCGGAAGAAGACGAGGGGAATCGTCGGATATCCTGGGCGAGGACCCTCTTCAGCACTTTTTGTGTGACCACGTTTAGTCACCGACCCCGCACATAGAGTGCCCAAATTCATTTCTTAGCTTGGGAAATGCTACATACGTGCGGTTCAGGCTCGAGACCTGTCGTGTGCTGCACATGCCTCAGGATTGTTCCTCGTAAGAGCCCGAAAAAGGAGCGGCGACCTTCTCACAACAAAGTATGCGTTGTTCCAACACAGACCCCCAGCGCGACATTTTTTTCTAACCATAACCAGGCTAATGACACTCTAACACACTAGTAGATAAAATACAGCATCTTTGAGCAAAGTGGAGCCGGGCTAGGGCCACAGATCACCCGTCATGGTTGGCCTCCCACCCCATTGGAAAGCACAAACGCTTGCAGATCCTGGCAGGCGCCTCTTTTGTTTGCGAGCCTGTGCCCGACTTGTTGAGAAGTTGTGGCTCTGCACATTTTGGGCCCAGACTCTACCTGAGGATGCTAGGATTAGAGAGCATTTTGGATGGGATCTTATGGCCACACTCCTGTCATTTTGCCTCCCCACATGGAAATGTTCCAGGACCGATCCTGAATGATTTTGCGGGGCCGCTCGACTTAGACACGGCCTTACCATTACGATTACCTCACAATATCAAGCGTATCTACGCATAAGGGAAAGCTCATGCCTCTTATTGCTCATGGAGACACTCACCATCTCTGCCGCATCATTTCCCCACAACCAAACGAAAGGATGTGCTCTTCGCAAAGAGTAACGCCTGCTGGGTCAGAGGGAGGCGAGGTCGGCGACAAGCCCCCGTCTTTCCACCACCACAACGACCATCGTCTTGTACCACCTGCAGCTGCATCACCACAGGGAAGTAGTGTCGAGGAGGAGGACATAGAGCCGCTCGGTTTGCCCTCGGGGCCCGCGGACGGTCTGGGTGAGAATGAGAACAAAAGAGACGGAAGAAGCAGCAGCAGCAGCAGCAGCAGCAGCAGCAGCAGCAGCAGCAGCAGCAGCAGTAGTGTCAGCATCAGCGGGAGCGGCAGTAGCAGTAGCAGTAGCAGTAGCAGTAGCAGTAGCTGTAACAGCAACAAGGACGGGGCAGCGACAGGGGATAGAGACGTGGCCGCTGGTGGTGGCAGCAGCACTAGCAATACCACCAGCAGTAACGTCCCGGCAGGCACGTCGGCGTCCATATCTGAAGACCGGGCTCCAAGCTCAATTCATCGCAATAGGGCCAAGCTTATTGTTGACGGTGCGTACCTGGAGGCGTCGCTTAAGGTGGCAGGAGAAGGGCACAAGGGACGCGTAGACCACTTGGCGCTGTTGTCTCTGCTAGAGGATCGACTGGATGTGACGTTCGAGAAGAAGGTACTCTATCAAGCAACCCCCGACGGCCAACCCAACCAGTTTCATCGCTCCATCTCTCATCCAGATGGCGCACATGTCAAGGTGGTGCTACAGCCGCTGAAGGCCCGCATGATGACGGTCGGCGTGGGTGGGGGGCTGAAGCAGAACAAAGAGATTTATCTCGATAAAGGGGTAGACCTAGCGCTTGCCTTGGAGATTCTTGAGCCCTTCGAAGGTGGCCCAGCCTCATCCTCCCCTGCGTCCTCATCTTCTTCCCTTGCATCAGCCGCTACCTCGACCTGTTTCTCACAGCCGGCCTTGGTGGTGGTGACGGGCGATGGGGACTTACACCCCGTGATTGAGCGCGCAGAGCGATCAGGCTACCAAGTGGTGGTATGTGGAGGGCGCAAGACGCTGAGTGAGAAACTTCACCAGCATGTACGGAAGGGATCAGGGCAGGCTGTGTGGTTAGACGATTTGATTGAGCGTTCATGGGTGCTGGCGTCGCATACGCCTTCTGTGAAAGCGAGCAGTGACAGCAGCAGCTGTGAGAGCGGGGTGGTCACCCCTCCGCCTCCGAAAGATGCAGGGTCCTCAGCTGCAGCTGCGGCTGCATCCATTACTCCGCTCATGCTTGGAGGGCCGGCAGCGGCTGCGGCGGGGAGTGGAATGGTTTATAGCAGCAGCAGTGGCAGCAATAACAGTAGTGCCGGGTTTTCAAGTGCGAGACCCACCTTTGGCATCAGCAGTACCAGCAAGGCCCTGTCTGTTGCGGAAGTATCAACTGCCTTCGTCAAGCAACCGCAGCAGCAGCAGCAGCAGCAGCAGCAGCAGCAGCAGCAGCAGCAGCAGCAGCAGCAGCAGCAACACCACCACCATTATCAACATCATATGCAGGCGGACCAACGCCATACTCAGCACCATCACCACCCCAGCCACCACAACTTGGGCGGGAGCATGATGGCGTCACCCGCCGCTGCTGCAGCAGTCGCTGCTGCTGTAGCTGGCGGAGCTGGAGGAAGCTTCCATCCCCATCACCCTCCCTCTTACGGCCCTTCATCCACGTTGATGCTTGGTGGTGGTGGTGGCAGTGGAGGCAACCCTCCCTCCCCTTCCTCTGCCCTGAGCGCGCTTGGACTTGCCGGAATGGGTATGGGCTTGGGTTTGAATCCGAAGCAGAAGCTCTACCGTTGTCCACAAGGGCGTTTCTGCGATAAGCTGGACGAACCTGGGCACTTGCGTGCTTTGCGCCACCCTTGTCCGAAGGGACCGACATGCCTGATTGCGTTGAGCACGTGTACACCGGGTGCGGTGAATCTACCGGGCGTCAGTGATTCAGATCGGCGGGATCATATGTTGACGTTTGTACATATATGCCAGAAGGGGACGGGGTGCCCACGGAATGACATTGAGCACTGCACGCATTTCGATCACCCATATCGGAGGACAAAGGCCCGGTGCCCGGTTGGAGGGAATTGTCCCTACATCCTCAGGGGGGCGGGGGCGTCGAATTCAAGCGCGAGGGAGCATAGTCGGTTGTACCGCCATCCGTGCCCGAAGGGATCAACGTGCCCGTTATTGGCCGGGAAGCAGCCGTCAGAGAAGAAGAGGTGCGTAGCTAGAGGAAGGGGAGGAGGGAAGGAAATGTATGTTTGTTTTCGTACTTAAAGGGAATCCAGCTGTCGGAGAATGAGCAGCGAGTACAAAGAGGGAGGGAGGGAAGGAGGGATGAAAGGTACATTTCGATTAGGGGTAAGAAAGAGTGACGGGTTAGACGGCGTTTCATCGAAATAAATGTTGTTTTAATACCTTTCGAAAATCTTCCCATGACATCCCCTTCATTCCTTTTTCCCTTCCACAGATATCACTTGATGGACTATACACATCCTTGTCACGTTGGGTGCAAGTACTCGGTCGACAAGGAGTGGGCATGGCAACATTTTTCAGACTTTGACCATATTGAGGAGGAGCAGCAGCAGCAGCAGCAGCAGCAGCAGCAGCAGCAGCAGCAGCAGCAGCAGCAGCAGCAGCAGCAGCAATTCTTGTTGCAGCAGCAGCAGCATCATATGGGACTAGCTACAGGAGGAGGAGGAGGGTTGGACGTGCACAGTAACACGACGACGGAGGACGAAGAGAGCAGCGTGCTGAGCGACCATGTAATCCTTGAGGGAGGATGGAACTTCATGGAAGACTCGCCAGGACGAAGTGCCGGGAGAGGGTGCGGAGGAGTGACTGGCTCAATAGGAAACAGCAGTAACAGTAGCACGGGTAGTAGCAGTACGTGGGCTTCACCTTCAGCGTCGTCGCCGACGGGAGCCGCAGGAGGTGGGGGGGAAGGATTGGAAGGATCGTTGGGAAGCTCGCTTTTCTCGGCGGACTTTTTCAAACCTTTTACTTCGAAGGCGTTGGGGGCGGTCAGTGGTGGAAGGGGAGGTGGAGGAGAGGCAGGGGAGTTGGGGAGCATGGACTCGATGGCTTCGGCGTTACATAGAGTGACAAGCTCCTCTATTGTTACGCACCATCTCTCCTCCCAGGAGCTACAGCTTCAACAGCAACAGCAACAGCAACAGCACCAGCATCAGCAGCAGCATCAGCAGCAGCAGCAGCAGCAGCAGCAGCAGCAGCAGCAGCACTACGGGCAGCAGCAGCTTCAGCAACATCAGCAGCTGGGAGGAGGGTACCATGGTGGTGGGCGTACTCCTTCGCACCAAACCTACCACCAGCAGCAAATATACAGCAGCCATTACCATCCTCAGCAGTCGCAGCCGCAGCCGCCGCAGCCACCGTTACAGCAGTTCCAGCATTCCTATGGGAGGGAAGGAGCAGGGAGCAGCACGACGCGTGACTCCTTCCACCAGCAGCAGGCCTATCATCATCGCCAGCAGCAGAAATAGCAGCAGCAGAAGCAGCAGCAGAAGCAGCATCATCATCATCATGATGGTCAATTTATCGGGGGAGGAGGCGGCGGAGGAGGAGGTTATGCGGGTAGACTCGTCCTTTTCCTCCTCGTCAATGGCATCGGCAGCGGCAACTTTCCGTAAGGACAAGGGACCACAGTCTCCGTGGCGGCCGAGTGGATGACGGTCAATTGTGAAGAAAGAAAAAGAAGGAGCTTGTCGTGTGCCTTTGGAGGGTGACGTCGACAGGCTGCGATATAAGTAAGAAAAGCAGTCGATGAAATACCATGGAGGACAGAGGAAATTGAGAAGGAGTACATCCATTCCGGGATATTTATAGGGAAAGGGCAAATATTAACAAACGAGAGAGAGAAATAGAAGCGTGTCAGGGTAGGAGGAAAGGGAGAGAGAATGAGAAAGAGTGAGTATAATAAACTTGCTAGTGATGATGAGAAAGAGAGCGGAAAAGCCATTCACGATCACAAGAAGGGAAAACGCGGTGACAACGAAACCACCGAGAACAAGGACGACGATGACAACGACGACAACAACAGCGACGGCGACAAGAAAACCAAGAGCAGTAGACATCGACAAAGTGCGAGGACAAGGACATCAACAAACGACATGGATCCAAGGACCAAAGGTGGCTTAAGGCATTGAAAAGTTGTGCAGTTTTGCTGTGTATGCACGGACCCGCCTTCCTATCCACCCACACACCTCATTCTTTCTTTTCCCCTTGATTGTCTTTTTTTTCAACGCTCAGCGGACAAGAGTTCGTGATGGAGAAAGTGACTGAGAAGACGACAAAAAGGTAAAACAAAATGAATGACCGGATGGAGGTTCTTTGTGAGAGAGGACATGAGAGATTACAAGCGATGGGGACGTACGCGTCTGATCCAAATTTTGCAGCGAGAAGAACACGGGATGGTCTCACATGAGAATCGAGCATTATCAGTTATTTGTTCAATCTTGCCTGCGGACAAGTGTATTATTGCACCCGCGTGCATGAGCGTGTGTGCCTGTGAGAAAAGGGAAGGGTGGGGGAGATTGAAAGAGAAAGATAACGAGAGAGCGACTGATCAAGTAAGTTGTGTGATGTGTATGCATGTGCGTGTGTGAGAATGTGGAAGCAGCAGAGGGGTCTGTCCCCTTTTTCTCTTTGCGTCCCGAGCGCGTTACAAATTGGCAAACAGAGAGATAATAAGACGAGGTATACTAGATTTTAGTGTGGAGAGAAAGGGAGGGAAGATTTGAATGGGATGGAAGGGAGGGTGATGGAGAATACAGCCTTGTCCTTTCTTTTTTGATGTGGCGCCTGGTATTAATCCGACCCCATCCACAATGTTTTCATCCAATTGACGTAAAGCTTTTTATACCTGCCGTGTTATGTGACGATCGGAGAGTCTTGTCACGACACAAAAAACAGAGGGAAAGTGAGAGCAGGAGAGGAAGAAAATTCAATAGAAGCAACAGATGAAAAGACAGAGAGTTACAAAACTTGAGAATGGGTCGAGAAGAAGATATTGGATCTGTATACTCTGCTCTTTTAGCGTGAATCATCCACCATACAACATGGTCGTCTTAACATGCCTTAACATGACAGAAATCAAAGAGAAGGAATATTAGGGCAAGAGAAGTAATAGACAGTGATTACGGGAGAAACAAAGGGCGCTGGGGGCCTCTATGTCTTGTCGTCATGGACGAGACGCAGAGAGCATCCCGGACATATCTATATTGCGACTATGAGACAGACCAGCAGCAATCACTTGAGGAGCCACAACAATTTCATTCCTATCCATGACAAAATGTGCTTGTCTTTTTCCCACAATCGCAAACGCGACCAAAAGGAAGGAAATATAGACGCATTCGAATTGAAAATTATTTTTCTTTACTTCCTATAGCTTGGGCTTAGGTAGAATAATGTTTAGACCACAGCACAACATTGACAGGGCAGGGGACACTTGTCGTGTTTGGGCGGGGTGCACTGTACAAGGGGCGAGATGATGCCCAGAGTGCCATTGCGCCCCCTACGCCTCTGTCATTTAGTTGGGTCGAAGCTTTGTCCATGTCTTTCTTCTTACAATAATGAGCGAGCACGATCCCTGCACCGATCGTACCGCGCCCAAATGCCACATCTCTGTATCACGGCATGCTGTCTTGGCCCAACACCTCCTAACCCTCGAAAATCAGCTATAAATTACAATGATTGGATGCACCACAGAGTCACACACGCGACAAAAGCCGATATGTCTTCCATAATTTGAAGCATCGGGCAAAGTGAAGCTGTGCAGCGGGGATAATGTGTGATAATGTATAACGGTGTATTGAAGAAGGGAGACAGAAAGAACAGTCCCGCGTGACGTCACGAAAAGGCAATTGCTGATTAAACTATTTTTCTGTGACGAGCACGAAGAAACCAATGGCTGACAACAAAAGCGCGAAGCCAACTAACGAGGGTTATGAAAAACGAAGATATCAAGATTTGGTGCAAATGCAAGCATAGGTCGGAAGCCCTATGTGGTCCTTGGAGCGTGTAATCCTATATTTGTTTCTTTTTCTGTGCTCCATCACCACCATGCAATACTTACAACATCGCTCGCTCTCCATCGCAGAGGTACCCAATTAAGTACTTCAATTTCCGGTGGGGATGAGGAACACGCACTATCTGCTCAACACATCTACCCCGGTTAGCAGGCCATTGTCTTGAGTTGTGCTCTGCGAGAGCAATAGCCTCCATTTTGTGTTCTGCGAAATGCTGCAGCGCCCTATCGTTTTCTGCGAAGTCCTCTCAACCGCGCACGACGTCGCTGGCAGCGCTACAATCACACCACCAAAAGATAGAGCGGCCTTGGTGAGCGACCCTGCGGGCCGGTGTGCGCATGAGACCATTTCCCACGACCGACACTAACACTTTACCTCCTCCCAGCGTACCCCGCGACGTGTGTGATGACCGAGTATAGAAGAGCCACTCCTCACCGCTCACGACATATCGCATCACATCAATTAGGCGGTCGTCCAGAACTCGACCTAAAAAATAAATACGAACGTTGTCCTTCTATTAACACTTACAAGATGGCGGCAGAGATACGGGAACTGCTGAAGGGCTCGCAGCGTGTTGTCATCAAGGCTGGGACCTCCGTCGTCTCTACTCCCGAAGGCTATCCCTCCCTTGTGCGGTTGGCCAACATTGTGGAGCAGGTAAGCCACAAGATTTGTGAAAATGGTTTTACGACGGATGTACGGGCGTTTGTCTTCTCCTCCTTTTACTTCGGGAAGGACAGTGTTACAGGCACATTTGTGTTTCAGGTCATGAGTAGGGGAGGATGTGGCTCCTCCACCTCGTTTTTCCGCCTCCAATGATGATTTCTTCCAACACCCACTTACATAGTAGTGATCAAAACACACTTTGAAATTCACTTGCGGGTGACATTTATCTCTGTCGAAGTCTAACACGCATCCCTTTTTTTCACCCTTCCTGCATCAAGATCTGCACCCTAAAAAATGAGGGGCGGGATGTCCTCCTCGTCACCAGCGGGTCCGTAGGCATTGGCCGGCAACTTCTCTCGAAGCAAAAACGCCTCTCCCTCTCTGTCCGTGACGTTGTCAGTGGTATCCCAAACACAACAGAAGCCGAAGAAGACGGGTACGACAGTGCGTGTGCGGCAGCTGGGCAATTAGGGCTCATGTCTTTGTATGACACCCTTTTTTCCACCCGACAAGTCGCTTCCTCCCAGATCCTTGTCACCGGCTACGACTTTACGTGTGCTGATCGGCGGGAGCATATTCAGTACTGTGTAAATTCCCTTCTTAAGCTTGGTATCGTCCCTATCATCAATGAAAATGACGCTGTATCAGGTAATGAAGGCTACACGGAATCTACCGTCTTCTCCGACAACGACTCTCTCGCCGCGCTAGTCGCCAGCGAGGTGCAAGCCGAACTTCTCATTCTTCTGACGGACGTGGGGGGGGTATATGATAAGCCACCGAGTGATCCCGACGCCAAGCATGTCGGAATCTTCCGGCACGAATCCTGCCCCGACATTGGCGCTAAGTCCGCACAAGGCCGAGGAGGGATGCAAGCGAAGATTGCCGCGTCCATGATGGCGGCCAGGGAAGGTGTCGACCATGTTGTGATTGCAAGTGGGCATGAAATGGGTGTGATAGCAAAGATTGCCTCGGGGGAGAACACGGGGACATTGTTTTGTCGCGGCCTGTTGTATCCGCCCGAGGACGATTTAATGACATCCACGGACTCTGTGCAATCCGCGTATGGAAGCGGAGGGGGAGACAGTAATGATGATGTTATGCCGGCGCGTGCAATGAGCACCAATGGCTTGCTCGAGGGACTGCTGGCCGCAGAGGCTGATGGGGGGGTGCGTGGACAGGCTGAGGCGGCGAGGGAGGGACAGCGGTCGTTGGCAAGTCTGACGGGAGCAGAGAGGTCCACAATTCTTCGTGCCGTGGCGGCGGGCCTGCTTGAGAGCACCAAGGACATTCTCGCGGCGAATGAGAGAGATTTGGTGGCTGCGCGGGATTCGGAGTTGGCGGGCCCGTTGCTATCTAGGCTGGAGCTGAGTGAGGGGAAAATCAAGACCCTGGCCGAGGGAATTACGGCCTTGGCGGATATGGAGGAGCCGCTGGGGAGGATTATATCCCGAATGGAGGTTGCGTATGGCTTGGAGTTGACGCAGTTGACCGTACCGATTGGTGTGCTCCTAGTCGTGTTTGAGTCGCGCCCGGACTCCTTGCCGCAGATTGCAGCCTTGGCGTTGCGAAGTGGGAACGGATTGTTGTTGAAGGGTGGCAAGGAAGCATTGCATTCCAATCAAGTCCTCCATCGCGTAATCACGGAAGCCATGACCACTGCCTCTCAAGGTGTCGTCCCCGCCGAGACCATCGGCCTTGTCACTTCCCGTGCGGAGGTCTCGGGCTTGTTAGAACTGGACGATGTCATCGATCTAGTTATCCCCAGGGGCTCCTCCGCCCTTGTCCGGAGCATCAAATCTCAGACCCGAATCCCTGTCTTGGGGCATGCCGAAGGTGTGTGTCACATTTACGTCGACCAGGCAGCGGACGTGACCAAAGCTTGCCGTATCGTGGTCGATGCCAAAACGGACTACCCCGCGGCCTGCAACGCCGTCGAGACGCTTCTGCTTCACCGATCCTTCGTAGCGGATGGTGCTATTGCGGCAAGCAAAATCTTGCGCGCGCTTATGTCTGCAGGCGTAACGGTGTTGGGCGGGCCCGAGGCAGTGAAGGAGGGTTTGGTATCCCCAGGCCACGCAGCTAAGGACATGAAGCAAGAGTACGGGGAGCTGACTATCACGGTTGAAGTCGTCCCGGATGTACACGCAGCAGTAGACCATATTCACAAGTATGGGAGCTCTCACACCGAGGCTATCATCACCGAAGATCAAGCAACTGCAGAATACTTCCTCAAGAGCATTGATTCGGCCTGTGTCTTCCACAATGCCAGCACGCGTTTTGCAGACGGGTACCGGTTTGGATTGGGCGCAGAGGTTGGGATTAGTACCGGGAGGATTCATGCGCGAGGACCTGTGGGTGTAGAGGGACTGTTGACGACCAAGTGGCTTATGCAGTCGGCCGGGAGTCACACGGTGGCGGACTTTGCGCCGGGTGGGGGGGAGGTTTATGTGCATCGAAAGTTACCTTTGATCGAGGGAAAGTAAGTGATTGATAATTGATCTTGTGTGCGTGTGAATGTGATTGTTTGTGTGTGCTCCTGAACAGGTGCGGGGTTTAAAGACGATTGAGAGGGAAAGAGAAGAGAGAAGCAGTTGAAAGTTATCAGTGTGTGATGCATCAGAAAGTGTCCTTTCGCTTCCAAGCATGTGGTGGGGTCCCACTTCGCTATAGGAGTTTAGGGGTAATTGTTGGTGTTCGTAGTGTGTGTTATTGTTTTTGTTTGAGTTTAATTGGGCTATAGTAGAGAGAAAGGTGGTGGTGTGTAGTTGGGGCGTCGTCTTTCGCAGAATTATGCCTTGCGAGTGAGGAATCACGAAGCATGAATCAAAGTTATGTGGACGGAAAGTATTTTTAGTGGTGGCAAAAAGCCGCATTTCGAAATACCGCAAAAATGGCTGTGTGGATTGCAAAGCCTCATGGTAAGCCTCATGGCACGATCAATTTGAGCACCTAAAATCAACGTAATGGAAACACAATTTTGGAAGTTGATGCCCAAAGAAATGTGAAAATCCTAGCCCTGATGAATCTGTGGTTTTCATGGGTTTTCGATAAATTTTCAAATTCTACCACTACCACCAGCGTGACAAAGAAGAAATATGAGAAGAGCATAGAGAGATGATTGATTGATTAGCTCTTTCAGGAATTGGCTAAAGGACGTGTTTTAGAGTGTCTTCCTTTGGTGCCGCGTATGCAATTTTTTCCTACCATGCTTCTTTCCTTGTAATCTCTTAACCATTGACACGATTTTTTCATGTGAGAGTCTCCATTCATCTGTCTTGCTTTACAACCTACACATTCTGGTAAACGAGGTGCTCCTCCACTTCAACTTTTACCATCAATAACTAGATTGCTCGCGTTAGTTTAAGAACCTGTCAAATCCTGTGCCTATCGCTGCTGGTCTCACACCTGCAACGGTGGGAGCGGGCAGCACGTGTTCCCTTGCTCAGTGTGCCGTCTTCCTTCTCCTTCTGCCCCCCCGTCTTCAGTGAGATACAAGCCTCCTGTCTCTCCCATCGCAATGGCCGACCGAGGCCGCAAAGGACTGAGAGATAAAGGCGTCACATCAAAGATCGAATTTAAAGTCGCACCCAACACTAACGGACGCGGAGTCTGGTAATAATGAAAGGCCCCTTCGCAATCCTCTTCCTCTTCCCCAGGAGTCAACGACACCTGCACGGCAGCAGGTAAATCGACCTCGTCCTCATTATCACTTTTCTTATCCTCCTTCTTCTCATCATCGTCAACACCTAAGCATAACCCCAGACGGCTCCGTGGCCGTCGCTGCTCCCGCTCCCACTCCTGCTCCTGCTCCTGATGGGTGTGGTGATGAGATTGAGCATCATTGCTCTTGCGACGACCGATAACGCGACCAATGGGTGTGGTAATAGTGAGAGGAGGAGTGTACGGCAAGGCTCGCGGCGGGAGCTGTGATGTGATCCCATGCGCCTGCATCAGCTGCTGCTGCTTGCTTTCTTCGTCGTTGTCTTCTATGTACTGTCTATTACGATATAAAGCTGACGGAGATGCAAGCGTTGTCCTTTCACCTCCCCGTGGTGCTTCTTCACTCGCGATCCCTCCTCCACCTCCGCCTCCACTTCTTCTTCCTTCAATCACCCTAATATGAAAAAAGGGCAACAACGACAATTCCTCCGCCACCTGAATCGTCATCTCATTTGCCGGCGACGAGAACATTTCTCGCCTTCCTTCCTCCCTCCCCTCTACCCTCTCTTTCACCCGACATGCTCTCTCCTTCCGCTTCTCCTGTGCTTTCAACAGTTTCTGATGGGGCGCCAACCTAAGAAGCAAACTGAGACACAATCTACACGTCTCTGCTACCCCCTGTGCCACCTGGCCTACTGATACCAACGCCCACCTCCCTGTCGCCATCCAGTGCAAAAACGCCGCCACAAACAGCAACATTGATCCCAATAAAACAAATGCCACTACACACTCATGCAACTGTCCCTGACTGGCCCAACACCCCCCTCCCGTCCGTCCGCCCTCCCTCCCTCCCTCCCTCAGCACCATCACCCCCCACACAAAACTAATCACCATCAAACAAGCCAAGGTTCTCAAAAGCCACAGCCCCTTCAACTCATGCTCCTCGGGATCGTCCCTAAATGACCTCTCTTTCTCCACCCACAGCCAGGCCGCTAGGACAAGATACCCCCCAAATCCCGTCGCAAGCGCAAATAGAAACCCCCTTGCTGCTCCACACACCTCCATCTCCCCGGCAGGTAGCGCCGAGGTACGTCCCAATAAATAAAAGCTCGTCGTGACCAGGCAAAGGATAGCGACGTGCAAGCATGCCCAAAGGGCGGAGCAGATGAGATGGGGAAGGGAGAGAGGGAGGAAGCGCTTGTTGAAAGAGAAATGGCGGTTGGGTGTGAAGATAGTGGTAGTGGACGGGCGAGATAGGGAAGTTGTGGAGGTGCGCAGGACAGTACTGCTACCGCTGCTGCTGCTGTCGTTGGTGCTGATGGAGGTGGAGGAGGAGGGAGCAAAAGCAGGAGGGGGGGAGGAACGACCCGAGCGAAGTGTACGATGTCGTATGGCAAAAGGAGAGGAGGCCAAGGCCGTTTGAAGAATATCATGAGAGAGTAACCACGTCGTCGTTTCTTCACTGCTGCTGCTGCTGCTGCGACTGTCGTTGTTATCGCCGCTCCTGGTGTGGGGACGGGTGCTTGTGGAAAGTGGAGAAGTCATATCGAAGTCCGAGATGCTTTCCTCCTGTGGCGATGACTCTCTCTGCCGCTGCTGCTCCTGCTCGTCCTGCTGCAGTAATGCCTGCTCCTCCTCAGAAACAGAGAAGGGGGAAAAGAGGAAGCTGCTGCTGGTGGTAGTCAGGGCAGTTCCAGTGTAAATCGGGGAAGACGAGATGTCATCGGTGGGTAAAAGTAGAGATAACGGGCCCAGCACTAAGGCAATGGCTCGTCGGACAGGAACCAGCCACTGTGTGGTAGCTAGAGCGTGGAGGGCCAAGCGCGCGGTTGTTGCATCTGCGCCTGTGCCTGCTCCTGACAACGACGACGACGTCGAGGCCCAGGGTGGAGAATCGGTATCCTCGGCAGTCAAACATACACACTGTATAATCAACAGAACCAAACACACCACCGCGGACAAGTACCCTGCCCAGGAAAACACGTGATAAGCCGCCCCTAATGCAGGGTACCGGGCGATACACCCACTTTGCAAGTCTACCGCTCCCGCATAAATCCAACTAAATAGGAAAAGCATGGGTAATCCAGGTATACTGTGGTTTCGTAGCCCCTCCAATCGTTGGAGGCCGCGGACGTGCGCCACCACGTCTTCGGCTTGAACTTCGCTGCTGCTGCACGAGGAGAATGGGGGCTTGGATGAAGCGAAGGAATGGATGGGGGAGTCATGCTGCTCCTCGTACTGCCATCTCTGCCGCCCTTGTTGCACTGGTTCCATCTCATTCGCCTCTTGCAGGTGTTGCGTTTTCTCACCATAACTCTGGCGGTACGTCTGCTGCCACACCGCGATCAATAAGCGGCGCTGTAGCCGATGCAAAATGTTTTGTAACAAGTAAAGGCCCAATCCAACGGTCAAAACCAAGACATACGCCGTCATATCCCGACAAGTGCCTCCAATAACGATTGTATTGGATGTCGGAGAATGCGGCGAGGACAAAGACTGACGCACACCCCAGGCACCAATGCAAAAGACGAGGACGAGGCCGACGTCCAGCAGCAGAAGGCAGGTCTCTTTCGTGCTGGGACTGCCAGCGTGCTGGTGGAACTTTTCAATAAAGGCGCGCCAGTACTGTTCCGAAGGTGAAGACCACTGATAACTCGGCGAGAATGATACTCGTGAGGGTGGAGGTCGCAACATTTTATGTCGTCTGTATGAAGGGATAGAGTGGGTGGGAGAAGGATTGGGACGTCAGAAAGGGGAGGAAAAGTGATGCTGAAAGGCAAACCTCTGGTGCGCAAGGTCTGGAAAAGCCGCCAGGCCTTTGAGAGGTAGCGGCGGGATGAGAGTGTGGTGGAGGGGGTGCCAATAGTGCGTGAGATGCAGTGCAGATGCAAGCAAGCAGATGCGGATGTGCAATTATGGATACTTAACGCATTTGGACCTCTCCAGTGACAAAAGACTCCACGAATGCCTAGCTTTAGGCCCAGCCATAGCTTCAATGCATGTTTAGGGCTTTGACAATGTGAAAAGTGCATGGGGAGCACGCAAGACATGTAATATGACAGGAGCGAGTGGCGTGGTTGAAGCATGTCATGCCTCGCCGAGACTTTACGTGCCGCAATCCGGACCCGTCGTGTGGAATGGTCTAATTTCGACAAAGAAAATGCGCTACATTGGGCACCAGTGCCAGGTACCAATAGCAATCTCATCTCAAGTTTTTTTTTGCCCTAGGGCTCTCAGTCCTTTCTTTTTGCTTTGTATTTTGGTTTCGTACGGTCAACTGATTCCCTGACACTGAAAATGCAAGCACCTCCATTCATCTCCTGCATCTCCTGAAAGATCTTGACCTACACGTGGATTTTTTTGTTTTTGAATTCATCGGATCCTACGTTATCGTACCCCTTCACTCTTTCTTCACGTCCCCCTCACCGTCATCCACCGCAGCCGTTGGGCTGTAGACAGGGGAAGATGGAGAGTAAGCAGCGTCTTGGGCTGGCGAGCCCATGTCCGAGGGTGTGTAGGCCGGGGAGGTGGGAGAATACTGAGGACTCGTGGGAGTATAGGCCTGTATTGTTTGTGTGTGCATTTGAATTCGGACAAATGGCGCGACATGGGAGCCCGTGCAAAAGCCTTACAACGACCAAAGACAGTGCATGTAACATAAAACCAACCCCATCCTTCCTCCTCTCCACTCAAAACATACACCCATGTCTCTACCTACTCCTTGCTCATAAACTTACCGGGGAGGACGGCGAGAATGCAGGACTCGTCGGACTATACGCCGGCGAGCTCGGGGAGAAGGCAGGACTGGACGGACTGTAGGCCGGAGAGGAGGGAGAGTAGGCGGGGGAGGAAGGAGAATAAGCTGGGGAGGAGGGAGAGTAGGCAGGGCTGGAAGGAGAATAGGCAGGACTGGAGGGACTGTACGCCGGGGAGGAAGGAGAGTAAGCAGGGCTGGAAGGAGAATATGCCGGGCTGGAAGGAGAATATGCTGGGGAAGAAGGGCTGTAGCTCTGTATAGCGTTGACAAGAAGGAAGAGAGAGAAATTGAAAAATGAGCAAGAGTTAGATGCATGTCCACTGCAAAAAATGAGCCGGAGACATTTCTATTTCTTCAGCCCGCCCCCCCCCCCTCCCCTGAAAACAAATACATACCGGCGAGCTAGGCGAGTACGCAGGACTCGACGGGCTGTATCCTCCACCCGCCGGGGATGCCGCCGTCCCCAACCCGATCCCCGGGGAGCTCACGCTCCTATACCCTCCCGAATAGGCTGGGCTAGCGGACGTGTAAGGCGAGGTGCCCCCCCCTCCCCCTACATACGGACTCGCCATCGCGTCATACCCCGGGGTGGCTCGTCCAGGGCTGACCACCATGGGTGAAACGAAGGGAGAGGTGCCGAGGGGAGAGGCAGTCATGTCCCCACCTCCTCCTAGGTGAACGCCCGGGGTAAGCATTGCACCGGGACTGGCCCCACCTGCGCCGTAAGCGCCATGGCCGAAAGCACCATAGGGCGTTGCGATGCCTGGTGTGAGGGCTCCGGGTGTTCCTGCCCCGAAGCTGAGGGGGGGGGAGAAAAGCGGAGGAGGAAGGAAAGGAGGGAGGAGAGGGGGGAGGGTAGGTTTGAATTGATTAGAATCCGATGATGTTTAAATATTGACGGCTTCCCCCCTCTGCACTTTCTTTCTCCCGCCCCCCCCATGTACTCACCCTCCTCCCCCACCGCCCATGCCGTCGTCGTCTCCACCAATCATTCCTCCCCCGTACTCGGGCATCTCTTGGGCATTTTTTAGCTTCTCCTCGTCCAGCAGCAGCTCCACCACACCAGTGCCCACCCGGGCGATTTGTCCGAGCAAGATATTTTCGGTCACACCCTGGGAGAGGAGGGAGGGAGGGAGGGAGGAGGGAGGAGGCGATATGTTGGAGGGTGGACGTATGCGGTACGCGGGGGGCATTAAAACAACCAGGAGTCAGTGAAGTGTAACAAAGAAAGGGATAGAGAGGGAGGAGAAGAGCGAGGGAAGGACGAATAGCAGTGTCATATACCTGTATGTCATCGTACTCCCCAAACAGTGACGCCTGGTTCAACACCTCCACCGTCTCCTCGAACGACGCCCGTAATAAGGGTCCCTGCTCGCCCCTATTAATCCCATGTCTAGACACCGCTGTCAAGGCCCCCCGGAAGGTCATGACATCCACCAAAATCGACATGTGCCGGTAATTGATGTACCCCCCATCAAAAAACAAAACGGAGCGGATCTCGTTCAACATCCCCGACCGCGCGGCCTCAATCCCCAGCGACTCAAATATCTCAATCAAGTCGTTACAAGTCGTCCGGGTGAAGTCTACGTCCGCGCACGCCATCACCTCCATCATGTTCACTCCGTGCGTCACGAAGTACGGCTCTTTGCGATCCGAGAAGCCGCTGTCCGGATGCCACGTCTTGATGTCGTCCGTGAGACCGTACACCTATGGAGGAATGGAGGGAGGGAGGGAAAAAGGGAGAAATGGAGGGAAGAAACCGTATGACTACGCCTTGCATGTAAATGAGGACAAAGATTCAAGAACGAAATCGACGCGCATTGACATGATGATTCCACGCATCCCCTCTCCCTCTCTCCCTCATCCCCTCCCCCTCCTTCTCCTGCATCAGAAAATCCTCGCTCCCTCCATTCCCCCCACTCTCCCTCCTTCCCCCCCTCCCTTTTTCAACCTACCTTGAGGATCTTATCATACCCGGATACTTTCAGCTTGGACCTGATCTGCTCCTCCACGCTCTTCAGAAACTCAATATCCACGTCCTCGTCATCGTCAGGGACAAATCGCAACCGTAGCACCTGCCGTGGCATGTTCTGATCACTGACAATAATTTGGAAGGTCTCCGGCCCAAATACGTCCATGATTAGAGCTTGTAAGTCCTCTAATTGCACCCGCTTTGCAGCCACCTTATCCTTGTCAAGCTCGATTCGGATCACCCATGGAGAAGCCGCCCCCTCTCCGTCGGCATCGCCATCCACGTCCACTCCGTACCTGGAGAGAGAGGGGGGGAGGGAGGGAGGAAGGGAGAGAAGTGATGAGTTCGAGCACGGTCGAGAGAGGCAAGAGATAAAATAAAAAATAGAGAGGGAGAGGAAGGGGCACGCTTCCACAAAAAAGGGAAGACCCACCACCACCCTGTCCTCTTCTGTCCCCATCCCTCCCTTCCCTTGCCTCCCGTCGACCTACCAGTACTCCAACAAGGCCTCGTCTTCTTCCACCACCGTCGTCTTCGGGTCGGGATCATACACAATCTCGCTCTTCAACGTCAAGTCCTCAATCGTAGTATACTCCAAATGCTGCCCCAGCCGGATCACTTTCGCCTGGTCCGAGGCCGCGTCCGGATACATATACACCGACATGCGCGGCGTCTTGCAAGTCTTAGCTACGTTCAACAACTCGTTCAAACGCGGCACCCCCAGCGTGACATTCTTAGCACTCACTCCTGCCAAGTGGAAGGTGTTCAGCGTCATCTGCGTGGCCGGCTGCCCGATCGACTGGGCAGCCTGGACCCCTGCCATCTCTCCGGGAGCAACCTGGGCCTGAATAAAATGATCCTCGACTTGACCTAGGATGTACTTGAAGGCCACCGAGGTCAGGCGGAATTCGTACAACACCCGCTTGCTCGCGAAGGTGGACCGAAGGAAAATGTGGAACATGATGGTGGCGTTACTGTTCGCCTGCTTCGCAAACACGTCCTCCCCGGGGACAACCACTGTCTTGACACACAGGTCTTTAATGGCCTGAATCACATCCTTCGGGTCTAAATCACTCTGCGTTCGATCCGTAATCCGCTCATTCCTCCGCGCCGTTGTAATCAATCGGTCCAGATTGACTGGTAGGTACGTATCGGTCTCCTTCCCCCTTGGCCGTGCCGTCAACACCCGGGCCAAGTGTGCTCGATCCTCCAGCAGCTGCGACAGCTCTTCTTGGAGCAAGGTCGCGGTCGCCGTGTCCCTCCGACAAGCAGTCCGCACACTCTCACTCAAATAATACTCCCCCGGCTTCCCCGGAATTTGGCCAAAGGCATCATCAAGCACATCCAAAACATAACGCGCCTCAAACGTCCTCCGATTCAGCTCCAAATGCCTCAACCCCTGCTTCTCAATAAACACCGCATCCATTCCATCCTCACCGTACAAAAACTGGATCACACTCCCTTTGACAGTCCGCACACTCCTATCATACTTCGCTTGAACGCTTTCCATGAACTTCACCAGCCTCCGTTGGATATACCCCACCTCCGCCGTCTTCACTGCAGTATCAATGCACCCTTCCCTCCCTCCCATGGCGTGAAAGAAGAACTCCTGCGGCGTCAAGCCCTTGAGGTACGAGTTTTCAACAAATCCCCTCGACTCTGGCCCGTAATCGTCCTTGGAAAAATGTGGAAGGGACCGCCGAGCAAACCCGAAAGGGATTCGTTTCCCCTCCACATTCTGCTGGCCCAGACAACACATGATTTGCGTGATATTGAAATTGTTGCCCTTTGAGCCACCCAGGATCATGGCCACGATGTTGTTGGTGTAATCGATGGAGTTTCGCGCCATTTCGCCCACGCGTTCCGTCAGGGAATTCAACAACGTATTGACGTTCATCTCGAACGCACTAAAGACGGTTTGGCCGGGCTGAGGCTCCAAGCGCCCTTGCTGCGCGTCCTCCACGATGCGACGGACCTTACCCTTGGCTACCTCGATTTCCTTGGCAATATTTGTGAGGGTGTCAGTATCGGCCACTGTGTCGGCCACGCCGATGGTGAAGGAGTTTTGGAGCATCCAGTAGTTGACCACGTGTTGCACCTGTGAGGGAGGTAAGGAGAGAGGGGAGAAGGCAGAGAGGGAGGGAGGACGGATGGGGTTAGTGAGATCAGTGAGTAGGTTTGTTTCGACGCCCCACCACCGGATAAAGGAATGGCCATTCTTTTCTATAAAACAGCGGGTTTGTATCCCGGCACCGTCAAAGACAGAAGCGAAACCTCACTCCCTCCCTTCATCCTTCCCTCCCTCCCTTCGCTTACTTGAATCATAAACCGCGCGGTCTCCTTCCACCCGTGGTCAAGCCACGTTACGTGAATGATGCCCCCCGCCGAATTCCCGACCGAGCGCTTATCAATCACGCCCGTCACCACTTGCCCGTCTTGAATCAGCACTTGGGAGTCATTTGAGTTTAATTCGTCCTTCGGCGGGGCCTTCATATTGCTGTTCCCTCGGTGGTTACACCCTTTCGGTAGCACAAGACTAAACACTTGTTTGCCCGTCCAAAGCGGGCGGGGCTTCAGCACGGCTGGCATGGGGACGGGAACTTGGTGTTCGATGCCGAGGGACCCGACCCACATCATGATATTCATCATCACGTCTCGCTCAACAAAGGTATCGCGACGGGTGAGGCGAGAACAGCCCAGCAATGCGTCTTGCACGATGCCCATGACGGGGGAATTGGCTTGGGGGGAGACGATATTCCGAGGAACCATCATTATCTGCTCGGCCTCGGCACGGGCGTTGAGGGTCTGAGGGAGGTGGAGGTTCATTTCGTCGCCGTCGAAGTCGGCATTGTAGGGTGTGGTGACTGAGAGGTTTAGGCGGAAGGTAGACCAGTCTAGCACTTTGACACGGTGTCCCATGATAGACATTTTATGCAGGCTCGGCTGTCGATTGAACAAGACCACGTCATCGTCACGCATGTGCCTCTCCACGGTCCAACCCACGTTCAGCGCCACCCCCGAGGTCGACGGGGCGTACCTCAAATCCTGCCTGGTCCCATCATCCCTCACGATGTATTTCGCCCCTGGGTGCACGTCCGGCCCATTCTCCACTAATTGCTGCAGTTCCTGGATGTTCAGCCTCGTCACTGTCTCGGGCACCGTCAGATTCAACGCGATCGAACGCGGAACCCCTACTTGATCGATCTGCAAATTGGGATCGGCAGTAATGACCGTCCGCGCCGAGAAATCCACCCGTTTCCCCATCAGATTCCCCCGGATCCTCCCCTCTTTCCCACGCAGCCTTTGCCGAATCGTCTTCAAGACTTTGCCTGACTTATGCTTCTCTTGTTCGGCGTTGTTCCGTTCGTTATCGAAGAAATTGGCCACTTTCTCCTGCAAATGCAATTCTAACTTCTCTTGGATGTCCCTCGGTTCCCCCTTTTTCTTCGCATCCAGGAGCTTCATATTCGCCTTCACTATCGTCGC
The DNA here is from genome assembly GCA_004519485.1 of Nannochloropsis oceanica. Taxonomy (NCBI): domain Eukaryota; class Eustigmatophyceae; order Eustigmatales; family Monodopsidaceae; genus Nannochloropsis; species Nannochloropsis oceanica. The sequence goes on from CP038117.1 coordinate 150,363, forward strand.
CAACTGATGCGTCAAATCATCGTCCGAGCGCTGGGAGCCATCCATCACCACTGACGGCCGCACGTGGGGAGGAGGGACGGGAAAGACAGTTATCAAGAGCCATTCAGGCCTCGCCCATCTCAAGTCCAGGCCCAGCATTTCAACCGCCTCGTCCGACATATTCTTAAATATCCTGTAAACCTCCTCCGCAGGCAAGTACTGCTTCCGGTCGGGGTTCGGTGCCCCCCCCTCCACAACATCAGGAAAGATTACCGTTACCCGTAACCCCTCCCTGCGGTACACAGGCTGCATCGCCCCACATCCCTGATCCTCCGCAGCAGCAGCCGCCGCAAAAGGGTCCGCCAGTGCTATTCCTTCCGGCACTGGTGAGCCGACACACACACGCTTCGTCCCCTTGACGCAAATCTCGTGCAAGGCCTTCAAACGTGCTGCTCGGCGACGGGTGGCAACAATGCGTTTGACCATCTCGTCCTTCGGGTCCACCATGAGCCGACTGCAATTGTAACAAACGCACCGCAGAATCCGCAAGACGTCGTCGACGAAGCCGACGTGATACACGGGCTTGGCCAATTCAATGTGCCCAAAGTGCCCGGGACATTCATTAACTCGATTCCGTTGCCCAACTTGGTTGTAGGTACAGCCACAAGTCTTGCAGGGATCCCGACGGTCTAGGGAACCCATGCGAGGGTCGTTCACACCGCCGTAGACCTGTAATGTATGAGGAGATGAGGATGGGGTGAAGGGGAAGGTGAGGAAGGAGGTTAATTGATGACGGAGCAACTTTTACGAAGGCAGGACCATGTGACATATACCCATACTCGCGTAAAAGAATCAAACATAAAACAAGTTAGAAAGATAACGTACCGGCTTGCCGTTAAAATAATTCTCGGGTTTAGTGATCCCCGCGGGGATAGGCTGCCGGTCCACGGTGGTGGCTTGCGTGACGGACATGCGGCGCTGTTGGTGGTGAATGGAAACGGAGGAAGAGTGACAAGGGGCGTGAGCGGAAGAAACGAGTACAAAGCCATTGCTAGCAAAATTGAAGCAAGAGTATCTGCGTTTTGCTGCCACCCATCAGCGTATTCATGTCCCGCAGCACGCAAAGCCACCACTGACTACAACCAAGCGCCGACGAGGCGACAGAGCGACGCACACGCAATCCTTGTCTCCGCCCACCACCCAATCCAACACACTTACTATCTCTTCCGGAGACAGCACCGACATTTGAACCCGTGCCACGGGACGCACCCGTGCCTTAGAGTGCTCAAAGTACGAGTCCATGATGATGCTAGCTGGCTATTGCTGCTTTCCTCCACCGAGACCAACACTCAGCACGCTGTCGGCAAAGGCCCCGCCGCACCTGTCAATACCTGCTTCCACTGCGCGTGCTGCTGCTTGTTGCTATGGTTGTGGTTGTGTGAGTTTTATGTGGTTTGTGGGTGTTGAGAAGAGGCCAAGACCCTGGCAGGGGAGGAGGCTAGACACAGCAGTTTTCTGTTTTCTTTTTCTGTCGAATCCAGAGCGCGGAACCACGCGTCAGAAAAGCCCTGATTTCAGTGAGGGATACCTTACCACTTGTTATCTAGAGTGTTCACGCACGGCCGTGGACAACCTGGGCGTGGTCTGCTTCTTGATAATGAAAGAAGACATGTGGGCCTTATTCATCACACAAATCCTCGTTGTGGCCTCTGCGTTCCCCATATTAGAGCGGAAATAGGCCTAGGCAATGTTGCTGCGCGGAACCCGGGACCTGTGAGAGAGTGTAGTTGTTGTGGCCAAAGCTTGGCGCCTGGAGGTTTGCTTCGTGCGGTGCCTGGTATCGTGTGGGAGGCTTGGTCGACCGAGGTGGATATGCCCCCACGACTATTCTTGCTCGACCCCGATGTTGATAAGATGATGCTTTTTTGCCCTGGTCGTGCTTCACACTCACACAAAACCCACACACGACCCATCCTAGGCGGCCCTGTAGGAGAGCCCCTGGTGGACAACGACGACGACAACCAGGAGCGCCTAGCTCTGAGGCGACAAGCAACGGAAGCGAAGAGGCGTCTGCCCCGCTCCTCAACCGCGCCTGCGCTGTGGGGAAAACCAACCCGCCAACACCACAAGTTCTACTAGCCGGTATAGTCTTGGCTCACAAACTTCAGTTTCTGCTTGGCGCGCTTGCGTTGACGCGGGATCTGAGCAGCCTTTTTTCGACACACCCACACGATACTGACCGCGCTCCTCGCTATCGGCATTTCCTTCCAGCGCTGCCACACCTCATTAAGCCATGGCGGACAAACGCAAGCTGCAGACGGAGATCGACCGTACCTTAAAAAAGGTGGACGAGGGCGTGGACCTCTTTGACGAGATCTGGGCCAAGGTCTATTCGGCCCGCGATCCGAACCACAAGGAGAAATACGAGCAAGACCTGAAAAAGGAGATAAAGAAGCTGCAACGCCACCGCGACCAAATCAAAACATGGCTGGGCCAAAACGACATCAAGGATAAGAAGAATCTGACGGAGGCCCGAAAATTGATTGAGACGAAGATGGAGGAGTTTAAAGTCTGCGAGAAGGAGGCAAAGTGCAAGATGTTTTCCAAGGAGGGCTTGGCACGGGAACAGAAAATGGATCCGAGAGAAATAGCGAAGAACAAGTCAAGGGAGTGGTTGGACAATGCCATCAACAACCTGAATACTCAGATTGAGAGTTTTGATGCTGATATCGAGAAGCTATCGGCAGGGAGAGGGAAGAGTAAGAACAAGGAAGAGATCGCGGGCTTGGAAGAGAGTTTGATTGGGCATAGACAGCATGTGACAAAGCTGGAGCAGATCATTCGGTTGTTGGACAACGATTTGAGGGAGCCGGATGTAATTGATGAGCTGAGGGATGATGTGGAGTACTTCGTTGAGGGGAACCAGGATGGGACTTACCAAAGTAGCTATGGGGATGAAATGGAAATTTATGACCCGTTGGATTTAGACGAGGCGCCGATCCAGATCAACGATTTGCTAGGTAATGCTGGGCCGAAGAAGAGCCCCAGGGACGGGGACGAGGGTGACGGAGGGGAGGGCGGAGGTGGGGGAGGAGGGGGGGATGAGGAGGATGCCGACAAGTCGGCGAGTAGCACGAAGACAGCGGGATCGACCAGCGCTGGTGTGAAAGAGAAGAAAGGAGGAGTGGCTGCGGGGGGTGCGGGTACGGCTGGGACAGGAGGAGGAGTAACAGAGGGTCTGAAGGGGATCGGGCGGCCAGGAAAAGCTCAACCTCCAAATCCTAGCCCGGCGCGGACAGCGAACGCGTCGTCAGCAGCGACAAGAGGAGCAGCAGCCGGAGCAGCAGCAGGAGGGGGAGGGGTGAAGGTGACGCCGGAAAAACCCCTGGTGGTACCACGACCGATGGCTGCGGCGGTCATGGCGGGAATGGTGGGTAAGCCGACTGCGGCGCAGGCGTTGAAGAGCACGTTAGCAGCAGCTGTGGTTGCTGGTGCGCGAGGAGGAGGGGATGGAGGCGCGACGACTTCGACAGCTGCGGATGTTTTGAGAGAAAAGTCGGCGCAAGCTCCGGGACTGGCACAGGCGCAACAGCAGCAGCGGGCGACGGCGCAACGGCAGCAACAGGCGCTAGCAGCGCAGCAGCAGCAGGTGGTGGAGCAGCAGGCAGCGCAGCAGAAGTCGTTGCTGGAGAGGCAGAAGAATCTCCAGCAGCAGCAGCAGCAGCAGCAGCAGCAGCAGCAACAACCACATACGGCAGCACAAGCATCGGTGCCAACTGCCACCACCACTGGGGCCCCATTTAAGGGTGCTGCTGCTGCTTCTCATGCCGCCCAACAGCAACCCAACCCGCCCACCTTTTCTCCTACTCCCCAGCAGCAGCAGCAGCAGCAGCAGCAGCAGCAGCAGCCACCGCCATTGCGCCCTCCGCAAGGATCACCACCACTGGCATCGATCGTCGGAGGTGGTGGGCAGCAGCATCAAGTTTCCGGGAAGGGGGATCAGCAACAGCATACCATGCAGCAACAGCAACGACAGCATCAGCAACAAGCTATTCTCCAACAGCAACAGCAACAGCAGCAACTTGTTCAGCAGCAACAGCACAAGCAGCAGCAGCAGCAGCAAGTATTTGGTGCCGGTGGTGGCATCGTACCAGGGATGGACGGGAGCACCAATGCGGCCACCACCGCAGGGGGAGGAGGAGCAGAAGATGGAGGCATGGACCCTGCTACTGCTGCGGCCTTCGCCAACAATTCTCTGCGGATCGGGCCCGAGACCCTGCAAATGCAGATGAATTACCTCAATCGTGCCATGCTCTATATCCCCACGCAACACGATGCTGAGCGGCCAAAGCAATACTTCCCCCGAAATCCTTACCCGGTCCACGCCGCCTTCCCCCTCGCTCCTGCCCCCACTTTTGAATCACCCTCGATTTTCGAGAAACTTGGCCCGGACACGCTCTTCTTCATTTTTTACTACCAGCAGGGGACGTACCAACAGTATCTCGCTGCCAAGGAGTTAAAGAAGCAGTCGTGGCGTTATCACAAGAAGTACATGACCTGGTTTCAGCGGCATGAGGAGCCGCAAGTGACGACGGACGAATATGAGCAGGGGACGTACGTCTACTTTGATTGTGAGTCGGGCTGGTGTACAAGGATCAAGCAGGCGTTCCGATTTGATTACTCGGCGCTGGAAAACGATGAGCCGGGAGGGGAAAATTAGGTGTGATGGGGGAGCGAGCGGGCGACAGGAGAGGGATGGAAGGAAGAGAAGGGAGGGGTCAAATATCAAGAATCGGAGAAAAGGGTTAAGGGATTAGAAAGAAGAGCACCATAAAGAAAGATTATATGAAGAAAAAGGCCGACATCATCGAGACTTTTTTTTCTTGTTACGTCGTTTCAATATGCGTGTTCCTCCTTCAGCAACTCCACGAGCATGGAGGTTGGAGGTTTGTGGCTTGCCACTGAAGGCAGCTTATAGATTGTGTGAAAGAGGAAGGTATGCTGCAGTAACTCAAAAAAACGACCTCCGTACCCGAAGAGTTAGTATTGCAGCCTGCGGACCTGCACAATCTTCCCGAACAAGCACAAGCATGGGCCAGCCGTTAGCGTATGAAGCGAGATGAATCTCCGCAACTTGGCTTGCTGAAGGCTTGACAAGACTCACACAAAATACTTAGCTACGCCAAGAGTACATGTAAGCCATTCAGCAGAAGTACATTGACCTCAAGTCATCTTAATTACAAATTATGTAGGAGCTTTGTTGTCGCCCTTGACGACCTTGTAGGAGCCTCCTCTGTGGTCACGAATAAGTTCGGACCATTTGTGCCGAGCAGCACAGGTGACAAAAACCTCAATTTCTGTGCCTGCCTACACCTCTGTTGCTCGAACACATCGAAGGCTTTGTGCACTTCCAAGGCTTGTGCACTTTCCTGGTACAATTGTGCTGTCGCAGATTGCAGTCAAATTGTGCGTGTGCTACGTGTGAATCCGCAGGTTTCCAGGAATCCTCCCAGAGCCTCCGGTGGGCGAACGCCCGTGCCACCATCATGCGCGACATTATTCTGTGATTGGTTTGCTTTGTCTCATTTCAGTTGCCACACATGCTAACATCCCACTCTCTACGTCTGCTCTTCCATCTATTTCTCCTGTCCCCCATGCATATTCCAGGATGTCTCCCGTTGCGGAAGATGAGCAGGCTTCAATTAAGAACTCAAAGGAAGATGCCAACACTAACGCCGTAGCTATCCACGACCTTGACTACGACGTCCCCCCAGAGGAGCTTACACCAATCTCCGCAATATACTATGTCTCACCCGGCGGGCGCGGACTGTCGGAGAAGGAGTTCTTCTCCTCCGATCCGGACGCTAGCAGTGATGATGATGAGTGTACCGGGCAAAATAGCCCCAGTGTCCTCAAGGAAAATGTATCAGCACCCCCTGAAAGATTCTCGCAGCGTCTCGCCACCATTTTGGTTGCAGGTGCAGGTTTCTTGGCCGACTCCTACGACCTTTTCGTCATCAATATTGTCTTGATTATGATGAAGCAAAACGAGAGCTACGGCCCCTTGACACCGGACGTGCAGACCCAATGCTCGTTTATGGCCATCATTGGTGCCGCCGTAGGCCAGCTTCTTTTCGGTTTTCTTGGGGATCAATACGGGCGTCGTCGCATGTTCCTCCTTACGGCCATCCTGACCATTTTAGGGAATATTTTGCAAGCAAGCGCTCAACCGCGCGAGCGCTTGGGGATATATCAACAGATGATGCTGTTTAGGTTTATCATGGGCATTGGGGTAGGGGGCGAATACCCGACCGCCAGCATCATTACGAGCGAGAATTCCTCTAATTGGACCCGGGGACGGAACCTGGCCGCTGTCTTTTCTATGCAAGGCGTCGGTCGCTTGCTCTGCGCGGTGATCCTTCTCATCTGTGCCCACACCATCGAGGACACAAACATACAGTGGCGAGTAGCAGTGATTGTAGGGGCCTTACCAATGATGATTGCCGTGTTTTATCGATGGCTTCCTGAGACGGCCATCTTCCGCGAACAAGTCCAAGCCCGGTACCCGAATATGCGCGAGCGTTTTAAGGTCATCTGGAGGACCGTGTGGGAGAACCGTCGAGCTCTTACGGGCACCGCTGGTTCTTGGTTTATTTTGGATATGTTGTTTTATGGCAATTCTCTTTTCTCGGCCGACGTGACGGCAAGGATAGGCTTGGAGGATAGCATCAGAGGGCTCACTGTCCAGAACCTTATCATTCAATCCATGGCCATGCCCGGCTATATTCTCGCTGTCCTCTTTATCGACTACATCGGCAAGAAACGTTTGCAGCTGATAGGGTTCTTTGGGGAGGGAGTGATTTTTGCGGTCATGGCTGTGTTTCATTCCCGGCTTAAGCGGACTCCGCAAGTATTTTTGGTCATGTATGCCCTTACTTTCCTCTTTGATAATTTTGGGGCCAATACTTCGACTTTCGTCATTCCTGCTGTAATTTACCCCACGGAAGCCCGCTCGACCTGCCATGGGATCTCGGCGGCGTTTGGGAAAGCAGGGGCGGTGGTAGGTGCGAGTGTATTTCTGAATATAGTGACAATGCACTGTCCCAATCACGTGTGCAGCGAGGACGTGGATTCGGCGTTGGTAGACAGGGGTATCAAGACCGTGTTTTATTGGTATGTAATATTTGACGGGGTCGTGAGAATTTCGCTAACTTTCTTTTGAATGGTAGATCCTCCATTAATTGCGTATCTATAATTCGAAGTAAAGCATGTTTCCTGATCCCTCCCCATTTCCCTCCCTGCTCTTATTGTTTCCACCAGGTGCGCCATGCTCTCCCTTGTCGGCTTTCTGTGGACATGCGTCTTGGTCCACGATAAACGCCACAGGTCGCTTGATTGCAACGGGCCGCTGCAAGCGCCGGCCACTTCTCCCGAGTATCAAATGACTTGAGCGGCAGCAGATGCGAATAATTAAAGAATGGAGGAAATGTGAATACAAAGATGAAAGGGGAATAGAGCATAAACATGGTTCCCCGCAAGATCCGGGCACGACAAACAGCAGCAGCAAAGAATGAAAACAAACAATCGCAGGAGAGGAAGGAACAAATATGTTGCAATATAGCAGACGCAAAGTCGAAGATCGGAGCCAGTAAGTGAATTGTATCGGTGACATATTCGTGTCCTCAGTGCTCAAAAACACCGCAGCTTTCTCGTCTTTTTTCAAATCCTTCCTCCCTCCTCCTCTATCTTTCCCTCCCCTCTGTCCATCAATGGCGGCCTCCACATCATATACATGAACAAACCTACAAACGGCACCACCTTGGCCACCGACGGTACAAGAATCTCCCCCAATGACCCGCTTTCTTTTGCTCCCGTCCTCCTCATCATATCATCATCCACTAACCAACCCTGAAACACCCAAAATAAGACCGCCTCCACACAAAAAGCAAACATCAGTCTATCCGTCGATGCCATCTCTATTAGACTCGCCCATCTCGCACTCAATCCTCCAAACTCCGGGCGCGCGAAGAACCCCCACCACACACTATACAAGCCCGCGAGCCCATAAACCGCTAATAGCTTCTTCGCTTCTCCCAGCTGTAACTCAACTTGGGGCACGTCCTCCTTCCTAACGCACGTTTCGTCTTTCTTGTGCAATGGACGAAGGACAAGATAAGGAAGGAACGCAGTGTTGGTCAGTGCCAAGCCAGCTGCCGCGAAAGGCAAGAAGAAGTTGACGTTGCTGCTCCTGCTGCCTGCCTTCCGTCCATCCACCAGAAAGCCGCTTAATAAAGCCGCGTATGCCAGCAGCAGATTAAATACCCCTTCCATTACAGGAGAAAATTTCGGGGCAATGCTGGGGAGGAGAGTAGGGAGGATGCAGAAGTAGTTGAGAGTCAACCCCCCCACTTGCTTGAGGACCGCTGGGTCGAGCATGTTGGGTACGGGCCCCGGGGCGAATGGCGAAATGAAGACGTACCCTACAAATGAAATGAGTGTGATGAGAGGTATTATGCGCTGGATAGGCTGTTGAATGATTTTTTCCTTGAGGCTGGCCAGGCTGACTTCGGCGGCCCACTCGGTGAGGGCGGAGGGGGGAGGGGAAGAGGGAGGAGCACTAGGACGCAATACATCTTTCATTTGGAGCCTGCCGGAGGAGCGGTTGTTGTCGTTGTTGCTGCTGAACAAGGCCAAGGCAAGTTTTCGGCTGCCTTGCTGGGCGCGGATCGGTTGGTGCACGGCGCTCTTGTGGAAGGCATCGGTTCTGGAGACATGAAAGCATGGGGGATGAGTAGAGGAGGTTGTGGCAGCGGCAACAAGGACGACTAGCAATAAGGTCATGGCATTGCTGCGGGCTTGGAACCTCAAGGTCCTCATGCTGTATTTCTGGAAAAGCCTGTGGCCGTGTTTGGATGGACAATGAGGAAGAATGAGAGGCACACAGGGCAAACACATGGTAAGATGTGTGGGACATGGACTTGAAGCTGGTTTTTATTCGCCGACACCTTACCCCCCAGACCTCGCTAGAACCAAGAAGAAGAATGACAAGAAACTTGCGTCAAAACTTGGTATATTCTTATGGTACATTTCATTATTTCTTTTGCACAATCTTCCAGCCGAACCCTTACCCTTCCCGCTCTCCCTCAGCCGCGCTAAATGTGCCCGCTGCCATGAGTCCTTTCAAGTGCTCCGTCAACGCCTCCACGCCTTCTTTTGGATGCTGAAGCTGCCACTCAATCTGCGCTTCCATGACTTGCCCGACCATTGGTCCTTTTTGTAAGCGAAGAAGGGTGATGACGGCCTTCCCGTCCAGCAACGGCCGGAGTTTCCAGATCTGGTCCAAGCCCATGATCTCCAAGGCTTCGCGCGTACGTCGATACCGAGTCAAAACCTCCAAGAAGCTCGTCGTTACTGCCTTGAGTGTTGTAACTGCTGCTGATATTTCTAATTTCTCTTCAAACGTAATTGCGAGTTCCCGCGCACATGCCAAGTCCAGCCCCGTCCGCCACAACTCCTTCAGCTCTCGCAGTACCATACCCGCCTCCAGCCGCACCCGCTGCTCATTACTGTTTTCGCCGCCTTTTACTCCTCCTCCTCCTATTCCTGGATTATCTGCCTCCTGAACCGCCATCGTCGCTGCTGCTGCTGCTGCTGCTGCTGCTGCTGTTGTTGTCGTTGTTGCCATGCTGCGACTCAAGGCCTGCAACCTATCAAGCGTCCCCAAAAGCAGGGTCATGTCCTCAGCATCCTTCGCCCGGAGTTTCAATGCCTCCCGAATGAACCACTGAACGATCGGCACTCTCTTTTCTCTTTCGCTTTCTCTGCCCTTCTTCACAATCTTCTTCTCTTCCACGGTGTAGTGGCCAGCCCACGCTCTCAGCATGGCACTTAAAAAAAGCAATCGATGCTCCCGCCGAGGTCGTTTGTAGGCCTCTGACTCTCTTAATCCCTGCAATACCTTTGTCATCGTCGTTGCAAATTCGTCCTCTTTCTTATCATCTCCTTTCAAAAGTCCATCATCCTCCCGATACATCAACAACAAATTCACCATCCTCACTGTTCCCAACCCTTCCTCCGCCCATCCATCCCTCCCTCTCTCCGGTCTCAGCTGCACCTTCATCTCCTCAGGCAACCGAAACATCACGTCCGTCAACCCCAAAGAAACAAGCATTTCAAAAGCCAATGCCGGTCTGGCGTCTTTCCCCGACAACATCCCTTCCACTTCAATCCCGACTCGTTCTCGACTCACTTTTTCGTATAGTGCCTTCTGTAAATCCCCGTCCTTCGCCGCTTTTACTATATCGTCATCCAACGGCAAGGCAAATCGAGCCGCGAATCTAACGGCCCGTAACAATCGCAAAGGGTCGTCTAAGAACGTGGTCAATGCTGGCAAGGGCGTGCGAATCACACCTTCGGGGCTCAGCAAATCACTCAAGCCCTTCCCCGTTAAGTCCTCTACCTGGCCAGTCTGCAGATTGTAAAACAAAGCATTAATCGTGAAATCCCTTCGGTGTGCATCGTCGTGCGCAGACCCAAAAGCCATGTCGGGGATGCGGCTATCGGCACGATAAGTCTCGGTGCGGAGGTTGGTGAAATCGATCCAATGCCCTAGGACGAGGACGCGGGCGGTCTCCAAGTGCTTGGACTGGTCGGGGTTGGCTAGAATCACACCGATAGACCGCGTCTCAAATCCTTGCTGCTGGAGAAATGTGTTGAGGCTTTTGGCAAAGGATGCGCCCGACATGTTGTCGAGGGCCACGTCCACATCATCGCTTTCCTTGCCCAGCAGCTTGTCCCGGACCCACCCACCTGCCACGCGCAGCACGGTGCCTTTAGCTTCTTTCGCCACCGCCAGTTTTAAGAGATCGAACAGGTGGGCCTCGACAGCCGTGAGGGGGATGGTGGGTGGGACGACGGTTACGGTGGGTGGAGTGATCATAGTGCGAGGACGTTTGGCGGCCGAGGGCGATATGACGGGAGGAGGGTCGATACTGCTGCTGGTGCTGATCGTGGGAGCGGTGGTCCTGCTGCTACTCATGATGACCGCGACATTTTCCTTGCTGTTCGTGGGCTATATATGGTGGGATTTGGTGTGAGTGGATGGTCTGTGCGTGAATGTTACACGGGGGGACCTGAGACAATTCAGGCCTCAGGCCTTATTTTCCGTTACTGATCGAAAATCAAACTGCGTGCATCAAGCGTGCATCGCCTTCGGCGTTTCAACTTCTACCACCCATCCTCACACTGTTATGAAGGAATACGAATAAACCAAGGGGCCACGTTGCTCCCCTCAAAGATTTATCGAAATCTGCCTGTCTCACATACCTTCCCTTTCCCCCTTCTACCTTTCCAGGGACGCGCAGAGGCAGGTATGTCCAAGCCCGGCCGGGAGTTGCAAGCTACATACCACGGTGCCTTTCAAGACGTTTGATGCGCATTTCGCGGATGTGAAGGCCACCAGAAAAGGATGGAAATGGAGGAAAGGAGGAAGGCGAAACGGAAGGGCATGAAAGGATGATGGAAAGAGGAGGGAGGGAAGTGGGTGAGGAGGAGCAAGGGCGTGGGCCGCTGCAGTTCCGATAGAGGACTGGAGTATGTGTCTTGCTCCGTCTGGTCTACGAGGCATGGTTCTCGTCTTCTTTCACCATGTGCATAGCTTGATGAAGGGCTTCACGAGTAAAGCCGGCGGAGATATTGCTGCTCTTGTCGGAAGCGGAGCTGGTTGTGATGGCAGAGGGCGTGCCAATGCTGGTCCGGACGAGCGGGCTTTTCGACACAGGTGATTGAATAATAGAGATAATTAGGAGAGATCTATATCGATACTGGTGGACAGAGAATTGTGGTCTCATGTGCGCCGTCGAAGGTTTCTTTGAGCCGGTGTTTTTTATTATCATACATCACTCTCGGGGATGGAAATGTGGACGAACACCAGATTTGCCTCTGTGACATCCTTAAAGGTCAGATCTTGGCTGATCTCTAAGACGTGCTGGAGCACCATTGCTCCGATCTGAATGAAGGTGCTCTACTAGGAAGGAGGGAGCGGAGAGACAAAAAGAAAACAACCGAGAGGAAAACAAGAGAGCAACAAAGTCCAGCAGCAACCCCCGCCTTTTCGCAAAATCGTATCCTCTGCGCGGCTTGGTTTTACCTTCCCCGAGATTTCACAAACAAATACTTCTCTCCTATTCATAGGCAGACGCAGAATACACGTTTTACTCTACACGTGGATCGGTATGACCAACTGCTTTGGGTGCGATTGGCGGGAGCATTGCCACCGCTACGCAGGGTAAAATTGGCGGGGGCCCTAGGCATGCGCAGTAAAGGTAAAATATCAAGCAATCGAATGTAGCAGGTTTGTTAAGCGGATAACTTTTAAATGGTCTTGTGAAAGCTTATAGAGCATTCACGTAACTCTTTCTGCATTGAAGAGCAGCGACGTTGCTTCCTGTCCATTGTTTCGCACGACCGATATGTCATGACAAAATAAATCTTCAAAACGAGACAATGTTTCTGGAAACTCTTGTAGTAAGTTCTGTGGGGAGTGGATAGCATCTAATATGGCTTCCGCGACATCCTGCTTCAAAGACGCAACGGATCTCCGAGAGTCAGCGAGCCGTCAAGCAAGCATTTCCATCGTCCCACGCCCTCGCCTAGTCAGCAACCTCATCTCTGATCGCACGCATCACCCTTCACATAGGCGGGAGGAAAATCACCCCGATGTTTGCCTCTCGCGTCACTGCCGCCTCCACGGCCTCATCGTTCGCCCGCCATCTCATTGTCAGCCGCCGTCGCACCCGCTACTTTTCCACCGGGACGACATGGGACTACGACGTCCTCATTCTCGGCGGCGGCATCGTCGGCGCCTCCTTGGCCTGTCGATTGGCAGAAACTCTGGCCCGTTCGCGCGGCCTCAAGATCGGTTTGCTGGAGAGTCGTCCACCACCGCCCCTGGACAGCTGTCTAGCCCCCGACCGCCTCCCCGACCCCCGAGTTTATGCCTTGGCACCTTCAAGCGTGGCCTTCCTGAAATCCGTCGGCGCGTGGCAATTTATTGGAGACAGATGGCAGGAGTACCAGTACATGCAGGTGTGGGAGGGCGGGGCAAGTGGCTCCATCCGTTTTGATGCCTCCCAATCTACGGTCATGGGGGTGGGTAGCACCGGCACCAGCATCAGCCACGGGGACGAAAAGAATAAGAAGAAGCTAGGCACTATGGCCGAGAACAGCACTGTACAAGCCGCATTATTTCAACGGATGGAGGCACTACAAGCTGAAGGTTTGTTGGAGCTTTATTGCCCCGCACATGTTCAGAGTATGGCGTTCGACAACGCAGGCAGTGACCCCGCCGGGCCTGCGCGCATCACATGGCTGAATCAAGATGGTGAAAAGAAAGAAGTGACCACCCGCTTGCTGGTCGGTGCAGATGGAGCAGCCTCGCGGGTGAAGAAAGTCAGGGGTTTGCCGTCATGGGGATGGGATTATGGGCAACGGGCTTTGGTGGCCACGGTGTCGCTCGAGGACGCAAGTAGTGCAGCAGCCGCAACCGCACCAGCTGCACTGGAAGCGAGCCCATCGTCGCCTGACGACACAAAAACATTTAGGCCGCCATCAACGGCCTGGCAAATCTTCCTTCCAGAGGGCCCTCTAGCCTTGCTCCCTCTGTGGGGTTCATATCACTCAATAGTCTGGTCCACCACCCCCGCAGAAGCCGACAGACTCCAAGCCCTTTCCAAAGAAGATTTCCTCGCCGAACTTAACCTCAACCTCCAACACCCCGTCGGACTCCTTGATCCCCCTTCGCTCCCTTCTTTCCTTCCCTCCCCCCTTTCCAGGGCAATAGGCGGAGTACACCATCTACTCGAAAGCGTTGTAGTCAGCGCAGCACTCAACCAGGGATTTCACCTTCCCCCCCACGTCCACAAGCTCTGTGGCCCCCGTCTCTCCTTCGATTTGAGAGCAGAACATGCGACGGCGTACGTAGGACCGCGGGCGGTGTTGGTGGGGGATGCGGCTCACACCATCCACCCCATGGCGGGGCAGGGGCTGAACCTAGGCATTGCCGATGTGGTAGCTCTTGCGGAGCTGCTAGAGAGTGGGGTGGAGGAAGGGCAGGATCTGGGGAATGTGGGTTTTCTGAAAGGGTATGAGAGGGAGAGGCAGGTGGCGAATCTGGGGATGCTTGGAGGTCTGACGGCGTTGCATCAGTTGTATGGAAGGAGGGAGGGGGGGTGGAAGTGGATGAGGAATGTGGGATTGGGTGCACTCAATGGTCTAGGGCCCGTGAAGGCGAAAATAGCGGCGGTGGCGATGGGTAAGTAGTATGAGAGAGAAAATAAAGAGTAGACAAGGAGAGGAAGGATGCGTGTACATATATAATGGAAAGGAATTAAAGTTAAGACGCAAATTGCAGACAAAAAAGAGGAGAATATCTCCGTCTCTACCTCTGCATATTTTCTCCAATAGGCATTTCGTGTTGTGTACTTCTTATCCTGTCTTTGCAGTCTGTATTGGCACACACACACTCTCTCTACCCGTTGTCCTATCACATTTAAATTTGAGCTTTTCCCTCACGACCCATGATTTATTCCGCTTCCCTACCTACCTACTTCTCTAATACAGCTTGATTTGCTCATACTCATCACTCTGCTTCAATCGTTCCGCCGCCTCCTCCGCCTGGGCCTTCCTCACCGCCGCGTCTTTCGCCATCAACGTCAGGAAGGCATCCAATTCCTCCTTGGGCATCTTATACGGACTGTACGCCTCGCTAGGGAATGTACCCTCCTCCACGTCCTTCTTAAATGCTTCCAAACCCGATCGTATCGCATCCCCAAGCTGAGCATATCTCTTACAGAATCTCGGCACAAACGCTTCGTGGTGCGGATGGGAAGTCATGCCCAACATATCATGGTACACCAACACCTGCCCCGACGTGTGCGGCCCTGCTCCTATTCCAATGGTAGGGATCTCAAGGGCATTTGTGATGGCTTGCGCGACTGGGCCGGGGACACATTCAATTACCACCGCGAACGCCCCTGCGTCTTGCAAGGCCAACGCGTCATCCACCAGCCTCCGAGCCTTGACGGCCGTGCGGCCCTGAGCGCGGAACCCTCCCAGCACTGAGATGGCTTGGGGGGTAAGGCCGATATGTCCCATGACTGCTATTCCTCCCTTGACAATTTTCTGGACGATATTGGCCCGGTCTCGTCCGCCTTCGATTTTGACAGCGTCTGTGAAGCCTTCCTTGATAAAACGGAAGGCATTTGTCATGGCTAATTCTTCGGAAACTTCGTAAGAGCCAAAAGGCATATCACCTACAATAAGGGAGCGCTTTGCACCTCGAGCGACGGCTTTACAATGGTGAAGCATCTGTTCCATGTCGACGGGTTGGGTGGTGGGGTAGCCCAGCTCGACCATCGCTACCGAGTCACCGCACAAGACAATGTCGATCCCGGCCAGGTCCACGTGCAAGGCTGAAGGGTAGTCGTAAGCCGTAACCATGGAGATGGGCTGATGTTTTCGTTTCTTGTGTAACAGGTCAAGGACCGACATTTTTTTCATGGAGGCATTGCCCCCGTCCAAGGGAGAGCGGGCCGAGGCGCGCGGACTCCCGGCAGGAGGCACGCTATCAGAGGATGGAGCCGCAGCGGCAAATGAACGATTAAAGTGGACAGTGGGAAGAGCTGGTGTAGAGCGTGGTATTCTGATGGTGCTGCATAGGCTGCGACGGAGAGTGGGCCACATGGCTGCTTTGGATGGGCGGGTGGGAAAGCTGGAAGAACAAGTGCTTACGTTTGGCTTTGCAGCAAAGGCGGAAAACCCTGGTTTTTTTTGTGTGGATTTAATTAGAAACAAAGGTATTGAGAGTATGGTTTGGAGACACTCTGTTACCTGCAGTGGATATGCCTGCTTTACATTACCCCAAAATCCGATACTGCTGCTATGCCTGTAGCGTCGTAACATCATCAGCAGCGTCATCGAGTTATTGGTGAATCGACTCGCACATGCTCCAGTAGGTCGTCTCCAAAGCAAACACAGTGCACAAAAGCTTGGGCACATTTAACTCATGTGCCCTCCCCCCTCTTTTGAACCCTGTACAGGCAGGTCAAACGCTCCTGGTCCTTGCCTCTCCTCCTACAGCAAGCCCCGCTCCCTCTCCTCCGCCCCGGCGCGACCGTTCTCTTACGTCCCACTTCGACCATGCCTACCAAACGCTTCATGGCCGACCTTCTCGACGCGCTACCGAGCATTATCTCGTCCTCCTCGTCGTTCTACAAAGTAGAAGCCAGTGATGGCAAAGGTAAGACCAGCAGACCAGCAAATTCTTCCCCCTTCTCAGTCGAACAAAGAAGATCTGATGAGCTCCTTCCTCTGAAACCTACCACACCACCACCCTCGTAGACACGGTCAGTATGGTCTTTCTTGCTTTTCTAGTCAGTGGCATCACCTGGAAGCTCTGCCTGGCCGTGGATCGCGCTTTGAAAGTCCGTCGGATGAACATGCCTGTCGTCCCCGGCGGCCTGCCCTTCCTTGGACAAGTCCTCGAACTAATCCGCATGCCCCCGTGGGATTTAATGGTCCAATGGATGAAGAAGCTTGGTCCTATTTACAGATTCACTCTCTTTGGGGAGAGCTGCGTGGTGGTGGCTGACCCGGCATTGCTCCGGGAGGTACTCCAAACGAGTATGAAGGCATTTCAGAAGGACCTGGACTTCACCTATAAACCCTTCATGCCTCTCCTGGGCACGGGCCTCGTCACGTCAGAAGGCCAGCTCTGGTACACCCAACGAGCCATGGTCTCGGCTGTCTTTCGCATTGAAATTTTGGAGATTATCCCTCACATTGCGAAGCGCGCCGTGGAACGCATGTGCAGCAAGCTGGAGGAAGTGCGAGGCACAGGTACCCCTATTGAGATTGGGGAAATGTTCCGCCACCTCACCTTACAAGTCATCGCCGAAGCCATCCTCAGCCTCTCCCCCGAGGAATCTGATAAGACCTTCGCCAAAATGTACCTACCGATCGTGACGGAAGGCAACCTAAGGACGTGGTATCCTTATCGCGCCTATCTCCCTACTCCTGCCAACTTTGCCTTCCACCGACATGTGAAGGTCCTCAACGACTACATCACCAGCATCATCGAGAAGCGATGGACTATTCGACAGCTCGAGAGCAAGCTTTCTATCCCAACGAACAAACGGCAACAAGATATTCTCGATCGTATTTTGAGTGGGGTCGATACCCATACCTGGTCTCCCTCGGTAGTTCGTCAGATCCGCGACGAGATTAAAACGTTTATTCTGGCAGGACACGAGACGTCCGCCTCAATGCTGACATGGGCGTTGTATGAACTGACGCAAAGTGAAGAAATCACGAAGGAGGTCATGGGAGAGGCAGAGAGGGTTTTTGGTAAGGGGGCAACGGCCATGACGCCGTTGCCTGCAAGTGAGACGCTGGTGGGTTTGGCTTTCACGCAAAGTTGTCTGAAAGAGACATTGAGGAAGTATAGCGTGGTGCCGATCGTTACAAGGGAAACGGTGAGAGACGTGGGATTAGAAGGAGGGAAGTACCTGATTCCGAAGGGCACGAGGATGATGATATTGATTCAGGGCGTGCATCACAGGGCTGACATATGGCCTGCCCCTTTGGAGTTCACCCCTCAGAGATTCCAGGAGGCGATGCCGAAGCCGTTTACGTTCTTACCGTTCATCGATGGCCCACGGAATTGCTTAGGGCAGCATCTGGCCCTGTTGGAGACGAAGATTGTGCTGGCGACGTTGGTGCAACGGTTCCGGTTTGAGGCGGTAGAGGGGGAGGGAGGGAGGGAGGCTGGGAGGAAGCACCCGAGCATGGTGCCGGTCATTCCGGACGATCCAGGGTTGATGGTGTTGGTGACGTAGCGAGGGAGGAAGGGAGACAGGCATGGGAAAAATAATTGAAAGAAAGTATGCACACGATGTAGTCTTACAGCGAGGGGGGGGCGGGCGGCAGGGGCAAGAGTAGCAGCAGAGGGCAAGAAGAAAAGTTGACAAAGTAACGTCGTGACGAGATAGTTTGGTTCCAATTACCAAAAAAGCAACTTCAGACAAGCATGGAAAATATGCGCCTTACTTTGCTACTGGTTATCTTAGCTTTGTATTACCATGTCACAGTCCAAAGTACTTTCATACCTCCCTCCCTTCCTCCCTCCTTCCCTCCCTGCCCTCCTCCTCACACATCTGGAAACGGCCATAAGCCCCCCCACTGCGCTTTCCTCGCCGCCACGTATTTCCCAGGCACGGGCTTGGCCGCTTTTCTTGCCACAACAATCCGTTCTAATTTCCCTTGGGGCGAACACATGTCCAAATACACATGCCCCTTCTTCTTCTTTGGGTTTCTGATCAACCTCCCCCATCCACCCCGCTCCGGGTATGATCGGACGGCCACCTCCCAATCGCTATCCTTCGGTTGGTACGGAAAAGGGGAACTTTGTACCTTTAGTCCATGCGTTCCTTCCTCCCTCCTCTCCTTTCTTCCCTCCTCCCGACTATCCCCGTACCTCAACCGATGCAACGCGGCCAACCTGGCATCCCCCCTCTCCCACCCTCCCTCCCTGCCTTCCCTCCTCCCTCCAATTTTCTGCATTATCACATATGAGAAAGCCACGTCTTTGTACCCCAACCCCTGTTTGCCCGCCCCCCTTTGAATCCGCCCGATGGGCACCCGTTGGGAGAATCGACACCAATCGTTCCTTGATAGAGGGCAAGCTTTATCGTGAGCACACGGTCCCACCGTCCGAGCCCCTACCGCTGCAGCTCCTGCCCCCCCCCCCCCCTCCTCCTCCTCCTCCTCCTCCTCCTCTTGCCATAGGCAATGTTCCTCCTCTCTCAGCTGCACTGGAATTTTGCTGCTGCTGCTGCTGCTGCTGCTGGTGTTCCAACACAAATTTCCTCGCGCTCCTCACCAGCCTCGACCCCTCCGGTGACCCGTCCTCAACGAGGACCAGAAAACCGCGCTCCTCCGCCACCAGCTCCCACATCACCGTCACCGCCATTGCTCGGCTCGCCTCTGATGCTAATTCCGATAGCGTCCACGACGCAAACACCACATCGTACTTCGCCCCCATCTTCCCCGCTTGCCCCAACAAAGGTGGCAAGTGCCGATGCAACACCACTTTTCCACCCCCCAGTCCCTCTCCTCCCCCTTCCCTCCCTCCTTTTCCCACCAATAAATGCTCGCTAAGATCACGCATGGCACAACTGTGGTCCACTCCTTCCAATCGGTGGATATCCGGCCACACGGTCTGTGCAGCCAGCAAGCCGCTCCCAGGCCCGCACCCCACGTCCAGAAACGACCGAGGGGCCTCCCCAAGGGACGGGGAAGAAGGGAGGGAAGCGGCTGCGGCAACATCACGAAGCACGCGGAGGTTGATTGAGAAATTGGGGACGGCACGGGTGGAGAGATAGGCGAGAGCTTCGGGAGGGGAAGCTACTTTTCCCGTCCAGGTGGGGGTAAGCATTGTATAGCCCGCCTTGCCGCCCTCCCCTTCGATAGGTCCTTCCTCCTCGTCTTCTTCCCCATCTTCATCGTCGTCGTCCATGTCGTCATCTTCGAATGAGGAAATGTCGCTACTGTCGTCGCTTTTTGATGCTCGTGTGTTGCGACGGCCGCCATCATCCCACTCTCCCTCCTCGTCCTCCTCTTCACTCAACGCCCCGCCTCTCTTCTTTTGCAACCCCTTTTTCTTCTTCATGGCCGTGTCTTCTTCCACCGACCCTCGTCGATTCATTCGGCGGGCATGTAAGCGAATCTGCTTTCCTGATAACAACCTAGAAAGGTCGTTCATCCGCTCAATCCCGTCTTGGGGTGGAGCCGCAATGCGCCTCCTCCCATGCATCCACGCAGGGTCCAATAAGGCCTTGCCCAAAGCCGTTCGCTCTTCTTGAATGACAGCCTGATTATCATCTCCTTCTTCCTCCTCCTCGTCGTCCTCCTCTTCGATGGCATGCTGGAGGGCGGGCCGGGGATGGGTGCTGAAGGAGGCAGAGGAGAAAGAGGGGGATGACGATGGTGGTAACATCGAGCGGAGGTTGGCTAGAAGGCCAGGACGAAACCTATTCCGCAACTCAAGATACAGTGACATACTGCCACTTGTCCTAAGCGAGGTAGGGTTCAAAGATGGAGTGAGATGTATAGTTTGGAGTCTCGCCAGCTCTCACTGTGGCACCTCTTCGTTCGCTCGCTGCTCTGCTGCTGTCATATCTCGTCCCGTCTTTTCCATTTGCTTACATCAGGGAGTCTCGCTCACAGGCCTTACAGTTTACTGGACCCTTCATTGAGCGCAGGATAACAACGGCTTGGTAAACACGTTGGTGCTCCAGTGGTGCTTGTTTGATGGGGGGGAAGTGATTTTTAACCTCCCCCCTCCCTCCCCTCCTTTGCTTCCCTCCCTCCACTCTAGCCCCTGTATTTCTGTAGATTTCAGGGTCTGACCGAAGATACGACAATATCTGAGGAACAGAGGCATCTGCATGAGTTTGCTTACCCATATTTCGAATTCTTCCCGCTTTCCGCCCTGTCCCCAACAGCAGGAAAGGAAAATGCTCGCAGCTAAAATCCGCCGGGTGGCTGGGACCGCTATCACCAAAACTACTACCGCCGCAGCAGCAAGCGCTTTAACAAGAAAACCACGATTAGTATACTTCCATGGTACCACGGCTGTGGCGCACGGCAGTGGCAAGGATCTGAATGACGCGCCGCGCATTACATTGCATTGGATCGGCAAGAAAGGGGAGGAGTTCAGCACGGACGGGATCGTGGGCGAAAGCATCCTGGACGCGGCGCACCGGCATGAAGTGGAGTTGGAAGGGGCGTGCGAAGGTGTGTGTGCATGTTCAACATGCCACGTAATTTTGGAAGACCCTGTATTTGAGAAGCTGGAAGACCCATCGGAGGAGGAAGAGGATATGCTAGATCAGGCGTTTGGGCTCACTCCTACGTCGCGGCTAGGGTGTCAGGTGGAATTGACTCAAGTCCTGGATGGCATAAGGATTAAACTACCAACTGCGACGCGTAATTTCTATATTGATGGGCATGTGCCGAAGCCACATTAGATCTCGACGCTTCGTTTGTTGTTGGAGGAGGGGTGGGGGGCAGGGAAAAGGCAATGTCAAGACTGAAGAAACATAGATAAATGTGGTAAAAAAATGTCAGAAATCAAATATGCATGCAGATTTATCTTTCAATTGTTGTCTTATTATTTTAATTTTTTTCTTCTCCTTTTCGTTGTACATGTACTCTTCTCTGTTCTGATTGAGGACTTTATGGGGCGTTTCTTTATACTGACGCTGCTGCTGCTGGTGATGATTTTGCTCTCATTTTTCATTTCCTCTTCCATACACCTTTTTCGTGCCTATACACATCAAGCGTAAAAAGTGCTGTACTACTGACAGCTGGTTTACTGTCCTCTATTCTGCGCAACCTTCAACACCAACACCCACCTAGCAACCACAACAATGCAGAGCATGACCTTATCCGTTATACTTCTCTCCTTGCACCCTCCTTCAATCTGTCCTTCTTCTAACCTACGACAGCTCAAATCCTGCTCCGGCCGAGATGGCATACAGCAATTTCTCTCTTAACATTTCCGGTGTGCTGTACGCGGGCAGCTTCAACAAATTCATACACGTCGCCGAGGAGGGTAATCGATCCCCTCCCTCTGCTGTCAAGGGCACCCGCTGAATACACATAGGTGGATTCAAACACTGGAAGCCCAGCAATGGCTGGCGTGAACACGAGGTGACAAACATCAAGAACGCACTCTGCTCGTCCGGGGTGTAGCTGCGCAGCGCCTCCCAGAACCACTGAATGATGGGCTGAGTTGGATGATACCCACCTGAATAACGCGTGTGGGCCCGTAAATTCTCGATGTCAATCGCTCGTTTTTCCCCCGTCAACAGGATTTGGAGTTCCTCCGCCCCAAACATCCGGAGCCAGGGCATGGGGATCAAGTCGCGAAACCCTCGCAGGAAAGCTTGGACTTGGGCGTTGATCTCGATATTGAGCTTGTAATTGGCGACTAGCTGTATGTACCGAAACACATTCTCATTCGTCACTGCCACGTGCTTCCCCCCTGGAACCAGCTCCACTGCTGCCTCATCCGTGGGTAGCAGTCTCTCCTCATCCTCCACCACCACCTCAAAATTCAAGGCCAAATCCCTTACATCCATCCCTTCTCCGTCCCCCTCCTTCCCTCCCTTACCCCCCCGGGCCAACCTTTTCAAAGACATCAAGTGCCTGTACAATTCCGGATCACGGCTAAACAAATCGTCCGTCTCATTCATTTTCCCCCCTACCCGCTGCAAGAAAAACAAGGCGAATTGCGGCTCCACCAATATGGACTCGTACAACGCCTTCGCCAACACCCTTCCAAGGAAAGCGAAGTGCTGATAGTGTTCATCCCCCACCACCAATTTCGACAGTGGATTGGGGTAGAGAAGGTGATCTGGTGTCACACGAAACAAGGCATACTGGGGGTCAAACGCTCGCCTGGTCAAAGCGTCGATAAACTCCTTAAACACCCCCCCTCCATCAATCCCCGCCTCCTCCGTCCCCAGGTCGCTCACAAACGTCACCTGCACTCGTCCTCTCAACCCTTTGCCCAAGTGATTCATGCCGACAAAAGCATCTTCGTAGATATGTGCACGACGAACTCTGATTCGATGCCCGTACAGGTGGGCGTCGTCCTGTGCTTGACGCTTGTCGGAAGCAAGGAGTTTTTGAAAGATTTGGACACGTTGCGCGAAGGGAAGCACTTGAGGAATGCGTGTTAGGATGGGATAGAGGCGCTTGGAGGTATCGAAAAGGGTTTCAATTGAGGAGGAGCCTTCTTCTTCTTCTTGTTGCTGTTGATGGTGGTAATGATGATGGTCAGAGGCATTTTCCCCCGCAGAGAGCTCTTGATCGAGCTCGTGTTGGGTGATAGGAGGCCAGTGCCACAAGGCAGGATCTGAGCTATTTTTTTCTGCACGAGCAGCAGCATCATTTCCACGACCGCCATCAGCAGCGGCAGCAGAAGTAGGGGTAGAACCAGAACGCTCCGTCCCTCCTCCTCCTCCTCCTGCTGCTGCTGCTGCTCCTGCAACTGCTGCCGCTGGCACTGTTGTAGGATCGGCGGGGAAGGGTCGGCGGCTGTGACGTTGATATAGCTGGTTGAACAACTCAGTGGCTGCGCGAGTGAGCTGCAGTCCCTCCAGGGGAGGGAGCAAGGAGGAGGAGGAGGCAGTCACCAGCTGATTGGGATCCACCCAATACATCTGAAAAAGAAGGCCTTTGAGAGCCTCGACGAGGAGAAGAACGTGAGGGAGGGCGAGGGGCATCTGGCGGTTATAGAACTCTTCGTCGTCCAATGCCATCAACTGATGCGAGTACACAGAAAACAACAGGTGGAAAGCCGGGTGGTATCGTGCCAGAACATTGTCGTCATGCCCAGCCGCAAAGGCCCTCCTTCCCCCGCCCGCTGCCTGCACTTTGGGCAACAAATAAGCAACCCACAACCGTCTCACAAA
Source organism: Nannochloropsis oceanica (assembly GCA_004519485.1). Taxonomy (NCBI): domain Eukaryota; class Eustigmatophyceae; order Eustigmatales; family Monodopsidaceae; genus Nannochloropsis; species Nannochloropsis oceanica. The sequence goes on from CP038117.1 coordinate 173,882, forward strand.
CGGCTCGGCGCCACTTCCATGGTGATATGCCAACAGATTTAAAATCTGAGAAACCAACCCACTCATCCTCCCTCCCTCCCTCTCTCCCTGCCCTCCCCCTCGACCACCACTGGTGATTGAGGACGGCAAACTACTTTCCGCGTGAACCAACACGTGACTACAGAGCCGACACAATGACAACACTGCACCCTCCTCCTTTTCTCCCTCCCCCTTCCCCTCATTCAGCAAACGGTCAAACAGGCGTGGCAACTCCCTCCCCCCACACAAGTCCTTCAGAGCCCCCTGTGCGGCTGCTGCCATTGCAGCCTCATCTCCCGTCTGCGCCCTCTTTCCCGCCCTTGTCATCCGCATGGCCTTCCAAATCGCCTCCTCCAGCCCTTCCCCTCCTCCCAACCCACCAGGGACATCCCCTCCTCCCTCTCTCCCTCCTTCCCTTCCACTACTATCATCCATATCAAGCTCCATAATGTCCCCCTCCTCATCTTCCTCCCTCTCTCCATCCTCTCTCACCTCTCCCCCTCCTCCCTCAAGCGGCACCCGCCGCACACTAAACTCCAACGCTCGGACAAGCGCAGCCATACCCCCGCCGTCCTTTTCTCCCTCCTTCCCTCCTCCAAATACTCCTGACGAAGAATCCGGCCGTAGCAATTCCCTTGTCAAGTCCAGCAAGTTCCTCACAGCTGCCATCATCGCCACCTTGTCATGACCACTGCTGCCGCGGCGCTCTTCCCCTGCTTTGACCTCTCCTTGCAGCTGCAGAGGCTGTAAATGCTGCTGTTGCTGTAGCTGTTGGGATTTATCCCATGCCATTAACAGCCGCCAGAGGCCCCACGCCTTGTTTTGACGGAAGGAGAGGAGGAGGGAGGAGAAGGGGGAGGGATCCATCAGCAGCTTCGGGGTGGTAATGAGCGCTCTTGCCACAAGACCTCTTGCTAGTGTTTGGCGTTTGTGGAGGGAGGGGGGAAGGGAAAAGGAGACAGAAGGGGTCGGAAGGGGAAGGCCGGCAGCAGTGCACGCCAGGCGCCAAATGAGGGTTAAGGAATGCGATGGTGTTTGAGATGTGCTGCTGCTGGAAGAGGAAAATGAAGCCAATGACAGGAGTTCGCGGCGAAGGAGGGAGGGAAGACCCATGCTCCGGCGAAGCTGTGCTAAGAAAGGACTCATCACCATGCGCGGCAAGGGACTACTACAACCACTACTGCTACTACAACTAATGCTACTACTACTGCTACTACTACAACTATAATTATGAGTATTACTTCTACCTTCGCTACAACTACTGCTGCTACTGCTGCTGCTGCTCGTCCACCTTCCGCTTCTACTGCCATCTTCTTCGATCGCCAGGTGTAGCAATACTCGCCAGCATGTCTCTACCTCTCCCTCTTCCCCTGCTGACGGAATGTCAAGCAACGCCTCCACACACTCCAACATCGCCCCTTCCTCCCTCTCTTCTTTCCCATCCACATCAATCACCATCGCCTCAACCCGAGGGGCACTTCGCCCTCTCAATTCGTCGACACGATGCAAGCATAGCCTCACCAACCGCACAACCTCCGCTTCAAACAAAGCCGGTTGCACCCGTCGCCAGCTCTTATAATTCCACTCCTCATTCGCACTCCCGCACGAATCCACCATCAATGACGCCAATTTAAATAAACGCTGGCGATCTCCCTGTCGACTTGGGCTGTAAAACGAGAGGAGTTGTCCGACCAATGTCTCCATCAGGGCTTTAGGGGTAGGCATGGGACGCTTCGCCTTTCTCAAAATCCCCCGGAGGTTCCATAGGTCTGCCACACGCTTGTCAAACTCTGTAAGTTGGCCCGCCTTGTAAGCTGCAACAGCCCGTCGTGTTCTATGAAACCGCAGGATGGTCGTGGCCGCGGTACGCTTGGACTTGTCGGCGGCCCGGGCTTCGCGTTCCTTCCGAGCGCGATGCAGGAGCTCCGCCTTTTCCTCCTCCCGGCTCTTGCCTCGTAAGCTGATATTAGGCCGTCGCTTGGCAGAGCCTTCGAAATACATGGTGTGTCCTTCCTGTAGAGAGATGTGTACACATGTGGTGGTACGAAGGAGGCAAGAGAGGGTCAGTAAAGGGCAAATGATGAGGTGGCTTGAGGAGATGGGCTGCCTGGGAAATGGTGATGCTTGATATATGGAGCGAGATCTCGGACGCCGTTTCTGAATGTCAGCGAAGATGATGCATCCATCCTGACGCAGACGACCAAGCAAGACGGTCCCATCTTCCTGCATGCGTGTATGAGGTAGGGTACGTCATGAGATTGGCGTTGGCGTTGGCAGTGTGAGAAGCGAAGCCTCAAGTGAGTGAATGCTGATGTTTGTTGGTTTGGCCAGGTTTGGCTGGAGCCGCACCTTGAAGAAGACGGCACGTACGGGCCTTTCGAGTGGATGCCACGGCCTCTAAACGCTCGCACAGGGAAGCAAGGAAGCAGGATAAGGTTCCCGGTTAGCGGGAACACTAACAATCTCCTTGTAATACCAACATATGGCCACCACCGCACAACCACCGCGAGTGCATCGTCGTCACATTCACGAAGGAGAAGAAATACCGCTCAGGCCTGCCCAAACATGAAGGCCATGATCTGCGGAGCCAAGCTACGAAATGAGAACTTTTTCAAATGCACGCCATTCTCTTCCTGTCAAATTTACCAAACATAAACCCTACCCTCGCAATAAGTGGCCGTGGCCATCGAGGTTCTCGGCCAATCCTGCAAACGCTCTCATTCGTGTCAAATGAATCCTCACGCTGCTGTCTGAATCCGTTCATACTTGTATCGTCGCCCTCGATCTGCTTCAGACAGCTGGCAGTGTCCTGAAAGGACTGGCCGATGAGCTTGATGCCCCCGGCCTCTTCAACTTCCGGTTGCTCTCCGCTGCCCATCTTCTGTCTCTTACCACATCCACCCGCACAATCTTCCTTCCCCGTTCACAACCCCTCCTCGGGCAGCCCCCAGACTTGTCCCTGATGGCGCGGCTTGGAGTAGCGCGATGTTTATGATTGCTCAGTCACAAACGCCCAGCAGATCATTCATTCACTTAGACTAGAAGGAAATATTGCGTGACCTCAGGAACCGCTGCGGCCGTGAGAGGAGTCGAGCAGGGATAGATCCATGGTGTGTGAAGAGAAAACTAGGAATAGACTATGCAAAGCAAAGCAAATCAGGTGTTCTAAAGCAAATCCCAATTTAACACCGTGTTTTCTGGTCCATCTTTAGACCTCCTTTTCATGCTTTGCTTGTTCTCATTTTTTGCCGCTGCCCACCTTTCCCTTGCCCGCTCTCCCCCTCCTCACAGAAGCAGTAGCAAGCATTTTGGGCTTGCTATTGGAAAAGGCGACGAAAGGTACACGTTTCCGCTGGGTCGCCTTGCCGCTACTCTCACCCAGTGAGCGTGCAAAAGCTAGCACCTGTAAAAGGACGTAATAATGAAGAAAGAAGCCAATGTGTGGGTCAAGGAGAAGGCTGCTTGGTGCGTGTAGTGTTGGCAGCAAGTGGCCTTTTTTCCTGTACATACCTCAGGAGGCACGTCAGGCGCCTCGTCCGCTTGCTGCTGCACTGCACCCAGTGTGGCGACATGAATGTTACCGCTGTTGTTCAAATTTAAGGAACGTATGTGAGGCACCTATTTTTCTTTCATCGTAAAATATTGTGCAGCCCCCCCCCCTCCCTCACTCCCTCCCTCCCTCCCTTCCTCCTTCGTACACTTACAAGACACGCGGAGCCTTGAGCGCCTTCGGCTTCTGTCGCTCCGCTGCCTCGGCCTTCCGTCTGAATGTACGTCGCGTGATAGGAGTATACAATTAGTAAAGCACGTTCGTATGAGTGTGACCCCAGAAGTGAAAGTTCGATTTATCCTCCCATATTCGTGCATCCTTCCCTTCCCCTCCCTTCATCGACGTGCCTGGCCGACTCAATCACTCGCAACGCCTCATGGATCCGCCGTCGCTGCTCCGCCTGCTTGGCCAGCTGAACCGACTCCAAATAATCTGCCGACAAAGGGCCTGCCCCTGCCGACGACGTGACTTTGGATTTCTTACTGACCATTCCAGCGACCTTCTCGTCAGATTCTCCTTCGGCAGCAACCATGGCCAGCCCCTCCTCGCCCTCTTTTTCCTCCTCATCCTCCTCCTCCGCTTCCTCCCCTCTCTCTCGCTTCCCTTTCTTCTCCGCCCAATACAGTTCCTCACGCGCCTTGGCCTTGCGTGGCCGCTTCTTGCTCTTGCTCTTGCTGCTTGAGGTGGCGGCTGCATTACTTTCCTGCCTTTGGTCGTCGTCACGTACCACCTTGGACTAAATATGATGGGTGAATGGTGAGGATTAGAGTGTGTGCAAGGCGAGCGCATGACAATCCCTTGCCTACATCTAAAAGCCGTCTCACCGTGATCTTCGTCCTACCACACCTTACTTGCACGTACCTTCATCTCATCCGGCGCGTCATCGTCGTCGTCCACGTCAATGCCGGATGTCAGCGCGACGGCGGGTGGTGAGGGATGGGGTTGGGAAGTCGAGGAGGAGTTTTTCGTGCGTGTCGTCTTGGTCTTGGTGTTGCCTGTGTCCCTGGTAGCTTTCCCGCTGCTACTTATTGGTGTCACGGCCGTTGTGCCGCGTGTCCTTGCCGTCATGATCCTGTGGTTTAGGTGGTGTAAATGCGATTAAGGGGCGTAAGATATCAAGACGGTTAACACATATATATAGCTTGTTCTTTCTCATGGCAAACCCTCTCACACATCCTACAAACCAACAGACACACAGGCGTCTTCGAGACCCGCAGCATTGACAACAGTCTGTCGTCGCCCTCATCGTCGTCATCATGATGCTGGCCCGTGGTGGTGCTGCCGCGTCAAGCAAGCGCCTCCTCTCCTCAACCCGCATTGCCTTCCTCCTTCCTTCCAATGCCGCTGCCACCTCCCCCCGCATACTCGAACAACGCAGTAGCCTTCCCCTCGCCGCCCTGGCGGCAAATGGTACAAGCGTCTCACGACGTGCCTTGGCCTCCATGTCCCACAACAACTACCAGTTCTCGACGAGTAAGTCCAATTATCATCCCCGCCGCCTTGCCTTTCCCTTCCCCTCCTCACCCTTCCATCCTTTCCCACTCTACCTCGTTCAACATCACATCCATCCTTCTCTTTCACCATCAAACAAACAGTGTATGAAGATGTGTGGCCAATGGGAAGCACCAACACTATCCTAAACGTCTGCCCGCAGGGAGAGCGCTTCGTGGTGGAACGGTTCGGAAAGCTATTGGACATCAAGGAGTCAGGGTGGTTCCTCGGTACGTGGTTCTGGATGTTTGTTACCGTGGATCACACTTGAGTAATCCACTTCCCCTTTCTTCCGCTCTTCCTTTCAAGCATTTATTTTCCCCGAGAAAATCAACCACACTCATCCACCTCTCCCTTCTGCCCTCACACTCCCTCCTTCCTTCCTTCAGCCATTCCCTACGTCGACCGGATAGCTTACAGAATTGACATGCGCGAGCGGGCCATGGCGATCGCACCTCAACCTGCCATTACCAAAGACAATGTGTCTGTGGACGTGAGCGGTATACTCTACGTTCAGTTCGTCGATCCGGCACAAGCAGCCTACGGCTCGTTTAACCCGCTGTATGCCGTGCGGCAATGCGCGCAATCAGCAATGAGAGCGGCATTGGGCGAGTTGGAACTCGATGAGATTTTGCATGCCCGTAGTCGGTTAAACGAGATGATTCGAAAGAGCATCCAGGATGCGTGTACGGCGTGGGGAATGGATGTCAAGAGGTGGGTAGGTAGGGAGGAACGGAGGGAGGGAGGGAGGGAGGGAGGGAGGGAGGGAGGGGGGTCGGTCTAGGTCAATTTTCTTTGACCCTGTGTGATATCCTTGGATTTCACCCGGAGCTTTGATCTCTCCCTTCACCGTAGGTATGAAATAACCGAAATCCGACCGGACAAGACCATTACTCTGGCCATGGATAAACAAGCAGCCGCGGAGCGAAACCGACGGGAGATGGTCATCAAGGCAGAGGGAGAGAAACGAGCTCAGGAACTCAAATCCGAGGGGATCAAAATCAAGCTGACCAACGAATCAGAGGGTGAATTGATCAAGACTAAGAATGAGGCGGAGGCCCGAAAGCAGCAGTATATCTTGGAAGGGGAGGGGGAGGCGAAGGCGATTCGGTTGAAGGCGGAGGCATTCGCTGAGTCGATACGGGTGGTGGGCCAGAGCTTGGGGGGGGAGCAGGGGCAGGATGCAGCCCAGTTGCAGATAGCGAAAGACTATATCGGTATGTATGGCCTGATGGGGAGTCAGAGCCACACGATGGTCTTTTCGGAGCGTCCGGGGGATGTGAATGCCCTGTTCGCCCAGGCGGCCTTGGCGTTGCAGGCGGCTGGGAAGAGCTCGGTGAATGGGAATGCGCCGAGTCCTACGAGTGTTGTCCCCACGCCCGGGTATCTGGGCGAGCGGGGGTTTGGTGGCGGGGGGATGGGGAAGGGAGGAGGGAGAGCGCGGATGGGACCTGGAGCAGGGGAGGAGACGAATGAGAGTTAAGAATATGGACGGAGGGACAGAGGGAGGGAGGGAGGGATGTAGAGAGATGCGGTGGATGAGAGGGGTGATGGAGGTATACATACCTAAGAAAACGAGGAAGACACAGAGGACGGGAAGAAAATAGACAGTCATCGACTTTCCGCAGACAGACACGGCCGGCTTGGGAGACATGCGCTGTCACATCAAGCACTTTTTCATCCTGTGTCTTTCTTCTTTCCCGTTTTCTTTAGCTCTCTCTTCCTCTCTTTCGCGCATTCGTTTCTTCTTGATTAAGTTCCTCACTTCTTTCTCTCGTTCGAATCAAGCGTTCAGGACAAGGGAGGTCTCTTTTTTTGTTGTTGGAGTGTATGTACGTAGTGAGTGAACGGCGGAGGCAACTCCTATGCACAATTGTGTCCGTTCCCATCTCTTCCTTTCACCTAACGCATCCAACTTCTCTCTTTTCGTTCACCTTCACCTACATGCTGCCTCTTTTCTTTTAAGTCGTTGTTAAAAAAACACGCGCACCTGCACAAAAGTATATCCCCCGCATTCACAAGCCCACTTACACCTCCTCGACCTCCTCCTCCCTCTCCCCATCTTCCTCCTCCTCCTCCTCCTGCTCCCCTTCGCTAACGTCCAACGCTGGCGTCCTTTCTCCGCCGCTACCTCCACTGCTTCCACTCCCTCCCATCATCCCCATCAACAAGGATGAGCCCCCCCCGAAATTTGCCACCGCCTTTTCTACTGCAGTCTGAGGTTCTGCTGTTGGTGGTGATGTTGTTGCGGCTATTGGTGCTGTGGGTGGTGGTGGTGGAGGAGGAGGGGTAGGTATGTTTTTCTTCCCCGACGCTGGCGGTGCCCCCGCCGCAAACGGCGACGGCGAAGATGATAATGTCGGCGGCCTAAAGCCCTCCCTCCCTCCTTCCCTCCCTCCCCCGCCCCCCATCATCCCTCCCATCCCCGACAAAGGCCCTTGCAAAACATCCTCCCATGCCTGCATGAGCTCCTCACACATCTCCCCTTCTTTCCCCGCACCCCCATGGCTAATTTCCAGGCTCTGCGGATCCTCTGCAAACAACACAAAGGTGGTGCACACGCTGCTCTCCACCAACCCCGCCACCACCCCCGCCAAAGCCACGCCTATAAACGCTCCACTCACCCCCAAAATTGCGATATTCGCTTGACTCAACCCCCAATCCCTCCCATACAACCACCCAACCAACGCACACAACAAGCCGACGATCATCGTCCCGAGCGTCAATACTCCCTCAATCAACGTATCATTCACAAGAGCACTCACCCCCCGGGCCTTGAACAGCTCCGTGGTCGCCTTTCCCGCACTCATAAAATCCAGTCCGTAAAGTGCAACATACACAAGTGCATACCGATTGAACCACGCCAATGCCCGGTCAACCACTACGAGCACACAACTCAACATGGCCGTAATCGTGTTTGATTGCACCGTTCGCTGATTCGCCCTGTGCGCATTCAACAACACATGCCTCGTCGTCTGCACAATCGCCACTAGCAACGAACCCAAGCAAATGCTACCAAATGATGTGGTAATGGCCCTCCGAAAATGCGGCCCTACCGAGCTACTTGCTCGTTCACCCCCACTCACCCACCACGTTCCCACAGTCCCTGCCACGCAGCAATGACCCACATTTCGAATCACCGAACACCCCCACAGGAACCCAAGCAACAATACAACCAACCAACCCGCATACAGCTTGTACGTAAAACACACTCTTCCCTCCCACATCGTCACTGCCTCCGCACCACTCCCACAAACACACTTCATACATACCTCCCCCGCCGTCACGCACGTACTCGTAAAATTCGCGTTCGGCCCAAGCGTCTCGTACGTCGTGCATTGACTCATCGAATAAACGGTCCCCGAAACCGGGTCCTTTAGAGTTGTCAGATCTGCATTCGTCGCTGCGCCCACCAAGGCCAATGCCCACAGAACTCCCCAGCCAACCTGAAGCAGGAGAAGGCCCAGCCCCACCCCTAGAAGAGGAGTGCTATCCCACAACGCCCGACAAGCCACCTTTAAGTTTGCGGTCGCAAATGCCATGCGCCTTCGAAATTGTTGGAAATAAACCAATGCCGTAAGCGTTACAAGCAAGGTGATGACCCCCGCCCAGGGATTAGCACCCGCCAAGAACGCAGCGCTTCCGAACAGACCGAGGAGAGCCACTGCCATGAGCGTATAAGTCAAAAGGGCGGGGGCGCAGGTAACCATCAGTTGCATCCACAGCGCGGACAAGACCACACCCAACGTGCAAATGAGCATGAGGCCCGTAAAAAGCTTGAATCCCTCATAGGTCACGTGACGGGTACCGGGGTGGGTGGGATCCGCTATGTCGGAAGTGCCTTCATCAAGCATCACCACCGCGGGCGTCCGTCGATTCACCACTGCCTTGACACCAATCGTCAGCGCTAAAAGAGTCATCACGAAAGCAAAGACTCCAAAGACCACCCCGAACACATTGTCAAACCATAGCCGGCGGCGTCGCAATGTGGAAGGGATGTAGGACGCTCCCGCACCGCCATCGGTAGGTGTGTTAGATGACAGCAGCGGGGCCCCTAGGTCAGCGCTACGGCTGGCACCTACAGTGTTCCGGTCCAAAAGGACGTCCTCGTCGTCCATGGCAAGTGTTTTTTTTTTCTGTGGTGGGAGCTGTGAGAAGTTCGCGAGTGAGATGAAGGAGATCGTTCCGGAGGGGCTCGATGAAGCACTAAGGGTGGGCTTGGCCACGGGGAACAAATGTGCCACGTCGGGCATGGCCGCGTCTCCTCCTCCTTCTGATTAAGACGAGGGATGAGAAAGCCTATGGGTGTATCGCAGAATGTGGTGATTTGCAACTTGAGATAGGCATTGAAAGGCACTCGAAGGCAATGCCATCATAATCGCGGCCTCGCCCGAGGTGATTCAAGTCTGCCAGTGCGCAAGAATCAATGCCCCGCAACCAGAGGCCTAATTTACGCCCATATCACCGCCACCACTGCCATAGCCCACTCGATAGGCTCCATGTGCCCTCTGATTTATGCACCTCTCCCATTTCTTGTCCAACTCTCATACATGCAGAACTGCACGCCCACGCACGGAAGTACAATCCTCTCTCTTGGCACAACACGCCTACATCATAGCACAACATGCGGGCCTACCAACAAGTCGGCGGCCTGGGGACGCAGCAATTCAGGACTCCTACAGCTTATCGGCGGGGGAGCAGCAGTGCTGGAGGAGGCGGGGGGGGGCTTGGGGCAGGCAGTGGCTTGCTCGAGTACTTGAGAAGGGTGGTGGACCCAAACCAAATGGACTTTGACGCAGCCTTTGAGGACATTTTGATGCTCTGCTCCTCTCACCCACAACGGATGTACAAGATGGCGTCTTATAGGAAGCATACCAAGAACCATTGGGCTCGGGATGACCCCGCCTTGGCCGTTGTGCAAATCGCTTTCCTCGTCGCCTCCTCTCTCGCATACGCCCTCGCCTTTCATGTGCGTGGGGGGCCGGTACGGTACCTTTTGCTGGCGTTGCGTGCGATTATTTTTGATTGGTTGCTGGTGGGGTTGGTGGTAGCGACAGCCTGTCGATGGGTCGCGAATCGATACCTGTTGCAACAGCGGTCACATAGTGTGGAACAAGAGGTAGAATGGCGCTATGCTTTTGACATCCACTGCAATGCCTTTCTCCCATTCTTTCTCCTCACATCCGTTTTACATTACTTTTTCTTGCCCCTTCTTCTCCACCCCTCCCTCATGGCCCTGATTGCGTCGAACACCCTTTTTGCGATTGCGGTTTCTTTGTATTTCTATGTTACCCACCTCGGATATCGTGCCCTCCCCTTTCTCCACCGTACGGAGGTCTTTCTCTATCCCTCCTCCCTTGCAGTGGTCCTCTTTTTTTTATTTTTGGTGTTGGGAATGTTGGGGGAGCCGTATCGCTTTCAGGCGACTAGGTTGATGGCGCAGTTGTATTATCGTTGAGGGGGAGGAAGATGTAGAGGACGGAAGGGAGACTACGGTGCGTATATATGAAGCGGAGACCTTTTATGGTGTAACAAAAATGAAAGCAAAGATATCATTTAATGCGGTTTCTTTAATCCACAAGAAATGTGCTGGATAAGTGCGGAGCTACGGTGCCAACTTTCTTCGTTCTCGTTCTCCGTGTCAAATCTTTCTGTTTTTGGATTTTTTGCTTTAGGTGGTTATGTGGTTGCTCTTGTAGCAGCTGCTATGAGAATCATCGTTCTAAGTCTCTGCTGCTGCTCTCTTCCGCCTCTTCACTCAGTCATGCATCTTTTTGTACACCAGCTCGATCTTTCCCTCCCTCTCCCCTTTCTTCCTTTCGATGGGCATTGACGACCTGACGAACATGCGTGTCGATCTCACGTTCGGTATGCCACTACAGCGTCTCTTTCCATCTTACTTTCCATGCCTCCAGCCAAAACAATGCCGGAACACTCATCCCCTACACACACCTTCCTTTTATTCTTCTCGACATCACTCCCTCCCCCCCTCCCTAAAAGAAATTCAACGTCCGATCAGAATACCCGAAGGCCGCCTTATTCCGTTCGAACAAGTCTGTCAACTTCTCAATGTACAACGCATGGTATTTGTCAATGTCGGCCTGGCTTGGGTTAGCTACCCTGGGCAAATCTATCGGGTTACCTACGACAGCATTCAAAGGCGCGGCTCGCTCAGGAAGTAAGGGGAAGAACCAACGCCCCCAAGCCAAGAAGAGGGGGATCTTGAATTTTTTGAAGAGAGCGAGGCGGGTCTTGCGGCCCCAGGTGATGGTGTGGTAGAGGTTGGATTCCCCGAACAGATAGCCAATAGCAATGGTGTAGCCGTGTTGGAGGGCGTATTTGATGAAGCCTTTGCGTTCCAGGATGTAGATGTTTTCCTTCTGGTACTCCATGAGGAGAATTTCTTCTGAGCCACCAACCTGGGAGGGGAGGAGGGGCAGGGGAAAGGGAAAAGGCGGCGAATAAGGCGTGACACTTAAGAAGAAACGGCCCGCCTAAGCCTTAACTTATTCCCCATCTTCCTCTCACAACACATGCTTTTCTAGGCACGTACCAGAATCCCAAACGGCACCTGCCTCCCCAAGATGTCGTGCATCATCTCCTTTGACGCTGGTTCGGCACATCCGAAAAAGTATAGAAACGCCGAGATAAACGGAATCCGAAACAACAAAGGCTCCGCTACGCCCGTCGATTTGAGAGACATATCTTGATAGTGTGGAGGGAGGAATACCTCTGGTTTCTGCGCGTGGATCCGCCCGGCACCGTTGAGAAGGAAAGAGTGAGGCATGATGCCGTGGGGATGCATGGCCAACATGATAGGGCCGTTCACGTTGCGGCCTTTGAAGGAGTTTTCAACGTACATCGCTGCACCGCCCTGTGACAGTGAGAAAAGAGGAGGAAAAGAAAGGGACAAGGGAAGGGGGATGAGAGAAGGAGGAGGCACGGAGACACTCACATAAAGTTCCGCACGGGCATGACACGACAGGTCTACCATCACAATCATCACCCTGCCCATTCAAAAAAGGCATATAGTCTTTTCAACTCCCTTTCATCCTTCACCCCTACTCATCTTGCTTCATCACACAGCATCAATTCTAACAAACACCGTCGCATACCTCAAAATACCCAGCCATGTTTAGAATGAATCGGACGAATCCAGGCCAGGCCGGCACTGGCAACAAAAGCGGATAGAGCAAAGGGCCCAAGATCGAATAAAACGTCTTTTTGTATCCGTGCCAAAACAACCAAGTCATCCAAACGGGAGACAAGCCGCCGGCCAGCCAGGTTCCCCACGTGAACAAAATGGCTATCGTCCCCTTGATCAGCGTCCACCAATCCCCGCCATGCCCGAAGCGCGTGTAGCTGCCCTCGGGAAAAGAGCTCCAGTCTACCTCGGTCGGGGAGCGGGCCGGCCTCAGATTACTGGAGGGCGTCAGGGGTTCCTTGTGCTTGCTGCTTTTATTGCCTCCCTTGAGCTCCCGCAGCGGAGACGGTTTCTGCTTCAGCTTCGCCTGCTCTTGCTGCTCGATGATCCCACTGCCAAATAGACCCATGTTGGTCGCGGTGGTGCTATTATTGCTGCAGTGGCTACTGATGGTACCTGTGGGTGTTGGCTTTGGGTAGGGTTGTAATGCGGTTGTAATTCTTCAATAGTGAGTCTCTTTAAGAGCGGGCGTTGACGAAGAGGGCGGCGGTGGTGGCGGAAGCACAGGGAGCCCCACGAAGTCCAGCCTCAGTATTTTCGCCAGGCACATGTGCCAGAGGTCTGTCGAGGCGTAAGGGCAGGAGTATGGGGTTAAAATAAGTAGCAAGGGCAACAGTCGCACGCAGAAACACACCACAGCAGAATGAAAGCGGAAGCATGTGCTGGGCGAAATGGAAGTCCCGCGGGCCGCGCCGCGACGACGTTTGGCGATTTTGCGGGCTTGGACACGAGCACAAATGCATGCAAGTGTGCCTTTGTTGCGAGAATTTGCATGTGCACCGTCCTCTGCTGGCTCGCTGCCTTGTTGTTGACAAGCTCATAGGGATTTTTGGGCTGCGTCGGTTGGGGCCGTTGTTCCCTGCCGCAATCAATCCCGCAGGCTCGCCACACGGGCCGTCTCTCGAGGAGATGTGGTCCATCTCGCCTGGTTTGTGTTCTCACTCTCCCGACTCATTCCCCATCTATCCCACGCCACAGCCCTTGAATCATGCGCAGCACGCTGGGCTTAATGATGCTGCTTCTTCCTGCCTTGGCCTCGGCCTTCTCCGTGCCGCGCCTCATGCGCGCTGCCACCAACCCCCTGGCCATGGCCAACGCTGCTGCTGCCCGCCGCGGGCGCGTCTCCATGATGGCCACTGTCGCTCCACCTGGCGCGGCATCAGTCAAGCGCTTGAGCTTTCCGCAAGACGAATTGCTTAAGGACATTGATGTGTTTATCTTTGACTGCGACGGCGTGATTTGGCGTGGAGACTCCTTGATCGACAAGGTGCCCTCGGTCCTGGAGAAGCTCCGGGCCATGGGGAAGCGCATGTTTTTCGTGACCAACAACTCCACCAAGAGCCGCAAGGGCTACAAGAGCAAGTTTTCTTCGCTGGGACTGGACGTTAAAGATGAGGAAATTTTCTCGTCTTCATTTGCGGCGGCCGCATACTTGGAGCAGAAGAATTTCAAGGCGACGGGGAAGAAGGTCTACGTCATAGGCGAGGTCGGAATTGGGGAGGAGCTGGATTTGATCGGCGTGCCACACATCGGTGGGCCTGCAGATAAAGGCAAGACGATTGAGTTGACTCCTGGGTATGCTTTGGAGATCGACCATGATGTGGGCGCGGTGGTGGTGGGTTTTGATCGTCACTTTAATTACCACAAGATTCAGTATGCCCAGCTATGCATTAATGAGAATGGGGCGGAGTTCATCGCCACGAATATGGACGCAGTAACTCATTTGACGGATGCGCAGGAGTGGGCTGGCGCAGGATCGATGGTGGGGTGCATCAAGGGTTGTACGGGGAAGGAGCCCACGTTGGTTGGGAAGCCTAGTCCGTTAATGATTGATTACATCGTCTATAAGTACGAGATTCCCAAGGCAAAGATTTGCATGGTCGGGGATCGATTGGACACGGATATTCTGTTCGGGAAGGATAATGGACTGAAGACGGTATTGACCCTGAGTGGGGTTACCTCGGAAGAGAAGTTGCTGGGTGCGGCGAATAAAATCCATCCTGATTATTACGTGTCTTCGATTGCGGATTTCTTTCCGTAGAGGGGAAGAAGGATGGGATAGGGATAGGGTAGTGGTGGTGTGATTGTAAGTTGTGTCTTGGTGTATGTGTGGTATATGTGGTGGTTGTGGTGGTGATTGAAAGGGATCGAGAAAGCGAGAGGGGTTGTCTACAGTATTCTCAATGAGGCTGCAGGGGAAGGAGGAAGAGAGTGGGGAAAGAAACGACTGCGAAAAAAACGGCGGCACATGCTGTTGAGTTAATTTGTCTTTCTTCCATGCGTTGTTGTCGGTGACAATCATATAATTACTTTCTCTTTTCTTTTGTTCCATGCGTGGACTCAGAGCAGAATAAGCGTGCGAGGAAGTGACGGAGTACTTGGAGGCGTTGCCCGTTCGCCTTCAGTTCATAGTCAAAGCAACAACATGTTGAATGGCAGACAAGTCTCACCCTGTCACGAAACGAAAAACAAACTGCAGAGCGCATGAGGCGACTATCTCTCCTTTCATTCCCTTACATTTCTTTCCTAGTCTTTCATTCCTCTTCAATTGTCTAAGTAAGTTTATTGAGTCCGAGAAACGCTTAGGCAATTCGAACCGAAGGTAGTCTCCTTCATTCTCCTCCGCCGTACTTCTACCCCGCCCCTCGAGCCTCCAAGTTGTACTCAAACATACACCATTACAACCGAGAGAGGGGAGGCGGGAAAAGAGGATGCAGGCGCTACCAAAACTAGCCCCCACCTCTCTCGCATGCCATTACAAGGCCCGCGAAAAAGCGAAGGCTCCCCTCTGTGTGTGTCCCGAACTCCCCAAATTCTACTCGGATAAAACTCTGCTGTCTCGTAAGGTGGTGATTCTCAACTTCTCTACTTTCTACTAAGTCGCATGCGTCATCTTTTGTGTATTCAGACCATGACCATGTATTCTCTCGACCTTTTATCTCCTTCATATTGTTGATGTTTTCCCCCTGGTCCTTATGTCTCTTCCTACGAAGGGCTTGATTGGTGATAGTGGTTAGGGAAGGACCTTCATCGGTCTCTCGACTTGAATCCCTCCCTTTTTCTCGCTATATCTCTCTTCTATTCTTTTTTTTTTTTGCTTGAGCAATTCATGATACGAAATCGAAATATAAACCGCTTGTGTATGGCAAAAACGTGTGATACCCTTCCCCCCTCAAAACAAAGTAAGAACGATCACTCTCGCTAAAAAACACAAGGCATGCATCTCGTTTTTCATCTTCTCCTCCCCCCCTACACTATCCCTCCTTACGATTCTCCCAGGTAGAACCGCTTAATCCACCGTCTCCATGGCACTCTCGCCCTCTCCACCCTCCTCCAGCGGGGGCAAGTCATCCTCCTTCCCTGCCACATCTTCCTCCTCCACGTCCTCGTCGATGCTCAAGCCCAACTTAATCAGACGGTGAATGCGGGAGGCGAACGTGTTGGGGTCATCCAAGCTGAAGCCGGACGTCAACAAAGACGTGTCGTACAACAACCACGTCAGGTCCTTCAACGTCTTGTCCGTCTGGTTCGCTTCGGCCTTCTCCCTCAGGGCCTTAACAATGGGGTGCTTGGGGTTAATCTCCATCGTCTTCTTGCTGGTCATGTACGCAGACGTGCTCGAGTCCCGCAATGCCTGGGCCTTCATGATCCGCTCCATGTTCGCACTCCAGCCGTACTCCCCCGTTACCAGCACACAGGGCGAGTCCGCCAGTCGCGGAGACACTACCACCTTGTCCACCTTATCGTCCAAAACCTCCTTCATGAGCTTGCACAATCCCTCTGTCTTGGCCTTGAGCTCCTCAAACGCCTTCGCCTCCTCCTCGTCGTCCTCGTCGATCTTCAACCCCTCCTTGGTCACACACACCAACTTTTTCCCCTCATACTCCTTCAGCTGCTGAACGGCGTACTCGTCAATAGGGTCAGTCATGAATAACACCTCATATCCCTTCTTCTTCAGCCTCTCCAGGAACGGGCTGTTCTCCACCGCCCGCTTGCTCTCCCCCGTCACATAAAAGATACCTGGCTGCTTCTCCGGCATGCGCGCCAGGTAATCATCCAGGCCCGTCATCTCCTCCCCCGACTTGGTCGAGTGATAACGGAGGAGCTTCGCGAGCTTTGCCCGGTTGGTGCTATCCTCATGCACACCCAGCTTGATGTTCTTCGCGAACGCCTCGTAGAACTTCTTGTACTTCTCCGCGTCCTCCGCCAGCTCGTTGAAGAGCTCAATCGATTTCTTCACCAAATTCTTGCGGATGACCTTCAGGATCTTGTTCTGCTGCAGCGTCTCACGGGAGATGTTCAAGGGCAGGTCCTCCGAGTCGACCACACCCTTCACAAACTGAAGGTACTCCGGCATGAGCTCCTCGCAGTTGTCCATGATGAACACCCGACGGACGTACAGCTTGATGTTGTTGCACTTCCTCTTCGACCCGCCCTCAAACATGTCAAACGGCGCGCGCTTGGGCACAAACAGCACGGCCTTAAACTCCAACTGCCCCTCCACCGAGAAATGCTTTACGCACGCATGCTCCTCCCAGTCGTTTGTCAAGGATTTGTAGAACGCCGCGTACTCCTCCTGTGTGATCTCCTCGGGGTTGCGCATCCAGATCGGCTTCTGCTGGTTCAGGTGCACCCACTCGTGAGTCACCTCCTTAATCTTCTTGGTCTTCTTCTTCTTCTCTTTCTCGTCCTCCATGTCCATCTCCTCCACCTTGGGCTTCTCCTCCTCCCCCTCCTTCGCCACCTCTTCCTCCTCCTCGGCCTCATCGTCCGTCACCTCCTTCTCCGACGTCTTCTCCACGTATAACTTGATGGGGAAACCAATGAACTCACTGTGCTTCTTCACCAGGTCCTTAATTCGCCTCTCCTCAAGATACTCCTTCATGTCCTCCTTAAGGTGCAAGACAATCCTCGTGCCCCTGCCCAAGCTCTTTCCGCTCTCATCAGGCGTCACGGTGAAGCTGCCCCCCGCCTCCGACACCCAGGTGTATTGCTCGTCATCGTTATTCTTCGACGTCACCACCACCTTGTCGGCAACCAAGTACGAGGAGTAGAACCCCACACCAAACTGCCCAATCATCGAGATATCTGCACCGGCCTGCAATGCCTCCATGAACGCCTTCGTCCCAGACTTGGCGATCGTGCCAAGATTGTTAATGAGGTCTGCTTTGGTCATACCAATGCCCGTGTCCTCGATGGTCAAGGTCCCATTGGCCTTGTCGGGAATCAGACGGATCTCCAGCTCGGGCTCGGCGTCCAGCACGCTCTTATCCGTAAGGGACATGTAGCGGATCTTGTCCAAGGCATCGGAAGAGTTGCTGTTAGATAAAGGGGGAGGAAAGGACGGTGGGTGGATGAGTCAGCATGAAACTCTAGTAATAGGGGGAGGGAGGGAGGGAGGGAAGTGCGATACAATGACAATGCGGCAGCGTGCTTTGAAACGATTCACTAAAGATGAAAGATCAAGAGGAGAGAGAAAAGGGCAGGAAGAATCAAAGGAAGGAGAAAGAAGGTGAGGGACGGGTTGAGGGAGGGAGAGGGAGGTGCATACCTGATGAGCTCACGCAGGAAGATCTCCTTGTTAGAGTAGAACGTGTTGATGATGAGAGACAGGAGTTGGTTGATGTCCGCCGAGAAAGCAAATGTTTCAGCGTCGCCAGCCATGCTTGAAAAGTTTCTCGCTCGTCTCCGAATTGGAGGTAGAAAGTAAGGCTTTCTGATGTGTCAGTGGTTGGGAAGGGTGTGGTTAGAATGGTGACGATCAGGAACGTGAAAGTGCGGGCGCAGGCTGTGCTCACGCTTCGCACATTTGGCGGGTAATTTCACATGTGTGGAGCGGAGCTCAAGGCTCTGCTTTGGCTGGTGACCTTAGCAGCAAAGGAAGGAAGAAAGAATGCGCATCAATCTTTCCATGGACCAGATCCTGCGTGGCAAAATATTCCTACGCAACACACGCACTTCCGAAACCATCTACACACGTAAACATGTCCTTCGTTTACTGCCCGAGCGCCCTGCATGAGTCGTGGGTTGGGGTGAGATGGTGATCCCGCTTGCAAAACGCGGACGGGCGAGGGCCTTGCGCCCCACCAAAAACCACGCCCGCACAGAAAGCAGCTAAGAGGAAGAAAGTTCTGGCCGCTACTGCTCAAATGCAAGGGCGCCGCAGCACGATTTAAGTGTCTATACATGTTCTCTATGCCGGGCATGAGGCAGAAGGGGTGTGTGTGCGATACAGTCGTGGCGTGGAGACGCTCCCTGGGGCATGGAAACCCACAGAAAGAAGGAAGAAGGAATGCAGGCGGCCATGGCGAGTGGAAGGTCAGAGTCGACGACTTCCTGTGCGCTTTGCGTGTGATGAAGGAGAAGTGTCGTGGCGCATTCAATGCGCTTGTGTGTGTCCACTTCTTGCATTCACATGCATGCAAACAAAGCACGCGTCAAGTATTAAGAGAAACAATGTCGAAAGGGCATCGAAAGGCGCATCGATTTTCTGGAAAAAAATTGTTCTCGTTCTGAGTGGACGACCGTTGCTGGGGAATGGAATAAGGAATGATGACGTTAAGTAGACCTGCAGTCTCCCTTGGGCTCGCTGGTAGAGAACCGGTGTCAAGCAAGCAGCAGCGTTGTAGTGGCAATGTTCTTCTTCGTTCGTCCCGGCCTTGTGATGTCTACGAAGGGTGGGTAAATTTCCGAGCCGAGCCGATACTTTCGACTGCCCACCCTTTCTCTTCACGACATCACCCCCTTCCTCCCACAGCGTTGCGAGGATGGTGGCATTGGACTTGAACCTCGCCCTAGTAATTCATGGGGGCTTCGAAGGCATCGTTGGCCTGCTTTTGTTGGTCACGCCCCAATACGTCTTTCCATACATTGCCCGGCGAGCCTCTTACAACAACAGTGAACGTTCCCTATTGCGATGGTTCGCCTTCAGTATTATCGTTCAAGCCATGGTGGCTTTTGCAGCCATCGTGAAGCTGGATGCTAGGGCCAAGCGTCTCATTCTCTCCGCCTTTTTGATGTACCACCTTGTCATTGTCGCTGACGCTTCGTATGGGTACTATTTAGAGGGAACAATGGATGAGGCGGCCACGGGGCTGCATGCCATTATGGTCTTTGTGGTAGGCTTCCTCCTGGCGGCGGGGGAGAAACGTGCCCGGTGGTCACCAAGAAAGACGCGATGAAGGAAGAGAGGGAAGCAGCAAGCAAATGGAAAAACGGACAGAGTTAGTGTCTCGGGAAATATTAAAGGTAGGCAAAGCCTTGCAAATTCGGCAGGCCAAGAACAGACCACAGGATGCAGTGATAACACGAGGAGAAGTGCTTGGTACACGTTAAGCTTTGGAAAAGGGTGTGTCACAGGGATAAATGAGAGCATGTATACCAAAAAAAATAAAGTTGTTTTGATCGAATGCATCGCACCTATCATTTGAATTCCTGTGTATGTATATATGTACAATCATTCACTGCTCTCGTATTTTTCCCCCACTCACAAATCGTTTCTTTGTGTGTGAACTATGCGCCTCGGGCCGTCAGACGCAATCGGTTTCCTTTTAATCTGAAGGGTTATTTCCCAAAAATGCACCGTCAAAACCCTTTCTCTCATTTTTGCCTCCTCTCCACACACAACACAACGGCGCGTCGCCGGATTAACGACCCTCCACCCCGCTATACTTTCCGTCATTTTGGACCTTGCTCCCTCATGCCATGTCCTTCTCGCCTTCTGCTTGGGCTTCAAAAGAGACAAATGAGGAAGAATCCAGACGCCAAAGCTTAAGAAAGAGGGGGGGGATGAAGGGTCTTACGCTTAGCAGCCACCTTTCTTCGCCGTTGCCCCCGAAGATTTGCTCACACTCAGCATCGTGAACTCCTCGGCGCTCGTCGGATGGATCCCCACCGTCCCCACCAACTGGGCGTGCGTAAGTCCTCCCCTACTTCCTCGCCTTCCCTTCCTACCTCCTTTCATGGCCACTGCATACCCCTGCATCACCTCCCCCGCGTGCGGTCCACAAAAATGCAAGCCCAAAACCCGATCATCCGACTTTCGTGTTATCACCTTCACGAATCCCTCCCTCCCTCCTCCCTTCCCTCCCTCCCTCACTCCCATCCTCCCGGGCACCATCGCCCACTCCAACGGCGTGAACTCCGATGCATAGACCTCCACCTCCTCCTCCCCTACCCCCTCCCTTGCCTCCTCCTCACTCATTCCCACACACGCGTACTCCAAGGGCGTAAAAACCGTGGTCCCTACTGCAGTATAATCCATCCCTTCCCCTCCCCACCTTCCTCCCTCCCTTCCTCCAAACAGCCTTCGGGCCAACAATCTGCCCGCCTGGATCGCCACAGGGGTCAGTTCTGGCGTGCCGTGGATGACATCGCCCACAGCATACACGTGAGGAATGTTTGTCTGTTCTTCTTTACAGATCAATTTCCCCGTCTGTACGTCGACGGACAGACCAATACCTGCGGTGTTCAGAGCCCCTAGATCCGGGTATCGTCCACGGGCGACCAAGACCGTGTCGAACCTCTCGCTCTCTCCATTTGAAAACACGACCTGCAATCGCCCTCCCTCCCTCCTGACCTCCGCCGGCACCACCCCCTTCATCAATCTCACGCCACAGTGCCTCCCCAGGTGTTTCTCCACCTTGTCCACACACTCCCTGTCGAAACTCTTCCCTCTCAACAGCACCGACCTCACCACCACCGTCACCCCGTCGGCCTCCCCTCCTTCCCTCCCTACCCCCAGGGCCTTCAGAAACCCCGCACATTCCAACGCCTCGTAGTCCGCGCCCACCACACACGTCTTACCCGGCGACCGTTCGAGCGAAAACACGTCATCACTCGATATGGCCAGGTCCCCCCCCGGGCATTCCAACGGCCGTGGCCTTGCCCCCACCGCGACAACAAACCTCGCTCCCGTCACACGCCCGACTCCTCCTTCCTTGTCCACCACTTCCAGCGTGTGGGGGTCCACAAATCGTCCCTGCTGGTTCAGGTACGTCACGCGAGCATCTCGGAGGGCGACGCGAGACCTGAAATTCAGAGAGCGGATGTGCGCTTGGACATTTTCCCTCAACGTCTCCCACGAATGCTGGCGATGCTTCGCGTCCTTCTCCTCTTGTTGCTGCTTCTCTTGATCGTTGATCATTTCCCACCCAAATGCTGGTAGATCTCTTGCCATGATCTCTCCCAGCAATGCCGCCTGAGGAGGACAAGAGGAAGAGGAGAGAGGAGAGTAAGAAAAAGAAAAAAGAAAAAAAGAAAAAAAGGGAGAGAGAGAGAGAGAGAGAGAGAGAGAGAGAGAGAGAGAGAGAGAGAGATGTCAGAGATCAGTACGAAAGGCATTGCATCATGTCCTCTTTGAAAAGAGATGGGGAAGGAAAGATTCAGGGACGATGCGAGAAGGGAAGGGAAGGGAAGGGCAAAGCCTCACCTGATGGTACAGCTTCTTCGGGATGCAACCCACATTAACACAGGTTCCACCCAGACCCCACTTGGCACCCTGAGGTGACGGCTTGACGTAATCCAACAAAGCCACCCGCGCCCCTAACCCCGCGACTTCCTTGGCGCAGGCAAGCCCACCACTGCCTCCACCAATCACGACCAGATCGTAATCGTACGGGTGCTGAAAGTCAAAGCCATCGGGTGTATGCGTAACGTCCTCCTCTTCCTCCTCCTCATCGTCCTCCTCCATGCCGTCGCCATTGGTACTGCCCGCCCCAAAATTGGCCCGGCAGAACGCAATCGTGTCGTCACAGCCTCCTAAAAATGTGCCGTTTAAGGTCACAAATGGGCTGGAGCCATGTGCCTGAGCGCGTGGGTCGTCCACCAGCTGGAGTTTATGTTGCACGAGCCATGCTTTGTACTCATCTCGCGTCGGAAAATTCTTCTCTTCGTGCCGCACGCATCCATCAGGATACAGCATCGTCAAGGCTGCCATCAGCTTGTTAGCTTTTTGAAAAAACCCGCAAGTATTGTAGCCCGCCACGACAAAAGCGAACTCACGCTTCCTCCTCTTCCGTGCTCGCGATGCTGGCGGGATGCCTTCGGGAGGCGGCGCGACAGGGGCAGCTTCTGAAGCAGCACCATCGCCACCACCGCCGCCACGCAGCAAGGTCGTGCTCATGCCTGTGCTAGTGCCTGTCGGCGCCGGTGCGCGTAGATTTGTGAGCGCAATTCTGTGCGGGTTGATGTTGTGGATGTCATGCGTCCCGCATGAATGACGGCGGTTGACTTGAACCTGCCCCTCTACGGCAAGTCTAACGCAACCCTATACCCCTCCTCCCAACAAAGGCAGGATAGCGCTAGAGACGTCTTCGGTAGGAATGCGTGGGTGCGGTAGTTGGAAATGCCATCAGTATGCCTTCAGTCTGCTTCTCCCACTCATGCATCTCGCCTCAGCCTCAGTCCACACCTGCAATCCTGCCTTCGTCCTCACCACCACCTCATTCGCTGCCACCACTACCTTGAGAATACATGGCAGAATTCCTACCACCAGAACATTTCTGCGGACGTCTGTGGTGGTCCATGACACGCGCCGCAAGAGGAAGCTGCACTACGAAGTGCCAAAACCCCAGAGTGAGGATGACTTCGACAATTGGGAGTTTGGGATAAATGCAGGATGGGCAAAAGAGCATGCGGGCCGTAAGCCGATGCCAAAGAGACGCGAAGGTGGCGAACAATATGGAGAAGAAGGAAGAGAGAATGGCGACGGGGAGGGGGCTGACAGTCTCGTCAAAGATGTGGCAGCCGCGACCAAATGTCTGTCCGGCTTCTGCACCGACGCCCGCTTGGAACGCCTGAGGGACATTGTGAATAAACGCACGTGCTCGATTCAATTTGTCTTTGAGAACGTAGCAAATCCTAATAACCTGTGGGCATGTCTTAGGTCACTCGATGCGTTTGGCGTGCAATACGCCCATGTCATCGTCGATGCGGCGCATTATCGCAAGCCCCACCGACTAGCCCAAGCCAAAAGCGCGGTCGGCTCTCAAAAGTGGCTCACCGTCACGGAGCATTACAGCGCTTCAAATTGCGTCTCAGCGCTGAAAGCAAAAGGTTATTTGGTCTTAGCCAGTGACTTGAAGCCTGGTACTTGCCCTACACCTATCCAAGACGTGGAGTGGGCAGCACGAAAAATAGCGGTTGTGATGGGGAATGAAGAGAGGGGAATTACAGAGGAGATGCGATCTTTGTGTGATGGGACATTCCAGATTCCTATGATGGGTTTTGCAGAGTCATTTAATTTGAGCGTGGGCACGGCTGTAACGCTGGCTTTTCTCAGTTCCTTGGGAGGCCTCAAGCACGGGGATCTGCCGCAGGAGGAGAGAGAGCGGTTGGTGTTAAGGTGGCTAGTGAAATCGGTGCCGATGGGCACGGCGATATTGAAGAGGGAGGGTTTATTGGTGGAGGATGAACGGGTGGTGCCGGCCTCGGACACCGTGTTGGGGTTTAGCCTGTGGGGGAATAGAAGCGGGAGGTAGCAAGGGAGGGGAAAGAGGAAGGGTGTGTGAAGATGTCGTATACCTTCGACTCGTTTTGCAGGGATGCGAATAAAAAGAGTAGAACGACGACGAAACGAAGATTTAAATGACGGGAAGCGGTCCGAGCGATTGAAATAAATGTACAAAGATTAGTTAGCGTTAGGGATGCAGGAAATGAACTTATGGAGAGCGAATGATGGGAATGACAGAAGATGAACGAACAAAGGTGGGGCATGCGTTATGTGTCAGTTCCTTTTTCGGTTTATTTTGTTATTGTTCAATTGATGATGACGAGGACCTCTGTTCGATAGCCTGTGGTCACTTGCACCCTCATTTCAAGGTCGTGCGCTCTCATTTTTTGTTTGTTCAGTCAAATGATATTCTGCATTGACCCAGCCATACGAGAGCCTGAAAAGAAAGGCTCTTGAGAGAAATAACAAAGGAATGCGAGAGTGATATACAGAGCATCAAAGTGCTCTTTTTCCTTGCTTTCCCTTAAACTTCTGCATGTTTGTGTGTAATTAGACGGTCTGGGCTTAAAGGAAACCTCGCTTTTCTGCATCGGCTACCGCAGTAAGATCCCTAGCACTGGCCACGCACGCATCCTCTTCCTGGCGGTGGATGTGATTGGTGTGATGGCGCTGCTCCCCCTCCTCGGCTACTACCTCCTGGTGCTCATCCTGGAAGGTGTGCTGGTGTTGGTGTTGCTCCTGGTGCTGCTGATGCTGCTGGAGATGATGCTGCTGCTCCAGTTCTGCAGCACCTCCTGCTTCCATGGCCATCGTTGCCAAAGTCGCGATCCCGTCGTGAGGTGCCTCACCCTCCACTTGGTAAACCATGTAGTCGTCCTCTTCATCTTGCTGCCCTGGTTGATGGTGCTCTTGCTGGTGCTGCTGGTGCTGCTCATGCTGCAGGAAGTATCCAGGCTGCTGCTGTTGCTGCTGATGGTGGTGGTGCTGGTGCTGATGTTGCGGGTGAAGATGGTGATAATGGTGGTGCTGTTGATGATCCTGCTCTTCATGGTGGTGATGATGCGGTGTGTCCATCGTCGTTGTCGTCGTTGTCCTTGAGATCGTGTCGGAGGGTGGGTCGAGGTGGAGCGAGCCCACGTGCAGAGCCACATCTTGGCTAGACGCAAGCTCCTGTTGGTGCTGATGTTGCTGGAGTTGCTGGCGCTCTTCCTGTTCTTCTCGTCGCTGATGCTGGTGGTGTTGGTGTTGCTGGTGGTTTTGTTCTTGTTGCTGCTGCTGTTGCTGCTGGTTATGCTGTTCGACTGTCATCGCATTGGGCACTTCACCGTCAAGGTACGCATGCTGCTGCTGCTGCGGCTGCTGCTGGACCAGCTGCATCGGCAATCGCTGGATGAGTGGTGGTATGTGAGAAGCTGTAGTCGACGTCAAGGTGGTTCCCTCCCTTCCCTCCGCTTCTCCTCCTTCACCTCCAACCCCCACAGTCGTAGAGTTGACCGTCGTCACCGCTCCCTCCTCCTCCGCGCCCTCCCCATCCTCCTCAACCATCATTATTGCTCCCCCCTCTACTTCTCCTTCTCTCCCAGATGGCTCATACAGCTGGTGGTGCTTCTGTTCCTGTTCCTGATCCTGATCCTGCCCCTGCCCCTGCTGCTCCTGCCGCGCCTGCTGCTCCTGCAGCTGTCCCCCCGGTAAATTCTTCATAGCTACCCCCTCAGTTCCCGTCGCCGCCAGAGCTGCGGCAGGAGCAGTTGCTGCCGCTGCTTCGCCTTGTTTCCTCTTCTTTCTGGCGGCGGCATTCGCGGCTTTGGCTTGGGTGCGGGGTTGAAGGGGGAGTGGTTCGTACGTGTCCCACAAACGTTTATATTCTGCCAAGACCAGGCCCATCCGACAGGGGACAGCCCCTGGAGCAATTCTATCAACGGCATTGGCCAGAGCACGTTGCACGTCGGGATCGGACGGGTCACGCAAAGTGATGCCAAGGGCGAAAGTCGACTTGACCCGCAAAGGAGGAGGATGGAGATCCGCTGCACGCACCTCTTCCGCCGTGCGGAGTGGAGGGGGACGAGGCACACGCATATCAAACGGCCTAGAGCGAAACTCTCGACGCCACACAATGTGGTCGCCGATCCATTGGGCGATCTTCACCTTGGCAATTCCTTCTTCTTGTTGTTTCCGTAGCTTTGTCACACGGATACCAATCGATTTCCACGTCGCGGACTCGTCCAAAGCCCGCCATCCCAATGCCTGGACCCCCAACAAACGCAGTACAAACGTCCACAAACTTACACCACGGGTGCATGCATGGTCTGTCGGGACGAAACCGTCGGCGCGTGGTTCAAGAACGGCACCAAACAGCCGGATCCAGGGCTCGTGGTGCACGCCTTCTTGACCTTTGGGATAATCGTAGAACCCTTCGAGAACAGGAGGGGCGGCAGTGGCCAAAGCAAGCGTCAAGGAACGCACAGGCTGGGGAAGAAGGGGAAGAGAGGGGCCGGAGGGAGGAAGTGTGGGGAGCTGGAAGTGGTGCTTGTCGTCGTGGGATTGTTGTTGCGGTGGCTCAGGTAAGGGCTGCAGTAGGAGATGTTGGCGACCCTGTTGCTGCTGCCCATACTGCTCAAGCTGCTCATGCTGCTCATGCTGGTTTCGCTCGTCGATTGGCTCTCCTGCGGGGCCACCGTCTCCCTCCATGCTGATTTCTATCATGTGCTGCTCTTGGTGCTGGTGCTCGTGCTGGGGCTCCATGCGCACTGCTTGCTGCGCGTGCTGCCGGTGCTCGGCAGAGGGAAAGGACGGAGTTGCAAGTTCCCCATGAGGGGAGGCTGACAACTGTGAGAAGGGCAGTGGCGGTAATGTTAGGAATTGGGTGAGCAGGGTGGTTAGATGGTGTTTGTTGCTGGATTGAGTGCATCCCTCCACGTCTCGGGCCCATCTTAATGAATAATAAATAAATAAAACAGAAATCGACACGCACCATCATTAACCAAAAGGCCAAGATGAGGCTTTCCGTTCTGCTCTAATACTAGCTGGCTGGGGGTGGCCGGTGGCGGGTGGCGGAGGCGGTGTGAGCCTGTGGTTGTAGTGGGTGGTTGATGATCAGACAAGAAGATACGAGAGCTCCATATTTCCAGGCGTTCAAGGTCACTGGACATAAGGGCATTAAGACGCGAAGGGATACCCGTTGCTCAATCAACACTCCTTTCAAGCTTTTCGTTGTGGTTAATGGATCCTTGGGTGTAGCACTAGCAACAAGCAATGCAAGCGCCAAGGAAGGGGCAAAGCCAGCAGAAAAAGTTATTCGCGCCAAGTCAGAATCGACGGGCCCATGCTCCTTTTTTTTACGCTTCGACACACAAGCCATGCATCCTCCTAGAGCTTGACGTTTCATGTCAGTATTATCTTTTCTTTGTCTTGTTTCCATTTCATGAGTCAATCCATGCGTACATGCAGCGCGCAACCCTAATCCTGAGGCCCTCTTACAACCTCCCCTCTGCCCGATCCCCTCTTTTTTACTTCCCCCCCCGGGCCTCCTCCAATTTGCGCCGGGCAAATTCGGGCAAGGCAAATGCAGCTGTGTGTAAGGCCGGATTGTAAAACCTCAGCTTCGCTTGTACGTCCGACGAGGGCGTACGGGCCGGGGTCCGCAAAGGTGCCTGAGCTTCTCCGCTGCTGGTGCTGTTGGACAAGAGCATGAAGCCAATTTGCCCCGAGGGGTAAGTAGGGATGGATGTATAAGCATATTCAACTTGGGGGAAAATGTCGCAGCAGGATTTGTAGACCTTGGCGATGAAATCCAGGTGCAGCCATTGGCATTCGGCCTGTGTGCAGATGATCCCGTTGGGGTTGAGGGCTTGATGGAGGGAACGGAAGAAGGCGGGCTCGAACAAAGCCTCGGCGGGGCCTGTAAATTTGATTTCAAAATGAAGGCTAGTTAGCAGTTTGGCTTGTGATTGAAACGAGAGAGGAATAAGGGTCCTTTTTGACGTTCCGTACGTACCCACTGGATCGGAGGAGTCGACGACGATACAGTCATACGTTTCATGGCCTTCCTTCGTCACAAATTTAGCTGCATCATCCACCACCTATCGAACATGAAAGCGAGAGAGAATGTGTGTCTCTCAACAAGTGCGTACTTTTCAAAATGCAGACGTTCCATTGAAGTAAGTGTCCTGCGCAGGACTCCTTCCCCTCTTCCCATCCCTCCGTCTGTCTCTCCCTCCGTCCCTTCCTCTCTACCCACGCACTTACCAGTGTCAATCGCGGGTCGTCATAGGACGTCGCCAGGGTGTCGCCCATAAACTCTTTGCTCACGTCAATGACCATCTTGTCAATTTCGCACATGTGAATTACCTCTACCGACGGATGCTTCGCCACTTCCCTCAACACGCCTCCGTCTCCGCCGCCGATTATCAGGACCTTGCGCGGGTTCGGGTGGGCGAACAGAGGCATATGAACAATCATTTCTTGGTAGGCCATTTCATCGCGCTCCGTCGCTTGAATCACTCCATCTAGGACGAGAACTTTGCCGTAGGAAGTTGACTGGAAGAGGAGGACGTCTTGGAAGTCGGAACGGGCATGGAAGAGGACCTTTTCCACTTGAAGGGAAAAGCGTTGGCCTGTAAAGTTAAATAACCGGAAGGAGTGGGTGAAAAATTGAAAATCGACACGAGTTTTTCAAGCATCACTCTTTTGTACTGGACTTGTTGATGAGAGGATAACGGAGGGGAGGGGCAAAGAGACATATAGACGGACACTTACCTGACCAAAAGCTCTGCGTCTCTTCGAACCAGCCTTTCTTGATCAGGTCCAGAAGCTCCACCTTTTTGTCGCTGCCGTCGTTCGCCATGCTTGTCTAGAGGTAGGGCGTAAAAACGTGCCAATGTGATGATGCGAGGTAGGGTACGTGAGTGAGTGGATCGGTGGGTCAGTGGGACAGCAGCCACTCAGTATCTCTCATCGGGAGCAACTAAAACATTTTGTTTTGCCTTGCCAAGGCTTTGAAAGCCCGATGGGCTGCTCACATCTCAGCCGACGACACAGTGTGCATGCGGACATTGGATGTCTGGGTGAGGTTAATTTCCATGTCTTGTCAATTAATGACCAGGCATTCCGCAGGCGGGGCAGGCCGCCGGCGATAGAGCTCGCCCAAGAAACACAGAGTTCAGATGCCGCCGCCATTCCTCTGTTGTCCCTCCTCGGCCACTCAAATCTTCCGTGGCTTGTCGCGGGCTTGTCTGCTGTTTCCTGTATCAATTCATTATGGATGTGTTTGTGCGGTGTCCACATCCGTAAAGCCGGACTCCCCATCGCTCCCGAGCCAGGACTCCTGCTACGAGGGCGCGGAGATGGGATGACATCATTCTTGAGTTTTCCATTTCTGTGAGTCCCACGACGCCCACCGCTTGACGATATGTGTGTTTGGGGTGGCGCATCTTGTTCAGCGGAAGATACGTGGCCGTAGCCTTATATGTGTACACAGTTGCTTCTATTCGATGATCCCTGATTGGATGACGCCATATGCCCCATATGCCCTGAAACACTAACTAGGGCATGGCAGCCATGCACCATGTCCCACTATTCCAAAAGTAAATGCCTTGCCAGCGTGAAAGCGACTCTGAGGCTTCCTCCAGAAATGTACAATTTCATCTTTCCTAGATATCTCTACTGATATCTTTTGTATATCCCGTCTCAGCGTTCTCCGTTCTCAATACTATTGATCCCATTCCATGCCCCTGCTGCACCCTTTATCCCCACCATATCCCATCTCCACAGACGGCACAGGCGTAGAAGCGAAGGCAGCACCGAGGCCATTGTGTGGGAAGAATTTGAAGCACAGATCTAATTAAGAGTACGCGGCAGGAGATCCGTCGACGAGTCCTGCTGCGTGAGGGGCAACGGGCGTGTGTGAGGAGACGCCATGGCTGGAAAGTGGCAGACGCTGCTGCATCAGC
The DNA here is from genome assembly GCA_004519485.1 of Nannochloropsis oceanica. NCBI lineage: Eukaryota > Eustigmatophyceae > Eustigmatales > Monodopsidaceae > Nannochloropsis > Nannochloropsis oceanica. The sequence continues at coordinate 203,545 of CP038117.1, forward strand.
AGCAGCAGCAGAACTGAAGATGCTTCCCTCATTAAAGTAGGAACAGAACGAGGAGAGAATTTCCAGCAGGAAGAAAGATGAGCCATCGTCACGTCCGCCTAGACCCTCTCCCTGAAACTCCCTGTCTGGTACGTTCTTTATCGGTTAGAATAGGCGCAAGGGACGGGGCAGGGAGGAGAGGAAGGGTTAAACGGTAGGGAGGGATACATTTTCCTCGAGCCTCAGTGATTTTTCTTTGCTTTTCTTTTCTATGTGCATGTCTATATCTTTGCTGTCCCATCTGTGAATCAAAACAAAACGATGCCTCCAAAACCCGTCCTCCTTCGGCAAGTATGTTCCATGTTCCTGCCCTGCTACCTCGAGTGTCTTCACGTTTTCATCACGCCCCTCTCTTATATTTCCCTTGCTTTTTACTGCCTCCCACCACAACAATAGCATAAGGCCCACAGCAGCAGCGGCAGCAGCAACAGCAGCAGTTCCAGCTCCCGTCATGTATCCACCACTGCAGCAGCAGCAGCAGCAGCAGCAGCAGCAACTGCCTCCTTTTCTCCCTCCCCATGGAGCCCCTCACGACCAATCGCAAGCAAATGCGCCAGCATCAACAGCAGCAACAGCAGTGGTCGACAATCTCCGCTCCAGCTCCCCTCCGCTATGCCCGGTTTCACACCCGGCCCGGCACCGTTCCTCACTCGGCAACACTCGTTGCCCCCTGGATTTGAGCGACGCAGCGCTTACACCGCTGTTTCTTCCCCTCCCAAAAATCTATCCTCCATCACTTCTTCCGCTCTCGAGCTACCGCATCACCATAAAATTCTGCAACAGTCAAATCAGCCGCAACACCATCACCACCATCAGAATCATCAACGGATTTCGGAACTGCTCATGGGAGCGGAGGAAGTGCAGCCTGACGATCCTAGCAGCAACAACAGCAGCAACAGCACCACGCCCATCAATGTCACTCTTTTTCAAGGTGACAGCAGTGGACGCAGCAGCAGTGGATTATCAGCGGCGGCACGGACGCGTAGAAGGTTGTTGAATGCCACATCTCTGTACACTTGCGGGGCAGAAAGAGTTGGAGCAGAAAGAGTAAGAGTAGGAGCAAGAGCAGGCGCAGGGGAAGGAAGTCGGTCCGTTTCGTTGTACAACAGTGTGCAGCAGCAACCACCACCACCACCACCATCATCATCACCATCACCATCACCACCACCACCACCACCACCACAACAACAACAACAACAACTCCAGTCAAGCCCACGTTTCTACCCCCGTTCCCCCCCTGCTCCTGTGCCATATTACGCTTCTCCCTTCACAGGCCCGGCTACAGCCTTTTCTCTCTTGCGTTCCCCCCCTCCCACCCTCTCTCGTTCTCGCTCTTACGGGGGCGAATCGCCTGGCAACCAACTGGCGCGTGGGAGTGCGTTTGGTGCCGGTGGCAATTGTAGCGATAGCAGCAGTAGCAACAGCAGTAGTAACAACCAGTCACTGATGGCAGTAGGTTTGGCAGGAGCCGGTATCAGTCCAAATGTGACACGGGCACCGTTTGCGACTTCGTTTTCTGCCAGTGCTGGTGATGGTGGTGGTGGTGTAAATAGTGGAGAAAGAGAGGGGGGGTCCGCTCCCACTGATGCTCTTGCTCCGACGACGACCAGCAGCGCAACAAGGGCCTTCTTTCCTGAGGTTGAAGCGACTGGTTTGTCTAGTCGACATCTGCATCATCTGCTGCAGCAGCAGGGCACCTGCCGTAGCAACAGCCCTTCTCACTCCGATCAAGATGGGGGAGGGGGAGGGGGAGGAAGTCTCAACAATAACAGCAGCAGCTCCAGGCAAAGTGGAAGAGAGGGGAAAGAAAGCTCATCGTCCCCAACGGTAGCACTAGCAGCATTAGCTGGTCCCTCAACTCGCACCGGCCTCCTTCCCCAGCCCCCTCCCTCCTCTTCAACCCCCTCCTCCATCGAAATAAACCCCTCGCCTTGCAATCCGTTTGGATACAGCGACAGCGCTGTCTGCAGCAACGGCAGCAACACCCGTGGCAGTACCTCCGGTAACCAATCACATGTGGGGGTGCCGGTCCCGACCCCTTCCTCCGTCCCTTCCTCCGTCTCTTCCTCCTCGCTTCCGCTACACCACTTCATGGGAGGACGCTCCCCAATGGTCCAAGCTCGAGAAATGGCAGTGGCGCAAATTCAGCAGCACCTACAGCACCAACAGCACTACCACCACCAGCAGCAGCAGCAGCAGCAGCAAGGATCTTTGCCGCTGGCTTACATGTCGCAATTCAGCAGTACGGGAAGTCTGAATAGTCATGGAGGAGAACGGGATGGAGTGAGGGAAGGAGGAGGTGGTAGTGGTGACGAGAGTAGCGATAAGGGAGGAGGGGGTGGGGGAGGGGGAATGCCGAACCACAATAGTGGAAACAGCATGTCAGCTTTGTATATGCGACGCCGTTCTCGGTCCACCTCGTCCAATGCCTCTTCCTCCTCCTTGTCCTCCTCGTCCTCCTTCTCGGGAGCCCCTGGCACAGGCGTGGGCGGCGGGGGGGACGTCAATCTCACCACCGCCACTAGCAGCGGCAGTATCGGTGGTGGAGTTTCACGTAGCAGCAGCCGCGGAAGCATGAGCGGGAAGGATGACACTCTCTTGTCTTCTACTAAATCGCGCTCCTCTTCCTTCGTTCGAGGGGGCATGCTTGGCAGTGCCGTGGACACGACGGAGGGAGGGGGAGGGGAATCGTGGCTCTTATCCGGGAACGGCAGCACCAACAGCACCAACATCAGCAGCAGCACCAGCTGTGATGGTGGCGGGTTAAGTTATCTACTCTCGTCAACAAAGACGAAGCAAAGTGCGACCAGCAAGGCGTTTAAGCAAAACAGGGATAATAGTCTCAGTGGTGGAGAAGGAGGGACGAGAGAAGGGAGAGGGGGAAGGATGAAGGATGCAGCCCGACGATATAATGATCGAATCCTGGCCCAGCGGTTGGAGGAGGCCATGTCCTTTGGTAGGAAGAGTGCGGGTCTTGTAGGTGGCAGTAGCAGTAGCAGCAGCAGCAGTGATTCTCGGGGAGGAGGCTTACGTGTGCCTTATGAATTCGGTTTGTGGAAGACAGGCGTTGGGAGTCACAGCAGCGGCAGAAGCCGCCGCAGCAGCAGCAGCAGCAGCAGCAGGCGGCAACACCATCCTTCTGTGTCTCGGTTGAGTGGGAAGAAGGAGGAGGAAGATAATGACGGGGAGAAGGCAGCAGGGGAAGAAGAGGATTGTCTTAGCACCAGTAGCAGTAATAATGGTTTGGAAAGTAGCCAGGAGTCGGTGGATATGCTGCCAGCGGCTACTGTGGATTTTACGCCTCTATCTGTTTTTGGATTGAATGAAGGAAGAGGAAGGGAGGAAGGGAATGAAGCGATGAATATCTCCCTCGGTGGGGCTGGGGGTTCGGGGGACGAAGAGGAGGGTCATGATGATGTAGAGGATGAGGATGAGGACAAAGGAGAAGGAAGAGGTGAGAGCGGAGGAATCGGTAGGGGAATGATTAAGACGCTGGCTTTCATTCCGGATGAAGAGCAAAAATTGTGGTCTATGGCGGGACGCACACACTCACATGATATGCAGCATCAGTACCAGTATCATCACCATGATAATGGAGGAGAAGAGGATGGGGAGGAAGGCGAGACGCTGGAGCCGGAAAGGAGTAGCAGAAGCGGCGGCGGCAGCAGCAGCAGCAGCAGCAGTTTGAGGACAACGAGAGGAGGGCAGGGAAGAAGTCAATTGTTGCAGGGGGGTAAGGGAGGGATGGTTGACGGCGAGCCTTTTGAGGAGGAAATATTGCACGCCACAGTAAAAAACAATCAGGAGAAGGACAAGGACGAGGATGGGCAGCACCCACATCATCAGCCCGTCGAAAAGGCTTCTATGGATGGTGAAGGTCAAGAAGGCGGGGATGGAGGCGAGCGGATTGACTGGCGCAAGGGCGCGCAGATCGGAAAAGGTACGTTTGGGAATGTATTCGTGGGGTTGAATGCCTCCACAGGCGAACGATTTGCAGTCAAGCAGATTGGGCTGGTAGATGGATCGAGAGGAGAGGTTGCCAGGCTGGAGAAGGAGATCCTGTTGATGAAACGCCTGCGGCACAAGCACATTGTCCGTTATCTCGGCACCGCCCATGATCCGCATGCCTTGTATATCTTCATGGAGTACGTCCCCGGGGGGAGCATCGCGTCCATGCTGGGCCAATACGGCGCTTTCGGAGAGGCCCTTACTCGACGCCTGGTCGCTCAAATTGTCTCTGGGGTCGCTTATCTCCACTCGATGGGCATCATCCACCGCGACGTCAAGGGCGCCAACGTCCTCGTCACCAACAACGGGATAGCCAAACTCGCCGATTTTGGTTGCTCCCGTCAACTCCAAGACCTGCAAACCTCCGCCTCGGCCTCCCTCGAACATTCTCTTAAAAACATTACGGGTTCCGTTCCCTGGATGGCACCTGAAGTTATCAAGCAGACGGGGCGGCTGCCCAGAGCCGCTGATATATGGTCTTTAGGGGCCACGATCATCGAGATGGCAACAGCTGCGCACCCTTGGCCGCAGTTCTCAAATCAGCTGGCGGCACTGTTTCATGTGGCGACTGCCACGCAGCCCCCCGCGTTACCTGCAAGCATGAGTAAGATTGGGAAAGATTTTATGTGTCGGTGTCTGGCTATCAACGAAGCTGAAAGAGCGACAGCGCAAGAGTTGTTGAGGCATCCTTTTATTGCGAAGGAGGTGGCGTCTGAGGACCGAGAGGAAGCGGCGGGATGTACTGGAGAAGGAATAGGAGGAGGATGGGGGGGGTTGACGGTGAGAGAAGAGGGAGTGCAGGCTCAGGTTTCGCCGTCCAAGCGGGTCGGAATGGTGGTTCAGGAAGATAGCAAGAAGGGAGGCAAGGGAGGGATGGGCTGGGGGAATGAAGAGCCGACGGAGCTTTTCGCGTCCTCTCTAAATTTGGGCAAGAAGAGATGATTATGACTCAAATAGACGGTGTGAGAAGGAGGCAGGATAGGTGGTGAGGAACAACAAGGGAGTGAGGGAGCCTTGCATTCGGAGGAAGTGGGGAAACGAGTAAGGAGCGGGGTGTGATGTTTTCCTTGTATGTGTGATGTTTTTTTTTGTTTATGTGGGCGTGTATGCATGTTCGTGTGAGTATGAGTGTGGGTATGGGTATTTGTCGTCCTTGTTTGCGCGTATGTTTTGGTCTGCTATAGAAGAGAAGAATTTCACTCAGGTCGGTGCGCGAAGAAAGGAGAAAAAAATTAGAAGTTGTAGAAGTGATTTGTCTCGCGCTTATTGTAGAAGGATGAAAAGCTGAAGACGTTTATTTCCAAGAGAAGCGAGAGAGTGGGATTCTCTGCAGAGAAGCAGTCGATTTGATTGTCTGTGTATTACATGTGTGGGTGAGGAGATGTGGGCGTGTGGGTGTTTTTGTGGGTAGATAAAGGGGATGTAGGAATTGAAGCCTGAAGTAGAGACAGGGAAATGAACTTATCTAGTATTTTAGAGCCATCCCATGAATAATATCTCAGCAGCGAATGGTAGGACGGGGAAAATCAGATTCAAAAGACTGTACAGAATGTTTTGAGGGACAAGGAAGGATGAAGGAGTTAGGAGGGTGAGGACGAGGATAAGTCCCATCAAGGAGGACGACGATCATAGAATTTGGACGCACAATACAGGCACGTAATACTAGCCCAGCAGATGAAGAAACGAAAACGCCACGGAAATCAACCAATCAGGGGACGAAAACAACTCCGACCGCGCGAAAATAGAGTCCAAGGCAAAAAGAAAGAAACGACAGGGGAAATCAGTGATCTCGCCGTGCAAGGCCCTGAAGCTCAAAATTGTTGTGTGCTTGCTAGTGCAAATAAAAATACCGCACGGCAGCCTATCGAATCAAGTAATAAGTTTAAACAATATTTTTGCTTTCATTCTCTCTCTCTTCCTTGTCCGTGTCTACCTACCTATTATACCTGGTTGTTCCTCTTTAATCAATCAAAGAGTTTCTCATTCTCTCTCGCTATTTCTTCTGACTTCCATACCATCCATGCCATGGCTTGCTAATCTGCTGTGGGAATACATTCCTTCTTGTTGGATTTGTCCGTATTAACAACAATCGCGACTGGCTGGCACACGGTTATACCAGTGCGCTAAGCCGGGCAGCAGGAGCATCATTCAACTATGCATCCTCTCAGACATTCACCCACCTCTAGACATGCCCTTCCTCTTGACGCGGTCAGAGGCTTCTCTCTCTCTCCCTGCATATTTGATCAAAATTTGAAATCGATAAAGTCTCACCACGCAGTCTCGTCTCTCCTTCCCTCTCTCTTTCATTCTAGATCTCTCACACACACATACTCTCTCTCTTCTCATCATCAACTTATCTGAGGCACCGCCTCATTCATCATCGTTTGCCCCCCTCCATCATCCCCCTCACTCAACGACAACGTGCTCTTCCCGAACGGGCCATGCTCCGAATTGAACCGTCTATAATGCGCCACCACCCTCAAACCAAAGTAAACAAACACCATCGACGACCACAACCCAATCAATCCCCATTCATAATGCAAACTCGCCAGAGTCAGACTCACGGCAATCGACGACGACATCGCAATGACTTTGGCATTGTATTTAAAATCACTCGCGCCATAATACACGCTATCCCACGTCCAAACCACGCAACAGATGGGAAACCCCAATAATACAATTGGCAACACACTGCTGGTCAATGCCACCACCTCCGGTGACGAGCAAAACAACGGGATCAAGGACGGCAAGACCATTTGACTCACCAGTGACAAAACCAAGCCAATCACAGCCGAGAAGCTGATGGCACGTTTCGCAATCGCCCTCGCCCGTGCCTTCCCTCGCCTAATAGCATGCCGACTACTCCCTGAATGCCCCATTTGCTGACTCACCAGCACCTGTCCCGCCGCGCCCACCGCATCCTGGACAAAGGCAATCACCAACCACATGCTCAAAATTAATTGATGCGCTGCGATCTCCACCACCCCCATCCTCGTCGCAATCGACGCCATCAGAGTCCACGCCCCTACATTACACAAAGACCTGAACAACATCGCCACTCCCGCCGTCCAAAATTCTTTCACGTCCTCAATTTTCGGAATGACTTTGAGTCCCAAGTTTAAGCCAAAAATTTCTTTTTTTCGGGCCATTTTGATCACGTATGAGAGGGCGCCTATCCACTGAGCGATTGCCGTGGCCATGGCCGCACCTTTGCGGAATGAGAGGAAACGAGGATGGGAGTGAGGGGAGGAGTATGAAAAGGTGAATAGGTGACTTTTGTGTCATGAAAGCAGAAGACATGAAAAATATGACTCCGGGATGAACCATTTCCCTCCTCTCGCCCTTCCTCCTTACGTACCTTTCACACCTAAGCCGAACTTGAACATTAAAAGTGGGTCCAAAATCAAGTTAATCAGACCTACCACTAGGCCATTCGTGAAATTCTCTCTCGCATTTCCAATTCCCCTAAACGCGCCGCCTGCCACCAACAGAAACATGTTCGCAGGCAAGGCCGTGGCGCGCCACAACAGGTACGGAGCTCCCAACCTGATCATATCGGGTGAGCTTGCTCCCATCAACCGAAGGGCTGCTGCTGGACGAGACGCCATTAACATGGTGAAGAATATCCCGAGGGTCAGGGCTGATGCCATGCCGGTAAAGATGGTGCGGCCTGTGGCTTCTCGGTCGCCGAGGGCCTTGTAGCGGGCGATTAGCACGGCGGTTGAGACGGAAAACATGCTGTAACGAGAAAGGGGGGGGGGCAGGGAGGGGGTGTGGGGGAAGGAATTATGTGGGAAGTGATCGAGTTTAATGAGCAGGGATTAAGGGGGAAAATGGGAGCATAAGACAACGGTCCTGGTGCATCAGTGCACTGAGAATGAAGGGAGAAAGGGACAGTCACAGCGAGCGACGGCGTGAAACAAGTGGGGCATTTTATACGTCCCATTAATCGACTTACCAAGAAGCTGTGGCAAATATCATATTATACAACGCGGTACAAGGCCCCATCGATGCCAAGGCAATATGACCCAGCTTCCCCACGAACATTGTGTCCACCAAGGACAAGCAAGGATCAATCAGCACAGCGCCGAGAGTGGGCAAGGCCAGCTCCCATATCTGCCTATCGTACTCTTGCGGGGTCACAAGCTTAGTCCAACCACTCCGCAATGAACGCAACATACCCTGGCGTCGCCCTCCATGAGCTACGGAATGGCCGTGCGCTACCTCGACGGTTGTCGTAGCTGCTGCTGGTGGCTGGTGATGTAGGTGAGAATGCTGGGAGAGCGACGAATCTGAGTTGCCCACTCCCGAGGCGGACAGAGGAGTGGGCGGTATTGCAGTGCAGAGCAACTTTCGTTGAGTTGTCGGCCAGAATCTGCATGTTCGGCTGCTTCCGCCCTCTCTGCCACCTCCACTGCTTCTCCCGCCGGTGCTGCCGCTGCTTGAATCGTACCGGTGCGTGATCGTTGATAAACTCGTGAAGGCCGCCGCGACGCCCACCAGCACGCTTAGCTGCAGAATTATTTGTAAACGGCGCATTACTTTGTCCTGCGTGTGTGTAGATCTCAGTCAGAAAGGCAGCCACGCCCCCTTTTTAGGAGCTTTTTCGATGCGATGCGCGTTTGTTGGCGAAGACTACGACGACGCACCGATTCTCTCTGACTTGACGTGGCCTGTGCAAATTTGTGCCCGGACGCTGTCCGATGTTTTTAGTTTGAGTGTGAATTAAGTTCGTGAGGGGAACGAGGAGATGGGCACGAGAGAGTCTGAGCTTTGAGGGGTTTGCCGTGTTTTAAGGCTTGCTTTTGGTCGTCCGTCGGTTGGCGCCAACGGCTTCTTTGCTTCGAAAAGAAAGGACGTCGTCGCCAGCACACACAAGTGGAGTTGCCTGACCGACGTGTTCAGTTGCATACGTGTTTCGATCTCCTCGTCTCCGGTAGTTCATCGCTCAAGGTCTCAGGATAGGGACTGGTTAGGGGGTAATCACCATTCGATGTGCTCGAGAGCGCGTTGCAAGAGGCACGCTTGAGAACAGCACAGAGAACAAATGACAGGCCCCATGAAGAAAGTGGAACGAATCATAACTCTTCGAGCCCTCTCTTACATGATTTTACTTCCTTTCACCTGCTTCTGTACATTTCGTGTTTTTGTGTCATCCTATCCACATTCACACATTTTCTGTTTCTCTTCAGTTTCAGTTCTCGCTCCCCCACGCAAAAAATTCCTGTCTCTCCCCTCTCAATGGATACAGATAGCTCCTCTTCTTTCAGCTCTGGATTTAATTCTCCCTTCTTCTCATTCGCCCTACGCCTTAATCTCTACATGTTCATCAGTGCATCCCACTCCTCTTCCTCCCCCTCCCCCTCCTCCTCCTTCTTCTTACCGCTGTCTTTATTTCTTATGGCCTCCTCTTCCAGAGTTACATGCTTGATAACTGCCATTTTGCTTCCGTTCACTTCCACTTCTTTCCTCTCCACCTTCTTTCCCTCTCCTCCCGCCCCTGTGTCCCCCAACCACTCATCCTCGGTCGATTCCTCCTCTCCTTCTTCTCCTTCTTCTTCTTCCTCCTCCTCCTCCTCCTCCTCCTCATTATTCTCCTCTCCGTTCGCTTCCACTATCTTCACCTTCCGCTTTCCCTTGGCTGCCAGTATCGCCGCCATCGCAGGAGCCAAGACAGCCTTGCCATCAACCCTTCCCTCCCTCCATTCGTCCCCCTGCTCCTCCTCTCCCTCCTTCAAAACACCAGCACCACACACAAGCGTCGATGCAGCTCCTCTCTCTTCTTCTTCTTCTCCTCCTTCTCCTCCTCCTCTTCTACCCGCCTCTTTTTTTTCTTCTTCCTCCTCGTCCTCGTCTTCATGCACAAAACTAACCAACTTCCCTCCCTCCTTCCCAGCCTCCACCACACTCTTCAGACACGCATCACTTATGTCCTCCGCTCCTCTATAATCCTTCCACCGAGTCTTCTTCCCACCTCCTCCTCCCCCTCCCTCCCTCCTTCCTTGTCGCAAAAGGTCATAAGTCTCACAGCGAACATGGGCCGGGCTGAGGACGAAGAGCCTGCGGAGCTCGTCAGGGGAGAAGTTGCGTACGTCGTGACCAGCGTCCTCGACGAGTGTGGAATGGAGCTCCCGTTTAGAGATCTGTCGTTGGAAGACCTGGTGATGGTGGTGGTGGTGGTGGGGTTTGTAGGGTTGAGTGTCATAAGGTTTCATATCAGCTCCTTTCTTTTTTCCCTCCCTTCCTCCCTCCCGCCGTCCAATTGCTACCTTTTCCTCCATGGTTCCCGTACTAAGCAATCGGTACAAGACGCACGGCTTGGTCTGCCCGTCCCGCCACACCCGCGCTTGCGCCTGCAGGTCCGCGGACGGGTTGAAGCAAGAATCAAAAAGTACCAAGCGATTTCCTCCCACTAGAAGAGAGGCAAGGGGAGAAGGAGGGAAGGAGGGAGGGACGGAGGGAGGGACTGAGGAGATAGGATCAGAAACTAAAGGGGGCGAGGATGAGGGAGCGAGGAGGGAGGGACGGAGGGAGGGAATGGAGAGTGGAAGGAGGAGGGACAGACGAACCTAAATTGAGACCTTGCCCGCCGGCGCGCGTGCTCACTGTTGGTTGATAGATGGAGGGCGGGAAGGCGAGGGTGAGGGAGAGGGTACGAAGAGGAGGATATTAAGAAGATTAAGAAGGAGTATTCCGAAATATATTAGCGTACACAACAAACTCTCTCTCTCCTCCCTCGCCCCCTCCTTCCTTCCCTCTCTCCTAGCTTCCCGAACGAACGTACGCAAAAACACGAACGGCTGGTCTGCCCTTCGCGTCGCTCCTCCGGCCCCTCGATTAAAGGCCTCGACCAAGCCCTGTGGAAGATCGAAAAAAACCGAAAGAGCGAAAGTGTGAGAGAAAGGACGTGGGGGAGGAGGGATGGGGAGGAGAGGAGGAAGCAGGAACGTAAGTAGTGAAAAGAGATGTAAGGAGATAAGGAAGCATTCCTGAGGGAGGGAGGGAGGGAGGGAGGGAGGGAGGGAGGGAGGGAGGGTCACCGTACCTGTCGTTGGGAGATGGAGACAGAGCCATCCAAGCGCAGGAAGCTCCATGCTTGCCTCTCACACATCTGCTGCAGCATGGCCAACGTGTTGGTGTACGAGGAGCATATCACCACCCGATCAGGAGTCATGAAATAAATGGCCGAGAGCAACTCCTCCAGCACCGCAAGCTTCCCCGACATGCCACTGGGTAAGTCAACTGCAGCAGCAGCCGCATCCGCTTTTTCTGTCGCAGACATTCTCTTCTTCTTCCCTCCCCCATCACTACTCTTGTCCAATGCGGCCTCTTCTGCTGCCAAACTCGCTTTCGTCATTCTCAGCACCTTGATGATGGCCGCCTCGCTCAACGTCCCTCCCTCCTTCCCTCCCTCCCCCCCTCCCTCCCCCAGCACCTCGGCCGAGAAAAATCGGGGATGGTTCACAATTTTTCGGAGGGCGTCGATCATTTTCAGGCCTAGGGCAGAGGAGACCGAGGGGTCGTTTCCCATCACACCTGGGAGCATCGCCAGTCTAGTCACCTCCTGATAGAGCTTCCGTTGGACGGGGGTGAGTCGGCACATGACCACCAGAGAGGTCTTGGGAGGGATGAGGGTCTTGAGGACGGTGGCTGCGGTTCGACGGAGGAAGAAGCGGGAGACGACCGCCATGACCTCCTGGGTGCGTTGCTGACCGTGCTGCTTGGTCAAAAGGGGGGCTTTCGGGTCTCGGCTTTTGAGGATGGGGTGGATATAGTGGGTGCGGAAGGAGGAGAGAGCGCCCAGGACGCCAGGGTTGACAAAGTCGACGAGGGTGTAGAACTCCTGAGGAAGAGGAGGGGGGCGGAAGGGAGGGAGGAAGGGAGGGAGGGAGGGAAGGGAAGGGGGGACGGAGGATTTGTTGTGAGGCAAGTCTCGTGTTGCTCCCTCCCTCCCTCTTTTCACGCATCCCTACCTCCAAATCGTTCTGCACCGGCGTCCCCGTGAGGCTGAGACGTGCGCGTGCCGGGCAGGCCGCAAGCGCCGCTTGAGTCTTGCCTCCCCCTTCCTTCAATCTGTGGGCCTCGTCACACACCAACAGCCCAATCTGCTGGCATTTGTTCAGGGCCGCCGCGTGGATCCGATATCCTTCGTAGGAAATAAAGAGGACGGTGGAATGCTGCGCCGAGGAGGTGCAGAACGTGGCTACTTGCTCCGTGGCGTCTCCTTTCCCTAGAGCCCGGCCCATGGCGCTGTCGACCACCATGAAAGACAGTCGTACCTGAGGCCGGAGGGAGGGGAGGGGAGGAAAGGAGGGAGGGAGGGAGGGAGGGAGGGTCTTCAATGTATGCCTTAATTTCCACCGCACTGTGCCCCCCCCTCATATTAGACGGGGAGGAGGGAGGGATGGGAGGAGGGAAGAAGGGGAGCAGGGAAGGAGAGCGGGAAAGAGGGAGGGAAGGGGGTAGGGAAGAAGGGAGGGAAGGAGGGAGGGAAGGAGGGAGGGATACCTGCAGCCACTTTTTCACTTCTGCAGCCCACTGGCCCAGGAGAGAGGAGGGCGCAACCACCACCGCTTTTTCCACGTCGCTGCTGCTGCTGCTGCCGCCGGTGCGATGGGCGTAGGGGGACTGTTTGGTCAGGAGCCAGATCACGGCGATGGTTTGGAGGGTCTTGCCGAGGCCCTGAGGGAGGGAAGGAAGGAGGGAGGGAGGGGGAGAGGGATGAATGGAGTAAGGAAAGAATCAAGGTCAATGAGGATCACCTATACGGGCATACATACAGTCACATACATACATGCAGTCATATATATATACAGTCATACATACATACAGTCATATATACATACACTTAGTTCTACATACAGTCATACATACAGTCATACAGCCATACAGTCATACATACAGTCATACATACAGTCATACAGTCATACAGTCATACATACATACATACATACAGTCATACACACATACAGTCATACAGTCATACATACATACAGTCATACATACATACAGTCATACATACATACATACGCCCCTCCCTCGTTGGGCACCTACCATGTCATCCGCCAGGATAGCTCCTCGTCCCATCCTATTGGCATTACCCCTCCCGGTCAGACACCGCCACAGGAACTTCACGCCCTCCCGTTGATGCGGCCGCAAAACCCGCCCCAAGAAACCGTCCAACACCACCGCTTTCATCGGCCTTCCCTCCCTCCCTCCCTTCTGCCGCGCCTCCAGCACCGGGTCAAACAAAAGGACCTCCTCCTCCTTGACAACCCTGGGCTCCGGCGCAGCAGCAGCTGCTGTAGTAGTCGTAGAGATAGCCACAGCGGTCGATCCCTGTCCCCCCGTCATCCAACCCGCCCTCCCTCCCTCCCTTACCATTCCAATCGGCCTCGCTTTCGCCATCCCTTTGACCATAAATCTACTACTCCCTAGACTCTTCTTTCCCCATCCTCCCTCCTCCTCGCCCTCCCCCCTTCCTTCGATTTCATCCATCAGCATATTGGCGAGAAGGCCAGGGACTACAGCGGCACGTGGCGCGCCAACTTCGACCTGTAGGCATGGATTTGGGTGGAGGATGAGGACGGGCCAGGGAGGAAGGAAGGGAGAGACGGAAGGAAGGAGGAAGAAAGGGAAGGAAGAGGGGGAGGGACTCACTTACCTCTATCGACATCATGGTTAATTCATCTCCTTCTTTGAACCCGTCATTGTTTCCACCGTACCATATTTTGCGGGCCTCGCACTTCCCACTCTCGCTTTGGAGAGAAACCTGGCGAAGAACAGAAGGGAGGGAGGGAGGGAGGATGAGTGTGAGAAAGGAAAGGAAACAAGGGAGGAGGCAGGGAGCGAGGGAAGGAGGGCTTACCTTGCTGTTGCCACCTGCCATAGGCTCAACGATGATGACGCCTTCTTGCCACGTCTTCTTCTTTTTTCGCGGGTTTTTGGTGTACATGGCTGTGAAGTACTTGGTCCCTCCTCCCGTGGCAGGGGCAACAGCGAGGAGATCGGAAGGAGAGGGGCCCGCGTTGACAACGGAGGAAGAGGAGGAGGAGGAGGAGGAGGCGGGAGGTTTAAACCGCTTGGTCGGTGGCTTGAAGAATCTCTTGGTGGCGTTGGGGAAAGAGGATATGGAGGAGGAGGGAGGGGGATAGGGTATGTTTTCCTTTTCCTCGGCAGCCGGAACGGTACTGGTGACGGTGTCGGTGGCTGGCATCTCGTTATCATCACTGTGAATAAACAGAGACTGGAATGGCTGTGGCTGCAACGGTGGGAGGGCTTGCTTTTCTTGCTGGGAGTCCTGGGAAGGAAGAGAAGCGGAGGGAGGGGCGAGGGAAGGAAGAGGCGCTCCTGGCGGCGGCGCAGCAGCAGCAGGGGCAGGCTTCTTCAGAGGCACGCGAAAGGTGCTGTGGATGCTGCGCTTCATTACTACGGCATGTGCTTGGGCTTGTGTGCGTGTGAGTGTGGGAGGGCTTCGTCAGGTCGTTGCGGCTCGCCGACGAACTGAAGTGCGTTTGGCGAGGGGCGTAGGGAGGGTGCTGCGGTTGCACGTGAAGGTTTCTGGTGACGGTAGGAGGAAGGTTAGTGATGTGAGTGACATGACTTGTTGCCTCTTCCTCCTTCTCCTTCCATGCTTTTTCCAAGATCTCCCTCCCAGCCAACTTTTTTGCCATCCAATCCCAACGTTCATATACCAAACGATGCACAATCCTCTATGTAATTCTTACTTGACATTCAATTTTGCTTCGAAGCTTTGGCTATCTCTTGGTATTTAGGCCGCAAAATCGAGTTCAGGGCAATTTACTCACAACCTCCCCAACGGCAACCAGAAGCAAACCGAGATTGAGAGGGTAGCGAAAAAGCGTGACAAATGAGGGAATGCCCGCTTGCGCTCTGAACGCTGCTCTGAGGATGCTACGCGAACCTCTAAAAAAGGCAATATTCGAACATGAAATGAAGATGGCTAAGTGAGGACAACTTACTCTCCTTTGAAAGGCTGGCTTTTGCCTTCACCAAGTACAGTTCCTATTTATTAATTTTCAATTGAACTTTAATTAATTTACATCCATCGACTAGCCCTCCCTTTTATGCCTTTTCAGCTTGGTATCTCGCTGACGCCGTAATTCCTCGTCCCAGGCTACTACTTGCGGGTGCTGGAACGCGCCTTCTGTGCTTTGGAAGAAATCGGTCAGGTCCTGGTTGGGTTGGGCCCGCTCGTATTCATCCGCCTGGACAATCATCTCGAATCTATACATAAATTACAGAGAGTAGGAGGCAATCGGGATTCCACGTTGGTGTATATGATGTGTGTATTTTTTCCTGCTACATTATCGATCTCTCTCTTTCATGCATCTTTCCGTTTCCACTCACTTGTCAAAGTCCTTGACCACGCGGGCCTCGGGCGTGCTCTGATCCTCGTACTCCAGCCACAGCGAAACAACTTCGGCCCCAATGCTGTCGTGGCCCAGGTCTCGAGCGATGCTTTTGATCGCCTCCTGTTGAAATGGACGGGAGGAAGTATGTTGTGAACGGCGGGAGGTGGTGGAAGAGTCTCGATTGTTTTTCCCCCTCTCGATCACGTGGATAGAGGGCTTACTTTCTGTCATGCAGAGCCCTTCTTCCAACATGGTGGATCCAATCTCGTCTGCTCTTCGTTGTCGCTCGAGCCCCAGAAATCCATCGACCCTTGCTTACCTCTTCCAACACCCGCTTCTGCTCCTTTGTATACCGCACGTCATGCGGCACTATGTCGCCAACCAAGGCCTCTGCCAGATCATGTACTATTGCCAGCTTCATGAGCCGGGCACGGTCCAACGCCGGGTCCGTAATAAGGAAAGAGCACATTGCCATGCGATACATGTGGTCAGCCACCGACTCGGGCAACTCCACTCCATTATTCACCCATCCCGTGCGCTTCAGCGTCTTGAGCTTGCCCACCACCCGCAGGAACTCCAATGCCTGCAAGGGTGAGGGTGGGGTGGCGTTTGTGGGGCATGTGCGGCTGCTGGCCATGGTGTTTCTCTGTTGACGGGCGAGGGCAGGGGCAGGGACGAAGCTTTCGGTTGCAGCTAGAAGGAGTAAGATGAGCACGGACAGGGTCAGCAAGCAGCTATTCCCCCGCATACACGTTGCTATCGTTTGTTTTGGAGTGGGGATATAAGTGTTTGTGCTGGTTGGTACGTTGATACGGGGTGGCCAGCTAGCTAGCTAGCCTCCCCCCACTCCAACTGTGCCCCTCCGCTCTCTCCCGCCCCCGGGGCCCGATCCTGTCTGTGGACCCATGACGGGAAAAACCAGCAAGTCAACGACATGATTTGACAGTGCATGCCACCATTGACCATCAGCGCTGACTCCCTTCCTATACGCACAAAACACGCGCATATGCAAACAGGAAACAGCAGCGTCCGTGACTGCCGCGGTCTCGCCAACGTCAAGTCTGGCGTTGCCGGCTAAAACAACTCGCCCCGTTCTCGCACATTCTCCTGCAGTCTGTGCCTCAACAATCACCACAAGAAAGATGGACAGGGAACACACCTAAGGACGACCGGAATATTCGCCAACCGCGCGTGAGTGTATTGGGGTATAAGGCGCGTGTGGACGACACGATCCTGAATCGTCATGGGCCAGGAGACAGAGCCGAGCTGCCCATTCTCAATAACCCTTCCTCCCATTACTCACTATTACTGGCCACAGCTAGCACGCAGCCGTGACCCCAGAGTGATGAACAACCAGCATATGCACGAGGGCATCAGCAAGATCGTAGGTATTTCCAAGAAGCATCTGCAGCAGCCGCCGCCTCCGCCTCTGCCTCCGCCGCCGCCACCGCCGTTTAAGGCAAGAGTAGGAACAGTAGGAGTAGCAGGGGAAGGAGCGACAGCGGCGGGTAGCGAAATCGAGCGTGCTTATTTACATCAATGTAAGTTTCGTTGTGTGCAGGTAAAGTGGCTCACTGATCTACCTGTTTTGTGGTGGAGAAATGCTCATACTGTGCCGGCGCGGTGAATGTGCCTGTGTGTGCGGTGATCGTAGTCATCCTATTGCCTCAATGGTTCTCACATGGCTGACCCTTTCGCCGTACCATATCTGTAACTAAGTCTTGACACCCTTTCTGTGTACATCCATTCTAATATCCTTATCCCATTCCTTCTCTCGCACACTTACCACACAACCACCAAAAACTCAGGCGTCGCCCAGGTCCAGCCGTTGCCCGATGACAGCAAGGGCGACTCCCCTGTCAAATGGACCGACGAGCTCTACACAACCGCTCGCTCTACCTTTATGAGAACGTCCTCGTCCTCTACCCCGTCCTCTTCTGCGTCGTCCTCCCGTCAACCTTCCCCTGCCAAAGCCGCCCATCCTAACGACTCAGTTTTCCAGGCTTCTTTACGCGGCAATCCCTACCTGCATCCCGCGGTTGTGAAACAGATGCTCGCAAGACTAGAAACAAACAAGACCATGACCCACATGGTGGATGGTGGTGACAGTGACGTGAGCGAGGGGAGCGAGAGAAGCAGCCACGAGGACGAGGAGGAGGAGACACATGACAGCGCTATTTTCGAGGCGTTATTGGCCAATAATCCTCCTCCTGACACGGATGTGGTGCCAGAGGTGCAGCTGGACACAGGGTACATCATGGAACATAATCATGACAATAATGCAAGAGAGTGGGCTGAGGAGACTGAGAACGAGGTGGAGAAGCAGGCGGTGCAGGAGGAACACGAGAAGAAGAAAAAGGAGCAGGAGGAGCAGGAGGGCAGCGGCGATGGTACTGGCGACGAGATGGACGATGCCGATGACGAGATGGAGGAGGACCAGGACAAGAAGGAGCGGATGCAATCACAATTTACCATGCAGACAGATGTGGCTCCTATTCTCCCTGTGATTCAAGCAGAGAGGAGAAGCCCTGCCTCTACTCCTCTACCCGTCACCGAAGGCCCGGGTTTTCCTCACCCTTCCGTTTCTGGCTTGGAAGAGGGGCAGGTTGATGCGGAGGCATCGCCAGCTTCATCACCAGAACCCGTCATCATCGTCGTCGACCCCGCGTCCGACGCGCTGAATGCCGCCCTTACCTCATTGGAGGAGGAAGAGCCGGAGGAGGGCTGCCAAAGGCAAATGCAAATAGAGGCGGGTGTGAATGACGACGATGACCAATGTGAGAATATTATGATGACGACAGCGGGGCTCAAGGAAGGAGAGGAGGAGGATAGAGCGCTGCTCGATGTTTCCATGCGGGCTATCGCATGGTGTGCCACGACGACGACAAGGACGGAGTTATGCATGCATTTGGACAGCGATGGGGAGGAGGACAGAGGCAACGTCGAGCACCATCAGGATCAGAATGACGAAGGCAATGAGAGCGAAGACGAGTATGCCAGAATCTTTACGCAGCGCGACAAAGAAAGAGAGTATCTCTCGGCAGGCCAAGGCAAGGGGTACGAAGCTGCAGCGAGGCAGGTACCCTTGCCACTCTCCCCGCCGCCGCCATCAGCACCTCCACTGCAGCGGCCTAACCTTGGAGTAAATGTGGAAGAAGAGGTTCCCGAAGATCCAATAGTCCCTCTGCTTTCATCTCGTACGCCCACATACGAGCCCCCTTTGACTGTGATGGCCCGTGTGCGCTCTTTCTTAGCACCTCCTCCAAACTCCTCGTCGTCGTTTTTGCCACCGTCATACCCACAAAGTAGCACAGTCTGGCAGTCCAAATCCTCTCAGCAGCAGAGCCGGCAGCAGCAGCAACAGCAAGAACGGCAACACGAGGATCAGCCGCATCTCAGTGTGGTCAACAAGCATCGCCTCGTCTTGGTGAATCCTGAGGCTCTCGAGGATGCTGATTCCGGTGCAATTGTGGGAATGGTGTCTGGCATGAAAAATGTGGCGGTAGACGGAGATATAGATGGCCAGGTATGCGCTCAGGTTTTTGAGCTTGATCGAGCATATTGGTAAGTAGATGTAATGGGCATCGAGGGCGAGTTGGATGGGCAATAATAAATCTTGGTTTTGGGTCCATCAAATTGAAGCCTCTTGATATCGTAACACTATACAGGTCGGTGGACCCGAGGGATGCGCACTTCGTCAGTCAAGCAGCCTTGTACGCAGATTTGGGCGCAGCGATGGAGCACGAGGCTTTTGTACAGGGTAGGTGTTGTTGGCGATCATTTATGTGTGAAGATGTAAAATTGTCTAACACCATTTCGCTGTACCGAATAATAGGGATCGACGTGACGTGCTTCGCCTATGGTGCTTCCAAGAGTGGTAAGACGTACACGTTGTTTGGTCCGGACCAAGCTCTGTTGCAGGATCCTACGCTCCAGACAAATTCAGATCTGGGTCTGATTCCAAGAATTTTGGGAGGCGCTCTGGCCAAGCACGTAGTCAACACCCATAATATAATCTTAAGCCTGTCGGCGCTCGAGATTTCTGCTCTGGATACGTTGCAAGATCTCCTGCAGGACCATGGATTCCCAGCGCCGGGTTCCTTGCGCATTTGCGAGCACCCCGTCCATGGGCCATTTGTCGAGCATTTGACCATCACTGAGATCCCGACAAATGACAAGCTACAACAAGTGTTAAAGGCCGTGGTGGCAGCGCGACGACGGACAGGAGCTGCAGGTCATGTCTTGATGACGGTGTACATCACCAGGTAATCAAAAGGATTTGTACAAGAGGACTGGGGAGAAGAGGGCATGAAAAGAATAGTGCGGATTTCCCCTCTGCTACAAAGTTTCATCTCACACTTTTCTTCTCACTCCATTTTCATTTCTTTCTTCTTTCTTCAGAGTCTCTATGAGCGGCGCGGTCGTGGGCAAGACGCGTATGCATTTTGTCGAACTAGCGGGAGTTCCTCCAACTTGCGATTTTACTACAACGCCTTCCAGCCCCTCTAAAAGCACGTCGTCTTCATATTCGTTTCATTCTTCTTCGTCGCCGCGACGACGGTACAACAGCAGCATCACAATCGGGAGCAAGAATGGCGTTCGAAGTATCAACACAGTCCAGCCATCCTTGAACGCCCTGGGTACCATTCTCAAGCAGTTGGGCGAAGGAAAAGACATTTCTTCTTCCTCAAGATGTTCGGCCTTGACATGGCTGACCGAAGGTGCCCTAACGAACCCCGAAGGTGGCCATGCCTATTTGTTGTTGTGTTTGAGTCCTGCGTCAGGCGATTACCACGAGACTTTGCGCACCCTTAATTTCGGGGAGCCTTTACGGTTGAGGCAGGGCGTCAACCGCTGGAGTTCATTACAGGCGTCTATATCCAAGGCGGGCGGGACAGATCCGGGGACTCCGGTGCGTGACGTCGACGTGAGACATTGGTCGATGGTCCACGAAGACTTTGATAGACTGATATGGCGCGTGAGCGGAGGTCTGAAGGCGAATGTGCATCACACTGACGCTCAGATCGATCCTCAGCAATGCCTGGTCAAACAGCAGGGCATGTGCGCTACAACAGCATCGACGGCTGAGGCGGCCCAACATCCGTTGGGGAGTGACGATGAGGACAGGGACGAGCACGAGGATGAGGACGAAGGTCGGGATTCTCTGTACGACTCTTTCATTGACAATGCATTGGCATTCTCCAGTGCTCCCCAAGTATCTGCCGAACTCGAAGAGATTAATCTAAGCTTATCTGGTGGCAGGCCGCATAATCGGAGCTTCCGGGACAAGCCGTTGTTGCAGACTTCCAGTTCAGTTATCTTGTCGACGTCCTCCTCTCAAACGTCAGGGGGGACGCATCAATCTTGCTACGTGGAAGCTCTGAAGGCGCGAGCTATGGAATTGGAGATCCAGTTGCAGTCGATGCGAAAAGATCGCGACATGGCGTTGGCCAAGTCTCAAACAGCGCAAGAGGAGCTGCAGCGCTTTAAGAGTCAGGAGCTAACGACCAAGTCTAAAAAAATCCACGAGCTTGATAATGCCCTCACAGCACTACGCCACGAGTATCAAGAGCTGGAGCGAGCGATCCGGAAGTATGATGTAGGTTACCACCAAGTTCCTCAATTTTTTTTTATCTATCTCTGACCTGTAATTATTGTGCTAAATTACTGTCCACGTACTAACTCTTCAATCACAGAATGAGCGGATCTACCTGGGGCAACTGCTGGACGAGACTAAGACGTCCTACACCGAGAGACTGCAACACCTCGAAGCTCAGGTTCAGCGATTGGAGCTGGAAAAGAAAGAATGGGAGTCCCAGACTTACTTCGGTGGCAGCCATGGGTCATACGACCAACTGCAGCAACAGCTTATGGCCACAGAGCAGCGAGGGCAACAATTGGCACAGGAGCTGCAAGAGGCGGCTAAACATCTCGATAAAGTGAAGCTGGATGCTTCCGATACGGCGCGGAGAAATGTTAGTCTACGAGAGGAAGTGAATACCCTGCGGTCCAAAATGCTTCAACAGCAACAGCAACAGCAACAATCGGCGGCGGCCAACGTGGAGGCTTTGCATAAGCAGCATCAGCAACAGCGATTCCAGTTGGTCGAGCAGTTGCGAGCCAAAGATGCGGCCATATTCGAACAACGCCGAGAAGGGAGCCGGGTGGCACAGTCACTGCACGACAGGGTACTGACGCTCGAGCAACTTGCGGCTCATGCTGATGGTTGGGCATTACGGGACGGCTTGCGCGTCGAAACTGCAGCTCTAGGTGTGGACTTGCGAAGATGGATGGAGAAGATCGACTGGCGCGGGACGAGCTATAGCGGGTTTCCTTCTCCGTACGACACCCCCTATCCGTCATTGTCGTCTTTCTCCCGCCACGATCACCACCATACAGCGTTCACACCCGCTTTCAGCAGTCCTCAACCTCCTGTCCCCCCTGTAGCAGCGGCCACCGTTGTAGAGGGCCGCCTGTCGGGCATGAACGAGTGCTTGCGACAGGAAAATATCGAGCTCAAAGGTACGTATCTGTGTGGGTGGAACGAGCAATGCTTGTCTAATATTCACGTCCCAATCATGCTAGCGACCTACACATGCTCTTTTCAATTTTTACAATCAAAACAGAGAAATTGCGCGGTTTCGAGTCCCGCAATGCTACCAAGGATTTGGTCGAGACGGTTCTGTCGGGCATCACCCACCAGCAGCACCAGCACCAGCAGCACCAGCAGCATAGTGGTAGTAGTAGCAAAGCACAGTCAGCAACTGAATGCGACATTGACATTGAGAGCAACGAGGAGGAGTCCATCTATTCCGTGCAGCACTGCCATGGTAGCCGGGGCGGTGGAAGTGGGAGTCGACACCGCACAGAATACTATTATTGCGACCAAGGAGATGAACTAGAGGAGGATGAATTGAGTGAGAGCAATGATTTCAATCATCAACTGGAAGTGGAGGCGGAGCTGTCCTGTGCGCGCCAGGAAGCTTTGCGTCTACAGCAGCAGAATCGCGCGCTGCTGGGGGAGCTAGAGGACTTGGACAAACTGCTCGTGGAAGCTGGTACGTTTGGATCATAGAACACGTTATCTTCTTGTTATCTTTTTTACTTTCATTGATCAATCCCACCAAACCAAGCATATGTCAAAACTTCGAACTACTCACTTCTTATTCTCTCTTTCTCTCCCTCTCTCTCTCTCACTCACTCACTCACACACATACATACACACAAACCCCTCAGAGTCTGAAGGTATCAGCCTGATCAGCAACGGCAAAAACTCCAAGCTGCAGCCCCGATATCCCTCGCCGCCAAGACGAGAGCCCAAAGCATCATCATCCCGGCACATCTCGGCAGCTGCCACAGCAGTCAATATAGAAACGATGGGGAAGGATGAAGTCGTTAAGGCCTCGACTGGAATTGCAGTTAACGCAGGTGCCAGCGCCAGGAGACTTCCAGCTGCTGGCGCCAGCACCAACAAAAGAAGCCAGCAAGACAAGTCGACAAAACAATTCTTGAAGCTCCTAGAAAAGAAGCGCCGACAGCAACAACAGGCCGCGACTACTCCTCTCACCTCCACGCCGGCTGCCAAGCCAGTCTCTCCCTCCCTCCGTGGAGGGTTTTCGGCGCCCCGGGAACGGGAGACGCGCAAGGGTCAGACTGAGTGGGTCCGAGAAAATAAGGTGACAGAGGATTGGATTGGGTCTCTCCGTAATCTAGGGGCGAATCGTCAACATATGAAATGAGCAGGACACCAAGAAGCTTTATGTGTTTGAATGTGACGTGTAATATATTGAGTAATTTCGGGTGCGTCTCCATGTCAATCAGGGGAGGCCAAGATTTTCTATTATGAAATTAATGAAAAGCTTTCTAATCAATATGTGCATCCTGTACATGTATCGAGCAGTTGATTTTGCCGCGTGTGAAACGCAGCAAGGTGAGAAAAGAATAAAGAAAAAGAAGAGCTACGACGACGAGGATCAACCCAAACCTACAATATACATTTGTTTCTATCTCTTTACTCTATTTTCAAACTGCACTTTCCGCATCTTACACAGTTTCGGCTCACCTAGGAATCTTCTCCCCCGGTGCCCTCCACTGATGCAATATCCCAAGGACCCTGGATCGTAAATTTATATTGATGGATATGTTGTAACCACACTGGGCACACCAACGACACAAAAACCACCACAATCAAATACATTACCAACAGCGGCCGATGCTCCACCGCGGCAGCCAAAGCGCTCGTCGCCGCCACAACCAGCCCAAGTGCCACCAGGAGGTGGAGAGTCGTGGATCGTCGGTGGGCCAAATGTCGCGCGAGTGGAAAGAAGGCAAACAGCTCGATGGCTAGAAAGACAAATCCAAAGACCTGCTCGTTGCTTTCCAAGCGGGACGCAAGGAGCACAGCGGCGAACAGCGCGGCATTCAAGGAAAAGGTCCCGTGGAACTGAGATGGGGAGGTGAGCAGGATGGCCACTGCTGCTGCTTCTGCAGTTGCGGTTTTTGCTTGACATGAGCTTTGAGAGACGTCAGATATGTCCTTGTCCTCATCCTCGTCGTCATTTTCATTCCCTTCTATGCCTGCAGCAACCTTTGTCGCTCGAACCGTAAAAGATGCGGGGGAGGAAAAGGAGGAAGAACAGAACAAAGACGAAGATAAAGACCATGCAGCACCATAGTCGTGAAATACCAGATGCAACCCTGAAAGAACTAGAGCCAATGCATAGATAGTGTCGTCAGAGTACGACACCGTCAATGTCCGTAGCACAGGCGCAATGACTCGCAAGCAAGCCGCACACAACGTGATCCAGCCGCACGTAGAGAGGAGGGTACGAAGCTGTAGCATTCGTCGGGGATGGATGCAGGCTGCCAGGAGGTAACCGCCTAGAAGGAGGCCGGCGTCGGTGGCGAGGAGGAGGGGGAGGGGAAGGATGTTATCGGAGGAGTAGAGGAAGGCCATCTAGATGTAAAAATTGCGGAAAGGAAGTGAAAAGGAGATTGTGAATAGGGAGGATTGGAAGAAGGAGATGAGATGGGATGGAATGTGGAGACTTACCAAGAATACGACCACAACGCTGATTTGCTGCGTGACGGCTGTGGCCCGCAAAAAAATATACCGAAGCTCGGGCCGCGAGATGCCAGCTGCGTATAGAGGGCAGAGAGTGAGGTGATTTTTTCGATTGGTTGATCATAGAATCAGACGCCGTTGCGCTGGAGACATTGGGGAAGGTGGCACAGAGAGCGAGCGGAATCATGATTTCGCGGGACATACCGTTGGTGACAAGCTTATCCAAAAAGCTGTCCGGCACGTGGTTATCGGGGAATGGCTGTCGAGCGTACAAGGCCATCTTCCATTTGACGGCGGGAGACCGGCCAGGGGTGATTGATAGGGATGGGGGCCGCGGGGATGGTGGTGGTTGTGGCCCATGATAAAGTTGAGGGGAATGGGCGTGTATCTGTGGGTACGTTGATCGCGCCGGTAAGGACAAGACTAGATGGGCCAACAGTAAAATAGACAACCACCGTTCTTACCAGACTGCCGGCACCCGTAGGTCCCACCGGCGGTGACTTTAGACGCTGCCGTGTGCATGTGTCTTTGGTGGTCGTCATGACACTTTCAACCTGAGGGTGGGACGGAGGGAGGGAGGGAAGGACACCAAGGTTCAGCAAAAGAGACACTCCTGGGTCAGGACCATCCTATCAGGGCCACAACAGCGTGACAAAGCAGCCCTCAGGCATCATGGACCCAGTATTTTCGTGTGGGAAGAGTGGCCAACAACGACGACCGCAGGAGCGTTCGCTCAGACTCTTCAGCGATTACTCTGGGCTGCCTGAGTGAGGCCAGGAGGAAGCTTGTACTGCTCAGGCCACATCCCAAAGCACGTACCATTTCGCCTTGCACAGTGTGGTGGTCGTTAGGGACGTGCCATTCCGGCATTGGTGTACCTGTGCTTGGGGGAATGTAACGACGTTACAGAAAGCAAGTGCGGGCTGGGGTGTGATGATGATCATCGTTCTATCGACTCGGGGTTTCCCACTCCGTGCTTCTCCCTCACACGACCTAATAATTCCAATGACTCCTCCCACCACCACAACAATACAGGCACTTGAACGCGCGCCTCCTTGATCGCGGCTTGGACGGACTTCTATATAAGCGAGCTTTGCGTGAGGGACTTT
The DNA here is from genome assembly GCA_004519485.1 of Nannochloropsis oceanica. Classification (NCBI taxonomy): domain Eukaryota; class Eustigmatophyceae; order Eustigmatales; family Monodopsidaceae; genus Nannochloropsis; species Nannochloropsis oceanica. The sequence goes on from CP038117.1 coordinate 229,140, forward strand.
GGCTGGAAGCCGCCTCTGCAAGATCAAGCCACGTCCCGTGCTACTTGTTGCACCTCCCCACCATCTATCCGTAACAACGGCAGCGATCCCATAGGAGAGGGATGGCCACAGATAGGCAGGAGGGAGACTTCTTCGGGGATGATTTTGGGCAAAAGGTACGCAAGTCTCTTGATTCTTCCATGACCTCATCCTTATGGTTATGGCTCCCGTGCTTCACTCGATCGAGTAGCCTTGATGACTTTTTGGCCTTCGAGCCTCGGTCTTATGTAAGCATGTAGGAATGATATCGTTGTAAGCTTGTACATATACAGCGCACTCGATTCCTCTGGCCAAATTCAAAGCGCAAATCTCTCAATTCTATGTGCAATGCCCTCCCTCCCACCTCCCTCCTTGCCACATTTCTTCTGCGGCATATAATTTTCACAGGCAGAGCCCCACCTCTTCTCCCTTCCTCCCTTCCTTCCTCCCTATTCCCTTCTCTTCCCCTCCTACAGGTCGACCTCACCGCCCGCATTCGCGAAATCCTGCGCAACTACCCAGCCGGCACCTCCATCCTCAAGGAACTCGTGCAGAACGCTGATGACGCAGGAGCGCGGGAAGTGCGGCTGGTGATCGATGCACGTCAGCATAATACTATCCATCTCGCTAATCCGTCCTTGGCGTCTTTGCAAGGACCTGCGTTGCTGTGTTGGAATGACGCGGAGTTTACTGAGGTGGACTTTGAATCGATTCAGAGGATTGGAGATTCATTGAAGAAGGAGGAGTCGCAGGGGACGAAGACGGGGAGATTTGGGCAGGGGTACAATGCTATATATCACTTGACTGAAGTACCTTTGTTTGTGAGTGGGAGGAATATCGTCATGTTTGATCCGCAAGCGAGCTATTTGCCTTATGTTAACCCATCGAACCCGGGGAAAATGATCGACTTCATGAATGAAAAGCACCAGAAGGTCTTGCAGGCATATCCTGACCAGTTTCTGCCGGTGCAGGGGGTATTTGGCTGTGATGTGATGGGGGAGGGAGGGAGGGAGGGAGGAAAGCGGTACAAAGCGACTTTGTTCCGGTTTCCGTTGCGGACCACTGCGCAGGCGGCGACGAGTCGTTTGTCGAAGCAGGCACATAGCGTGGCGTCGATAACAGCTCAACTGGAGACCTTTGCGATAGAAGCCCCGAGGATGTTGCTATTTCTCAAGAATGTGGAGCAGCTGTCGGTGTGGCATTGGGCAGGAGAGAGAGGGGAGGGAGGAAGGGAAGGACCTGTACGGGTGGCGTATGTGCAGATTGCTAACATCACTGCGGAGATCCGTGGCAAGCGGAGTATGGTTATGGGGGTGCCTGCAAAATCCAATACGAAACAGCAGCAACAGCAGCCACCACCTGCACCCGTCGTGTGTGATTATATTCTGGAAACAAAGGCATCGGTTGCTCCTACTGCTCCTTCACTGCACGAGACATGGATTGTCTGCAATCGCCTAGGAGGTGGGAAGGCGTCTGTGCTAGCAGCTGCTGGGGAACATGCTCACCTGAAGCTTATCCCTTGGAGTGGTGTGGCAGGGCGGGTGGGATATCGGATCAGCAACAGCGACAGCAGCAGTAGCTCCAGCAACAGCTGCAACAGCAGTAGCAGCAGTAGCAGTAGCAGCAGTAGCAGCAGCAGCAGCAGCAGCAGCAGCAGCAGCAGCATCGAGGTGCCGTCAGTGCAAGGGTTGGCCTATTGTTTTTTACCCTTGCCTGTCTTCACGGGCCTACCTGTACATGTGAATGGGTTTTTCGAACTTTCTAGTAACCGGAGGGATTTGTGGTGGGGGGACGATATGTCAGGCGATGGCCAAATGCGCGCTGAGTGGAACCACTCTCTCCTGTGCGAAGTGGCCGTGCCTTGCTACACGCAACTCCTTTCCCTGGCCGCCAAACGTTGTGGGCCTGGGACAGTCTATGAGGCTCTCTGGCCTTTGAAAGGAAATGGTCCGGCGTGGACTGCCTTGATGGATTCATTTTTTGCTGCGGTGCTGCCCTTGCCCTTGCTGCACACGCTGTTGGGCAAAGCGGGAGGAGGAGGGTCGTGGGTCTCGGTGCAGGATGCTGTTTTGATTCCTGCGGTGGAGGGACGACGAGAGAAGGAGAAGAAAGGAGGAACACTTGCTGATGCTGTTGCAGGCGGCGCGTCTTTGAATTTAGAACGAGTTCTGCTAGATGAGGGTTTGCCTGTGATTCACACCTCCCATCCAGGCCTTGAAGACGTGCTGGAATCCCGAAAAGTCGTGCCTCGTCTCGCCACCCCTGCCTTTGTCCGCGCGCATTTCCGCACTTTTCCTTCCTCTATATCTGCAATTAGCAGCACCAAAACACACCCAGCGCTGCAAAGACGCGAAGCAGTCCTTCTCCTTCTTCGTTATTGTTTTTCCGACCTCTCTGACCAAGCATTTACCGAATTGGACGGACTGCCCTTCCTCCTCACGGCCGATCCCAAGGCCGAACCCCGTACCATCGTATTGTTTCAAGGCCTGAGCGATGGACACCACCAGATGGACCAGCAGCAGGTAGTCACACAGCTCCTGACCTTGGGGTTTCCGGTAGGGCTAGCGTTGCGGGCGTGTAGATTGAGTGGGGGGGACATGGAAAAAGCAATGGCTTATTTGACCGAACAACGAGAAGTGGTGGAGAAGGCAGGGGAGCCGTTTGAGCTGGGTGAGTTGGTGTTGGGCCTTACGACGAGCACGACCGATGGTAGTAGGAATAATAGTGGAGGAGGGTGGGGAGAAGGAGAAGGAGAAGGAGAGGGTATGTGTGAGGAAGTAGCGCTCTTTGCGCCCGTGGCCTCTAGACTGTTGCGTTTTGACGAGCTGCCGGACAAGGCCCGCGCTATTCTGCAAGCACCTAGGGTCCAAAAAGCTTCGAACGTTCGTACTTTCTCTGCCTCGTACCTACCGGTGGTCCTGCGGTACATCCTACCCCACGCCTGGCGAGACGTGGCGCGGGTGGCTTGGAATGCGCAGGCTGCTGCAAGATCCTCCTCTACGATGACCTCGCTGGCCCCACCCACCTTGGTGTGGTTCTTGCGCCTGTGGCGGTACCTACTCGCTCACATGCCCGACCTCACCCCATTAGCTGAAGGCCTACCCTTGCTCCCCTGCAACGAAGCGTGTGTCGCCCGTCTCTCCACCAAGCTGCCCCTCCTCCTCATCCCTTCTCATTCTACAGCTGTTACAATGGTCTCTTCTGCCCTTCTAAGTAGTCTTCGGACGATGGGCGTCTTGACAGTGCACCAAGAGCTGGTCGCTGCCATCGGGGAAGCCAAACTAGCGGCGGCCTTGAGGGCTTATGTCCAGCCGTTCCGACGGGCGGGCGTGCTAGCATGCTTGCGTCTTCTGTTCGCCCAACACCAACAGAAGCAACCACAGATGGACTTTAAGCAGGTCCTGACCAAAGCCCTTGCTCCACAGGCACACGACTCTTTCGATGCGTTGCGAGCTTTGCTGGTATCCGAGCCCCTGGCCGAGCTCACCAAAGACGATCTGCTCATGATTTCCTCCTTGCCCATCTTTCCTGTATATGGCACCCCGGCTGGAAAGAGGTGTTACATGCCCCTGCAGGCTAAGCCTCTGTATCTGCTTGAAGGCATCCCTTCTTGCAAGATTATACTTTTGGAGGGCCTTTTGACGACAAGCTTCCTACGCATGCACGACGATGACGTTGAGAGAACCACCACCACCACCAGCAGCGACACCAATGCCGGCAGCATCAGCAGCAGTCGAAGCACCACCCACCCCTTGGAGCCAGCTTTGGCCAAGAAATTGGGTGTTCAGACTGTCTCCAAAGTCGCCTTCCTGAAGCAACATTTCTTTCCTTCCTTCGCCACTTCAGATAGCACCCTCCGTGCCCGTGCCATGCTCGACCTAGTACTCTCAGACCTCCCCTCTCTTACTCAAGTAGACCCCCTTTTCCTCCATGCCCTTCAGCGGCTTGCATTCCTCCCCAATGTTGCAGGGATCGTTGCCCGTTGTCAAGACATGTATGACCCAGAAGTAGAAGAGCTAGCCCTATTGGTAGGTCCTGATTTTTTTCCTCGACAAGATTTTGCCACTCCCGAAATTTTGCCTTTGCTCCGTCAGCTTGGGCTTCGCTCTACCCTCCTCTACTCGGACGTGGTCCATATCGCACGTTCCACTCACGAATTGGCTGAAAAGCCACTGACGGCAGCTGAGGGATTGATAAGAGCACAGACTTTGTTCAGATTTTTGAATCGGAATGCGGAGCGATTTTTTGTTCCGGTGCGGGAGCAAGAGGCGGAGGTAGTACGGAGGAAGAAGGCATTATCGGCGGGGCTATTTACCCGGGCACTGAGTTTGTTTGGTGAGGGACGGACCGCACGGGAGAAGGCTCGGCAGGATCAGCTGGATGAGGACGAGCGGCAACGTAGAGTGATGGTGGTAGAGCTGAAGGCCATACCTTGGGTACCTGTGCTGGCCACAAAACCTCTTCCCTTCCTGCCCTGGCGCACTACTGCCAGCAGCAGCAGGGGTAGCAGCACAAGAATCCTGGCTGCGCCGTCGCACGCCCGGCTGGCAGAAGACATGTGGTATGGCTCTTCCTTGTTCGGGATTATTCCCTCTGAGACGCCAGTGGCCGAAGAGGTCAAGTATGTGTTTGGTTGGAAAAACCCCCTCCCTCCATCGATGGTGGCGCGGCAGCTAGTAGCGATCGCGGAAAGCTTCCATGCTTATGCCGCGACTGTAACTGCTGTGGCTGGTGCCGCCAAACAAAGCCAGAAATCAAAGGATGAGAAGAAGGAAGAGGAGGGGAGGGATGACGGGAAGATGGAGAACGATGCTGTACAGGCTATGCAGCAGGTGGTCTCTTCGGTCATTCCCGTCATCTACCAGAAATTGAGCTTGACGCTACAAAACTCGACTGGAGAGGAGGAGCAATCCGTCCGCAGGTATCTGCATGGGGCACCATGGGTATTTGTAGGCGACCGTTTTGTGGAAGCAGAGCAGGTGGCCTTCGCGTCCCAAGTTAATGCCACCCCTTATCTCTACAGCGTGCCACCCGACCTAGCCTGCTTTGCCCCGCTCCTCAAAATGGTGGGTGTCCGGCCTTCTTTTGGCCCGAGTGACTTTGTGCAGGTATTGCACAACATGGCGATGGAAACGGGTGCCAAGGACAGCAGCAGCGGTAGCAAATTTGCGGCGGGTCACGAGGACGGTGGGACAATGGCGGCAGTGACAGAGCCTGTAGCTTTGAGGCCTTTCCAATTGGAGCTTGCAATCGCATTGGTGCAGCGCTTGAGTGATGAAGTCATGCAGGTCTCAGATTGGGAATTGTTTGCGCCTGACGAGCAGGGCAAGCTGGCGCGGGCGCCAGAATTAGTTTATGATGATGCACCGTGGCTCTCGAAGAAGACACAACGCCGGTCTGACATTCGATTTGCACACCCTAAGATCTCTTCGGTCACGGGAGAGAAGCTTGGCATTCGCTCGGTGCGACGCTTGTTGATGGAAAGCCATGCGGACACGATGGACTTTCGATTGCCTGCAGGGGAGGCAGAGGCGTTCGGGCAGTCGGAAGCCTTGACTCGTCGCCTTCGGCACATTCTGGAGCTATATCCAGAGAGAGCAGAGATTAGCGAGCTGCTACAGAATGCAGATGATGCGGGAGCATCTACTGTGCGGATCTTGTATAGTGAGCGGCAGTACGGCACGTCGTCGCTTTTGGGGCAGAAAATGGCGGGGTGGCAGGGACCAGCGCTTTATTTTTACAATGATGCCATGTTCTCCCCACAGGATTTTCAGAACATTGCCCGCATTGGTCAAGGCTCCAAGATGGACAAACAGAACTCTACAGGCCGCTTTGGTTTGGGAATGAATGCTGTTTATCACTGTACGGACATGCCTTCTTTTGTCTCGGCGGAGCACCTGGTCATTTTTGATCCACATGTCAAGTTTCTGCCTGGAGCTACGCGACAGCAACCTGGTATTAAGATTCGGTTTGTCGGCACTGATCTTCTCGCGCACTTTCCTGATCAGTTTGAGCCTTATACCTTGTTTGGCTGTACGTTGCAGGAGACGTTCCTGGGAACTCTTTTTCGGCTTCCGCTGCGGACGGCCGAGCAGGCGAGGGACTCGGAGATTAGTAAGAGTAGATATGATTCTGCGACGGTCAAGGAGCTGCTGGCCTCGTTCCAGACCACCATCGCCCGGTTTCTCCTTTTCCTTCGAAGTGTGGATACTATTGAAGTGTATGTTGCGCGTGATAACGGTGAGGGAGGGCACGAGGGTGTAGAGGATAAAATGACGGAACCGAAGCTGCTCTACCGTGCCAGCCGGCGAATGGAGGCGCGAATGGCCTGGACGGAGGTTTCGACTTTTATGACGGGCCCTCTGCGCGCTCCCTTGAGTAAGGAAGCATTCTATGCCAAGCTGGCCTCGACTCCCACTGCGCATTTGCCTCGGGTGAAGCAGCTGATGGAGGTGTGGTATGAGGATGGGAAGATTGATTTTATGGGTCGTGTCCTCTCTTCGAGGATGCTGCGTTTGGACGAATTTTTGGTCTTGGCCGGTCTGGGGGGAGGGGCAGCATTAGCGATGGCCGTGGATAGGAGCAATCGGCATATGAAGCTCATTCCATTTGGTGGAGTCGCTGCTCATGTGTATACGCGTCAGGGCCCCCTTCGTATTGAGGATGGACTGGAGGGTAAGAGAAAAGCGGCAAACGTAGATGCACTTGGCCCGCGATGCTTGGTGGAGAACGTACCGAAGCGGGGGCAGGTGTTCTGTTTTCTCCCCTTACCAGTGGATTCGGGGATGCCGTGTTTTGTGAATGCAAATTTTGAGTTATCAAGCAACCGTCGCGATATCTGGGCTAATGCTGGGGGGGAAATGACGGGAGAGGGGAAGTTGCGGTCGGATTGGAATCAAGCATTGCTTCAGGATGTAGTCGCACCACTGTATATCCAGCTTGTGCAGCATATGGGTCAGTTGCTGAGTCCTGTTGCTGCTTCTGTCGGTGCGGGGGGGAAGCAACAGCAGCAGCAGCAGCAGCAGCAGCAGCAGCAGCAGCACTGCCTGCCCTTGACGTATTACTACAACTTATTTCCTCTCCCTGAGGCCGTACCCACGCATTTCCAGGTTTTGGTCTCCCGATTTTACCAATTAGCGGCGCCAATGCCCTTGCTGTGGTCGGAGGTGGGAGGAGGGGCGTGGGCTCCATCTCAAACCGCCATGTTGATGAGCATGCCGGACAAGGACAAGGAGGAGGACGAGGCGGCTCGTGTGGCAGCACGCTTGCGGGACGTGCTCTTGATGCGGGGCTGCTGCGTGGTCTCCGTGCCAATGGTGCTGAAGCGCGTGCTGGTGGCAGAGGAGTGCTGTTATAACGAAGTGAGCCCACAGCTTGTCCGGCAGCTGGTACGGGAAGCCCGAGGCATGGGTAGTGCTACAAGCATAGGAGGCCGTCAATCATTCATGGGGCCTTGGCCTGCTTCACAAGAGGATGCGCAATTCTTGTTGGTGTATTGCACGAGCGATTTGTTAGAGAAGGAGGACTTGGCGCCTCTTGATGGCTTACCTCTCATTCCCCTAGCTGATGGTTCCCTGGGCAATTTTGTATTGTTGTCGTCAGCTGCGGTTAGGGCTTCCGTCACGGATGGTCCGGTGTTACATTCCACATACTTCATAGCGGATGACGAGGAGCGACCATTGTTTGAGCATGGACAGCATGTGCTTGTGGTCGAGCGGGAGCGGTTGCTACCCAAGGTAGCAGCTCTTTTCGACAATGCTGCTTTGATGCGCCCTACCAATGTTGTCCGCCTGGCGCCAGAATACCTGGACAGCCTCCTCTTCGAGCTGTTGCCACCGCCTTTCGAGGATAAACGGGAAGTGCCTTGGCGCCCCGGGGATGTCGTGGGTGGGCGGGTGGTGCCTGACAGCGAATGGATTTACGGGTTGTGGGCATATCTCACCAGCTCCCGTGGGTTGTTGGGCAACAACAAGGGAGGATCGAACCAACGCTCCTCTTCTTCTCTGATTTCGTCATCTTCTCCTCTCCGCCGGCTCATACCCAGGAGTGTCATGCAGGCAGAAAACTTTAGCCTGACCAGCGTTAGCACCATCACTGCAGCGACTGCAACGGTGTTGGACGTCGCCCGCGTGTGTGGCAAATGGCCTGTGCTCCCCGTCCTCCAAGGACCTGATCTAAAGCCCATGCTCGTCCGCCTCGACTCCTCCCTCCCTCTTCTACACATGACACAAACCCTGCTTCCTTCCTCCCCCAAGGGTGTTGAAAAGTTGGAACAGGCCTTGGTTAATCTCGGCATCCGAGTGGTGAATCGAAATGTGATTCCTGCTACTGTGGAGTCTATTTTTGCTGCGCCCGAAAGCCAAGTATTGGTCAAGGGATTGAATATTCTAGGGCTATTACAGACGCTGGCAAAACGCTGCGAGAACCAAGACCTGATCGCTCAGGTGGGCATGTTGTTTGGCAGCGTGAGCCCGTCGGGTCGACGGGCGTTGCGGGCTTTGTTGGGCGACCGTCGGCAGATTGAAATGCTGCAATGTAAGGAGACGGTTTCGTCGTCACCGTCGCCGGGTGGGGTAGAGATGAAATCGATGACAACGGAGGCTGGGGTTCAAATCTTGAGAGCCCTGCCCATTTACGAGTCGTACGAAAGCCAGCAGCACTTGAACGATAAGACAAGGAGCAGTAGTAACCCCCCCCCCATGGTGGCATTTTGTGCTTTGAACTCCACTGAACATTGGCTTCCTCCCGATGGTGTGGACCCACGCTTGCTTGATACAGGTTGCCCGACTTTTATAAAAAGCAATGGACCGGACGACTTGGCGTTGTTAGAGTTTTTGGGATTACGGCATATCCCTCTGGATATATTTTATCGGAAGTACGTTTTGGGCGCACTGAAGTCGCTGGAGCCGTCGGTAAGAGATAAAGCAGTCGTTAATATGCTCTCAGATTTGCCTCGGTTATTGCAGGATGAGGTCACGGACCGAAAGGGCTTTGTGGAGGAGCTGCAATTGACGGCCTTTGTGCCTAATGGTGCTAGACCAGTCGCGATATTGCGGCGAGCGTGTGATTTGTATGAGCCACTGCAAGGCGGTTTGGAGAATCTGTTGGGACAAGATGCCTTCCCAGCCCCTGCGCTGTGTACTTCTGAGCTGCTTTCGCGTTTGAGAGGATTGGGGTTGAAGGCTACATTGTCGTTGCAGGGCGTGATAATGAGCGCGAATTCCGTGGGGACATTGGCGGGGGCAGGGGAGGGGGAACGTGCCGTGAGACGGGGAAAGGACTTGCTCCGGTTTTTGGACCACCATATGGAGGAACTTGCTGAGGATACTATGAGTGCGGAGGGAGAGCTGTACCTGGGTGGAGAAGAGAAGGGTCAACAAGAGACAGGCGACGACGAGAGTAATGGAAGTGAGTCAGACGATTCGGGCTTCATTACTCTAAATGCTTCACGCTGGCGGCCTCGCCTGGCCTTGCCTAAAGCATTCGTGAAAGCACTACGAGCCCCTGCCTGGATTCCTGTACGACAGGCACCATTGCATCCTTCACTTCCTTGGCCTTCCTCTTCATCTTCTTCCCGCGCTGCTTTGCCTCTTGTCTTGCCCCCTCGTCAAACGCGGCCTCAAGCCGACATGTGGCTTTGCTCTCTGCGGAAGGGTATCGCCGAAACAGATGTAAGCAGCCCCTTGTTGCGACAGGTTTTGGGTTGGGAAGATGCAATAGACCCGATCACTCTTGCGCATCAAATTTTGGGGTTGTCGGCGGCGTTCCAAGGTGGACGAGGAGGACATTTTCGACAAATTTTGAACAAATGCGTCCCGGAAATTTACTCTGCTTTGCAAGAACAGCTCGTGCTGATGGAGGAGGATGACGAGCCGAGAACAACACCAACCGTATCAACGATGTCCATGGCACCTACAACAGGACGGCAAAGTCCAACGCCGCGCCTGCGTCCGGGACAAGAAGCAGTTCCTGACATTCTAGCAGGCGGCGCGTGGATCTGGGTATCGGACGAATTCCTGCCTACTACGCGTGTTGCCTTTTCCGCGCCCCTTCACACTCGACCATATCTTGTTCAGGTTCCTTCAGAGCTAGTCACCTCGTATGCACCACTTTTGCGTTTGTTGGGAGTGCGGGAGTCTTTCTCTCCTTCGGATTTGGCCAAGGCGCTCGAGGCGATGTATCGTTCAGCGGAGCCACGAACGTCTTTATCGCCTGCGGATCTGACCCAAGCATTGGGGCTTTTACGAGCTCTGCATAGAACGCCATTTGAAGATCGGCAGCAGGCATTGCATGAGGGGAGTATGGTGGTATATGCACCAGGGGAGGATGGGGTGATGCATCGCATGGATGAGCTTTGCTTTGGGGATGCCCCTTGGTTGCTTAATACTATGCAGCAAGGTCAGATCAACCTGAAGTTTGTTCATGCGGGGGTCAAAAATGAAGTAGCTCGTGGCTTGGGTGCCCGTAGTTTACGTGAGGCTTTATTATCAAATCAGTGCGCTGTGGCCTCTATTCCTTGTGCTCACGCGCAGGAGATCCGTTCGTTCCTCGCGCCGGCGGCCCGAAGGGCGGAGCAGATGCAACAGCAGAAGGAAGAGGAGGGAGGAGAAGGTGATGTGACGGGGGATTTGGTTTTGCAGGCAGTCGTTGACCTGTTGGAGTTGGCCGATGATGTGGGATGCCCGGGGGTGGAAATAGTGGTAGACGAGCGCGTGTATGGTCAGGAGAGCTTGCTGCACCCGCTCTTGGCCGAGGCGCAAGGCCCGGCGTTGGTTGTGTATTTGAAGGACGTGGTGATTGGTTTTGATGACATCATTCGTCTTACCTCTCCCTCGCGGCTCAAGGACGGACCCATCCTCCGTCCCTACCCTCCGCCTGCATTGAATGAGGATGCTCGTGGTGGTGGTGGTGGTGGTGGTGGTGGTGGTGGAGGAGGATTGGCTCGTTTCCGTAGCATGAGCGTGAGTGGCCGCAAGTCGCCCTTGCACCAACAGCGGCAGCAACAACAGCAGCAACAACCGCAGCAAGAGGAAGATAAGGCGAGAGGCTCTTATGGGTGGCCAGTCGCGGGGTTGGGGCTTTTATCCTTGTTTCACTTGACGGATCTTTTGGAGGTATTGAGTGGGGACCAGTTTTTGCTTTTTGACCCCTGTGGATCTCATCTCGTGTCAGAAGCGAACGTGGAGCGCGTTCAGCGGCAGGAGCAAGAAGAGAAAGAGGCAAGAGAGGAGAAGAAGGAAGATGATATTGGGTTGTCGGCTGCTTCTTCGCTTGCGCGGGGAGACGGACTGGTGGAAACGCCCTTGGCCCGACGTTACACTATGGCGGGACAGAATCTCCACCTGCGTTTCCCGGACCAGTTTTCGCCGTTCATGAGCCTGTCTACATGGAGTGATAGCGTGGAGAGCAGTAGCAGCAGCAATGGGGAGGGCAGTAAGGGCGGATCCGCTTTCCATTTCAAGGGCACCGTGATGCGTTGCCCCTTGCGACGGCGGGAGTCGGCCTTGTCTATCCATGTTCCCGGCCTCGACAAGGTGTCTTTGGCTCTGCCACGTATGTTGGACTCAGTGCCCACATCGCTCTTGTTTAGCTTGAGCCTGGAGAAGGTTATTGCTGCCTTTTGGGCAAAGGACGCTTCCGCTCCTCAGCCTCTGATGAAAGCCGTGGTCACTGACCCGAACTTAGCTTGCTTGCACAGAGAACGTCGTGCGCTTCTGGAGAACAAGGAATGGGGCAAGTTCAAGCTAGCTCACTTGTGGAAAGGAGGTGGGAACGCCGCGCCTATGAGCATTCACATGGTGAAGGTGTCGTGCGAGGCTCGAGATCTTCCTTCACGTCAGGAACAGTGGCTTCTCCTTGATGCCCTGGCCCACGGTGCCTCACGAGAAGCAGCCTTGTCGGAGCAGTTGAGAAATTGCTTTGGTAAACCGTTGCTTCCCCTCATTTCGGCGGCCGCGCGGATGGAGGTTTGTCCACAAGGGACTCCGCTTGGAGGAGAGATGCGCTGGTCGGCTTCGCGCCCTGGACGGGCCTACTCTCTGCTGGATACTGGGGTGGATCTCGGTCTTCCGTGCCATGTGAATGCGCCATTTTTCTTGTTTGATGCCCTTCGGCCAGTCTTGAACGAGCATGTAGCCCAGGGGCGGATGATTGGTGGGTATGGGTTTACGGGGGCGATGGTCTGGAGAGGGGAGGGGTTAGATGAATTGTCACGGTGTGTGAAGTGGAATGAGGCGTTGTTAAGCACGTTGCACGACGAGGTGATGCCATCGTTGATGTCGTCGTTGAAAGAGATAGTGCTGCGGGCGGAGGGGGATGGAAGGGGTTTGTACGAGTATTGGCCCTTTTTGGGAAAGGTTTCTGAGCGCCTGCAGGGGCGGGTGCGGGCTTCAGCGTTATTTGATCGCTTGGCCAATGGTAATTACTTTTTGTTGGGGAATCAGTCCGAAGGAGGAGGGGTGGGGCGTGTAGCACCTGGCAAGCACTTTGTGAAGATCGGAGAGGCGTACTTTTTCGACAATGAGCAGGGGAATCCAAAGCTTGAAGCCCTTGTCCGGCGCCTATTCCCCCTCTTCGATGTCCCCTTTGCTGTGGCCTGTGAGCTGCAAGAGCGCAATTATCCAGTCAAACAAGTGACCCCCGCCCTTCTCCGACGACAACTTCGCGCAGCCTCCGCCTCCTTCGTCTCGCGTGAAATCGTGTCATCACCTGAACTTGGACTGGACCTCCTTACGTATTGCTTGAGTGACTGTCATGCAGGACGAGTGGGAGAGGAAGGCATTCGAAATTGCCGTGAGCGCTGGCGAGAACTTGCGAGCCTGCCCTTGCTGCCGTTGGAGGACGGATCCGTAGGGCGAATCAACCCTTCGAATCGCGCCGATGTCGCGTACATAGTGGCAGATGATGCCCAGAAATCTCTTTTTCCCAACATGCGCGAGTTGTTCATTTCCAGTAAGGCGGTGCAAGCGATGGGTAAATTAGTTGACGAGCCTGACTTTCTCTCTGTTCTGGGCCTGGTCAAATTTAGCCCGGAGATCCTCGCTTCGTACGTCCACACCGTCTTGCCTTCAGAATGGAAGAGTCTTGTCCGTGTGCAAGTGGATTGGGCCCGCGCCCCATACCCGCTGACCCCTCAGTGGCTTCACCGTTTTTGGCAGGAGATGCCCTTTAGTCGAGCGGAGGAATTGCTGGCTGCTTGGCCGTTAATTCCTATTTGTAATGGCACCGCAGCTGGATCTTCTCCCCGACGAGGGGGTGTGGAGTTGGTGACTGGTTCGCTCGCTGTTCATGTTCTACGGCTTTTACCTGATTTTTATGATAATCGTTTGCAGGAGGGTTTAGAGGATCAAGCAGCTGCAGCGGCTACAGCTTCTGCGATGACAGTGGGAGAGATGGAGGACGAATGGAAAGTGGTACGCGTTCCTTCGGATGTGAGTGGCGTGAGGAGTCGTCACCGGGGCCACATTCATTTGCACCCGCGAGATATATGCTTGGATGTCAAGGAGCTGGAGGCTTTTTCGCGTGCAACCAAAGAGGCGGTAGAAGAAGGCATGGTTGTCACCACCACTGATCGTAACGGTTGGCAGCGACGCTCATCGTCCATTTCGAGGACACCTACACCTACTGCTGCATCAGTGACACATTCTTTGCCCTCGCAGGACATTGTCGCCCTTGAAGGGGAGGGAGGAGAAAGAGAACGAGAAGGGGGAGGAGACCTAGAAAGGGAGACACCGATAGGGTTGCTGGTTGATTACGATACAGATGGACTGGAAGCCATGGTGCCTGTCACTCAGGTCGTCCACGGCAATGACGACGACGTGGAGGATGCAGAGGTCGGACCAGCCACGTCAGTTGCTGGCGATGCTGGTTTTGAGCTTCAAACAGCAGTAGCAGCAGCAACAGCTGTGGCGGTGATGACGGGGCCTGAACACCAAAAACGCCTAGAGCTGCTTCGACTTTTGAGCCGTGCCCGTGCCCCTATTTTGGAAATGGCTTTCTTCCCCAAGAAAGTAATGGCGGACTTGTTGACGACGGATAATCGTGAAGTCACGCGTGCAGTCATCTCATGTTTACATACGTTCAAAGAGGGACTGAAACTGACAGAGAACCTCTCAGGTGTGGAGCAAGATCATCTACTACAGCGGCTTACGAGCTCCAGCCAGGGAGGGAATGTGCCTCTAGCCTTGACGGCGTCGGAGATGGAGAAATTGCGGCAATTACCTCTTTTTGAGACATTGGCGGGGACGCGTATTGCCCTTCTAGCTGGTGGTGGGCCGTATGTCATGCTTGATGATCGACGAGCGGGCGAGGACCACTTTTTGGACGAGCTTCTCTCTATCCTCGAAGTATCCTCTTCCTCCTCTTCCTCCTCCTTGTCGTCGTCTGCACAGGCGACAGGTGTAGGAGGCCTGACGCAACGCACGAGATCCAGTCGCAGTAGCAGCAGGAGCAATAATATGACAAGCCAGTCGAAAGTCCTTAAACGGAAGCCGGCCCTGGACGATTTGTACAAGGACTTAGGGGTGGCCACCCTGAGAAAAGCGGAGATCTTGTCTCGGTTTTTGATTCCAGAACTGGCGTCGATGGAGTCGGGATTGCGTGGGCGAGTCTTGGAGTTGATCAAAAGAAGGTGGACCTCTGATGGGCTTGTCTCGGATACGCCGTTGGTGATTGCATTGAAGGAGGCGAATTTTATCGAGAAAACAAATGGGGAGATGGCGCCGGCGTCTGATTTCCTGGATCCACGAAGTGACATTTTGAGGGAGGTTTTTGAGGAGGACCAGTCTGTGTTCCCTCCAGGGGAATTTGGAAGTCCGGCATGGTTATCGATTTTGGGAGACCTGGGGTTGAAAGCCAAGTGTGATGGGGGCACGTTGTTGGAGTGCGCGAAGAGGATTGAGGCGTTAGCACCTTTGGTGCCGTTGCCGTTTGCGGCAGCGTGTAAGGCGGCGAAGTTGATGAGGTATTTTGTTTCAGCGGATGGGGAGTTGAGTGGGGATAAAGCTATACAACGCAAGTTGGCGCCAATCCGATGTGTCCCTGTGGAAAGACCAGGATTGCACATGACGGGCCCGGGGTCGGGTTCAGGGGAGGCGACGGCTGGTGGCTGTGATACAGGTGGAGGGGTGGCAGGAGAAGCTGATGTGATCATGGCGCCCAATCGGCAGTATCAACTAGTGAGTTTTGGAGAAGCTGCTCCAGCGAGGGATCGAAATCTTGTATGGTCGGTGATACCTGTTTTATTGCCACACCTGGTACCACCGCAGCTTTGCTGGTCAACTTTGGGCTTGTCCTCACCCCCGGCTTGCGAGCCGGTGGTGCAGCATTTGATAAATCTGTGCGAAGGAGGAATGAAAACAACCACTACGCTACACGCTGATGGCACGTTTGCAGTAGTGCCAGTAGCCGATTCCCGAGAAGGGTCGTTGTTGGACCGGTGGGTGTATGGCGACTCCCCTGTGGTGGTATTTCAGAGCATATTTAAGTTCCTGGAGGAGCACTGGGATATCATCCCACCACGAAGCAAGTTGGCGCTCAAGGACCTGCCTTGTGTGCCGGTAGGTAACAGACTGGTGAAAGCTGCACGTTTGTATTTCCGCCTGACTCAGGATCTGGCCCCATTTATGTTTGAAGTCCCGCGGTCATTTGGCGCGTACGATACTTTGTTTACTGCTCTTGGGACGCGGGCTAGCCCGTCCCCGCAGGATTATGCATTATTTCTTGCAGAGCTACAGGGAGAGTGTGGGGATAGCTCGTTGAATCCGAATGAGCTGGAGGCGGTGTTGAAAGTTGTGGTGCTGTTAGCCGAGACCTTGTCAATGCAGCAAGGGAAGGGGGGAGGAAAGGGAGGAACAGAGGTTGGAAGGGCTGTGGATGACGTGCTCCGTGGTTGGCGCCTTTATTTGCCGGATGACCGGTCGATATTGGTGTCGCTTGATAAGTGTTTGTATGACGATGCGTCTTGGCTGCGGGGCCGGGTGCATGCTCATTTGTTAAGGGTGGTCCATCCGCGCATTAGTCTGGAGACGTGTGAGAATTTTGGTATCCCTCGCATTTCGGCAGTCGTGCGGGAGGCTCTCGAAGAGGGTTTTGTGCCGGTGTTGGCGGCTTCCTCTCTGGTGAGCGACAAGGCCTCATTGGCTGCGACGTTGACCTCGAACGAGTTTGCTCATGCCCTGGCTTGTCTTTTGCTGACACAGCAGCAGCGGGAGGCGACGGGCGGATCAGCAACTTTCATTTTAGCACGGCTGTTGCCGACAGCTGGTAGTAGAGGTGGAAGGAGCTCGATGCTGGTCGATGATATTGCGAGCGCTTTGCACAAGACACTTAATGTATTCAAGGTAGAGTTTGTCACAACTCTCCGTTCTCGATTCCTCCGCAGCCACGAAGAGGGTGAGGAGGAGGAAGACATCACTTTGCAGCCGGAAGGATCGATGTTTTACGTCGACAGTGCGAATTGCACCGTGTTACTCGCCGTCACTTTGTTGCCCCCCTCCGTGACGCCTGCCTACGTACTGGCCATGGCTGTCGCACAGATGTTTCCTTTGGGAGGACCAGGGGAAGAATGGTTGGTAGCTCCCATGTCGGCCTTGCTGGCAACACATCCCCCATCGAACATTAAACAGGTTATGCAGCTTCTTCGGCTAAATGCCCGGGATGAGAGCCGTGCGCAACATCTGCGTCGAGGCATGCCTGGGCAGCTGCTGCACGATGTGGATCAGCATCGAGTGGAATTTCGACCCATGCGTGTGCACATGCAGGGGGAAATTGTCGCTTGGCAGGCGAGAGAAGAGACGACTGCTGATGGGGTTGCTGGTGTTGGTAACGACCTGCTTCGGTATGGGGTGGTGGTTTCGGGGAATATAGAGAGAGGCAATGGGGACGGCAGCGACAGCAGTAGGGGAGTGGTGCGGCGATTGTTAGTTCGTGTAGCGCCGAACAAAGTTCAGGAAATGCTGTCAACGGAGATCTACTCCTTCTCGGCCACCAATAGGGGCCCATCTATTTCGTCAAGTAATGATAGCGAGACACAACGGGAACCTCTCAGCAGTCGAGATCGGGAGCACGAGAAGGTGTCAGTCTATGCCGTTCCACCGCTAGTGCAGAAGATGAAGATAGAGGAAGATGTCGCGGATGAAAATATGGTCGTTACCACCTGTCGCGCTCCTGTGGGATCGACGCAGCTCCTTGCTGCCGTCGATGATATTCTGTCGCGCATGAATCTGTCGCTGGGCGAAGATACAAAGGATGTGCTGGCCCGTAACATTCGTCTGCAGCATGATTTGGAGGCAGCATACCATGAGACGCAATCAGTGCGGGAGGAGGCACATGGGCTGAGTATGGAGCTGGAATCAATCAAGCAAGCTTTTCAATGCCATATCTGTTTCCAGCGGAATGTGAATGAGATTTTAGCACCATGTGGACATACTACGTGCTCGACGTGCCGAGAGAGTTGTCGGCTATGTCCATTCTGTCGGGAGGGCATCAAGTCTTATTTCCCTTTCCATACAAATCACTTTTTGGAGCGCTAGACAAGAAATGATAGGAAGGAAAGGGGGAGGCCATAGGCAACGCTGAAGGTAGAAGATATAGATGAGGGCGGCAGAGGATGGAGAGACAAGAGAAGAGAGAAGTGTGTGTCTGTTTGTAGAGACGCCCTGACTCTTGTAGCCTTTGAGGCCAACCTTGGAAAGTAGAAAATGAATTATTTCCAAACGCAGAAAGATAGATAGATGATACAAAAGGACAAGTAACTACATTTTCATAATCACCCCAACAGCCCAAACAGTACGTAAAAATGTCAGAAAAGTTAGAAAAAAATGTGCATGTATTATGAGCACAAGTACGTGATGGAGTAGATAGAACTACATTATCGGCGCCTATGACCATGCTGGAAAATGATTACACGAAAGACTTTACATCGCGTGTGTATATGTGTGATACATAGAACCAGAGAGAATGGTAAGTCAAATATAAACTTGAAGAAGCCCGTTATTGCACACGATGAAGACGACAATACAATCTCAGAGGAAAAAATCAAAATAGTTGCTGACGTTTCAATCAATAAAAGAAGACGAAATGTAAGCCTCATTATATGACAAACACTCGACTTTTTGTATTTTTTTATTATAACTTTCTATTTTTGACACTTCCTTGAATTGTGTGCGTTACAAACTTTAATGATCTCCGTCGCATTGCGGTTCTTCACATGCAGTCACATATGCACAATTTCTTGGGTGAATGCCTCTACTACCTGCCATTTGACTGCCACGCAAACTGTCTCCCCTTCACCTCTTCAATCGCGAGTCTAACCCCGATAGTGCGTCTAACCCCGACTGTGCCGCCGCGCTAAGACCTTGCCTTCACCAGGTCCTCCGTTGTGTCCGGCCCCCGGTCCCAAATCAAAGCTCGAGCTCGTATAATCATAACTTGACGGCATTAATCCCCCCTCTGCCTCCATCATACCCATCTCCTCCTTGTCCTTCTGCGAAATCCGCGAATTCAAACGCCGCAACAGCGGTAAGCTTACAAGTAGCTTGCCTGGGTACCACCCACTCCGCCGTCGCTCCATCGCTTCTTCCTCTGCCTGCGCTGCCTCCGAGCCCTTGAACGGTGCATGTTCCCCGCGCGCTGCTTCTTCTTCCTCTACTGTTCTTGCTCTTTCTTCTCTTCTGGCTCCTGGTGCTGGTGCTGCTTCCGGTATAACATATCCCCGATCGTACTCCATGGCAAAATCCACTGGGGACGGAAAGAAAGATAGGCGCAGATAAATAAAAATGTAATCAACAACCACTGATACGGTAGGCACCAGCGATACGCCTATCAACCAAAAGGAAGGATGACGGACCATTCGCCCAGGGACGCCATAGAACCCGCCCGCCACGATCGGCAAGCTTCCGTAGATCGCCAAAAAAATCACATAGAGCAAGGCACTCCCAAAGAAGAAGAAAAAATTGACCCACGTCCAGGTATAAGTATTCGTGGCTGCTTTATAGAGCATGCCGACCAGCATCCCCGTGAATGTAATCAAACCTAGCATGTACAAGTCATCCACGTCCCCCTCCGAGGATAGCACTTGACGAGGAGCTGACATTGCTCCAAAGGAAAAACCGAAGATGAGGATGGAGTCTAGGATGGCTTGGAAGAGCCACAAAGCCATTTGACCAAGATTCAGGTCCAGGTTGTCACGACCGCTCATGTAGGCCCAGCGGAAGCTTGCAGTAGAAGCAGTGGTAGCAGCAGCGTTGTAGTCAGTTCGAGAAATAGCTAAAATGGTAGCGGGGTGATCGATGGTGGTGGTGCTAGAGGCGTGCTGCATTCTCTCTGACTGTCGTGCGTCAGGCGTGGCATTGCCCATGATTGTGTCGGCGGAGAGGTCTCGGTCGAAGAGCCCAAAACTGCAAGGGAAGGGTACGGGTGGAAGAAAGAGATAAATTTAGCTCAACAACAGGAAAGGATTGAAGACCAAAAAAGCCTACGCAGGCAAGAAAAGAATGGAAAGTGGAAAGAGTCACATTAAATGTGAGCAACAATAAGCAATCCACAACACAAGTAGTTGAAAGACACTCACCAAATCGGCGGCATGGCCAACATGAAGTTGTATGACGTGTACACATAATCCTCTAACAGCGACTGCCCTGAAAAGCCAGTTAACCAGGTATAGGCGAAGAGGACAAAAGTCAGCACAATATTCTTGTAAAAAGAGTAAAGGATCACTTTGGATGTGCGCCGATAGGACCACCGCCCGTGCTTGAGAAGGAGTGTTTCCAGAAAACGGAATTGAGCGATAGCGAAGTCGGCTGAATTAACGGCTGGAGGGAGGGAAAAGGGAGAAAGAAAGGGAAAAGGGATTAGTGAGTGGAATGAAGACTATTTTTGCCTTCATCATGCTAGGTCCATACTATTGATCGGCGCTCGCCCTCCCTCCTTTCCCCCCCTACCCCGGTACCTTGCCGGCCTTCTCGCCCACTTATTCCCACCCCAACTTGGGCCTCTTGAATCATGGCCACCTTAAAACGAGAAAAGGAAAGGAGAGAGGGGGGGGAGGGGGAAGAAAGGAGGAAGGGGTCAGTGGTAGTGATTATTGAGAATATAGGTAGCTCTGGCAAGGGTAATTCTTAGATGCCCATGCCCCTGGACAAACCAACAACTTACGTCATTCGCACCATCCCCAATCGCTAGCGTGATGGGCGTCGGGTGCTTCACTCCCTTCTTGACCAATCGAATCAGCATCCGTTTCTGCGCAGGGCTGACGCGGCAGGCCACCACAGATTTACAAAGTGTGGCAACGCGAAGCAACAAGCGCTCCATTTCCCAATCTCCAAACACACGCGCAAGAGCTGGCCCGTCGATGATGAGAGCCAGGTGGTCAGACTGCACGTCTTTCAAAGGATTCTTGCTCATGTGAGAATAAGGCATTGCATCGTCCTCATCAACGTCATGCTCTACCAGAGGCTCTGAGAGCATCCCAGCCGCCACTCCTTCGCCCCTTCCTCCTCTTCCAGCACCTCCATGAAGTTCTGCAGGCGCCGTCGTATAACTTAATGCGGTGCTTCTCTTCTCCCTCCTCTTCCTCCCTCCCTGACTCCGACACCTCCCTCTACACCATCGCCATAGCAACCATCTCTTACAATCTCTTTCTCCTTGATAAGAGCGAGAGGATGCCCACAACCCGCCCACAAGCGTCTTGTCCTCAACCAATTGCTCAAAATGCGCCACCAATTTCCTCAACTGCTTCCTCAAGGCCGCATCACACTCCTCTTCCTCCCTCCTGCCCTCCCCGTCATCCTTGGGGTCAATCACTTTGATTAATGTCATTTTCGCATGCAACAACCGACACGAATACGCGATATTAATCGCCGTCTCCACTTTATCTCCCGTCAACACCCAAACTTTAATCCCGGCTTCCAGCAAATGCGCAATCGTGTCTGGCACTCCCTCCTGTAATTTATCCTCAATCGCCGTCGCTCCTACCACCACTAATTCCCTCTCAATCTTTTCTCCTATTTCCGCCAAGCGTTCACTTCTCCCCTCTACTGCTGTAGAAGCCTTCTGAAACTCATCAAGCCATGATTGAAAGTCATCTTCATCTACCTCTTTACGTGCAAGGACGAGTGTTCGTAGTCCATCAGCGGCAAAGACAGAAAGGTGGGCATCGAGTTCTTGTCTTGTTGTGCCCAAGTACGCGGTGGCCCGTTCAAAAATTACGTTATCCGCGCCCTTGGTCAACAAAACGATTTTGTTATCGGGCGTGCGCACGATGACGGACATACGTTTTCGCGTCGAAGTGAAAGGAAGGACGGCCAGAACTTGGTAGGTGAGTCGTTGGTTTTGGGGGTTGAGGACCAGGGCGGAAGTGGGGGTACGCCCGAGGAAGGACCAATTGAGTTCGCGGGCGACGGCGTTGACGAGGGCTTCTTCGTCGGGAGATTCAGCTTGGTAGGAGAGGGGGAGGCGTTTCGGTTTAGGTGTTTTGGTTGTAGTTGTTGCTGTGGTGTTGTTTCTGTCGCCTCCTCCGCGGGAGGGGCTGCTGCTCGACGAGAAGGATGATGACGGCGGTGGTGGTGGTGGTGGTGGAGATGAGGGAGCCGGCTTCTCCACTACTACCGTATGACAAACCGCCAGACATTCCGCGAAATAAACTGCAACAGTAGCAGCAGCAGAATCAGAAGCAGGAGTCTTGGAAATCATCTCTTCCACACTCTTACCCTCACAAGCATTTGACAATTCTGCAAGTTCCTGCAACGCCTTCCCTCTCAAAGCGAATGGATCAACTGGCAAAGAAAAGCGATGTCCTTGAGCTCCCTCTCTCCTGCCTCCACTCCCCGCACTGCTCCCACTCGTACGCTCCTCTTCCCCTTGGATTTGCTGCCTTTCCTCCCCCCTTTCTACGCTCTCTTCCTCCCTCCCCCCTTCCAAATTCCCATAGACCACACCCCCAACCGAACACCTTCTGAACTCCATGATATTCCTTGTGAGTGTGCCTGTTTTGTCACTGAACACATACCGGACTGAGCCCAAGTCCCCATTCATATTACTCGTCCTAGCCAAGGCAGGAGTGTCTGATGATGGGTCGTACATAGACAGATCTTGATCGATGTAGTAGGCTTGAATATAATTGACCATTTCGACGGTCACGTAGAGGGAAATGGGGACTAGGGGGGGAGGAGGGAGGGAAAGAGGGAGGGAGGGAGGGAGGAATGTAGGGAGGGAGTAATAATGTGAGTCTAGTCTTGATCAATGAAGTCACCTTTCCGACGGCCACGTTGAGGGAAATGGAGTATAAATGGATAAGAGAGAGGGATGGAGGGAGGGTGTATGGAAGGAGGGATGCGATCGAATGGAGAAAGTGGGATAAAAGTCACGGTCCCAGGGGCATAAATGTGCTAGCCACACCCTCCCTCCCTCCTTCCCTCTTAAAAACGCACCAAAATTATTGTAAAGCAGCAAAAAAGTCACCCACATGCCCAGCTCTGACGCCTCCTTGGCAGTGGCTTGGCAATTCATCCTCAGGAAGGCACTAGGTCCGCCCAAATAATCCATACACAGGTAGTGCAGCTGACTCTCATTCGCGTCCGTCCATACCAAGTAAGCACCCAACGTCACGGAAACCAACAAAATCTGCATCCCCAAAATGAGGTATAACAGCCGGTTGGTCGTCACTTCGATGGTGGAAAGCTTGCTGGGGGCTGCGCGGGAATTCATAACTATTTTTGTATCATACCCGGTGTAGACCACTAGTCCCAGCGCCCACTTAGTGTTCCGCAGTCGAGATCCTCGCAGCAATAGATTGGCTTGGTTCACCCCCACCCTTCGCTGCTGTTGCTCTTGGTTCCGATCTTTTGGAGCCAGTTGCAAGGTGCCAGTAAAAGTGTGAATGCGGGAGTTTGGGGCTTCGCACTCGACTGCTGCCTCCCACCCTTGTAGGTCTGCTGCCGTGACAAATGCTCGCCCGCACCCATTCTCCCCTGTACGCGCAGCCTCCTTGATTTTCAAATTAGTTTCTCCATCGATGTTGCTTGTTTCAATACAGCAGTTCCCACTTGGCTCGGAAGAAGTGAGAAGGATCATGTCCGCCGGTATCTCCTCCTTGTCCAGCACCTTGACAATTCGGCCAACCCCTATGTTTTTCCAGAACACCTCCTCCAACTCTCCCTCTCCATTGTTGGTGACAGGGGTAGAAACTAGGCGCAAGACCCGGGCGGCGCGGTTGTTGGTGTTTTGGTCGGCCGTGTGCCGTTTAAAGTCTTCGAATGCTTCCTTGCCCATGGTCACAGCCAGCACTACAATCAAAGGAAAGAGCGTCGTGAATGGTGTCAGGGGTGATTGATACAAATCAGAGTAGGTCCCAATGAGCATTAGGACTGTCACAACCAAGAAGTAAATGTTGGCCAGGCGTCGGAATTGCTCAAAGAGTGCGCGAGGGAGAAAAGTGAAGATGTTGTACTTGGCCGTGCTAACGCTGTTGTCTGGGTATCGGAACCGCCTCTTCTTTCCGTCTTTGGTCGTGCGGACGTGCATAGGATAGGTTGGACTTAGGACATGGAACCGTCGAATACAGGTGCCATTGTTATTGCTGCTTGTGGAGGAGGACGAGAAAGGGGAAGGGGAGGGATGATGGTCGTCCGGGCTCCGCGGTGTGATGAAGCGAAGCACCATGTCGAGGATGGGGGATCGCACACATTGTTGCCGCTGAGCTTCCCGCACCGTGGCAAGCTCGTTGTCGTTACGTGGCGGTCGCGGTGATGGTGGGATCAAGGGCTCCCCTGAGGCGGCGGCGCCGTAATGTTGGCTCATATTGCTTTGACGTCGTCCTGGGTGCAGGATGGACGCTGGCTCCAAAGTGTTTGTGGAGCTACCACATCGTTTGGCTCTGCCGACAGGCCACCTGCCGTTGTGAGTATGATGAGAGCGTGTGAGTGGGCGTGTTTTGCTGGGTTTGTGTTAGTGACCTTTCAAAGTGGCAGTAGATGCATCACTGCTTTTCAAATCGTATGGGCGAGGCGTTTAAGCACAGAGTAGAATGATGAAGATGGGAGGAGGTCGAACGTCGAATGGCCAGACAACAACTGCCCCCCTTTCGAAATACCCTGGCCTTCATCCTCCCTTCCACGCACGATACAACGCAGAGATAACTTATCATTAGATGTCATGCAAGGCTTGGCTTCCAGCGTCTCCATAGGGGCGAACAAATCAATCATTTTCGCAATATCCGTAGCCTCCCACTATCCATCCTCACCACTCTTCCCCTATCCCAACTCCCCCTACAAATACAGGAAAAGCCATGCCGCCTAAATCCAAGAAGGGAAATGCCAAGGTGGGGCGGGCTTTAATGCGGCGGCATCAGCAGCAAGGCCCCGCGGCCGTTAGCGACCGCGAAATCAAGGAATTGGAAGACCGCAAGGTGCTCTCATCGGTCCTGGAAATGAGCTCCCTCGACGACTTTTTAGACACAGCTATGATGGCCCAACGGGACTTTTCGGCCATCAAAGAGCGAGACTTGCTTATTCTTGACGCGACTACAGGTGGATTAACCAGTATTTTGCCACGGGGCCAGGTGAAACCGGGAGCGAAGAAGGGGACGACAAGCCTAGCGTTTCGACAGCTCAAGGTGCCTCGTCGACCGGCCTGGCACACGGGCATGACTGCCATGGAGCTAGATCGGGCGGAGAAGGATAGATTTTTGGAGTGGCGGCGGGAGATTGCAGGGTTGGAAGAGCAATCGGGGGAAAGGGCGAAGGTGACGCCGTTTGAAAAGAATCTAGAAGTGTGGCGGCAGCTATGGAGGGTGATGGAGAGGAGTCATGTGGTGGTGCAAATTGTGGATGCTCGCGATCCATTATTTTATTATTCGGAGGACTTGCATGCATACGCGGCGGAGATGCAGCCGCCCCGGCGGAGGTTGATATTGGTGAATAAAGCTGATTATTTGACAGCGGCGCAGAGGGAGAAGTGGGCTGAGCTTTTCAAGAAAAGGGGTTGGCATTATGGATTCTTCTCGGCAAGGAAGGCACAGGAGGTATTGACGATTGAGGCACGGAAGGAAAGAATGCGAGAGATGAAGGAAATAATAGAGGAGGGTTTTGAAGAAGAGGAGTTGGGTGACGAGGGGGGGGAAGAGGAGAAGGAGGAAGAAGAGGAGGAAGCATCTGCTGCAGCACTTGAAGAAGTGGAAAGTGGGGAGGACGAAGAGGAAGACGAGACGGATGCCGGAAAGGATTTGAGCGCAATCAGTACCACCCGGATTTTGACAAGAGACGATTTGATAAATCGGTTGAAATGTTTGACTGCAACTGCTGCCAAGTCGTTTGCTGAGTGTGCGGCCGCTGCTGGTCATGCTCCCCCGAAACCAACGATTGGCATGGTGGGCTTTCCGAACGTGGGCAAGTCCTCGGTGATTAACGTGTTGATGGGTGTGACGGCTTTGGACCACGATAAGGTACGTGTGGCCGTGTCGAGCACCCCGGGAAAGACGAAGCATTTCCAGACCCTGCCGTTGGACGAGGACACCATGTTGTGCGACTGCCCGGGGCTGGTTTTTCCCTCCTTTGTTGCCACCAGCGCCGACATGGTGTGTGCGGGCGTGTTACCCATCAACCAGCTGAGGGATCACATGGCTCCGGTGGACTTAGTCTGCCGCCGAGTTCCCGGGCCGTTGCTGCGAAGCTACTATGGGTTGAAGGGGGAAGGGACAACCACCTTCGAACCATCCTTGAAAGCCACCTGCAGTACCCCCAGCAGCAGCAGCGGCGGCGGCAGCAGCAGCAGCAGCAGCAGCAGCAGCAATAGGACTCCTGTACCAATTGGCAGCACGACTGCGGTGCAGACAGCAAGGGAGTTTTTGGGGGATCTGTGCGAGGCGCGGAGTTACTGGACGCAAGGCTCGGGGGTGGCTGATGTGAATAGAGCGGCGAGGATGGTGTTGAAAGAGTACGTGGAGGGGAGGTTAGTCTACTGCCATCCTCCCCCCGGATTGAACGAGGAGGAGGCCGAGGCTTTCACTCGGGAGACACGGGTGTTGCTGAGTGCGGATGACGAGAAGTTGGATGAGCGATTGAGGGAAATGACGGTCAAGGAAGAGGAGGAGGAGGAGGAGGAGGAAGGGGAGGAGGGAGGAGGAAGCGATACCCTCCGAGGGGCCCCGGAAGGAGGGGCGGATGGAAAGAGAAAGGAAGAAGAGGAGGAAGATTTTGATTTTGAGGGGGAAAAGGGAGGCCGACCGGCGAAGGTGAGGGTAAGGCCGTCGAAGAAGTGGGGGAAGAAGGGGAAAAAGTTGAGGGATAAAAATCCGTACGATGATGAGGAGGAGGTGTTGACGGGGCGGGGAGGAAAGACGGCGGGGGCGCGTATACAGGGGAGGAAGGGTGTGGGAAGTGGGGGGAGTGGGGAGTTTACACGGGTGACGATGCCGCATTATGCGAGCAAGGTTTTGAGGGGAGGGGGAGGGGGAGGGACGGTTTGAGGAGGGGGGGGGGAGTAGGGTGGGCGGGCATTCGGGAAGTTTTGTCAGTCAGGTGAATGGGAAAAAAGAAAAACTTGAAAGTACTCTAATAGACCAACTATATCAAGAAGAGTTGAAATGAATTGAGAGGGATAATTTTGTTTGTATGTCTGTTCCATTCATTCTTTTCTTCTTCTTCTGGGGCGTTCTCGTTCTCAACATCAGATTGCGACATAGTCGTGTAAGTTCATGCACTTGTGTGTCTTGGGATCTCATGCATGCGTGTTGAAACCTTTTCCACGCTACGCTCATTCATTTCCCTCTTCTTTTCTTCTCTTCTTCCCTTACATGCCTTTTGAGGCCATTCCCCCTCCCTTTCTCATCTCCACATTTCTACCACATTACTTCTTCGTTTTCCCTTTTCCCTTTGCCTCCCCCTTTCCTCCTTCTCCAACTCCATCTCCCGTGGTCGCCGCCGCTGCTGCCTTCATTGGGATTGGCCCTTCCCCCTGCGGTGACAGTGCGGCTTGGACCTTCCTAGCAGCAGCAATAGCAGCAGGGTACCGGGCGCAAAATTCTTCCACATCGAATTTTCGCAGGCAGCCCGCATAGTTCATGTACCTAAGGGGAGAGGAGAGGGAGGTAGAACAAGAAAAAAATCAGAGCTTCATTATGCAATATCGATGCATCCCTTCCCTCCTCCCGTCCCCCCTTCCCTACCGAATCTTCCCCACCAGCTTCCGTTCCGTCCAGCCCATGTCATGCACGCCCATCACCGACCATCCCACTCCCACGAAGCCATTCGGATCTCTTCCATCAATTGAATAACGATCGTTCAACTGCAACGCAACCGCCAAGGCAGCTGTCGGCGATGCCGTCCATTCCAAGATTTTTTTGGCCCAGTACATGCGAAGGAATCCGTGCATTTTCCCCTCTTGCACAAGCTGGAGTTGAGAGGCGTTCCAGAGCTGGTCGTGAGTTTGACCCTCTTCCAATTGAGCGGGGGTGTAGCAGTATTGGCGTCTGAGAGAGGAGGGAGGAAGGAGGGGAGGATGGATGAAAGCAGGGAGGGAGGAAATGTTTTTTTCTTCGATGAGAAGATTGAGTCGAAACGCATATCCGAGGAAAGAAAGGAGGTCTAAAGGGGAAAAAGGTTGGGCAAGAAGGCCCGATGGTGGTAACAAGGGATCCTTCAAGACATGTCATACGAGACGGTCAACCGGCAGGGAGGGAGAAAAAAGCCCTACAAGCACTTACTCGTCAGCCGCATGAACCCTCAATGTTTCCTGCGCCCATCCCGCCGCCCCCTCCAAGGAATCATATTTAGGCTGGTAAAAACAGAAGTTATCTGACAACTCCCTTCTCACTACCCCTTCCTCCACAAACGCCGCCACTGAATCGTGATATCTCTTCACCCCCTTCACCTTCAGCATTGCCGCCTGCACCGACACCTGTCCAAAATTAAAATATGGCGACATATGGCTAATCGCCACCTCTGTCGGATCATTTCGTTTCTCCGCAAATATCTTCAATCTCTTTTCAATAAACCCATCTAAATTTGCCCACCCCGCCGCAGCGCCTGGCTGCAACCAGTCAATCTCTTTTACACTCCTGTCAATCGTCAGACCTGCAAGCACCTTCTCCCACTCTACACCTCCATCCCTTGGTTTCCGCCCAGGCATCCCAGCTACTGCCGCAGGATCATTTGGCAACAACCCCTCGACTGGAAAAGGCTTGAAATAGGTAGGGAGGAGGTCATGGATTTTTTTGCGAATCGTTCGGGCCCCAACTTCGAGCTTTGGAGAAGCTTGCCACACAGGCACTATGTTATGTGCATCCACCTGCAAAAGTGGGCGCCCCGCTCTGTCTAATGAAGTGGCAACAGCTTGGGCATGTACCAAGGCCTCGCGGAGGGGAGAGAAGTCAGTGATGACGCTGCTGGCTTGGAGCTCGGAGGCGAGCGCGGGGACCATCTCAGAAGGAGTGCCGCCTTGCAAGAGAAAAAAGGGGACGTTTTTCGCTTTAAGCGCTGCTTCCACTTCTTTCAGGCCTTTGAGCATCCAACCATAGGCGCGCAAGGTCGCCAATGGGTCTTCGGGCGTGGGAGGGGTGAGGTTGAAGCAGACGGCGACGGGCACGTTTTGCTGGCTGGCCAGGTGCCGGGCAAGAAGCAGGGCGTAATTGTCGTCCGCGCGTTGGTCGCGTACCATCCAGTAGAGCACACTTTTCCCACTAGCTTGTGGAGTGGTGGTGGTTAGGACACGCATACGACCGGGGACAAAGTAGTCGGGGAAGGCCAGGCTACTTCCAGCTTTGGGTTTCTTGCTGCCGGCTGCGGCGGACTCTTCAGTGCTGCCGCTGCGTTTCTTGTCGCCGTTGCAGCTCATGGTTACAAAATTGCGTCGAAAAGGCGAGAGGGATGGCGAGGCACAGAGATATGCGCTGGGTAGGACTGCACTTCTTCGTCGGGCGAAAAAAGACGACGAGGACGACGACAAGGCGGCCGTACGAAGAAGGAGGAACGACGACAGGATGGCGCAAATAAAAGCACAGGTGGCCAGGTGGCGACGGCGGAAAGTGGATCTCTCAATCGTTGCGCCTTTCTACAAAGCTGCGATTGCGGCTGGTACGACTGTGGTTGTGGCTGTGGTTGTGGGTAGTGGTGGCTGTGTGTGTGGTGTAGGTGGCATGGGATGGTGGTCGACAGCACTTTTTCTGCACGCATACCTCCCCAAAGAGTAAGGAAGTACTGAAAAGCGCACACCTTGAAGAGCAACAAACTACTCCATGTTATCGAGCGAGCTTCCATATGGGAGAACCTCAAACACAAACAGATAGAATGAGCGCATGAGGGTCGCCGTAAACACGAAGGCGTCTGAATGCTGAACATGTGAGGCGGTGACGTGTTGAGATTGGTGACGCCATCAACCTCCTCCCTCTCCATGTTCCCACATCTTTTGTCAATTTTCGAGACCAGATAAGGAGCTGAGAAAGCGACTTCGCAAAATGGCAGTTTTTAATTTCTTTCCTTGACTATGGATGGTAAGTCTCGCGCACGTACATCACACTATTTGCCTACTACAGATACATTGCCTTTATCACAAATCGACATCCCTCACTCCACATCTTCCTCGTCCTCATCGTCCTCCTCCTCCTCCTCTATCTCTTATAACCTTTCTATGTATAGCCTCGCTCCGTCACCCACTCACCCTCAGTGCACCTACCACTCAATGATCCCCCTATCCTCCGGTGAGTCCCTTCCCCCCCACCCCCCCCTTTACCGCATCTCGAACAACTGCTTCTCCCATTCCACCACCCACCTCGACAACCCGTAATAAATGTACATATGCCTCAACAAGTACAACACCACCTCCTGCCAGCCAAGCGCCGGACTCTCCACTGCCCCCCCTCCTTCAGACACTACCTGCTGCGACACATCTTTTGCAAGCCCCCCAAACGTCGCACTCCAATCCAACCCTCCAACACTCAAGTGCAACAATGGCAAAGCAATACACAAAAACGCAACCAACACCTGCTTCTGCGCTGTATAGGCAGGCATCGTCCAGGCCGTATGCCATTGCGCTCCACGCTCCCTCCCCACCTCCCCCTCCATCACCGCCACACGCTGAAAATTTAGATGTCGGCGTAATTTGGCCTCCATGTCTTTCATGTGCAGACCCCCATACAATACAGCCACCTTCTTGGCGCCACTTTTTAATGCCTTCTCCACATCAAGCACCACCTTGCTGTTTCTTTCCAAGACCAACACCTCCGGGGCCGGGGACATTTGACTACTCGTCAGCATCTGCGAGAACGCTAAGCGCCTTAAAGTCAGGAGATCCCCGTGCACCGCAGCCCCCACCATGCTCCTCAAAATTTTGCTAAATCCACCTGCTGGAGGGTACTGCCGTGCCCAGTCCAACAACAGCAGCTGCAGCTCCGGTGCTGGAGTCAACCACATACACAAGCGCAGCAATCGGAAGGGGAGGGCCGAGAGGTTGTTTCGCATGAAGAGGAATTTCGGCAAGACTTTCCCACGGGACGTAAATCCATCCCAAAAAATTTGTGCCATTTCCTGGAGGTGGGCAAAGCGGCTTTTGGTCGTGTCGTCCAGAGCGCGTTCGCCCCGGGCGCGTTGGAGGAGACAGAGTTGTTCGCGCGTGATATCGGAGAGGTACCAGTTTTTTTTCCCGAAAAAATGCATGTTGTCCAGTTGTGGCTCGAGGCCGTGGGCAGAGGCAAGGTTCCGGAGGGCATCAGTAGCGGCGAGCTCGACGCCAAGTTGCTCTTTGGCGGGCCAACGGTCGTCCGTGTTGTCTGTCAGAACGTTTCCTTTTGAGGTGATCATTTCGTAGAGCACCACGTCGCAATCCGCACAGGCTTCTTCCAAGGCCTTGAAATATGTCGGGTCAGCGATATGCACGCTCCCGACGAGGCGGACACGGGCGCTGTCAGGGCCACCGGGTTGTTGAAGTTCGATCGCGGCGGTTTGGAAGATGAAGCGGTCCATGACCTCATCAAAGGTCAGACGGAAAGGCCCGCTGTCTTCGTGCGAAAAGTCGAAAGAAGATGAGGAGGAGGGGGAGATGCTTTCCCAGGGAGACGAGGAAAAGGGGGGAGAAGAGGAGGAGGTAGAGGTGGAGGAAGGCCAGGAGGAAGGGGTGCTTACGCTGCTGCTCGTGGAATCGAGCAGGCGGGATGTGAAGGGCAGTGGAGTACGCTTTCCGGGGGAGGATGGGGACGTTGACGGCGAAGAGGACGAGGGCGTGGGAGGCGGCTGGCTTCGTTGAAAGGCCTGTCCTGGACGGACAAAGAGGACGAAAGACAGGGCGAGGGGGAAGAGGAGCATGGGCGGTAAGGGGCGTGATGATGCTGCACACGGCGGCGACCGCATCGAAACGAGGACAACTTTAGCACTCGTACCAAGACCGCTGGGACAGGGCACCATTTCGGACCTATGTGTTGTGGTCGATGTGAGGAGAGGATGCACAGGTGAAACGAGAAAGTTGTAATGCAGAGTGTCAAATGTTTCTCGTGAATGAAGCCATCGCGGCATTGAAGCTAAGTCACGAGCACCTCCCCGCTCCTGTTCTAAACCTATATGCGCACAGACCTACACTGCTATACTGCACAAAAGATATCACCATCCTCATGGAGACGACAAGTAGTATACGAGCTCTATACAAATGCCACCAATACCGCTGACTCGTATATTTTCCCCTATGAAAGACAATACAAGAGCACGCGTTCTGGTACGAGGATGGTCCTCCACGCCGTCACACGCCGCCTTCTCAATTGCCCTGCCGCCGCCACCTGCGTCCGTGCCACGACCGCACATCATTTTCAGCCCCAGCAGCAGCAGCGGGCTTTTCTAGCCCTGCCGGCGGCAGCCAGAAAGACAGCCCCCCCTCAGCATCCTTCTATCGATCCTTCATGCCACGTGCTCCTCAAAATCACGCCGCTGCATCGTCCTTTCGCCACAGCGGGTGGCGAAGGCAGCAGCAACAGCAGTAGTAGCAGCAAAAGCGACCAGCCCCCTCATTTCAAACTGATTCTACCCGATATTGGTCAGAGCACCAAGACGGGCCACGTGACCACCTGGCGGAAAGAGGAAGGGGATCTAATCAAGAATGGGGACGTGGTATGCGAGGTGGAAATGGACCAGTTTAACGTGGGCATGGAGATTGACGACAAAGGCTTTCTGGCTCGCATACGTACGTATTGATATGACTTTATCTGCCAAGCAGCCTTCCTTCGTTCCCATTTCTTCGAAGCCCCTTTCTTTTCACGCCAACCCTCATGTCCTTCCTCTCGTCTTTTGCTCACAAATACAGTGGTGCCAGCCGGGACGCGGGACGTGCCCGCCGGAGAAGCTTTGGCCGTATTAGTCTACGAAGAAAAGGACATCGACTCTTTTAAACAACTCCCACGCTACCATAGCAAGGGCGGTGAGGGAGGGGGGGAGGGAGGGGCAGTAGCAGCGGATGGAGACGAAGATGCGATTGCAGTGGATGGAGTTACATTGCTGAAATTTTTGCATAAATTGGCAAGAAATGGGTCAATTAAAGATAAAGGTGATAAGACGTGGAGAGAAATGTAGGGAGCGATGTAGGGAGAGAGGGAGGAAGGGAGGGAGGAAGGGAGAGAGGGAGGGAGGTGCACACGGTTTGTCTAACGTAGCAAGGAAATGTATCAGCATTCTATTCCATAACCACCGGCCCCTTCACTCATTCCCCTGCCGAATGCATCCCTTCCCCTGCAAACAGAGTTTTCCAAGAAGCTCCAATCCCTCGCCCGTCACGAAGACAAGCAGCTCCTCCGTGTTTTTGAGGCCAGTTTCGAGGGGGAAGGTACCCGGAGGGAAGAGGATTTCGATGTTGAGTTCTTCCTGGAAGAAGGTAGGGGCATCGTTCACGAGTTGGAGGAGGTGGAGCAGGCTGCTGACAAAGGTCGCGTGCCTAGTAGTAGCAGTGACGTGGGGAAGGAGGTATGAGAGTAAAGGGGATGTATTATGTGAAAATTTGCCTTTGAGTCTTGGAGGGTGTCAATATCGCCAACAAGAAGTAGAAGGAGGAGAAGAAGATGAAGAAGAAGAGGGGACAAGAAAGAGAACCAGAAGAAGGTCAAGATGAAGAAGAGGGGAAAAGTATCAAGTCCATAGTGATGCTTTTAGCACCTGAAGGCGTAAAGAGGCTGCTTCTTTATGGGGATTATCCCCCTTTCCTTTCTATTTTCTTCTGCTCTAGCGACATACTATGACTCAAGCTTTACTTTGTCCTGTATTTACAACGAAAGAGAGCCGTCCTCCCCTCCCTCACTCCCTTCTTCCATCCTTCCTTCCCTTCCCTCCTCCCTTCGATGCTCCTGCTTGCCATAGTAGGTTGCTCTTGAACAAGACAAAAAAAACCCAGCGGTATTGGAAGTGAAGACGGAAGAAGAAGAGGAAATAAAGGAGACATTGGGCTGAAAGGCAGCCAAACTTTCATTATCTGCGCGCGCGGAGGGGATGGAGGTGATGGAGAAAGGAAGGAAGGAAGGCTAATTAACTATTTGTGGCGAGGAATAGGAACGAAGGGGTAATAGGGAGAAGAGGACAGATAAATTTATGAGGCAATGAAAAAGAAATGTCGGCCCCTTTCTCTCAACTCTTCACACCCATCAACACATACTCACGGGCACTCACGTTCCATCGTCGTCATCGAGTCCTCCCCCCATGTAAAGCGCTGCCACCCGGGCCTCTGGCCCTGCTGCCGCGTCCAGCATCAAAGCGCACGCCGGCATTGCTTGCCGTCGCAAGGCCATTCCGAACTCGTACTGACGTTGCATGCGGCTGCTGCCCCGTGAAGCGGAGGGCATGCCAGAGGCTGTCCGAGAGGGTCCTGCGAGTGATGGCCCCCCCGGGCCTTTACTCATTCTCTTGCCCACGCCTTCACCTAGGCCGCTGCTTGTTCTCAAGGCGCTCCGAGCACTGCGTATAACAATGGCCCCAACGGTCCTCATCGTTGTGTGACCGGCGCTCTGTGTTGGTGGTCTTCGAACGAGGGGAAGGAGGAGGTTTTCAGTTTTCATTGGATACTGGCTTGACAGCGGAAGCCAACGATGCAGCCTGACAGTCAGCGCCAATTGCTGTACAAGAGGAGTAACAGGTTGAGATGCTCCTGCCGGTTAGTGTGTGTTGTCTGTAGCAGCCGCGGTGTGATGAGCTATCAAGCAGCCACAAAAGCTTCTCTATGGTGAGCGAAGTGGGGTGCACGCTCGCAGGCTTCTTCTTGCAAATGCTCTGTCCTCCATTTGCAACCCCCACCACCACAAGGAAACTCAAAGTTCAGTACCATTGGCAGCAGTGGGATTTTGACCACGATCCCATTTCATCTTTTTCACATCATCCTTTCCCATGTACCCAGCCACAGACACAGGCAGGGGCCCTGCCTTCACCCTCCCTTTCCCAAGCAACCCTCGCGACTTTCCCAGGCAGCCCTCGCCTCCACTGCAAACACCATGGCGAAGAAAAAGGTTCTGCTCATGGGCAAGTCCGGCTCAGGCAAAACATCCATGCGCTCCTTCATCTTTGCGAACTACATGGCGCGGGATACGATGCGACTGTCGCCCACTCTGGACGTGGAGCATCACCACGTCCGGTTCTTGGGGAATTTGGTCTTAAACTTGTGGGACTGCGGCGGGCAAGACGCGTTTTACGAGTCATATTTTGATAGTCAACGCGACTTGATCTTTCGGAGTGTGGAGGTGTTGATTTATGTGTTTGATGTGGAGAGCGCGGATACGGAGAAGGACCTGAGCCATTTTGTTGGGGTGCTTGAGGTGCGTAGAGCGGGAGAAGGGACGGAAAATATTAAGAGCGGTGTATATGTTTATGCACTGTTGGCGTTGGTGCCGTTGAGTTTTCGAGCAAGTCGACTGGTCTTTTTGGGGTGTTATTGCTATAGGAGAGGACATTTTTCTTATTTCTGCTTGAGTACTCATGTGTCGTTGCTCTCTCCCTCTCTCTCCCTACTTCTTCGCATGTCCCCCCCACATCAGGCCATTGACCAATACTCCCCCGATGCCAAACTTTTCGTGCTCATCCACAAAATGGACCTGGTGGCCGAGGACGAACGGGAAGCCGTTTTTTTAGACAGACAAAAAATTATCTTGGGCCAGGTGACGCCGCACTTTAATTTTTCTGTCACGTTTTTCAAGACGTCCATCTGGGACGAGACGCTTTATAAGGCGTGGTCGAGTATAGTGTACCAGCTTATTCCGAATGTTAAGGTATTGGAGCACCAGTTGGAGAGCCTGTGTGGGATTTGCGGGGCGGATGAGGTAGGGAGGAGGGAGGAAGATAGGGAGGGAGGGAGGGAAAGCGGGATGGAAGGGAGCAGTGGGAGATACGCTATGGGCCACGTCTTACAGCGCATGATGCACGGGTTTGACTTCACTGTGTATATATTTCCGATATACGGACTACCACTGGTCTCCCTTCCTCCCTCCTTCCCTCCTTAGATGGTGCTTTTTGAGAAGGCCACCTTCTTGGTCATCTCCCATGCCACCCACACAGCACACACGGACGTGCACCGATTCGAGAAGATCTCCAATATCATCAAACAGTTTAAGCTCAGGTACGACCGGCGGCGGTGGAAGAGAGGAGGGGTAGGGCGGCAAAACAATAAGAGGCTTATATGCGGAAACGGGGCACTTAAACGTTTTCGTTCTTATCCCGTGTAACGACCTCTTTACTTTTGGTCACAAGCCATCTCTTCTGTCCACAGCACCTTTTCTATTTTCCTTTCCTTCACACTCTCCCTTCATATTCATGACTCGGCTTTAACACAGCTGCGGCAAGACCCAAGCGCAGTTCCAGGGCATGGAAGTGGGTAACTCCGCCTTCACGGCCTATATCGACCTTTTTACTAGCAATACCTACATCATGGTCATTCTCTCCGACGCCCGCATCCACACCACCACCACACAAATCAACGTTAGGGCGGCCCGCACGGCTTTTGAGAATTTTGTGCCTTAGAGATGAGGTGGGGGGTAGAGGGATGGGAAAAGAGATGTGGCAATGTCTGTCATTGTACAAAAGTGTAGTACCTATGAAATGAAATCAAATCGCACGTGTGTAAATCATGTCCATCTTGCTTCTGGCGCACGCCCAACCTCACCACCCTATGGCGACACCTTGCTTTTGCAACCTTTTGCCTTTCCTCCGGCCCTTTTTGGGTGACTATAGCCACACTATCCTCGCATCGCGCTCAAATGTGCACCACTTCAGCCCTAACGTCATTTCCTTTGCCATTCGTATGCTCTGCCGGCCCTCTCTTGCCCCACACAGCATCGCCGACAGGCGAACGAGGAACACAAAAAACGGGCGAGCATCACGAGCAACAGCTTCCAACACACCACCACCCAGCCTCTCACCTACCCACGCACCCGATAGATGTGGGAAGACGACGACTATGACGATGTCAGTGAAAATGACCCACCGTCCCGGCAGCCACTGGAGGAGGAGGAGCAGGCAGAAGAAAAGCAGCAACCATCCCCCATAACGCCCGGAGAAGCGGATGCTCTGCGAAATCGGGTGCGGGGCGAGCTGGCCAACCTGCGCCTATGGCTCTTGGCCCACCAAGGCTGGAGGGAGTTGCACGGGAAGCTCGTGCCGCGCGAGGAGGACAGGGGCGCGGGGAGCAGTGGCGGCAGTAGCAAGCCGCTAGACCTCCGGGGTCTGTATGAATACATGCAAGGGCATTTGGAGCTCTTTCGTGACTTTCTGGCCTTCTTCTACGAGCCTGGCAGCAATGATATGACGCATGCTGCCGTACAACTCAAGTTTCCCCCGCCGTCACTACAAAAATCTGCTCCCGCAGCAGGCCGGTCTCCAATGACGACGGGAGCACCAAAGTCAGGAGCAGCAGCAGCTATGTCCGCCTCTACACGAAGATTCCGACGGCCCGCCGCGTCCCAACCCAAGCCAAAGACTGCACCTGCTTCTGCTTCTGCTCCCACTGCTGCTCGCAAAAAGGAAGCGGCCGTGGCAACGCTACCGCCACCACCGCCGCCGCTGCCGACGAAGAAGGCATCTACTAAAGCACAGGTAGTCACGACCACGAAGCAGCAGCAGCAGCCCCAACAGAAGCAACAACTAGATCGTGCTTCCCGGTCATCTCCTCCCGCTTTTGACCCCGCGAAATACGAAGCCGACTTCCTGTCCGAGCACACCCCAAGCAGCCTGGGGTTGGCCTTGGAAGAGGTGGCGACGAACGAAGAACTTCAAGTTCATTTCACTACCGTCTCGAATGCCTGGAGCCAGCTCTACCGCGTTTTGAACCAGGCCGATCGTCGGATAGGACAACGGCAGAAGTTCTTCTTCAAGTACGGGCGGACGGCGGCCGAAGCTGTGTTTTTTGATACCATGTTGGCGTTCCTGAAGTGGTTGCTCGACCCGCGGACGCACCCACAAAAGAAGAGCAACAAGGATGACGTGGCAGCGGAGGGACAAGGGCAAGGGGAGGTGTTAGAGGTGCCCGATGAGGAGGTGAAGGAGAGGCGTGATTTAATTTTGGACCATTTGCATGCGCTAGGGACAGGGCCGTTTTATAAAAAGATCGTAGGGGCGATGAAGAGAAAGATGCCACCACCGCCGCCGCAACTGGTAGTTGTGGAGAAAGAAGAGCTGGAGAAAGAGGAGGAGAATGAAGGGGCTGAAGGAAAAGAAGAACAGGATGAGAAAGTGGCACTGCATCTCGTCTGCCACCAGGAAGCTGCTGCCGCTGCCAAGAGCAAGGCCGTAGGCAAGGTTAAGGAGAAGACCCCAGCTGCAGCCCACCCTCCTCCGGCGCCTGCAAGACACAAAACCCCTCCTTCTCCTCCTCTCCCAGCTTCCGTCCGCACCCGCATCGTCGCCAAACGCAAACGACCTACCCCTGCCGCCGCTGCTGCTGCAGCCTCCGCTTCAGAAGGTGCTGCGTTCGCGCAGACCTGTCTAGGATCGGAACGATTTTTCAAGAAGCAGCTTCCGGGGGGGGAAAGCAGGGGTGTGATTGGCCTAGAACCGCCAATGGCGTTACTAAATCAAGTAAGAAGGCTGGATGTACCCACTATTCAGGAGGTGCGTTCAATCGTTTGTTCGCTTGTGCCTTCCCATGCGGATGAAAGGAAGAAGTTGGAGGATCGGTATGTTGCCACATTTCCTGCGTGGGTGGATGATTTGCTGGCAGGTTTCAATCTACTTCTTTATGGGGTAGGTTCTAAGAGGACAATTTTGGAAAGATTTGCCGAATACCTGAGGAAAGAGGGAGCGGTGGTGGTTGTGGACGGGTTGGACCCGAGGGCGGGGAAAGCGAGCCGATTGTTGGAGGTAGCTACAGAAATGGGGCATGGACCCGTGACTGCAGTGGATGAGGCAACAGCAGGAGGGTGGGCGGGCGTGGAGGCGTTGTGGGCAACAGCGGCGGTAGGGGGGACGGGGGCTGAGGGAGAGAAGGGATCTGTGGCGGGGTCTTTGTCGTTCTCGTCCTTGTGGGGAAGGGAGATGAGCTTCGGGGGAGGTGGAGGTGGAGGGGGAGGGGGAGGGTTGTCGTTGCCTTCCAATCAGGGCAAGCGCCGACAGAAGGCGGCAGTACGATCTTGTACCTTGCGCTCGGCGCAGCAGCAGCAGCAGGGGGATCCAGACGTGCCGTTGTTTTTTGTGATACATAGTTTGGATTGTCGAAATATGTGGCAGCATAAGGGGGGGCATAGCATGCTGGAAGCCTTAATTGAGCTGGTCAATCGTCCAGGCGTGCATTTGGTGACATCGGTCGATCATTTAAATGCGCCATTGCTCTTCTCTGCGCAGCATCTTGAGGCAATGAGCTGGGTATGGCATGATGTCACGACTCTAGCACCGTATGTGCCTGAACTAGCCGCCCATTCCAGCGAGAAACACGGGGGCCAATCGTACCTGCCGGCAGGGGAAGGACTCAAGTACCTGTTGCAATGCGTGACGAAGCGGCATTTGGAACTGCTACAATTCCTCGCTGTCCGTCAATTAGAGGAGGAGGTGAAGGAGGCCAATCGTCGCGTGGAGACGGCGGCGGCCAACAAGCGCCGGCGGAAGGAGGAGGCAACCAATGGTGTGGGAGGGAGGGTAGATGGTGCGGCGGGTGCGGAAACAGCATCAACAGAACGCGGGATTACCTTTGAAGATTTGGCGCAGCAATGTGCGGATAAGATGATTTCTCGAAGCCACGGGAACCTTCGACAGCTGTTTGATGAGCTTTTGGACCACCGTCTGCTCAAGAGCAAGGGCATGGGCACCAAGACCCGCTACTGGATACCGCGTTCCACGGCAGAGCTCAAGATGATTGTCAATTATCGCGAAAAGTAAAATCAAATGAATGACATGCGATGCAGCAGCTGTTTGGTTTATATGGCCGACTGTTGGTCGAATTAAGTCACCTTGCATTCGCTTCGGGAAGCAAGACGGACGACGACTAATTTCCCCCAAACTATCGAGAATTCGACATGACAGCGATGGCACGCATAGAACCATTGCAATATAAAACACTTTTCTGATTGTTTCGTGTCAATATCGCTGCCCAGTAGGCGTGTCGGTTCGCTCTTTACATACACTGCTTCTTGTTCTTTGTCTGCTTGCGTTGCTGCTGGCTGAGTTAAAACATCTCGTTCTGCTGGCTATCCTTCGTCTATTTTTACGCGCCTTTATACACAGATATGCGGACAAACAAGATATAATGCCTTTTTTATGCCTCCTATCACGTTTACCAGATTTCTAGTTTGATCCATTTTAAAGCCCGCTCACTCCCGTTCCGTCTGTAAACGATTTTTCCCACTCACTCATTTTACCTCTTGCGCTTCTTCGTCTCTCCATTTTTCTTCTCGCGTACATTACTTGACTGGACTGCTGCTGTGCCGGCGAAGGGGGATGGCGCGGACAGAGCTCAAGTGCCTCGACGCTCCAGCGGCTGGGCGGCGCGGAGGGGAGGCAGGGTTAGGGGCAGGTAGTTCACCCCCTCCCGTACGTCTCATCAAGATGGGCCAATTCATCCACCACGACATCAAGTCAACCAACACGGGCGTGAACCGCATGGAGCGAAATCGACCCTCTTCCAAAAAGAGGCGATGTGTGACTTGAAACGCCATCTGATCCCAATGCCGCCGCGTGTGCGGGCTCACCCAGTACGACAGGCCCACCAGCGACAGCCCCCTTGCCACAGACCGTCGCACCAAGCGCCGCATCCGATCATCATTCCGTTGTACAACTCCTCCCGCGCCACCTCCTCCAGTCCTAACCCCACTACAGCTTCCTTCCACTGCCTCTCGACCACCACCCGCCCCCGCTCCCAGATAA
Organism: Nannochloropsis oceanica; assembly: GCA_004519485.1. Classification (NCBI taxonomy): domain Eukaryota; class Eustigmatophyceae; order Eustigmatales; family Monodopsidaceae; genus Nannochloropsis; species Nannochloropsis oceanica. Next base: position 269,444 of record CP038117.1, read on the forward strand.
GGCATGTATCCTCCTGCCGCTCCTCCGCCTCCTCTCCCTCCTCCGCCGGCTGCTCCGGCCCGCCCTCCCTCCTGCTGCTGCTGGCGTCGATAAGATGTCTGCTCAATCTCATCCTCATGTTTCATCAAATCCCCCAAGTGCCACGCCCGTAAAATACGTAACGTCGACCTCATATGCCTCAGTTGCACCCGAGCAGCGTGCAACAACACATCAGCATCATACATGGCTGCTTGCCTCCTTCGCACCAACTGACTCAACTCATGCAGATCATCGCATGCCAATAACTCCCCCTCCAAACCCCTCAAGAAGGCCAAGGCAACCGCGAATGTCACATCGGAACCTTCTGCCATACTCACCTCCAAGATCCTCAACGCCACAGGCGGTGGGAATATATTAATAAAGTACACCAGTAACCAATGACCTGCCATCAACTCTAAATTCAGATACAACCCATCACAATGCCGATATAACGCCGGCAGCTCTGCTTTTAACAATTCACCCAACGCCCGCATGTCCGCCCGGGTCCCCAGCAAGGGGGGGGAAAAACACAAGGGGCTCACTTCTTCGCACATATGCGCCAGGGACCAAAACGCAGTCTCCTCACTCACCACCAACAGCAACAAGCCAGCGATGAAATTCATCCCCTGGCAGTAACCCACCGACGGGTTCCTTAATGCGTACGTCCTCAGCACCCTCCGCAACGCCGCCCTCCCCTCCGCTGTATTAATCGCAGCATCGGCATCGGCGAACGCCCGGCCCAAATCAAGCTCTATATCCATTGCCACTTTCGCCCCCCACGCCGCATCCAGCTCCGGCATCAAAATATCCATCTCCATTCCCCCCTTCACTCCCCCTACTTCTAATCCTGCCGCACCCCCACCCATTTCTACACCGTAATGCCTCTTTCCCTCCCTCCATCCTCCTCCACCTCCACCTCCGACCCCCGCTCCCTCCCTCTCCCTGCTGACACACACCCATGATTCATCCTCCCCCTCCTCTCCGACCACCCCCAGACCCAGATTTTCTTCTTCGCTTGCCTTGGCCAAGGTAGAATAGTAACCGACACCGACTGCCTCTCGTTTGGCTTGCGCGCCGCTCAACCATTGGTAGACAGAATCACGAAGATCCGCGGGTACGCCGTCCCAGACTAAGGCCTTTAACGCCTCGACGTTTTTGTAGCCACCACTACTGCTGCTGTGGAAGCTGCTGCTACAATATGTGCTGCTTGTGGTGGTATCACTAATGCTGCTGCTGCTGCTGCTGGTGGTGGTGGTGCTGCTGCTGGTGCTCTTGCTGCTGCTGGTGCTAGTGTCATTGACCCACGCCCCGTTAGTGGTCTCAGCCTGCGCGCTTTGATGCAGTGGCGACGAGGAGAAGGACGATGAAGATACGGTGGATGTAGAGGTAATTCGCCTCCTTCCTACCGTCTCGGCAGGCGAAACTACAGGCACAGAGCTCCCTCCTTCCCCTCCTCCAGCCCCACCATGAGCAGCCGCGCTGTGTCGTCGTCGCCGTTGCGCCGAGGGACGAAAACATTTGATCCGATCCCACCGCAGCCGCTGCTCGATCGCTCGTAGCTCTTCCAGGCTCTGTAAATGCTGAAATTCAGTCTCGGCGTGCTCGGCGATTGGAAAGCCAAAATGATCTCGGAGCACGGGACGAGGTGAGAGTGGTATGGCTTTGGGGAGTTGTGAGGAAGGAGAGGAGGAGAAAGAAGACACCCCAGCCTCTGCGTTGGCGTAGGAAGTAGAATCCTCTAACCCTTCGTTCTCCCCGTCTTCCTTGCCTTGCTTTCCCTCCACGTCTTCATCCCCCTCTACGCTGATATGTCTCTGTCCGCTCTTTCGCTGCTGTCCCCCTTTCTCCCTCGCGCCTTCCCTTTCCTCCTCCTCCTTCTCCACCAAGGCCACCGTCTCCCCCACCCAGGTCGCCACATGAATGAACACTCCAGAAATCACCTCCCCCGTCACCGGTGCTGTGCATGGATACCATCGATCTACCCTCCCATCCCGAAGCTCCACTCGCGCACTCGCCACCCGTGACACATTGAAGTCGTAAATGGAATAACTGTCCATTTCCTCCTCGTCCTCCTCCTCCGCCCCTTGCCCCCGGTTCTTGGCTGGCCCGGGGCCTACAGGTCCGCTTTCAAATAAATCGACCTGTAGCATCCCTGCTGCCGATCCGGGTAGCCGCTCCGGCGGTAGTCGCGAGGCGGGTCGTCGTGCTGAAACCGAGGACGCTGCATTCGCTGCGTCACTCGTGATCCCACCTTTACAGTCACCCTCCTTTTCCTCATCACCCTCCTCCACCTTCTCCTCTTCCTCGTCATTATCATTGTCGCTGTCACTCAACAGTCCCCATTCGGCACGAAAACTCTCGGCGCCCAACGGAGTGGGCCATAGGCCTTCAGGTGGAAGTTGAAATGCAGTCGACCGTCGATGCCGCCCCTCATATGTCAATAGCCAGTAGTACGCTCGCCGCCGTGACAGCCCACTTTTGGGAATAGATTCGATGCCTGTGTGGAGTGTGATGGGGGGGTGCACATGGTCTGGTTGCATCATTAGTCATCGGGCCCCATCATCAAATCAGGGGGCGGGCTTCCTAACTAGCTCTCAAAGAGAATTTTACCTTGGCTGTAACACCGTAGTCCCCGCATCTCCACGGTCAAGGACGGGTCTCGCTTGGCCGTGCGCCCCATGGCTAGGGCGTACCTTTTTTGCAGCCTGTAGATGTGATGTGTGCTACTTTTGTGTGGGAGGGGGAGGCGGGTTAGCAAGCGAAGTAGGGGGGAGACATCAGTTGAAAAGAAAGCAAAACTATGACCAGCTGGCCACCAGGCACCCAAACTCCTTGGCCGAAAGTCACAGATTTTGTAGTGCCTAGAAAACAGGGGGAACGAGGAATTTGCCTGTAGGAGCAGACGCAAATGCATTGGGCACATGACACTCTCCTTCACTTTCGGGGGGGGGTTGCTCCGGGGCGGCGGCGGGTCGTTCATCATCACAAGTTCGGCAGTTTGTCGCTGGCGTATGCAATAGCCCAATAACTCATTACCGCGTCTTTTTTCACGCAAACTTTCTCCTTCCCCTGCCCCAGCACCAGCAGGCAGAAGCAAGGGTGTGATGTGGGCGGAATGAAGAGACTTCGTGAGATTCGGGACACATTGGTGGACAGTGTCATGGGTGGCACACGCGACGAGGAGGTCAGCCATGGTAACGCAAAAGGGCCGTACGAGCATTCAATTGTACAAGATGGCGGTGGGGAAGGAGTGAAAGCAGGAGGTCGAGTTGGTGGAGAAGAAGGAGGAGATGTCGACTGGGAAGGTGGGTGCTTCATGGCTGCAGCGGGGCTCCTTCCGGTCCCGCACCAGCAGCAGCCCGTGGTCCTACACTCGATGGCCGCCCCTGCATTGGGAGATGGCATTCGGCGGGAGCTGCTCAAGCCTCCAAGCATATCGGCGTATAAAAACGACCGTCGAAGCACTGGTGGTGGTGATTGCAGCAGTGGTGGCCCCAGCAGCAGCAAGAGCAGCAGGAGTGGGGATGTGAACCTGAAGCGGGGAGACCGGCAACAATGGGGTCGACGATCATCATTCGGTGGCATGCAGATGGACCACCAGCACGTCGGCTTCGGCTACCCAGCTACACCTACGCAGCGAGAGCAGCGGGAGCAACAAGAGCAGCAGTTGAAGCGGGAGGTGCAGCAGCGACTGGAGCAGGAGCAGCAGCTGGAGCAGCAACAGAAAAAGAAGTCGCCGTTTGCGTGGCAGAAAACTTCCGACAGCCCTCTTCTAAAGACACAGGGCGGCAATAGCATGGCAGCGTCTACCGCCACAACTCAAGGAAGAAGAGGAGGAGTAGGAGGAGTGGGAGTGGGAGGAGGAGGAGAAGGAGGAGGAGAAGAAAAAGTGTCACTCCAGAGGAACGGTGGCATCCCTCCAGCACGACGGCTACCTTCCGACCAGCAGCAGCAGCAACAACAACAGGACGTGATACACATTGACGATGACGATGATGCTGAAGACGAGGAGGGCAGCAACAACGGCGCCGGCAGGAAGAAAGACATGCAAAACCTACTGGAAGGGGGGGAGGAAAATAAGAAGGATGGTCATAGTGGTGGTTCCACGAGGAGGGCCAACAGTCCGAAGGAAAGAGGCGAGGGAGGAGGAGGATTTGGAGAGAGAAGACGGGAAGGAAGAAGTTCGATGGCTGCTGCGGCTGCGGCAATCATGTCTACCGCGTCTATTTTTTTTTATTCTTCATCTTTCAAGCCACCCCCCACCACAAAGAACATCTCTGAGAAGATGGACGAGAAGATGGCGGAGAAGGAGAAGGAGGAGAAAGAAAAAGACGGGAAAAGACGGAATAGTTCGGTTGCTTTATCAAAAAGTAGAGCAACAGCTAGAGGAGGAGGAGGAGGAGGAGGAGGAGGAGGTGAAGGAGGAGGAAGGGTTGCAGCATTAGCAGCAGCAGCAGCAGGACGAGGTGGTGTGGAAGAAGGGAGAAGTAGAGGATCCAGAATGATTTTTCCAAAGGCTTCGGTGGTGGTGACGAAAGGAAAGAAAAATGCGGGACACGAGGAGGGGGAGGATGACTTAAGTGAGCTAGCAGGGTGTTTCTCGACGACGAATCCACCTTCCTCTTCATCCTTTCTTGTTTCTACCCTGAAAAGAATCAAGATGATGGGTGCGGAAAAAAGAGGAGGAAAAGGGAAAGAAAGTGGGAGGGAGGATGGACGAGTGGTCGGAAAAAAGAAGGACGAGGGGGAGGAGGTGATTGTGTTGCTTGATGACGAGGAGGAAGGGACTGAGAAGAAAGTGTTAGAGGAATGGAGGGAGGAGGTTGAGGAGGAGGAAGTGCAGGTGGTTGAAGAGCCATCAACGGCAGGAGCAGAAGCAGTTGCAGTTGCAGGCGCAGCAGCAGCAGCAGCAGCAGCAGTCACAGCCGCTGCCGCTGCCCTGACGATGGAGGAGGATGAGGAGATGTATGGGGACAAGCCACGCAAACGGATGCGACGGCCGAGTCCTGAGTCAGCGATGGAGGGCAGTACCAACTATAACAGCAGCAGTAGCATCAGTAGCAGCAGCAGTGATCACGCCAGCGGCAGAAAACGAAAGCATGCTTGTTGCGAGAGGCAAAAGATTGAGTGGGAGGAGGAAGAGGAGGAAGAGGAAGATGAAGAGGACTTGGTGATTCGGGAGGATGGAGAAGAAGGGAGGAAAAGCCTCACAAATTTACTACAGCAGCAGCAGCAGCAGCAGCAGCAGCAGCAGCAGCAGCAGCAGCAGCAGCAGCAGCAGCAGCAGCAGCAGCAGCAGCAGCAGCAGCAGCAGCAGCAGCAGCAGCAGCAGCAGCAGCAGCAGCAGCAGCAAGAGGCTTGTGCAACTGTAGATTTGAGCAGCAGCCCCCTTCGCTCCTCTGTCAGCCACAGCAGCGATAGATATGGACCCATGGCGATGTGCGTTGATAACAATCCCTCCACATCCTCGTCCTCCTCCTCCACAACCACCACCTCCTTTTCCTCCTCTTCCTCGCGCGCCTTGACTTCCATGGCCCGAGTAGGGAGCGGAGTGGGAAAAGGGTTCCAGTCCTCTTGGGAGGGAAGAAGAGTGGAGGAGGAAAAGGAGAAGGAGCAGGAGGAAGATCAGGCCGTGTCGTTGAGTTCATGCTTGACATTTCTGTTGGAGACTGCGGAGAAAAAATCTTTCGAGACTGCCGCGCCCTTTGTTTCATCTCTTGTGGGACAAGGTAGTGGAGAAGCACGAAGAGGAGCAGCAGAAGGAGCAGCAGCAGAAGCAGTCGTCGGAGGAGGAGGAAGAAGAAGAGGAAGAAAAGGGAGTGCAGGGGATCCCCTTCCCCCATCCGAATGCTTCCCCATTGAACATATCAACGGTAGCAGCAGCAGCAGCAGCCGCAGCAGCAGCAACAACAGCCACAAGGAGAATAACAACAACAACGACAACAGCCACAACAACAGCACCAGCAATACGAACCAACAGCCTCCCCCCCCTTCCTTCCTCCCCTCCCCCCCTTCCCTCTCCCGGTTCTCCAAAAAGGGCGCCAGCAATGGCCCATACCAATTCACGGAAGACGGGCTGAGGGACGTCATGACCCGTCTTTTGTCGGATGAAGTCCTGTCGGACGAGGTCCTAAACCGCGCTCTCGACATGTTGGCCAAACAACCCCAATCGCACCAGCTCGTGCTGTTCAACACCTTCTGGTACGAAAAAATCAAGGAAGGGAAATACAACGACGCCAAGGCATGGCTTGCTCGGGCCTTAAATGGCCGCCCTGCCGGGGGTTTGCGCCTCATCTGTGTGCCCATCAACATTTCGAACGCTCACTGGGTGCTCGTCTTTGCCGACTTGGAGCGAAACACAGTGCAGGAGTGGGACCCGGCCTCGAAAGACTCGCCGCTCGACCCCTCTCGAGTCAAGAACGTCAAGGACGCTGTTGAAAAGGTGTTGGAATTTGAAAAATTGAATAGAAGGCCTCTGCGGGTTGTCCCGGCCCCGGAACGGTTACCGCAACAATCGGACGTTATTAATTGTGGGCTCTTTGTGGTGTTATATATGATTCAAATCTGTTTTTTACGGAAGCCCCCGTCGGAGGAGTGGAAGGCTGCTCATAAGAAGGAGGGACCCGAGGGAGGGAGGGAGGAGAGAGGTTTGATGAGGGGGGCATTGACACATAGCTCTTCGAGCGATGACGCCAGCGACCATCCCCTCTTCGGCGATAACAGAGTCTTCCCCAGCCCATCACCCTCCACATTCTTTGTTCCTCGTGCTACCCGAAGCCATGGTGGTCTCGGCCTCCCTCCCTCCCGCTCTGATCGCGAGCTGATCCCCTCATGCATGTTTCGGGTATCGAAGGAAGATTTGTTCCGGTACCGCGTGTTTTTGTTGGCTTGGATATTGCACAGCCAGACGTCGCATTTCGCCAAGACGGACCCTCTGCTTTTGTCGTTTATCCAAGAGGAACGCAGGGAGCTTGGTGGGGAGGGGGACGGGCGTGAGCAGCAGCTGCAACAACAGCAGGATGTGTTGCCGCGTCCGCTTAATTTGGTCCTGGGTGGTGGTGGCGGTGGCAGAGAAGGAGGGGTTGGGAAAAGAGGAGGAGGGGGAGGGAGGGATGGAAGGATTGCATTGCGGGATCAGCGGAAAGTTTTGAATGCTGTGGTGAAGGACACGTTGAACAGTGAGCCGATGCAACGCAAGTTTCTGGAAGCGGCCATGTTGTTGCTCAACTCATTCACTCCTGGTAATGATGGAGAGGGTGGGCCACGGGTGGTGTTTGTGGGGCCGGAGTGGTATCGTTGTTTGGTGGAAGGGAGGAAGAGGGCTGCAAATAAGATCATTGAGGCTTTGCCCATGGGGGAGGTGGAGGTGCTGGTTATGCCCTTGTACCATCCTGGGGCAGGTGGCTGGGTGTTGGCACGGGTTAATTTGATGGATGAGTTGAAATGTGTGTATTTACATGGCACGCATGCCTTGGGGGAAGCGGCGGCGATTCTGAGTAATGTGGAAGAGGGGTTGAGGGAGATATTTGAGGGGGAACATAAGATGCACTGGCATCAACGGACCGAGCTCTTAGAGGACGTGCCGTATGCCTATCAGGTCCCTGTGGCATTGGTGACGTTGGCGATGCACACCTCGAGGGATGGGCTGGATGGCTTGGGTGGGGGAAGGGGAGGAGGAGGTGGAAAGGGGAGGATGAGCGGTAAAGAGTTGCGCTTTCGCTTCGATCGGCAGGAGAACTACTTTGCGATGAAAATTGGCGTCATTCGGTGGCTGTTGCGGCACACGGACCGGGCGTAAATGCGATGTTTGGGCTGTACAGCCAGGATAGGAGGCTAGGGATGGAGGAAGAGCATATTACGTGTAAATAAAACATGTACAGCACGAGCAAGAGACGCAAGAGAAACCAAAAAAGTAAGAGCCTGTGAGTGTCAATTCAGTTTCCCATGAATACAGTGTAAATGTGTACCTTGAAATGTTGCTTTGGCCAGACCGACGCTTTGGTTCAAATGTCATGATTGGAAATTGAGGCCGCAGGGCGGCTGGTCCCCTCGAGCTTCGTTATCGGTGTTTTGTTGGGGGGGGAAAGAGGTCCAGTGAAGTCGACGTCCTAGCCTCTCCGTCGAAGGACGGACTCCGGAAGGTAGTGGACGACACGACGTCGATGACATTGTGGTACTTCTCCGGGATTGGTCCTGGTAACGTTTCGGGCGAAAAGGCCAGGCTCGTCTCCAAGGCACCAGAGGGTTTGAAAAAGATTGGTGGTGCGGCCACGTGGGTTTCCATTGACGAGCGACCTAGCAACGCCATGGGTTCGGTGTGTGTGCTGGTAAGTGCGGATGCTCGACGTCTGAAGACGTCTCACAATGAAGTGGCCCTGGGCGTGGATGTGGTGGGTTGCTTTGTGACCGGGGAACCCAGAATATCAGTATCAAATCCACGCGGTTGAATACTTTGGCCTTGGCGGGGGTGCAGGCGGGGAAGGAGTTGATAGGAACTCCGGCCTGTAAGGTGGAAGTGTCCAAACCCATCGGGGGACAAGTTTCCAGAAATTTGATTTGGGAGAAAGACACGATGGTCATGCCGATGCCTCCGCGATTTTTGGCCAAGTTGAGTGACTTGCGGGGTTTTGAAGATGGAAAATACTTTCCCGCCGTTTACGGTGTGGTAGGAAGCGTTGAAATGTACGATCTCTTCACTCAGTATCTCAGCCTTCTGCGTCCGTACTACGATAGGGATATCCCCGACCGCTGGATTCCTCAGGATGAACGCCGATCACTTTCCATACATTTCAACGCTTCCTACCACACCGTAAACGGCGGGAAAGTATTTTCCATCTTCAAAACCCCGCAAGTCACTCAACTTGGCCAAAAATCGCGGAGGCATCGGCATGACCATCGTGTCTTTCTCCCAAATCAAATTTCTGGAAACTTGTCCCCCGATGGGTTTGGACACTTCCACCTTACAGGCCGGAGTTCCTATCAACTCCTTCCCCGCCTGCACCCCCGCCAAGGCCAAAGTATTCAACCGCGTGGATTTGATACTGATATTCTGGGTTCCCCGGTCACAAAGCAACCCACCACATCCACGCCCAGGGCCACTTCATTGTGAGACGTCTTCAGACGTCGAGCATCCGCACTTACCAGCACACACACCGAACCCATGGCGTTGCTAGGTCGCTCGTCAATGGAAACCCACGTGGCCGCACCACCAATCTTTTTCAAACCCTCTGGTGCCTTGGAGACGAGCCTGGCCTTTCCCTCACCTGTCTTGGCTACCTTTGTTTCCGACATTTTCTCCATCACCCGCATCGACGCCTCTCCACTAACCTTTCCTCCACCCGGCCTTTCCATCTCCTATACTTTACTTACCATTGGTTCGCCTTCCCCGCGCTTCACTTCCATGACACATACGACTCCTTCTCTCCCTTCCTTGCTCCCGACCCCATCGCCATAGTGTCGCCGACTTTTCCGCTACCTGGTATCTCAGCCGACGACTTGCTCATTACCATCACCTCGCTTTCCATACGCTTCTTGTTGACACAGGGCAACGACGACTCTTCCTCGTCCTCTACTCCCAACGTCCCCAGCATCTTTCTCTTTACCATGGTTCCTGAGATGAATGCATGACAGAACTGAGCATCTCAATCATGAACCTACACTCAGAGATCTGCGCAAAAAAGCAATGACACCGATGCATTGATTCTCGAACGCAAATCAAAGAGACGCACACAAACGCACAAGAAACCAGCCCGAAAGAAACAAAATCATGTGACCATACAACCATTCTCTGGGCAAGACGCAGTCCACAAATAACAAAACATACTCCCAAACCGACAACCTAAGAACAAAATATATGCTGCAACAACAAAATACCAACCAAACAAACCACCAATCGACAAAGTTTCCAAAAAACCAGTACAACCAAACGCACAAACAAACAATCGACCGACAACCAACATCGATCTGCCCACGGGGTACGCGGTCATCGGACAGCACACGATTCAACGCTCAGCAACGACAACAACATGGGGAAGTGGACGGCTCGAATCCCGAACTTGAAACGTTACCAGGACCAATCCCGGAGAAGTACCACAATATCATCGACGTCGTGTCGTCCACTACCTTCCGGAGTCCGTCCTTCGACGGGGAGGCCAGGACATCGACTTCACTGGACCACGCCCGCCCCAAAAAACATACTGACAACGAAGCTCGAGGGGACCAGCCACCCCGCGGCCTCAGATGTAACGTAAAACGGAAAGTCGTCAACGTCGCCCGTGCGTTTCCTTCCTGTCCCCTCTCAGTTGCCTGGTCCGCCCCTTGCCCTGCATCACTTCTGGCCAACGCTAACTACCCAACCTTTCTGCTTACTATCACAGACGTGAAATTGTGCAGTTCCGACACTACCACCCCTTGGCGTACCTCCCTTGAGAAGCGAGCGCGTGTCTCGCGTCGGGTGGTCGGGAGAAAGAGAGAGACCGTGCTTGTGCCGGTGCAGTACACGTCTTTGAAGTAGACACTCTGCTGTTGTAGGCGCTGGAACGTGATCGCTCATGGAGGAAATGGAAAGTCCCGTAACGTTTGACTCCATTCCGACCACGGACGTCTCAAGCTTTTGCAAGATCAACGATCGCGGCATCGGTAACCTCGACCTGTAAGTGTATAGGAACGGGGTCTGGCATAGAGCGGGAGGGGTTGCAAGTGTTTGTGCGCGTGCTGGTGGTGGCGAAGTCCGTCATACCAAACCGTCCAAAATCCATCCACACACCCTGCACAGCGTCGACCTCTCCAACACCATATACTTCAATTTATTCATCTTTGTCCTTCTTCTCTTCCTATTCGAGAAAGTCCGGCACAAGAAGACCGTCTACTTTTGCCGGGAGCAATGGATGCGGCACCGCATGCCCCCTGAGCTCCCCTCAGGTTTTTTGGCATGGCTTCGTCCATTACTGGCCACGCCCCAAAGACGCATTTTGCAATTAGCAGGGCTGGATGCTTACATGCTGCTGAGATACATACGTTTGTGTCTCAAGGTATGTCTTTGTTCCGGTTTCTTTGGATTGGTGATGTTGGTGCCTTTGTACCTTCATGGGGATCAAAACAAACCTGCTGATGGCCGATTCGGCACGGTGATGAAGGACCCCAAGCTGATTTCCATGGGGAATGTGAAGAGACTGCATTGGCTATGGGTTCCTATCGCTTTCGCCTATTTGACCACCTTCCACACCCTCTATCTCCTCAAGCGGGAATACAAACGCTTCTTGACCTTGCGTCTCACATTCCTCTCAGTCGGAGATCCCGACGTGGACATCCAGAAATCATTTTCGGTCATGGTGGATCGAATCCCGTTAGAGTACAGGACTAACGCAGGGTTATATGCTCTGTTCGACGAGATTTTCCCTGGCGATGTACACAGTGCTGTGGTTGCCTTAAAGGCAGATGAGCTTGAAAGCCTGGTTCAAGACCGAACAGCAGTGGTGGATAAATTGGAGAGGGCCTTAGCTACTAGGGCGGTGACACATAAAGAGCCAATTATTTTCCTCCCCTCTGTGCAGGGAAGTAAAGCGTGGAATTGGATCAGAGGGAAGGGGGAAATGGTCGAGGCCGTCGCGCACCACCAACGGATCTTGGATGGGTTAAACAAAAAAATCACCAAAATTCAAATAATGGTACGGCAGGCATCGGACGACCTGAACAAGAAGGAGGAGGAATGGCAACAATCCAAGCGGAGCATACACCACCAGCAGAGGCAGCAGGAGGAGATGCAGAGAGGCGTGAGCAGTTCCCAGGGCAGAAAGGCAGGGCAGGGAGAAAGACCGGGCGAAGGGGCAGGAGAGATGGTGTCAGCGGGGTTGTTGCACGGCGTGGGTAGTGGACGAATGAGTATGTCTCCTATGTTGTTGGGGAACGCGGAGAGTCGAACCCGGGCCATGACTCAAGAGCCGTTCGGGGACATGTTGGCAATCGAGGGGACGACGAACCTGAATACAGAGGGGGCGACGGTCATGATGGATAATGACGCCGGGGATGTCTCTCGGATAGGAGGGATCATGCCTCATCATGGCATTCAACACCCCCATACCTCATCTTCCTCCTATTCGAGCTCGATACCCACGCCCTTGCACACGTCCTTGTCCGCCTCGGCCATCACCTCCTTCTCCCCTTCTTTATTCAATTCAGGCCGAGGCGCGCGAAGTAGCAGCAGCAGCAGCAGCAGCAGCAGCAGGAGAACTCTTTCGCAGCAGCAATACCACCAACCACCCCACGCCCCACCCGCTGCTGGCCTGGGCGATGCCAGCGCCAACAGCAGCAATAAGATAAGAATTATGGATGTCTCATCTCATCCTACTCCTTCACCTATCGGGGTACCGCCTGGGATCGGAGTTTCTCCGTTGGCCACTATTCCTAGTACTGTGTTGGAGGACAACGAGGAAGAGGAAGCAAATGGAGGGACAAAGCCTCAGGGCACTGATTCTCCCGCTTTCACTGGCATCGCCGCGACGGTGGGAGACAGGGAGAGAGAGAAAGGGCCGATAACGGAGGAAGAGGAGGAGTCGGGGGAGGAAAATATCGTTCATTCGAGCCCTCGGAAACGAAGCATATGTAATTCTCTTGTACGGGCATCGATGGGAGTGTTGCGGGCAGGGACAAGCACGGGGAAGGACGCAATGGAGGCTGGGCAGGAGGTGACCAAGGCGTTGACTCTCCTCGCGGTCGACACCAGCAGTATGAGCAGCACAGGGTTCGTGACATTCAAGTCCATGAGCTCTGCAGCAATTGCCTCTCAATCTCTGCTTACAATGGAGCCTTTCATGTTTACAATCAACGCTGCTCCAGAGCCAAGGGATGTGGTGTGGCGGAATCTTACAGCACCATTGCGATTAGTGGAATGGCGGGAGGCGAGCATTACGATCGTGATCACCCTTTTGAGTGTATTTTGGGGGGCGTTAGTCTCGACCCTGTACAAGCTGCAGAGTCAGTTGCAGCAATGGAGCAATACGGAGCCCTCGTTGCAGAATTTGGGATACTGGGGGAGATTTATCCTTTTCCTAGGGATTGACTTCGTACCAACATTGTTGCTTGTGATCATTTTGGCTATTTTGCCAAATTTTTTCTGGTGGCTGAGTCAGAGGTATGAGAGACTTAGGACGTACAGTGATATTGATGCCTCGGTCATGTCGCGGTACTTTTATTACCAGATGGTGAACATTTATGCGACCATCGTGGGTGGGGGGCTGCTGGACGAGGTGATGGCGATTGTCAAAGATCCACGAGTGGTGGTTCGCGTGTTGGGGTGCCAGGTCCCCGTTGTCGCCGTGTACTTCATGCAGATCATTGTGACGAAAATGTTCGCCGCGCTCATGTGGGAGTTCACCCGGGCATGGCCTTTGATTCGAGTAGCTTTCAATCATTACTTTACCGACCACGACCGAAAGACGGCGCGACAACGCTGCGCTCCTCTCTACGTCCCCTACATGGCCTACGGGTGGACCTACCCCTCGCTCCTCCTCGTCCTCACGATCTGCCTGACGTACGTCGTGATCATGCCCATCGCCATGATCCTAGGTGCGATTTACTTTTTCTTCGTCGAGATCCTCTACACCTACCACCTTCTCTATGTCTACGTCCCCCGATACGAAGGTGGGGGCCGCATGTGGTACAAGGTCTTCGATCGCACCCTCGTCGCCCTCCTCCTTTCCCATCTCACCCTCATTGGCTACATGGCTGTCCTGGGCGCAGGATATCTCACACCAGTTCTCCTCCCCCTTCCTTGCATCCTAATTACCTTCCACCGCCACTGCCAGCGAGGCTACCAAGAAGCCTCCCAAAAGCTCTCCCTGCTTGCCGCCCGTCGTATCGACGATTGCCTCCGCGAAGAGGAAACAGTCGGGGAGGGCCTGCCTCCCCCACCTCCTTCCCCTCCTCCTCATGCGCCTGCTACATCCACAACCTTTATTCATAATAGTGGCGCTCTTGCTTGTGACACCGAACCTACCCCCTGTCCCTCATCCCCTCCTCCTCCTCCGCTCGGGTCTGATATACCCACCTCCACCAGCGGTCGTCCTCGACGTTCTACGATGGCAGTCAGCTCTGCGGATGACACTCAAGTTGAGATCATGCTCCCATCGGAGCCTCCCTTTGTAGTGGACTTTTTCCAAATAAGCGCGTATGCCCAACCTTCCCTCACGGAGGGGCCACAGGAAGCCGAGGTCTTGCCTTGGCATCGTCAAAGTTCCTCTCCAGGCGATGGCGGTGGGACTGAGAATGGGGAGAAGGGAAATGATCTGGAGCAAGCTGATTTTGTTGCCACTGGAGGGGGGGAAAGAGGAGGAGGAGAGGGAGGAGGGGGAGGAGGAGGAGGGGGGGGTACGGACCCTCAGCGTCTCTCCATCAGTCAGTCTGCAACTTCTGTTTCTACAGCGTTGGCAAAGCGAATGAGAATTTCGGAGGCCTTGGAAGATTTACGGGTGCCACTCAGTCCGCTATTTCCTGGAGGGAAAGAAGGGGAAGCCGTGCGTAGGTCGGGTAGCACAAATGGGAGTGGAGGATCGGAGGGAAATACGGCGTGAGGTTAGTATCGGTAATGGATGGGAAGAAGAGGAGGGAGGCCAATGTCGGCAGCAGCGCGGTTGGAGTAGTGATGGACGGGGATGAAGCCATTGAGTATAAATATAAGAGATACGGGAGAGAGTGATGAGAATTTGTCAATTACGATGCACATAGACAGACACTTTTTGAAAAGGGAGCGACCTGAATGCTTTCCTCGTTTGCTTTTTGGTCTGTGCATCCGTCCATACTGCATGCATTCATAGAAGCGAGCCACAAAACAGAAATAATCAATCCTGGTAATACTTGAGACTGGAGCGATGGCGAGAGCAATAAAAAAACCACAAGGACAGCCCATGGACCAATGTGCCTTCATTGAAGTGTGCGCAGCAGATGAGACAGGAAAATGATCTACCACACGTGAAGAAGAGAAAAGGAGTAGCATGAAGGCTCACCCTATTAAATATCCCCTGGACACCTGCTGTCACATTTTTTGTAACTCGGAGGAGGATCGAGAAGTCAAGCCTGTGGAAGAAAGCTTTGGCTACACTATACATGCAAAGAATGTATGGAATTTCGCCCTCTTTTTTGATTTGACAGTACTTTACTTTATCGATGCCATGGGCTCCTTTTCCCCGAAGAGGAAGCATTTTTATTTCTGAAACCAAGCCGGACCCTCCCTCCAAGAAGAAGGCAGCCCGACAAATTACTTTCGATGTTGAAAGTCCACCTGGATGAACGTACATTATTTTTCGTCAATTACTACTTGTCTTTGGTTCGGGGCTGCATCCTCCGCGACTCACAGTCGACACCTACTTACTTTTCGGGTCTTTTTGAATACCTAGGCTTACATCTATACATGCGCAACTTAATATCCAGCGTCCCTTCTCACCACTGAATCGATTCAAGGGCAATTCCTTGGTCTCTCAAAACGCTGGTGATGCCTATCCCAACCCCCATCCCATCCGACAGACTACTGCTGCTGCAAGCGGTGCTGCTGCTATCCTTACTTCTGCATGTGTCTCCCCCTTTCTCCTTTAGTGCTGCTGCTGCAGCTACTGCAGCCTCCTCGCGTTCCAATGTCCGCTGCAAAGCCAAGCGCCTATCCACCTCTTCCAATACCGCAGCACTCGCCTGCGAATCAAATTTTCGGGCGAAAAGGAATGTCTCGTTCCTGCTATTACCAGGCAAGGAAGGGGAAGAGGATGGGATTAAATGCTCTATCTTCTCCATACCGACCAACAGAGGAGACCTTCCACAAATTCTCGGGTCCGGCTGCAGGCACTTGCTTTGATCAGCCGCCGTGCCCTTCTCGTCCTCCCATACATCAAAAGTCAAATGTAAATAATTCGTGTTATAATGATGGTGGCAATATGGGGAAGACTTAAGAACCGTCGCAAAGAAATTCTCGTCGGGAATGAGGATATGTTGGGCGTATGCAGTGTAAGGCCCCACGAACTTCTCGTCCGTTAATAAATAATGCGCGAAATCCCTCGAGATCACAAACCACTGGGAGCCCGTTCGCAAGGGCACACCACGCGGAATGCCAAAGCGAGCGATGCGATGCATTTGGTTGTCGCATTCGACGAAGTAATGCCAAACTCGGGGGTTAGGTACATTTGCCATCGGGTCAATGAACATGAGTTGAACGTTTACTGGATGTTGGGCTAGCGTCGAGCGAATCTGCCGAGGGGTTGCCATCGGGTAGGTAGCACCACTAAGATTAATGACACGGTCGAAAGGCAAATTGAGATAGAAGCCGTAGGAAATGGCGTTGAGCGTGGCTTGGACGACGGAGAACCCGCCCCAGCTCACGTTCACTCGGCCTTCGCGCATCACGTACACGTTGGGGGTCTTGGACGCGTAGGTCAACAAGGGCAAATCATCGGGGAGCGGTCCTAGCTTGCCGTCGACATGCACGACAAAGTGGCTCCTCACACAGGAATTAATTGTCCCTGTTGTTGAGGGCGGGCAGATGCTCCTGTCCTCTGGGTCGTCTTGAAGGGCTTCGATGAGTCGCACCACCTGCTCCAAGTCACGGTGCGCCGTGATGACATAGAGCAAGCGGAGGTCCTCGGCTGTCTTGAAAATCTCCGGGATGGCCAGGGTGTTATTTTCGGCACCATCGCCTGGAGATGCGGTCGAGCTCCTGCCAGGCATGGGGCATTGATTCTGGACAAAGGGCGATTCGAAGGGTAGGAGCGTCTCGGTCATGTGCGCGGTAAGAAAGGCCTCATACGCCAAAGTCACTTCCTCCGCGCATGCCGCAGACTGGGTGTTGTTGAGGATGACCGCGAGCCGGCCTGCAGAGTGGTGGTAGAGGCGTGCGGTGGTGTCTTTTAGAAGATGGGCCCGGACGTTCTCCTTCGGCAGGTGCTCATTGGGTGATGACATGTAGGCAGCCCCTGCATTGACTAAGAATAAAAAAACCCAAGCAGCCAGCAACCACGACCATTCGCGACCCATGCCTGTTCTGGATGCTTGCGTGTGGTGAGTGGAGTCACCAACACGATTTTTGGTGTGGGTGGGGCGGGATTCCGCCGCGGGAGGAGCGTGTCGCCCATATGCTTCAATTTTAAATTATTATTATGGTATATGGTAGCTCGCTCTGCGTGCAGAGCTGCACACCTCGCCCGCCACCGGTATCACATCTGCATCTACTCACCTCGTCCATCTTTGTACCTTTCTCGTAGTACAGCACAACCGGGCGCGGTCATGTTTCATCATTCTTCGAAGTCCGTGCATCCAGTTCACTGGAGGCATCGACTGTCAACTCCTTTTATTTATCTGATCATATTTGCGGGCTTCAGCTATCTATGTTTGCAACATTTCAGCCCTAAATCACTAAGTATGATGCCTTCTCTCGGGAAGTCAGACATTTTGGGGCGTAAACACAAGTTTGCTTTTAAGGAGCGGCCCTTCAAAACAGTGCAAGGCGAGCATTTTGACCTTTTCCGTCCTTGGTACGACGGGAGGATTGGTGTGCAACTGCTGGCGTCTCCCGAGGACTGGATTGCGCGGTTGACTTCGAGGTTGCAATGGTTGGACCCAATGACAACTAGTTACGATGACCGTCCCCAATCCGTGCGCGCCAGAGCTGCCTATCTTGAGGTCATCAAAATGCACACGTCTGGGCTCGTTTACGGGTCTGAAGAGCGTAGCGTTATGCAATCAGGAACGACTATTTCATTGAATACACTGGATCCAGCCAAAAAGGGTTCGGGGCTCGATTGGACTTATCTAGGCGACACCATGACGGGAGGTGCGCGGCTCAACAACCTTAAATCATTACTTGAAGATGTTTTTCTGCGTGGTATTTCAGGAGATTACATTGAAACTGGAGTATGGCGGGGAGGATCGTCAATTTTTGCACGTGCTGTGATGCGAAGCTGCAACGAGGGTCATCGAATGTCTTATGTTTGTGATTCTTTCCAAGGTCTTCCCCCTGGAGACAGAGCATTAGATCCTGGCGATAAGGGTTGGGATGTTGCGGGAGGGCATTATTTAAAGGTATCGGCTCCTACGGTGGCCGCTAATTTCCACGAGATGGGCGTACTGGATCCAAATGTTGTGTTTGCCAAAGGTTTTTTTAATGAAACTATGGCACCTTTATCCTATCAAATTCAGACCTTGGCCATTATGCGTCTCGATGGTGACATGTACGAGTCTACTGTGGACGTTCTCTACAACTTGTATAGCAAACTCAGTGTGGGAGGATATGTAGTTATCGACGACTGGTTTGGATTCCCGGCGCAGGCAGCCTGCGTTGATTTCTTCCGCGTGCATGGTATCAACCCTGAGATAATAAATATTGACGAAACAGCTGTGTACTGGCAAAAAACAGAGGAGGTTGAGGTTCAGTATTGGCGGTATGAAAAAGGACTCTTCCGACTGAATTCAACGTAAAATGACAATTTCACTTTCAGCTAAGCTTAGCTGGCTGATTCGCCCGCCACCTGAGTGAGCCTCAATCCTATAAAAATGCCAGTGCTATCAAGATTTTGGCATCCAAAGCGGGCAGTTGGTGGAGATTGGTTTGGAATGAAAAAGAGGGAAAAAGAAATTTATGATGGATGTAGGAATAATGAGAGAGAGAAGTTGCAAGGGACATCTGCGCACTCCTTCGAAATTTATTGAGCACGACGTCGTTGCTTCGCGCTGCCCACCTTTTCGTTTACCAAGTTTCTTCGCTATTCCGTCCTTCTCCACGAAATTTTACATGCGTACCGCAATTACCACTGATGTGAACGAATCGCACCACTTGGCGATTTCTTCGTGTTGTTTGATGCATGGCATCATCCGTGTCTCCGACGACTATCACAACTGATTTTCGTGCATAACCGAAGGAGAAGACAACCTAGTCATAGACAAGGATAACAAAGACCTCTTCTTCCTCCTCCAGCGACACGACGACAATCTTTATCATACGTATACATAATCCTAGGACAGGACGATTAAAGGCTGACGTTGTAATATTGGTAATCGTCTAACATGTGCACCGGTATGGTTATTTGTGGTGTCTTTTGCAGTTTCTTTGTCAATTCCCTCTTCCATATTCACACCTTCTCCTGTCAATCCCTCCTCGTTCATTTTCTACCATATTCACGCCTTCTCCTGTCAATTTACTAAGTATCATAAAATGTTAAAAACATCTTTTTCAGACATACAACGTGAAAGGCTGGAGAACCACCGTCTTGAATCAGGCAGAGAATCGGAGGAAAGAGGAGAGGCGTCAAGAAATAGAACGGGACATTTTTGTTCACGAATACATATCATCAATCGTGCTGGACATCAGGGGCGAAATTCCGATCGTGTTCCCACTCGAACCGGCCCCGTGAATGCGAAACTGTTTCCATCTCGTTCAACCCAGTGAAATTTCTCATGCGCGCCCAGTTCGGGGATCGAATCGTTCCTGTGCAGCAAGATAGGTATGCCCTCGGTCTCCTCGCGGTGGAGGGGACGATGGCACCGTTTACAGTGCTCAGATGCCGGTGGCAAAGCGCCTAAGAGGCGAATAAACCCCTAAAAAATAAAAACAATAAAAAAACTTGAATAACTTTCTGTATGTTCCGTGCAACAGTTTCCTTTATAAACTGCATGTTACGAGCGTATTAGCTAAGCCATGTTTCCTTTTCCGCTTTCTCAAGCGCGTCTATTGCCCTGTGCCAATTTTTCGAAAACATATCCCTTTTACCAAAACAAATAAAAAGCTTCTACACGCTCACCGTACGACAGTAGGATAGAGCAAGTCGACGAGTGGTAAAAACACAGGTCTCTGTTACAGGAGAGAGAGTGGAAATCCTCACGGTCCTGCCACCCGCCCAAACGGAGCGGTAACGCTGTTCTGTTGCCAGCCTGACGCAGTGCCCGTCGCTTTAACACGGAAAACACTCCTCCTTCCGGACGAGTGCTCGGCCGTGATTTGAACGCTGGAAGGATGAGTTTCTCCGTGTTCGCACCCCCGATACCAGATCCCGGTGTCCTATCACTGCACCAGAAGCTTGTGCTGACAGTCAAGGAGCCACCCCAACCAGCAGCGCATCGTCGAAAACTTTGCGTTTATATAGTCTAAAGCAACATGGGCCGTATTTATTGTTTTTATAATACAGTCATAGGAGAATATTATGAACGATTTTTGGCGCAATGATCCAGTGGTTATTATTTGTTTCTATCGTATATTTCTTTCTTTGTGTTTTTTTAGGTCTCACCGTCAAGAAGAGAAAAGAAATAAATGAGGTCAAAATACTGTCGCTCACGCAACCCCTTCTCTTTTCTTCACGGACATGTTTTTGTATTGTCCGAGCTTGCATTTCCTTCCGCTCTTCCAGTTTCGATATTATGCCGTTCTATGCACCCATTCTCGTCTCCCTCCGCTTACATCTCGCTGTCAGCCTTCTTTGCCAGCTCCGTAAACGCAGAGTCCGCCTCTCCCTTGGCACGGATGTAGCCAGCCAAGGCAAGGGTCTTGAAGTCCCCCTGCGTGTACACACCGTTAGCATCCACATTGGCAACGTTGATCTGTAGGTCAGGTGTGGTGTAAAGAGAGGGAAAGGAGAGAGATGAGCTCCTGATCCTTTCGACGCCGAACACGATAACAAGTACAGGGTACACCACTACGATCACTTAGGAACGAAAATAACGCCTGCCAGCACGTATCAAACCCAGTTCCCTTATCCTCGTCTATTCCCTTGTACTCTACTGCTCCGTGTAATTACCTGTACGGCGGCGTGGTCCTTAGAGTGGACAACGCGGTTGGTCCAGGAGCTGTGATGATGGGGTAGGGAGAAATCGGGAAAAGGGCACCATGTGAAACAATTAGACCTTCATTATGCACAACCCACACTATACAGCTCTTTAGCTCTTTACGTCTCATGGTAGTGCAGGCACATTAAGTCAGAACGCCTTGCCACCACACGTGGAATCCTCCCTTTCCTCTACGCGCTGCGCCTATCCCCCTATCGTGCTCTCTCTCTTCAGTAAGAGTACTCACCATTTGCGGGGGATGTAGAGATCCACGTTTTGACCAGCTTCGTTTTGCATGATAGTGCGAGTGTGGTGTGATTGGGGTGGTTGTCTGTGCCCGGGTGTGTGGGTTGGAGAGGGTAAGGCAAGACATTATGATGATGAGGGGAGGCGAAGGAGAGAAGACGAAGCTGGATGGACGAGAATGACTCAAGCACCAACATATGTATGGCCCTTTAAACCCAATACCACACACGCCTTCTCTTCTCCTGATACAGCGTGCTGGCCAAGGAAGCGGAAGCCAGGGATATTGCGTGTCAGAAGGAGGACAACAAGAATCAGAGGCTCCGGGCGCTCCTCGCCATCGGTCTCTCCTAAGTTCGCGGAATGTCTTGGCCCATGACATTGTTTATCCACGCTACAACCGACTTGGGCGCACTGTCCCTTCCTTCCCTTCCTTCCCTCCCTTCTTCCCCTCTCCCAGAATACACCAATTGGTACCTTACGCATCCTACAGCTTGACCAAGTATGCCTTCACCTCGCCTATAGTAATGATGAAATAGCAAAGAACAAAGCAAAAAGGAAAACAAGAAAGGACGCAAGGCGTGCAAGCGTTTTGATCACACTACGTCCTTTGTGCTTTTTAATTGCTATCCGCTCTGTGCCCGGCGAAATCGGAACGAGGATAGGGCAAGTTGCTTATCTCCCTCCGCTCCCAGCTGTACGCCACTCCCTGTGTCCTCCACCAGTCTTCTGCCCTAAAACTATCTTCCCTATCCAAATCTTTTTTTGTGCCAACAAAACACAATCTCCCCCGTCCCTGTTTCTTTCAACCTAATAACTCCTCCCCCACAACACCCAACACGTCGCCTCCTTCCCACTCACAAAGCACTTTGTTCCCGCAGGCAACTCCGGCTGATCAAAGGGAATGCACAAAGTTTTAGCTGCAACCGATGTCGCCGTCCGATCATCCTCCGCCTCCCCCGCCAAGGCCTCCTCCCGGCTCCTTCGCTTCACCTCCTCCTCCCACTCCGTCTCATTCACAAAAGGCGTCAACACAATGCATTTTTTCTCCAGCGCAGGGACAAAATCCTTCCATTCGGTCACTCGAACCAGCTTCTCGTCCCTCTGTGCCTTGCACCTCTCGAACATGTCCTTATGGATCTGGTTCAACCGCTGCAGCACTGTCTCAACAACCACCCCCTCTGCCATATCCTCCTTCGAGCCATCATCACGCCTCACCACCCTCACCGTCCCTTTTTCCAAGTCCAACGGCCCAATCTCCAACCGCAATGGCACACCCTTCTGCTCCCAGTGGTTATATTTCCACCCAGGTGTATAGTTATCGCGATCATCCAAATGCACCCTAACCTTCCCCCTCTTCAAACTAGCGACCAGTCGCATCGCATAAGCTTGCAGCGCCTCCTTCTTCTCCATGGACAAGCTCGCCTTTACAATCGGAATAACCACTACCTGCTTAGGTGCCACTCGAGGCGGCAGAACCAGGCCCTTGTCGTCTCCATGCGCCATAACCATCACACCGATACTCCTCGTGGTGATACCCCACGAAGTCTGCCACGGGATCGCATGGCCCCCCGCCTTATCCTCGTACTGAATATCGAACATCTTTCCGAAATTCTGTCCCAAATTATGACTGGTCGCTCCTTGGATTGATCGGCCGGACCCATGAATATAGGCCTCGACGGTGGTTGTGATATCCCCACCGGGAAAACGTTCCATTTCCGTCTTGCGGCCTTGGATGACAGGAACAGCGAGTAGATCTTGATACACCTGCTTGTAGAGGTCGAGGATGTCCCGGACCATCTGTTGGGACTCATCGAAGGAGGCGTGCGCGGTGTGGCCTTCTTGCCACAAGAACTCCCGGGAGCGGAGGAAGGGCGTGGGATACTTGAATTCCCACCTGACCACGTTACTCCACTGGTTCAAACAGAGGGGCAAGTCCCGGTGCGATCGAATCCATTTCTTAAACAGGGGGTACATGATCGTTTCGCTGGTCGGGCGGACGGCAATCGGCTCCGGCAGGTCTGTGTCCCCCGACTTGGTGACCCACGCCACTTCCGGCGCAAACCCCTCCACATGATCCTTCTCCCGCTCCAACGCCCCCTTCGAGACAAACAAAGGGAAATAAGCATTCTCTACACCTAGCTCCTTAATCTCCGCGTCTAACCACCTCTGAATGCTCTCCCACATGCTATAAGCCCAAGGCCTCAAAATATAACATCCGGAAATGTCATAATAATCAATCATCTCACTATAGGTAATGACTCGTGTATACCACAAGGCAAAATTGTCCTTCTTGCTCACGTCAATGCCCAATAAAGTCCCTCCCGGCACAACGGTTGCCGTCTTCTTCGCTGCTGCGGCCCCGCCATCTTCCCGTTCACAATTGCCATTGCTCTTCTTATCCTTTTTGGCAGGAGCAGCAGTAGGCGCAGGAGCAGGGACGGAATCGAAGTCCAAAACGACGGGCTCGTGGCCCACAGCTTTGAGATAGGTGAGGAGGGCGGCGGCGGGGATGGAGACGGTACGGTCGTTGCGGAGGGGATGGAGGTTAATGGTGGATTGCTCCAGAAGCGCCTTGTCAATCGCAAGGGTCACGGCGTTCTCTGTGTCGTTTAGCACAGCCAAGGCGCTCACGGCCCCACGCTTTACCTTAAGCAAGGATTCCAATGTTTTCTCGTCGGCGAAACGCAAATTGGCTTTTCCGCCTAGCTTGAGAAGCTTCGCCAGAGTCTTGGTGTCCGTCGGGCGGTCGTGCAAGGCCGTCACTAAAAACGTCCCAATCTTCTTATCGCGGAGCAACAAATTCTTCGTCAGGACCCCATGTAAATGCCCCACGTGTTGCACTTGCTCATCTATGGTAGTGGCCTCCGGGTGTTGATAGAGCTTCAATGCAACGTTCAGCTCCTGGAGCTTGGCCAAGGAGGCATTTTCACCCACCTCGGCGCCAGCTGCCATCTCCACCGCCGGCTCCTTGTCCTGCAGACTGAGGCTGGCCACGCCCGACGCATCCGCCATATTCCTTGACGGAAGATGTAGATGTTGCTGTAGCTGCATGTTGGTGGTAGATGGAGAGGGGTGAGGTCAGTGGGGGGGCAACAGCGTTGCTTGTCCATCCACAAGTCGTGTTTGGTGGGGAGGTCGTTCTTAGGGTTGGGAGCGATGCAAGCTCCATCGAATAGACGCAGAAATTAAATACCCCCGAAACTAAAATGAATGACGAGCGAGGTTACGCGTTCTTGCCGTAGCGGTCGAATGCATGCTGGTGGTACGTGTGCATAGAAGTGGCAAATCACAAAGGCGGCGAAGGGAGCATCGCCGCCGCCAAACGACGACCGAGAAGCACCGCCCTCCTCCTTTGCATTTCCCGCACGCGATGACAATCGTCAATCAAGTACACCAACAAATCACGCGAGGAAAAGAAGGAGAAGCTAGTCAATGTGTAAGTGGGTCCCATCGTGTTTTTAATGGCTCGCGTCCATGGTCAGCCAACGTAACCCCACGAACAAGTAGGCGGCGGTTGCAGAGGCCAAAAAGCAACGACAAACGAAGCAAATGCACACGCTCATCACCAGCATCACCCCACACGCATGCACAGGAACACACTAAGCGAGCACCCAAGGATGCTGGCATCACGCACATTGCTCCGAGGAGGCAGCAGGAGCAGGCTCACGACCAGTAGCCAGAGCATCATGGCGCCCGCTAGTCGTACCTTTGCGGCCGCCGCTGCGGAGTCCCAGTATGAATTAGTCGTGGTAGGAGGTGGACCCGGGGGCTACGTCGCCGCCATTAAAGCCGCACAACTGGGTATGAAGACAGCGTGTGTTGAGGTCCGTGGTGCGTTGGGCGGAACGTGCTTGAACGTGGGATGCATCCCGTCCAAGGCGTTGCTGCACTCGTCGCATCTCTTTGATCAGGCCAACCATGACTTCAAGAAGCATGGAATCAAGATTAATGGCACGATAGAGGTGGACCTCAAGACAATGATGGGGGGTAAGGAGAAGGCGGTCCGTCAACTCACGGGGGGCATCGAGTATTTGTTCAAGAAGAACGGGGTGGATTACGTGAAGGGGTTTGGAAAAGTCGCGGGGCCTAACAGTGTGCATGTCAAGCTGAACGATGGTGGGGAGAGCACGCTCGAGACCAAGAACATACTGATTGCCACGGGCTCCGAGGTCACGCCGTTACCGACCTGCCCGGTGGAGAATGAAAAGGGCCGCATAGTCGATTCCACAGGGGCGCTGGTGTTGAAAACGGTCCCCAAGACCATGGTGGTGGTGGGTGGTGGGGTGATCGGCCTCGAAATGGGCTCGGTGTGGCGTCGCCTTGGCACGAAGGTGACGGTCGTCGAGTTTCTGGACCGAATCTGTCCTTCCCTCGACAATGAAATCGGACAGTCTTTCCAGAAGATTTTGGCGAAACAAGGGATTAACTTCAAAATGAGCACTAAAGTGACGGGTGCTACAGTGAAGGATGATGGGGTCTCTCTCACCCTCGAGCCTGCTGCCGGTGGGGCTGCCGAGACATTCGAAGCCGAGGTGGTGCTTGTGGCGATTGGTCGTCGGCCGTTCACCCGGAACATGGGGTTGGAGGAGCAGGGCATCGAGCTAGATAAGGCAGGGAGGATCACGGTCGACAGTCATTTTAAAACTGTCATCCCGTCAATCCATGCCATTGGAGACGCCATCGTCGGGCCAATGCTGGCGCACAAGGCGGAGGAGGAGGGGATTGCGGTCGTGGAGATGATGAAGGGCCTCGCAGGCCATGTGAATTACGATGCGATCCCCGGGGTGATCTACACGCATCCCGAGGTTGCGGCTGCGGGGAAGACGGAGGAGGAATTGAAGGCGCAGGGCGTGGCGTACAACAAAGGGGTGTTTCCTTTCAGTGCGAATTCTCGGGCGAGAGCCGTGGGAGAGAGTGATGGGATGGTGAAGATTCTGAGCGATAAAACAACGGATCGGATTTTGGGAATTCATATTATTGGGTCCAATGCGGGGGAAATGATTGCGGAGGGAGTGTTGGGGATGGAGTATGGAGCGTCGAGTGAGGACATTGCACGCACGTGCCATGCGCATCCGACCTTGTCGGAGGCGTTCAAGGAGGCGTGCATGGCCACGAGCTCTAAGGCAATCCACTTTTAAGGAGAGGGGATATGCGAGGAGTAGTGGCATGTAAACAGGCGAGAGAGGTGTAGGGGATATACGAGGAGGAGAAGGGGGTTGAGGAGGTCAGTAGGCAGAAGTAGGAAGGGAGGATAGGAATATAAGGGGTTTCACGAGGGAAGGCAGATGTGTACCTGGAGCGAAAGAACGAGAAGAAATTTAGCGAAAACAGTTAAAACACAGTTGTCTCACCTGCTCGCCTTCTTGCCCTTTCCGCCTTCTTGTTGGATGACACGGAACAAAGGTTTTATACAGATTATTTTGCGGAGGGGGAAGAAACATAAGAAAAAAGAGAGAACTCTCGCAACCCACCGCATGGGGTAACTCGAAAAAATGGGAGGAGAAGAAAACTACGCGAACGAGCAAGTACGAGTAATATACTGGACCAGCGCTTACTTTGTGAGAGTGTGTCCGCCTAGGGTGATTTTGCGGATTATCGGAGGAATAAAAGTTTGGCAGGAAAAAGGGGAGAAGATTAGCTTTTCCCTGTTTCTTTTCAAGTGTGTGGAGGACGCGCGGCGGGGTCTGCTTTGGATGCGGGGAAGTACCACTGAAGGGGAAAGGAGACATGACAAGCAAGCTTACTGTTATTCAACGGGAGACGGGAGAAACAGTAAGCAAGGCATACACTTTGAACGTTACATGTATGTCGATTTCTTTCGTTCTTATTGGTTGTAGACAGTTATGGCAAACATGGAAAGCGTCGGGAGTTGCGAGTCAAAGCGACCCGGATAAGCACGAGACACGTCGAGGCAGGACACATGATTCCTACTTTCTGCTGCACCCCGGTTCCACCTCCCTCTCATCCTGTTGGCAGCTTATGAAATGCTATGGTCGCCCTCTCTGACCACCGAAACTATACACCTGCTCGAGCAATGCCTCGCTGGGGATTTGAAAGGCAGTCTCTCTCAGGAGTGGCCTTCTTTCCTCCACAAATCCTGCACCTTGCCCTGGTCGTGGACACTTCTTATTAGAGGTGTGTGACAAGGTTACGAGCAGCAGTATTCTACGATGGTCTACGAGGATTGCATGCCCTGCCCAGCGTGCACTCAACTAGGTCGTTTGCCATCGTGTCTGCCTTTTGCCATCGCTTCCCGCTCAGAGCATATCATCAGCCCTGGCTGGCGCTACCTTGACAACAACTCTCACCTAAACAACCACTCCGACCACCACACCAACCGTAAATCAACAGGTGTGGCCCGTCGCTGCCTGTTTTCTCTTCACTGCCGGATTTATTCAAGCGACCAAGAGACAGGCCGTTGCTGTCTGTTGCAGGGAGAGGCAGCGTTGCGTGAGGGGAGGGATGGAGTCGGCTCCGACCAAAATAAGAAGACAGTGAACGGCATAATTAAAAAAAAAAGGAAGAAGGTCGTGATTGCCCTGGACGGCAGGAACGAGCAAGTTAGAGGTCAAGGCACCCACAAAGAGGGGGAAGAGGAAGGAGGAAAATAAGAACACCAGCGTACGACCTGCCTCCCCTACATCCTCCCTACCATGGCCGGTAATAACCCCACAGGCCAGAGCGGCCTCGGGCCTTGGATGCTTAATGTGCGGCTTGATCGACCCGTGGAAGGCTGTCTGATCAACCCGCACGCTGTGCTTTACCAAAAGGGGGAGAAAGGGCAGCAGCGAGACAAGGAACGCTTCACCTACTGCTTCCGCTGGCTCCGAGGCCCCGAGCGCCCCGTTTGTGCGAACGCGTCGTGTCCACGCGCTCAGTCTTTCAGTCCCATTCAATGGAGCAAATTCGCACGAAAGGGTTGCTCGTTTTTGATTCAATGCGTGGTATGTGCCAAGCTGCGGTTGCCTCGGCATCACTCTGTATTTTGTACTTTGCAATGTTTCCAGGACGCGTGGAAAAGCCACAAGCGAATCCACCAGCAAATGGGGCGCAACCGCAGCACCGGTGGCAGCAGTGCTGATGGCCTCCAAGATGCGTCAATCGACCCTTTGCAGGACGGTGAAGAAGAGACGCCCCCTCCCCCTCCTCTCGACTACCTGACCGCCGACACCTCCGAAGACGAGTGGCAAGAAGTTAGCACCGACCGTGCATACTGCCCCGAGCCGTCCGATATTGGCCGCTGCCTCAAGTTGGAAATCCGCGTGCTCAATCCCGATGGCACCCTCTTCTTCGGCCCACGCCTCACAGAAACCGAACCTGTCCTGTCGGCTCCTCCCCCCCCGCCCCAACGGCCGTTAATGCAGGTTAAAAACCTGGCCGCTGCCGCGGGAGGGCTCAAGTTTCGAATAGCCACGTATAATATGCTGGCGGAGATTTATGCGACGCAGGCGATGTACCCATATTGTGACCATTGGGCGTTGAATTGGAACTATCGAAAGATAAATTTGTTACGGGAGATGCGGGAGGTGGCGGCAGACGTCCTCTTCCTTCAGGAGGTGCAGGCCGATCATTATGAGCAACACATCCTGCCGGAGATGAGCGAGGAGGGATACGATGGCCTGTACAAGCACAAAACGAGGGAGAGTATGGGGGCTGTGGGCAAAGTGGATGGGTGTGCGATTCTGTGGCGGAGGGGCAAGTTCCGATTAGCTGGTACGTGGGATGGGGGGGAGAAGAGCGCGGAAGGGAGGGACGGACGGACGGCGAGGCGTTTTTGTAAAAGGTTTGATGGTGTGTGTGTAGAAGTGAGATAATGGCCTGTTATGTGAGAGCGTGTCAGGGTAGTTTGGTGCACTAATCCTCCCTCCCTCCCTCCCCTCCCTCCCTAAATAGACAAGTACCTACTGGAATTTAACGACTGCGCCCGCAGGCAAGCCTCTGAGCTGGGGCTTAGCCACGACCAGAAGAACATCTTCCTCACCCGCGTCTTGAAGGACAATATCGCCCAGGCGGTGGTGTTGGAAGTGCTAGGTCGACCGAGGGGTGGGAGACACGGAGGGAACATGGTCTGTATGGCCAATACCCATCTCTACTCTCACCCCGAATACCCGGATGTGAAGCTGTGGCAGTGCCACCAGCTACTGCAGTGGCTTGAGGGTTTGACGCTGCCCACCAATATGCCCTTGGTTCTGTGCGGGGACTTCAACTCGGAGCCCTCCTCGGCGGTGTATGAGTTGGTGTCGACTCAAGTGGTGGGAGGCGACCATCCCGACCTGCAGTTGCTGCAGCAGGCGGCGTCGAATGGGGAGGCGACGGAGTTGTTGCGTTCAGTTTTGTTGTCGGACCATCATCACCAGGTGGCGCATTCACTCTTGTTGAAGAGCGCGTATGCTACCATGTTGGGGGATGAACCGCGGTTTACAAACTTCACTGTGGGGTACGTGGGTGCCCTGGATTACATTTGGTTCAGTGGCATGCACTGGCGTCCCCTCACCGTAGCCCCGATCCCAGAAGAACACGACCTGGCCCTGACGGGTGACGCGTTGCCCAACGCCTTGTACCCTTCGGATCACTTGATGTTGTTTTCCGATCTGCAGTTTGCAGCCGGGACCGGAGGAGGGGGGGCGGGGGGGGGGAGGGCTGATGGGGGAGTTAAGGAAAGCGGTGCCGGGATTGGGGGGAGGTCTGGGGGGATTCGGGACTCCGACGAAGCAGCAGCAGCAGCAGCAGGGGGCGTCGCCGTTGTTGACGCGAAAGGGGGTTAGATAGTTGTGGGGGAGCAGGGGCTGGAGCGTTTGAAGGAGTGTGTATGTGTGCGAGTGCGCGTTTTTGTGCGTGGGTGCACAATGTAGATGGGTAGAGAACACCGACGTGAAGAAGCCATCAAAGAGGAGATAGTGAGGGAGGGAAGGAAATTGAAGGAGATTGCTGCCCGGGTAAAATGAAGGACATGAAGGGAGTAAATGAAGGGCTAGTGCATGGATGGAGGGAGAGGGCGGAACGATGGAAAAAAATAAAATGAGTGGAAAGAAAATCAAGAAAAAGAAAGAGAAGGACAAAAAGGTGAAAAGTGGAAGCAAAAGAATAATCGAACATATGCCGCTGGAGCACTGGAAAAGGTAAAAAGAGAGTGGGTCGCGACAAGACGACGAAAAGAAAGAGCGAAAGGACAGTGGTTTCTAATTCGTGAACATTAATACATGCACGTTTCGTGATTTTTTAAATATGTATGGTATGCTGCAAAATTGCATGTCTCCGTCAACTTCTCTTTTGGAAATATTGGGATAAAATGGTTCCTCGTTTAAAACTTTGTCATCCGTGTACATTTGTTTGTCTCGCTATCTTGATTTTCCTCCTCATAAATAAATGCCTCTTCTACATTCACTGGTGCTATTTTTGTTTTTATTATTACGACCATTTTCAATCCAGTTGCTGTATTCTTTCTCTTGCTTGTCAAACAACAGGCAAACTTCACATTCCAGGTATATGTACCAGCTGGCGCTACTATCGTTGTGACGCGCACAACGATTTGATTAGACCTGCTTCCTGCAGCTCAGCCTCATTCCTCTCCAACAAACCTACAATCTCTTCCTCGTCCGCCCAATCATCCTCCTCCTCTTTCCCCTCCTTCCCAACAAAGATCTTCAGTTCTTCCTTCCTCCTCCTTTCCACCCCACCCCTTTCCTGTACATTCGGCATGGCGGCGGTGAAAGAAGTCCCGCTGCTGCTGCTGCTGCTGCTGCTGCTGCTGCTGCTGCTGGTGCTGGTGCTGCTGGTGCTGGTGCTGGATCTCCCTGCCTTGTGGTGGGCGCATGTGCTCCTGTAACAATCTTCCAAAGCTAAACAATCGAAAGAACGGGAAAGAGCGTCGTGATCGGAGCGATGAGAAGCGGAGGGAGGGAGGGAATACTTGGCTTGTTGTTGTCGTGGGTGTGGCTGTGATTGGGCATGTTGTTGTCCCGTGTACATAATCTTGCTACTGATGTTGCAGTTATCGATGTTACTAGTGCTGGTGGCATTGTTGTTCGTATCGTGCCTTCCCGAAAAAGATGTAGATGATGGTTGAGGTGAGGGGCTGTTGAGCAACCGTCGTCGTTTCACGTCTACCAGAGCATCCAGCCACGTGTTGTTGTTACTGCTGCTGCTGCTGTCCAGGAAAGCAGCAGCTGTAGCAGCCGTGTGCGCCTCATTCTGGAATTCATGGTTGCAGTCGCTTCTACTACTGCTCCAGTTGGGAGGATGGTGGTCCTGCTGCTGCTGCTGCTGCTGCTGTGAGATACTGATGTGCTGGCCCACGGTGAATGCTTGAAGGAAGACCTTCTCGTGCCGTGGTCGTCTTGCGATGGGAGAATGGAGTGGAGAGTGGGCGGGCGATGGTGGCGGAGCTGTCATAATCATCGGTAGTACTGCTTCCACTGCTGCTCTTGGCGCTGCTGTTGATATTGCTGCTGCTGGTAGCGGAGGAGGGGACAAGTTGGGGCATAACTTGTTGAAGGAAGGGACTGCGCGGTCGCCACAAGAGGAAGATGAGCAGGTTGCTGTCCCTATCGCTGTAATTGGTGCTGCTGCTGCTGCTGCTACAACCACTGCATGCTTGGTAGGCGAACCTTGCATGGCACTCGAAGAGGGGGAGTCAAAAGCAAACATAACGCCGTCTTCAAGAGGAGAAAAAGATGCTGCTGCGATGCTGATGCTAAAATTTCCTGCTGCGTCTACAGGAGGAGGAGAATGAGGGGGAGGAGGAACAGCTGTAGCCGACGCAGCAGTTGCACCAGCAGGAGCAAGTTCCCTTGTGTGATGATGTCTCCTCACCCCGTTCCTGGCCGCGGTGGCATCCATCATACCGAAAGATTCACTGTTGCCGTTGCTGTCCATGGCTCGCCTAGACACAGACATGTCCATCCGACGATGGATATCGATCTTGGGGTACGCAAAGGACGTGGAGAGCACGGAGGGGAAGTGGAAGGAGTAGGAAGAGGGGGGTCCGGCTGCAGCACCAGGGGCAGCACCAACCGCCATAGGGCGCGGGGAGGTCAGCATTCGCAAGCCCGGTGAGCTTGGTCGAACCCGTGTGACAATTGGGGCTCGGGCGGCGGGAGTGGTGATGGAGGATGGAGCTGTGGTGTGTGTGTGGGTATTGAGTGTGTAGTGGGAGAGTATTAGACGCGCAGGTCGTGATCGGTCGAAGAGGTGGCTGAGGAAATGATAAAGCACAGCACCCAGCAAAAAGACTGCGGGACTTTGGAGGGGATGGCAGGTTCTCATAGACATACACAGAAGAAATGTGCACTTGGGCACATGGACACGACTCCCCTCGAGGGCACACGTTAACTTACCTCGAGAATGATGCCCATTAGCCGCAGGAGGGAGGTTTTCGCCGGCCCAATTGGGAGACCGTAGCTCCATTTTACTTATTTCATTGCATGTGGTGTATTAAGGATTGTTTTGGTTGAGTTCGGAAGGGATAAGAGACAAGACTTCGCGCAGGCACTGCAGATGCAGCATTCGAATAATGGGCGGGTGTCGCTCGTACTGCATTTCGCGAAGAGTGAGAGTGAGTGAAGGAGTGAAAGCTGCTTCTTCTGCTCGCGTGCCTTGAAGGAAAGGAACAGCATCGCGGTATTGGTCTAAGTTGCGAGCTAAACCTTATAAAGTCTACGCATCGTGCACTGCAGGCGTTCTTGCGTCCCCTCTCCGCCCTGTATTTCGCCCTTCACCTTCCTCAACACGTCGTCTGATTCAAGATTCCCAAATCATCATCGCGCAGGCACTCCAATACTATGGCGGACGAGGACGGCAAGCTGGTGGCTGTGATTGGGGACGAGGACACCGTCACAGGCTTTTTGTTGGCGGGTGTGGGGCACCGTACGATGGAAGGCGCCAATTTTTTGGTCGTCAAAAATGGTATTTGTTGGGGAAAGGGGACGGGAAAGCAAGGAAATAGCACGCGCGCGCATACACACTCTCACACTTACACTCTCACACACATGCATCACCCTGCATACGTACAGATACACCCGCGTCGGTGGTGGAGGAGGCGTTCAACAGGATGGTGGACCGGGATGACATCGGCATTGTGCTCATCAACCAGCACGTACGTCCCTCAGGGGAAGAAGGGGAGGGAGTGAGGGAGTGGAGTGAGGAGGGGGCATGTAGCAACCAATTTTCTCAAGCAGCCTACCTGGGAAGGGAAAGCAAAGAAGTTTCTCGATCTCACCTCTGTGTGGCATGCACCGTCGCCTAATCTTTTCCCTTCCTAACTCCATACCTCCAGATTGCCAACGAGATCCGACACGTGATCAGGGCCTACTCCAAGACCATCCCAACCGTCCTCGAAATCCCTTCGAAAGACCACCCGTGCGTACCCCTCTCCCTCCCTCCCTCCCTCCCTCCCTTCCTCCCTTCAATCCCCCTTATCTTCCCCCCCCCTCTCCTCCGCTTCCGGTCTTTACTTGTGCCATGGCGTCCATCTCTCTTCTCAACTCTCCTATTCCTCTCTTCCCTCTCACCTTCATAGGTATGACCCCGAAGAGGACAGTATCATGCAACGCGTCACCCTCATGACGGGCGGGGCAATGTAGAGAAGGAGAAAGAGAGGCAGGGAGGCTTGTCGGTGTATACAGAGAAGGTGAGTTAAAAAAATACTGAAAAAGAAAGGGAGAGGAAAGGAAGGAGGAAATATTATCGCCCGAGTGAGTGAGAGTGAGGAGGAGATACGGACGCGTGGTGGGCTTGAAAGAAAGAAGGCGAGATGCCAAGAAATGGGAAGGAAGCAACAAGCTAGCGACCAAGCAGTTACGACGACATGGTTTAACATTACAGAGATGGATAATGGGTTTCTCCTTCTCCTTTTTCTTCTCTTCTTCCTTTTTTTCTTCGTCATCACTGCCATCTACTTCTACTTCCTCTTCTTTTTCTTCTGTTTCAAAGTGTCTTTTTTCTCTTTCTTTTTCTTTTTCTTCGTCCGCTCCTTTCAACTGCCCTTCCACACACACACTCACACACAGACAGGCACTCTCTCCTCCTCCAACAGCAGCACGGCATGCCTTACTCCCTGACGGATCCCAGGCAAACCCCGAACAATCCCCGCCCCTCCTTCCGCCCTCTCGCCCCCTCACCCACCACCATCATCATCATATTCGTCATCTCGCCCTCTCTGTTTAGTTCTTGTCCGCCAGCAGTTGTGCTCTCTTGCGATACCTGTAAGTGGGTAAGTGGTTTGATTAATTTAATCCACAGAGAAAAACAAACATAAACACCAACACACATCCACCTCAAGGGGGAGAAAAAAAGGAAATGAAGAGGAAGAGATGAGAAAAGTTTTTCCTCATTTTAAAAAAATTTGCCAAACGATACTCAATGACAGCCGTCCATAGATGCGAAGGATCTGTGCCGTTATATGAAATCAAACTCTCCCTCCCTCCCCAACTCCCCCCCTCCCTCCCGTGCTCATGCACTTACTCGGCGTACTGGCAAGCCTCATACCCATGCCGCTCGTCCTCGCACTTCCAGGGTAGAAAAAACGTCACGCGCCGGCATCTAAGGGAAAAAAAGGAATGAAAGTGAGTGCTGAAACCACTAGAGTGAGAGGAAATGGGAATAATATCGTCGTCATGCCGCTAGCCCTCACTTAAGTCGTATACAAGATGCTCCACCCTTTTCACAATGGCACATACTTGTTGAGCGGGATGAGGAGGTGGGCGCAAGCATCTCTCAGGGCAAGATCAATCTGCCCCTTGTCCATCTCCTCCTTGGTGGCCTTTACCTCTGTTTTGCCAAAGCGTTGGTTGGGTCAGAGAGGATGTGAGAAGGAGGCCTCAACGGGCATATGACACACAGGGCGCTCACCTGAAACAGTCATCCTTGCTGGCTGGCAAAAGAGGAGGTTCTCGCGCGCCTTGTCCCAGCGACGCTCCCTGTCGCATACGTGGGGTCGTGCGTGAAGATGGTGGGTCTAAAAGCGTGAAGGCCCGGGGGACTTTGGTATCAAAGGCATGATGTTGAAAATCTCACGGCTTAAGTCATCACCGCCCCTTTCTTCGGCAGTCTCCGAGCACAAACGCAACACCCAAGAAGTTCCCTTGGAAGCACACGCGCCAGACCTTCCTGTCGTGATTGGTATGCTGTGTTGCATCGGACACAATTTTGCCCTGCCTTTTCTCAGATCTGGTCGCATATAGATTGATAAACTCCTCACTTGCTTCTGCATCGGTTTCAGTCAGTGAGGCACACGCTCTCCAACACCCTTCTAACTCCCCTTGCACCGAACCATAACTACCGAAGGCACCCGGTCCAACTCCCGCAGCAAAGGCCACGATCATCTATTTTCCCCGCTAAGCCAGCTGCGTCGTTTGCGGTAGCCAGGCCGCCTCGTCTTCCCCCCCAAAACCTTGGCACGTGCCGGTCATCCCGCGTAAAACGCATATCAGAAAGCACCATGTTGCGGTCCCTATTCGGTACCCTCCTCCTCTTCCTCCTCGTTGCCCTTGATATCCAAGCCTTCTACCATCTTCCCAACGCGCCGTGTCGTACCGCCAGCCACACCTGTCGCTACTTTTTTGGCGGCCGGCAACAACCCAAAGCAGAACAAGACCTCGTCCGCGCTTCTTCATCCTCAAACCTCCCTGGAACCACCCTCGTGCTCCGCCATCCCACCACAGGCTCGCAAGTCTACATTGTGGGATGCGTGCACGGATCGGAGGCATCGGAAGAGGACGTCGCCACGGTCTTCCGTTCGCAGAACCCGGCGGCGGTGGTACTGGAGTTGTGTCAGTCCCGCTTTGAGAGTATGCAAGCGGAAGAAGCCAAATATCAAGCCGCGATCATCGAAGAAGACAAACAACTGAAAGCTGCAAGGAAAGTAAAGATAGAAATTGGTGCTTCCACCGCCGCCGCGGCAGGCACAGACTCGCCAAATATAAATGCAGCAGCAACGACGAGGGTAGCGACGGGAGGGCCTACAGGGACCTTGAGCCACGTCGCGGGCGGTCTCGCCGAATGGGGCCGCAACCTCCACACCTTCTCAAAACAACACGGACCGATGCAAACTGTCCTTATTGCTCTCCTCTCCTCCTCCGCCGAAGTCCAACGGGTCCTCACCACCTCCAGCAGCAGCACCAGCAGCAGTCGTCGTCGTCGTCGTCGTCGTGCGTCGTGTGAGTTCCGGACTTCCGTCGAGCTAGCACTGGAAGGTAAAGCAGGAATAGTCCTGGGCGATCAAGACCTAAACATAACACTCAGTAGATTTAAGGAGGGGATTTGGCAATGGGGCACACGTGGAGAGGAGGAGGAAGAAAAAAGACGAGGAGGAGGACAGCAGGCCCTGAGGGAGTTCGCGTCTATCCGCAATGCGCTTTTGGGGCCTTCGGATTTACCGCGCACACAACGGGTGAATGTCTTGAGACTATTGTTTACGCAAGAGAGGTACATTAGAGAAGTTGTCAAGGTGTTGGTGCCTGTAGGGTTAGTGGTGCTTGTGGCCTTGCGCGCTGTGGAGACGATGGGGGATGCGGCGATCGCCTCTTTGAATCAAGTGTTGCCTTCCCTGCCCTCCTCCTCAGCCGTAGATTTTATCTCTTCACTTATTTTGTCTACTTCTCCGACTGGTGACGCTGCTGTAACCACAATTACTACTGCTGCTGCTGCTGCTGCTACTGCTGCTGCGCCGTCGCTGCTTGATGCTGAATGGGTATCTAATTTGAGTTGGGGTGGGATGAATGCTTTTATGCTTCTTTATTTCGTGGCCATTAATAGGTATATATTGGTTGAGCGTGATTTGTTTCTTGCAGATTCGATTGCGGAGGCGTCGTTAAAGGGTGTGTACAAGGGAGGAAAGATAGCGGCGGTGGTTGGGTTGTTGCATGGCAATGGGGTGGCGAGGCATCTGAGGGAAAAGCATGGCTTTGAGTTGCTTGATCGGCCTTAAAGAATGAGGGCGAGGGGCAATAAAGAGTTAGGGAAGGATGAGTGGCGTGGTGTTGCCATTGTTTTTATCGTATTTGAATACCCCATGTGCAGGATTGGAAGTAACGATCTCGAGGGCAACGAGATAGGGACAGGGAGCAAGCGAATGGAGAGGGAGAAAACATCGCAATTAGTGAATGAGAGCGCAGGAGGGAGCGTGTGTGTGAATAAGAGACCGAGAAAGAGAGCGAGGGTGGGGTAGGCTAGACGGACCGGGAGCTGAAACAACTGCTTCGACTCCATACATCCGTTCTTCCCGCCTTGCCCCCCTCCCTCCCTCTCTTCTCCCTCCCTCCCTTTAAATGTGCCCTTGAATGACTCACAAACCTTCCATTCAGCCTTTTTAAGCAGCTTGCTCGTTAAAGAATGAATTGTGAATAAGTCTCCTTCAAGAGTAAAACGAATCAATCTCTACTATCAAAAGAATAATTATGTAAATTATAATTTAAATAACGACGACAAAAACAACAATGATTATAAAATTGACTGATTAGAATCTACTTTTTAGACGGTGATAGCAGTTGATTAAAATATGGGTCGATATAAGGTAGGGTAACGGGGGGGGGAACGAGAGAAGAACGAGGAAGGAGAAGAAGAACCAAAAGGAGGAATAGGATGAGGATGAGGAGGAGGAGGAGAAGATGACGGAGCGAGTAGAGAGCAAAAACGTCCTTTAAATAAAAAAAAGTGTATTCTTGTACTTCTCGTTGCTGATTTCCCCCCCACCCCGAAGTTTTTCTTTTTAGGCTTTCTCTCTAGCCCTCGTTCTCAAAGTTTACACAACAATGCAGTTACTAGCTGGCTGGTTTGCGTCTCTAATTCTCGGTACTTTTCCTTTCTCTTTTCCTAGATTTTCTTCAATCACGTCACATCTGTCTTCCCCCTCGAAAGCGAAATACCTACGAAAGTGCTGTTTCCCTCCCTCCTCCCATGCCCCCTTAACCTCCCCACTGCTACGGCTGCTACTACCACTATTGCTGCTGCTGCTACTACCAGTATATTTACTGGTTGGGGTCTTCACTCCTCCTTCCCCCTCCCTCCGTCAAATCCAGAGACCGTGACGCCGGAATCCCGTGCGTTGTGGCCACCTCCTGCGTCGCTTTATGTGCCACTGCGGCATCCAACACTAATATCTCATCTCGGTCGAATTCGAACACCATCTCCCCCTCCCGGCACGAATCAACAAGACTCACCAAATGCGATAGGTTCTGGATCTCCTGGCCATTGAACCGCGTGACATGCTGCCGATTGAATAACTCATACCCCAAATTAACCGAGTGTTCCAATACTTCACTCAACACCACCAGCTGCTGCCCCGGGTTCTTCAAATGACTCTGGATCAAGCTCAATAACCGCACGTCCGCATGCGTCTCTGGCGCATACGTTTCTCCGAGGTTCGCCATCAAAAATGGATGCGACAAAACAGTGAACACCATCCCCCCCACCATGAAATAACTCGGCATCTCATTATTCAAATGGGGCCGCACAGAAAACTTATACAGATAGGCAGGGACTCCCACCTCTCTGACCTCCCCATCCCTCAACAATCTTAACTGCACCGTGTCGCCCTGGAATAGCTGCGAAAAATAATAATGCAACTCCACCCTTTCCCCCTTCCTGAATGGTATCGTCCCGTCATTAGCCAATTTTATCCCATCCACGGCCATAAGCACATCCCCCTTCTCCAGCACCCCGAACGCAGGTGCTAAGGGATCGACGTTTGTGACCAAGATACCGCTCCCCCCTGCTGGAAGCCGCTTGTACCTCCTAAGTGATTGGGACTCCATCGGTTGAAATTTGACCCCTAAACGGCAGAAACCCGTGTAACGTCCGTGCCGCTCGATGTCGGCCAGGAAGTGAAGGAGGATGTCAACGGGAATGACGTAGCCGATATTCTCCGTGTCGTGCGAGGAAAGGGATTGGAAGGCCACGCCTACTAGCTGTCGTCATAAAGAGGCCGAGGGAGAAAGGGAGGAAAATGTTGAGGGGAGAAAGGAGGGAAGAAAGAGTGAGCAATACTTTGCTACATAAATGAGACACTTTCCAAACTCATTTCACAAAATGCAACAACCGCCACACCCACCCAAGAGACGTTCGACGAACCTTATCATCATCATTTATCACTGGCCCCCCACTGTTCCCGCTGTTAATGGCCGCATCAATCTGGATAGCCAATAGGGTCTCCCCGCCCTGCGCGTACTCCTGCAACTCAATCCTCGAGACCACTCCCGCAGTGACACTTAAACTCTCCCCTCCTATCGGGTAGCCAACCACAGACACATCATCTAGCAACGCTGGTAACTCCCCAAATTCCAACGGTTGCAAGTCGGCCCAAAACGCTTCATCTTTAACGGTCAATACCGCCAGGTCACACTCGGGACCATACGCCAAGAGCTCTGCCACCCATTTCACATCACAACCCCTCTTCCTGATCTGAATAATTGATCCGTATTCGACACTATGCGCATTGGTAATGATCCTTCGTCCTTCAATCACAAAGCCCGAAGACGTCGACGAGATCTGCTGCAGCCTTTGCCACGGCGCCGAAAACGAAGGCTGGACATGCGTACAATACACCCGTAGTACAGCATCTAAGGTTTGTTCAGACAAGGCCTCTCGACTCATCGTCTCAAGCAAGCGCTCCAGCAATGCTTGCTCTCCTCCTGCTTCCAGCATGGCTTCGGGTCCTCCGCGGGCACCGGCAGCAACGGCAGCTTTGTTGCTGGTGCTGGTGCTGGGGCTGTCGCCACTTCTTCTTGCGCTGTTTGTAGAGGAAAGGGGAATGGAGTTAAGAAAGGATGGACAAAGGCACAAGTGGGCACAAAATGTCTGTAGGATGGTAATTGGGAAGCGCTTTGTGCCTCGGATTTTGGTCGTGCTCGTATACTCAGCCGTGCAACTTCCGAGCGTGTGCCATTCCCACACCAGAGGCCCTTCCCAGCGCTCGCTTCCTCCCTGTCTCGTCATTACCTGGTGGGCTTGGAGGATACCTCCGATTTGTCATTGTTTGGCCTCCGCAGAACTGACTCTTCCGAGTGGTCAGCTCGGGGGGGTTTGCCATACAGGGGAAAAGCGGCCACGGCAGGGCACCGTTGGTGGAGGAGTCTTGAAGAAGGATGGGCAGGGGCTCGAGCGGGAGGGAGATCGGGCATGCGAATGGAAGGCAGAAGGAATGATGTGCCCAGGCTGGTGCCATACAGGAGTAAGACCAGATTTAAGAGCCCCTGGTCGTGCCGCATCGTGCCTGTGGGGTGGTATTGGGTTGATGTTTGAGTGTCATAAGGGGGAAGTATCTCATGATGGCCTCCAAGTCGCTTATGATGCCTGTTGAGAGGATAGGAGTATACAAGCGAAAAAGAGCTTGCTTTCTCATTGGCACGTCTTGTTTGTGATTATCCACGCACCGAACGGATCAACAACAATCTACATGAGGCCTTCAAGCGTTTCAAATGGGTGGACCGCTTAAAGACTTACTCGCCTCCCTTACACGACAGGCGACAGGCCGACACGCTTAGTCTCCCCACCCTTGCCCTGCCTCACCTTTTTTCTACCTAAAGCACCATGATAAGACACACACCGCGTCAACTCCTGCCTCTCCTCCTCATATTTCTGCAGCTAGCCATCTCCGTCACATTTGTTATCCCATCCTCCTCCTCCGGTCGCCCCATCCCCTCCCGCCTCACCCTACTCAAGCGCAACCTGCTGCAAGACCCCATCACCGCTGCCGCCGACTTCCTGCAAAACGAAGCAGGCATAACCCCCCCTGCAGACCTTCCAGCTCTTATCCAACTCCTCCTTTACCGTGGGGAGGAATCCGTCTCTCCCCACGAGCGAAAAGCCCTTCACCCTCTCGTCATCCCCCTCACCAAGGTTGGCGATGAATACACCTGCCTCCTGCGTTGGCCCACCCCACAAGAGGGCGCCCCAATCCCCGTCGTCAAGACCCGGATGGGCTTGTACGGTTTGAGGCTAATTGCACAGAGCACGTTGGAGTTGGCGCATCGGTTTGCAGCGGAAGAAGACTGTATCGAAGGCCGAGAGGCGGAGTGGGCTGCTAGTCTTGTTAATGCTCACTTACCCGCCGAGAAGCAGTATGTCAAGGGGGCAGTAGAAAAAGTAGGATATGGGTTAGAGAGGTTTTTGTTTTTAAAAGTGGGAAGCTTTCCAGACGTGTATAAGTTTTTGACGGACTTCCACTTGGGGAAGGGGGATCAGGCTAGTGCCTTGGTGACGGCGGAGAAGGCATACAACACCTTCAATGGGTGGGGGCAACCGTATATGGAGTATTGCAAGCTGCTTAGCGGGATGAAGGGAAGAGAGCTGGAGGTGAGAGATGCAGCCTTTGCGGCGTTGAGGACGCCGTT
Organism: Nannochloropsis oceanica; assembly: GCA_004519485.1. Classification (NCBI taxonomy): domain Eukaryota; class Eustigmatophyceae; order Eustigmatales; family Monodopsidaceae; genus Nannochloropsis; species Nannochloropsis oceanica. Next base: position 310,822 of record CP038117.1, read on the forward strand.
GTGGACTGTCGCGCGAGAGATGGAGGATTTGGAGTTGGTCCTGATGGCAGCGCGCTCGAGCAAAGAAAAGGCGGCGGAAAAGTTTTGGAAGCTTTATGAGGACGAACGGTTGCAGGAGATCAAGCAGGGTAAGCAGCCAGAGCAGGTATCGTTGGATCGGGCTGCATTTTTGATGGATGCTGCTTTGGTAGGCGCGAATGGGATCAAGGGGTGGGAGGAGGTGAGGGGGCCTCTGGCGGATCTTTACAGAGACGCGGGAATGACTGATCTGGCCAAGTTTGTGGAAATGTAGAAGGAAGGAAGAAGAGGAGGGGAAGGAAGGTCGGTGAGTGATATATAGCTGATAATAGGACCTGTAGCGGACAATAACAGAAATAATGATTGGGGGAGAGCGATGGCATTTCGGGATTAACCGGTGGTGGATTTAACATATGCAAATGTTGCTTAGTTTTACCTGTACTTATGCATGCGTTGCTCGTATACCTGCATATTTTCTTCTTCTCTCCTTCCTTTCACTCTTCACAAATGTTGATTTAATTTAAATTTCCCTTGTCCTTGCCTGTGACCTATCTCTATCTCTCTGCCTTGTCATTCATACTCTTCTTTTTCAATTATCATTCTTGTAAGAGTCACTTATCCTTACACTTGCATCTTCTTCAACTGATTTTATCATCTCAATCTTTTTGTTTGCATGCCTTTACAGGATCACATTCGGATTTATTTCTCATCAGGTCGTCGTCGAGACAGATTCACGATATTTGACCCTCTCTATCCTACGCTGTTCATGCACACATATATATCATATCATCTACCTTGACACCTGTCTGTCGGTTCTCCCTTCTCACCCACAATTCAGGTCTGTTCTCTTTCGCAACATATTTTCTCCCTTAAAATGCTGCACATTGCCTATCGGCCTCTGGTATCACACTTATGTTGCACTAAGCATCACATACAAAAATCATAGTTGAATGCAAGCTTTCTCCTATTTCCCCTGGTCTGGTATCGCTATGCTTCATTCCTTCTTTACAGATTTACTCACCCACCATCATGGCGTCACATCCAAGGTGCTGCACTTGCTGTTGCACCTGTTGATGCTCGGCCATTGCTTCTAATGCCAACACCCGATACAGGGGCAGAAACGCCGCCTCATTATGCCGACTTACCAACAACAGCAGATCATATACCTTCACAATCCATCCCTCCAATCCCATCAAACCCTGTCGCAAACACTGCGTTTTGATCTCACGTGTCTCTTCCCCCCTCATCGCCGTCATGCTCCGTCCCTCTCGTCTCAACTCAGCATGCACCACATCCACAGCCCGAGTATATAGAAGCTTCAAAACAGGACATTTACCCTCGACCAGCATCCGTCCAACCCTCTCCTCAAGCAGCTTCCTGGCCGGCCGGTCAATCAAGCCTAACTTGCTCTCTGCCCAATGACCAACATGCAACCGAATGTCAACCTCCGTTACCGCCTCTTCTGGCAACAGCACCATCAGCCCCTGAGTAACCTCCACCCGTTCTTCCCCTCCTAGATTCCTTCTGATAGCCTGCCCAAGATAGGCCACTATTGTCGCTGTCCTTGCCACGCACAACAACGCATGCCGTGCCACATCCAGTCTATGCGCGTCCATCGCAAGCGTCTCCGGAATTACCCCCTCGTGCAACACCAGCCCTCCTCCCCCAACTCCTACATCAAACCCACCCATCGCCCTGCTCGCCTCCCCTTCTGCCAGCAAGGAACAGAATCCCCTCCTCACCACCTCCTTCAACGCATCCTCCCGATTTTGCATCAGACCCTCCGCCAAGCTAATGCGATGATCCCCATACCTGCGATCATGCACGCGCAAGGTCTGCTCTGCGGTCCATCCAGAGTTCACCACACCACCCAACCACTGTCTCGCCCTAGCCAAGGAAGTCGCCCCCTGAGCAAGCCTCTTCTCAAACGACTGTCTCTCGAACAACGGACCATGTGCCCTACAATGAGGAGTCGCGCGTCGTACATGCGTATTAAAGATATCCACATGGATCTGATCCACCTTCTCCAACAGAAACTCAAATAGGGGACGAACCAGTGGCGCCCATGCCGTGTTCGCCCCCTCGCCTTGCAGTGACAGCCTTACTGCCCCCCTTCCCCCCTGCCATTTCACCTGCTCCTCTAGCTCATTCAATTGAGCAAGCCAGTTTTTCGTCGACTCATTCCTTGCCGGGGCCTCCAACCACAGAATCCGCTCTCCTGCAAACCGGAGCATCGAGAAAAGCAACTGTGAATCAAGAACATCTTTACTCAACACCTGGCCAAGCAACGCCACATCCAAAGCTCCGTGCACTTCCTCCACCAAATCCGCCCGGGAGGGAGTAGTTGAAATCAAGCGTTCCGCCAGCTCCTGTACCAGGACCAGCAAAGGTGTATAGTCGCCCCCGAGCAGGGTGCGAGTGACGCTTGCCCAGTACGCTTCGGCACCGGCTTGGCTTTCGGTTTGGCAAGTGGAAGTAGTGGGAGGCATGGAAAGTGCGGCAGTGGCCTTGGCAGCTGCAGTAGATGCATTGGCTTCCAAGGATACTTGAAGAAAACGACCATGGGGTAGGACGCACATTTCGTGCACCAGCCATTCATTCGAATAGAGAGACTCTGTGGGACTCACCACCTGCTGCTGCTGGTGTTGGTGCAGCTCCTCCTCATGTTGCTGCTGTTCGGCATTTTTCTCCGCACATTTTCCCCCTTCGGTCAAAAAGACATGCTGTTGTTGCTGCTGCTGAATAATGCAGTCCGAATCCTCCGTGCTGCTGTCGACCTCTCTATTCTCCTCTTCCTTTTCATCTTCAGCCGCCAAGCCCAGCCGTTGTTCGACAATCTGCTTTGCAACTTCAATGCGCCGTTCGGCTTCTGGTCTACCCACCAGCCGTTGCAGTGCCTCATCTAGCTGCCCCAGCTTTGCCACGCCCTCCCGAATCGCTCGCTCACAGATCGCTACAATTTTAGTGGGTTGCTGTTGCTGTTGCTGATGCAGCTGCAGCTTCAGGTGCATCTCTCGTTTACTCCGAGACACGGTCTCGAGCACATCCACCACTGCTTTCGTCAATTCCTCAGCCAAGCTACCCGTCTCCGAGGCTGCCACACCCTGGCATTGCTCCCGCTGCCAGGTGAATACACGCAGCGCATGCTTCACTTGCCTTATCCCCCAAGAGACGATCCAACGAGAGATCCCGGGCTGTTCCAAATAGTGGTGCAGCGCCAAGAGAGTTTCATGCACCCGTGTCGCACCTTGAGCCAGAGCCCAGCCTTTCCGTTCGTACACCAGTCTGCGGCGCTTGCTTTTCGAGGAGCAGGAGGAGGTGACGACCTCTGGGTGCGCCGCGATCAGCAAGGCTGACAGCAACGTCTCGGGGTGCGTGGCCCGGTCCTCGGTGGCAGATGCATCCATGTCATTCATCTCTAGCCCGTTCAGAACATCCGATGCATGGCCTACGAGCCCTCGTCCTTCGTCACACAAGCTTTCCCATTCCCACGCCCAGGGGCCTGCTCCCAAGGCGTCGCTTGCCTCCAGCAGAGGCAAGAGATGCGCGCCCACAACCACTTGCACTTGGCGCACCAGGCGCCAGTGTTGTAAAATTCGTCGGATCCAGCGTTGCAAGGTCAAGGCTGCGCGCCTTGCCAAGGCAAGGGCTACTTGTTCTTGTTCTTGTTCTTGTTTATTCTGCTGCTGCTGCTGCTGCTGCTGCTGCTGCTGCTGCTGCTGCTGCTGCTGTAGGGGGGAATGCTGAGGGGTACTTTCACAGGGATGGTGACGATCACCCAGAAGAAGCTCCAAAGAGGGAGCCGGCAGTGCAGTGGATTGTCTTATCCAATGCGTAGAGCTGAAGGGCCGGGACGACGACGAGCGGACTTGGTGGTGGCGATGCTGGGAACGAACAAGGTCTTCAGCCGTGGCCATGTCGATCCCCCTTCCCAAATTGAGACCTCGGGGAGAAATGGGCGTGTGAGGACCCATATCGTCATATATCATATCAGCAACCGTCCCAGACGTAATCTTTGTTGAGGATGTGGCTCCCTTGTTGCTTGCCACGGAGCCAACGGCGGCAGTTGCTGCGCGATTGGATGAGGCCGATGTTGACGACGATGACGACGCACTCGATCCGGCCCCACTTGCAGAGGCTGCAACAGCCGAAGCTACAGCCACAGAGTTGTTGGACGTATTATTAGTATTTTCTGATGCAGTGCCGGCGCTGATCATGGTAACACTTGTGGCTCCCAGGAAAAAGTGGGCCGGAAACGAGGGGCGGTGTTGGAGAGCCGCAAGAGCGCTGACTGCACAAAAGACAACCCTTTTGAGATGAACCTGAGACAGGGAGCATGAAAGCGGCATGTCAGTTAGATGATGCACAAGCGAAAAACAATCCCACTCACAGATGCACCACAGACATTTAAAGGGCCGCGAAGGAGTATCAGGAGGCGGAATGTAAAAGATGGAACACTCGACGTAAGCGGCTGACGTCGCCCCTCTCCGAACGCCAGGATTGTTGTTGGTCGCGAGTGGGGCAGTAGCCAAGGACACAGCTCGGCAGGGTTGACTCAATAGTAGAATCGGCATACACATATTGCTTCGCAGTGTCTCACACAAACTATCCGAATGACCGATGGGGAATATCCACGGTAAACAGAGACTTTTCATATAAATTGCGAGCCGCGTCAGCACAGAGGTGCCGGCATTAAATTTGAAAGGTCTCTTATCGCCGGCGTCCCATCTGCCCGACCGACGTGTTCCAACACACACGCCGTCGCCGTTTTTATAGACAATCGGGATGGGAGTCCCATCATTGGAAAGCGGTGAGTCGCGCTTTGGAGGAATAATATTTTGGGGGTCAGCGCAGAGAGACTACCAAGCAGATAAGGACCTGGCTTCGCCCGGACAGCACAACTTGAATCCAATATTTTGGATCCATTTAATGAACCAGAAGCACCAACGCCGCGTTGAGGCAGGTTATGGATATCTTAGCAACGCACAAGCCTTAGGATGGTTCAAATGCATGAGACATAGGCGCCTGCTCAAATGCATGTGATTCCCTGCACAATACTGTGTCGGCCTTGTACGGCCCGTGTCATTAAAACGACCACGGCACGATAAGAAAACTCCAGTCGGGCGAAAAATGGCAAAAACTTGGTTCATTTTCCTTGTCTTTCTTTTGTTGTTCTAATGCTATTTCTGGTGCATACTGCGGGTCCCTGTCACGCACATGTACACGGACACATCTCTTTTCTTACTTTCATGACTAGCTGGCTAGTAGAAGCCATTAACTGTGAATCCGCCGTCGACACAGATTGTTTGACCCGTCATGAACGAGGCGCCGGGCATCGCCAAAAAGGCACACAGGCTGCTTACTTCCTCGGGGGTGCCCACACTGCATGAGTAATGGATTGTGGTGGGCGGCAAGTGCGTGAGTCCAACATGCCCGTGCCACGCCTTTTCTGGAAAAGTGGAGTCGTTTAGTGTTCTCCTGCCCTCTACCCCAACCTCCTACCCCACCAAATATCAGACACGTACGCACCGTTTCATGGGGGTTCGATCCGTCACTTCCTTTCGAAAAACTGGGTTGCTTAGGACCGGGGCGGCCAGTGGTGTATCAATGTACCTGATCCGAGAGTGGGCAAGAGGAGTAAAAGAGTGAGAAATGCTTACGCTTCTGATAAGACGAAGAAAGAGACGACGAGTGTATTTTGTTGAGATTGACGGGAACACCAAAAAGCACATATACGAAAATGTTCCTCCACAACGATCATCCCAGCTCCTTTCCCTCTTTCCCCTCACTCCCTTTTTCCATGAACCGACACCAATGGCTTTCATTTCTTCCTCCTTCCTTCCCTCTCTCCCTCCTCCCGCTCCCTGTGTATTACCAGGGCGCCACCGTGTTGACTCGAATGCCGTCCGGTGCCCACTCACACGCCAAATTCTTCGACAGCTGGGCCATGGCCGCCTTGCTCATGGCATAAATAGAGCCTGATTTTGTGGGGGGAAATGATGTAAAAATAGGTGTGAGACAGACGAGGCGAGACGAGGGAATGAACGGGAAATCTATTCCGTTTTCAGGGCCTCAAGTGCGCAAAAATGAGAGATGTCTCGCACACAACATTCCTCTACAATGCCACGAAGCAATAGCAGCGAGAGACCGCCCTTTCCATTATCTACTCCCATTCTTTTCCCCGTTGAACCCCTCCCCCCCGTTCCTTCCCCCTCCACTCCTCCCTCGACATGCTCGTACCTGACTTGATGGCCGTCACCCCGGCCACACTTCCGACGTTCACCACGCAACTACTCCCACCCTTCTTCAATAGTGGATGCGCTAACTGACACAAGTGGTAAGTGCTCCGTAAATTAACATCCATTATATTGTGGTACTCTTCCTGCGTGTATTGCACCGTAGGCTTTCGGACATTGGTCCCGACATTATTCACCAACACATCCAACCTCCCCACAAACGACCCCGCAACCTGCTCCATCACTGCCCGGCGGGCAATACTGTCACTTAAGTCCACCGCCATTCCCTCCACCTCATAACCTTTGCTCGTCCATTCTTTTAAACATGCGACCAAGTCAGGCCCACTCCGAGCGCAGGTAAAGACGCGCGCGCCCAGCGCCCCAAATTCCTCCACAATCGCCTTGCCAATGCCTTTGGTACCACCTGTGATAAACACGGTTTTACCCTCGAGCCGCCAGCGGGTAGGAGAGCCTATGCTGCTGGTACTGGGCGGCGTGGCCATAGTTTGAGACAGGAGGTTCTCGCTGACGACGATGAGCTGACTTCTCCTCCACGTTGTCCCTGGACGGGCAGGTCAGATAGAGCGTCCTTGTGTCTCTGTATGGAGATGTGTGAGAGAGATGTCCTCAACTTGCATGCTACACTATGGCGTGTGTGTACTATGTATCGCGAGCGGACGCGTTGTCGCGACCTCGTGATGTCTTATCGCCAAATCAGGCCGATGCGGTTGTGCCACAGCGCGTCTCATACACAGCAGACTGAAGCTCGCCACCACGATCAGCCGGCTGCGTTCCCGATTCGTTATTCGCTGCTCATGCCGCCTTTCACTGCTTCAGAGAACACAGGAGGCACAAGTCACCCCAATCACTCGGCTCACCCCGCCCTCCCTATTCCAGCACGATTCGATGCTGGAAAGTTTATTGGAAACGCTGGAGGCTCTGCGTCACGACAAGACAGCAGCCACCATCTTCGTGGCAACGGTTGTAGTGACCATTACCTTTTTCTACTGGATTACTAAAGATCCTCCTTTGCCCAAGGGCCCGGGGGGCAAGGATGCCGGAGAGGAGCCTGACCCTCCGCGCAACTTCACTGCTGCTCAGCTCCGTGAGTTCACGGGGGCTACAAAGGATGAGCCAATTTATGTGGCATTGCAAGGAGAGGTGTACGATGTGTCGTCAGGGCGGGATTTCTACGGTCCCGAGGGAGTTTACGGAGGGTTTGCTGGGCATGACGTGACGAGGGCGTTCGCGCTCAATTCGTTGGAGGAAAAAGATTTAGACAACCCCAAGTAAGTGAAAGAGGGAACGAGAGGAGGCTTTGGGTGGTAATCGTGCGTTGTAATGACATAAATCCCCTTGAGAGGTGTCTCTCGTTTCTCCTGACTCACGCCCTCCCTCCCTCTCTCCCCTCCGCCTTCATCCTTCCCCTTTCACCATCAACAGCCTGGATGACCTCCCTTATTCCGCTAAAGAATCTCTGCACGGCTGGGTGGAGAAATACAAGTATTATAAGTGCTACCCCGTCGTCGGTCGCCTCGTCACCCCTCCTTTAGGACTCAAACTCACCACCGCGGAGCTCGCCAAACACAAGGGGGACGAAGAGAAGGAGGGCATGCCGGAAGGTTGGGCAGCAGCGCCGATTTATGTGGCCGTGAAGGGGAATGTGTTTGATATGTCCTTTGGTGGGAGATTGTTTTATGGTCCTGGAGGACCCTACCATTTCCTGGCAGGGAAGGACGGGTCGCGGCCGTTGGCAAAGGTTAGGAAGGGCAATCTCTCGTACTTACCGCTCTCTTCGTTTCATACACACACTACCCCCCCCCCTCTGCCCCCAAAACACACACACGTACATACATACACACACACGCACCGATAGATGTCCTTTGAGAAAGCCGATGCCGAGAGCCGGGACCTCTCCGACCTCACAGACCGGCAACGGCAGACGTTGGACGAGTGGGTGGAGAAATTCAGGAATGATCGTAAATACCCGGTGGTGGGGACGCTTGTCGATTAGATACAAAACATGAACCAAGAGGGGAGGGAGGGAAGAGATGACGGGGTGTAAAATTTGGTAGGCACGTGCAAGACACAGAGAAAGCGTAAGAACGTCAACAAGAATGAATATGTTGCTGGCGCAATTCCCCTCGAGTCGTGATTTTAACGTAGAGACGTACGGCACGAAAGAAAGCGATTTTAAAAAACAGAACAAAAAACCTGCAATTAGTGGCTTGATACCTTCAAGCCTTCTGAGCACGGATATTGAGTGAAAAATTGTTATTACTGATTGTCTCTGTATTCAGAGAAAGGCATTATTTACAGTTAGTCCTATGCATAGGAAGCATTCCAGTCAAGACCCACCAGTTCCTTCAGAGACGGCCAGCAGAGCCCGCCATAGCCGAGTCCGCGTCGCCATAGTCTCTGTGAAGGCTTAGCTTTGTGACTTATGTCCCGTAAAAGGTGACGGATTTCTTGCACTGAAAACTTTGTGCGTGACTCTGTGAGAATGTATCACGGCCATAGATGGTCACAAGGCACTGGTTTACTGCGGTTACCGCGTCCCCTCAGTGATGTGCAATGAGGCCCGCTCCGAGGAGGGAACTCTACCATGTTTACCCATCATGGGTTTCGACCGTACGGACACCATGGCACGAACCATTTTGAGACCACATTTCTTCCGAATTTCATCATCGAATTCAGTCCCAGCTCGCACCTTGCCATATCTCGCGCACCATGGCAGGGGGCCTGACCTCGTCTTGTCGGGCAACGGCCCATTGGTAACTGATCCGGCGCTAAAAAGTCGTCCCCGTCGGCGACGACGCTGACTCCAGCAAAACGAAGATCAGAGCTAGCCCCAAGTTCCCCTCACCTAAGCTTATGCCCAGACTATCCACTTTCAACTGACTGACTAACACTCTCAAACCTGTTCTCTATCAGAGGGCCGCCGCAGGGACGCGTTTCCAGCTACCCAAAAGCGGTCTACGTGGTCGGTCTTCAGCCGAGCCTGCGCTCCCCTCTCTCTCCTGACCTATGTCGAGACGAGCAAGCCTCTCACGACTATTCCTCTTCGCCTGCTACAGCCTCCTCCCTTTCTTCTCCAGTCTGCATGCATTTCTTCTGCCTCACGCACCAGCATCCGCCACGGGCCGGCTAACAAGAAGGCACATGGCACCTTCCCAGCAGCGGGCAGAGGAGGTCTTGCGTTCCAAGCTCCAAGAGGAAAACACAGGCCCGCAGTCCGCCCCAGAAGTCCCTGTCCCTCCGCATCTTCCCAAGGACGATGACATGAGCGACTATGATCTCAAAATTGTCCGGGAGCTGACTCAGGAGCGGCCCTACTTTCAGTTTCTCTCCGAAAAAGCCGTGACGGTGCTTGACGACACTTATCTAAGCTTGAAAGAGTCCTGGACCGCCCCATCGCCTTCCGACTTTCGCAAAAGTGCCAAAAACTTAAATTTTGTCAAGGGTACTCGGCAAAGAATTGTTGTTCTGGGGACAGGATGGGGCGCTCATGCGTTCTTGCAGTCAGTCGATGCCCTGAAATACGAGGTGGTTGTGGTAAGCCCCCGGAATTTCATGCTATTTACTCCCATGCTTGCGGGCTCAGCGGTGGGTACAGTAGAGTTTTTGAGCATTACGGAGCCGATTCGAAATGTGAATCCGTATGCGGATTATTTGGAAGCGACTTGCACGGGTGTGAACGCGGCCAAGAAGAGCATTACGTGTCAGTCGGTTATCTGTGAAGGAAACAGCTGCGACATCGAGGAGTTCGAATTGTCTTATGACATGCTGTTGGTGGCGGTCGGGGCGACTACCAACACGTATGGTATTCCGGGGGTGAAGGAGCACTGCCACTTTCTCAAGCAGATCAATGACGCCGTCAAGCTGCGGACGTCGATCGGCAATGCCTTTGAACGCGCCAACCTGCCTGGGCTAACTGATGCACAGCGCAAGCAAGCCCTGACATTCGTCGTAGTCGGCGCGGGGCCGACCGGTGTGGAGTTTACGGCGGAGCTGAGGGACTTTGTGGAGGATGATGTGCCGAAGTTTTATCCACATTTGCTGCCCTTCGTGAGGATAAAGTTGGTGGAAGCGAGCGATCGCGTTCTCATGATGTTCGACGGGGCGCTCCAAGCAGAGGCCATCAAGAGACTTACCGAGGCCCCTCAAAAACTGGTCGAGCGAGGACTAATCTCCAAGGACATGACCCAGGTGTTATTGAAAGTAGGGGTGAAAGAGGTGAGGAACCGCGAGATCGTCTTGTCGGACAACAGTACCATTCCCTACGGCCTGGCTGTGTGGGCGGCAGGCAACGGTCCCTTGCCTCTGGTGCTGAATCTCATTAAGCAATCTCCAGAGCAAGAGGAGAAGCAGGGTTTTGGGCGGGGAAGGCTTGTGACGGACGAGTGGATGCGGGTTAAGGGCGTGGATGGTGTTTTTTCGATCGGCGACTGCTGTGTGATCGATGATAAGCCTCTGCCGGCGAACGCCCAGGCGGCCTCGCAACAAGGTTATTTCCTCGGGCGGCAACTTAGCAAGAATATTGATTTTTCACGACCCATCCCGGAAAGGGTTGGCCCCGTGACGACTCCTGGGGAGTTTCTCTCCGTGGGAGAGAAGAGGGAGAATGGTAAGATTTACGCAAAAGGATTTCAATTTTTGAATTTGGGGACGTTGGCGTACACGGGAGGGGATAGTGCCTTGGCTCAGATTGCGGTAGATAAGGCGGCGATCAAGTCGAGTGGAGAAGCAGGCTTTTTGTTGTGGCGGTCAGTGTACTTGTCGAAGCAGGTGAGTTTGCGGAATCGCGCGTTGGTGTTTTTTGATTGGGTCAAGAGCAGGTTGTGGGGGCGGGACCTTACTAGATTTAACGAGACGTAGAAAGCTAGAAGAGGTGTTCATCTCACTTGATTTCCCTCCTTTCCTGTGTGTGCTTGCGTGCGTGCGTGTGCGTGTCCACGAATGTATGTGTGCGTGTCAGTGTGTTTTGTGTCTGTGTGTTTTTGGTATTGATATTGAGCGTATGTGTGGCGTTGGTGTAATTAATTAGTGGCAAGTGGAGGGAGAACAGAAAGAAAAAATAGCGGCGACGACAAGTAAGCGGTTAGAGAAGCAGAGAAGTGAAAAAAAAGAAACAGAAAATAACATCATTTATTTATACGTAGTCGCTTGTTTGTCCATGCAGTGTTCTCCTCATGCCAGGCGATACGCACTTTCGCGCGCCCCCTGATCTATTCTCTATTTGGTGGGTTCCTGGTTTCCCAACCGCTTTCCCTTTACTCCGCGCTTTACTTACATATGGGTGTTTCCTTTGCTTCACCGATAGGTGTCTGTGTTTGTACATGAATTTTGATATTCGTTTATTCCCATAATTTTGGAACTACAACTACTCCCACTCCTACCGCGATAGCTGCCATTAAATTGTTATTGCTGCTGCTGCTGCTGCTGCTGCTGCTGCTTCTTCTTCTACCCTCCGTCTTTTAATTCTCCACCAACCTGTACTCACACATGCCCTCGACTCCCTCCCTCCCCTCCTCCACACACTGACGCCGCCCCGCATCCAACTGCCAGTACGACAGCGGCCTCGCCGCATTCCCAAACGGGTGCTGCAACCTACACGTCGCCAAATCAATCTCCTTCTCTGGCCTACAGCCCCACTTTTGATGCAAATAAAGAGGACTGGCCTTCTTTCCCCTCTTTATCTTCTCCGACCAGCGTCGAGCTACTGCCCGCATCTCCTCATCTCCCTCCCTTCTCATTCTCGCTTCCATCAATTTCGTCCCGCTTACGTACCTACTCTGCCCCTTACTCCCCACGCCCGGCTTGCCATGCACAAACTCACTCGAATTAAACCACCGCGCCGGCGCACACACCCCGGCCGCAACTGCCCTCCCCATCCGCACGTCCATCTCCACATCTTCATAATAAGCCGGGTAGATATTCTCATCAAAGAGGCCCAACACCTCCAGCGCCCTACGCGTGTACACGTAACTACAGTACCGTCCCTCCACCCCTGCTCCTCGGGCATTGAAGAAACCGACACACAAGGAGGGATCTGCGTCGATTGCTGCCCACACCTCCTGTCCAAATCTGTCAAGACTACCCGGAGGTGTGTACATGTCGGCGTTGAATATGATGGCCCTGTTCAAATAATAGGGGAAGAAGAAGGGAAGGTGAGGACGAGGGAAACAAGGAAAGAGGGGTATGAGAAGATGATTGTCCTGGGCGATAAGGAGGGAGGAAGGGATTGAGAAAGGGACGACAGATGGTCAATGTTGATTCAAGGAGGGAGGGACGACAGAAAGGTCGATGTTGATTCAACGAGGGAGGGACGACACAAAGGTCAATGTTGATTCAAGGGGGGAGGGACGACAGAAAGGTCAAGTAGAGGACGCACCAGGGTATTTCTTCTCGATCATGCATCGCCATATATTTCAAGATAATATTCCAGCCGGCTGCACAGCCCTGATTGTTCCGAGAACGATAGACACGGAAATCAGGCCTGCAATCCAGTAAATTTCTTATTTGGCTCGCCACCATAGGATCACACCCACCCCAGGCGATAAGTTTATGTGTGGAAATCTGGGGGGATTCAGGAATGGAGGAGGCAAAGCGGGAAAGGTAACCTTCGGTGTCGTAGTCGAGGTTGGTACCGATAAGGGGGATGGGCCTTTTGTTTTCTACTGCTGCTGCTGCTTCTGCTGCTGAGGATAGTGCGGCAGCAGTGTGGGAAGACATAAACGAGGAAGTTGTGGGAAGAGTAGACGATTTGGACGGGGCATCAGCATCAGCTTCGGGACCTTGCGTGTCAAGGTCCGTTTTGTCCTTGTCTGCTGCTGCTGCTGTTGTTGTTGCTGCTGCCACCGCCGCGGCTGCTGCTGCTGCGGCACCCCCATGCTTCTCTACATTAAGCCCCGTTCCCTCATCTTTGTCCCCACTACTGCTAATTTCAACCCTTCCGCCGAGCAATCGATCAGCAGGTATACAATCATACGCGCCCATCACTGTTTGCAAACCCGGCCGTGGTGGCGAGGCCAAGACGCCGCCAGTATTCCCAACTTGGCTCTCTCCTTTGTACCTAAGCACTACTCGTCGGTTTTGCCCCGCACAACCGCTGTACACGACGGCGCCGACCAAGGCAGAAGCGAGTAGCAGCCCGCCTGCAAGTCCTATGCGGCGACGTAGGAAATTTCTACTTTTACTGCCACCTGAGGGTTGCACGACCGGTAGACATGTCGAGGGCAACGGAGAATGCGTTCTTATACAACCGCTATTACTGCTGCTGCTTCTGCTGCTGCTGCTGCTGCTGCTACTGCTACTGCTGGTGCTTCTGTTGCGTGGGCTCGTGGGGCAGTGGGTATTGGTCCAGGGAAGTCCTAATAGTCCCGCATCCTCTTCTTCGGCAGTGCCATCTCCTGCATTCATGTCGTTCCCTCCTCCTCCTCCTCCTCCTCCTCCTGCTGCTGCTGCTGCTGCTGCTGCTGCTGCTGCTGCTGCTGCTACTACTACTGCATTATCTCCATAATAAGTGCCCAGGCCGACTTCGCGGCTGTGCGATGGCCTTGCGGTCATGCCCATCCTCTGTATGCCTGTGTTGTATTAGCCGATTATTTATTTAGAGAGAGAGAGAGAGAGAGAGAGAGAGAGAGAGAGAGAGAGAGAGAGAGAGAGAGAGAGAGAGAGAGAGAGAGAGAGAGAGAGAGAGAGAGAGAGAGAAAAAAAGAGAGGTCATAGACGCCGGTACATTCGTTGTGGCGCGCCATACACCTCCAAGAACATGAGTTTGAAAAGATGCGCCTTGTATGGCTGGTAGTAGACGACTATCGTCACGCATTTAAAGCCGCAGGGGGGCTCATGGATGAGACGGATAAAAAATTGCAGCTCGCCTGCTTTCATTCGCGCCCTGCCGCTCTCATATATAATACAGACGCACAAACTGTCAACCGCAGGGACCATCTCCGGCCGCCACTCACCATGCATTCATCCCACACACACCTTTCTTCTCTTCTGCTTTCTCATGCAGACCCCTCCGTACTTTCAGGCTATGGCAAAGAGTCAAGTTGTTTTTGACCTCCTGTCTGTGGCCGCGATAATTGTGGATGGTTGAGAGGTCGCCTTACCAATGGCCAGGCAGGCCCCTTCATTCCTCTCCCTTCTTCGCTACCCCCTTCATCAGCCGCACTCCTTTGTAATACTTGTCAAACCCATTTCATTCCCATCCTTCCTCATAATTAACAGGACCTATTCAGCAGAAGCAGAGGCAGCCCCGTTGTTTAGCAAGATGGTCAAGAACATGAAGTCAGAGGTGAGTTTCTGCGATGTGAGTGATGTGATGAGCGGAGGCGAGAGGGAGGGGGAGGAGGCAGGGCTTGTACGCCAGATGTCGGTCGATATCCGGCACCTTTATGTGGAGTGCTATAGCGGCTGCTGCCGGCGCATTGTGTGGCAGCTAGAGTGATGCTGCTGGTAATGGGAGCGCTGCAGGGAGTTGCTCTCTTGAGGATGACGTGCTGCGTGCTGCGCCTCCAGGGGCGACTACGGCAGGAGATCACGTCTATTTCGTGGGTGATTGTTTAGAGAAGCCAGGGCGTTTGGGTTTCCTGGCTGCTTATTTGCGCTGAACGTGTGCCTGCTGGGGAACATGTTGGCTGCGCACTGCGTGGTAGCGAGAGGGAGGGTAGACGGGCGCCATCCCGGGAGTCCCCCAGGTGTAACGATGGAGGTAACGGAGGCGTCTCTACCCTTGTTCCAGAATACATCGGGAAAGTGCTGGGTTCATCGGCTCGCTGGCACGGACACGGATGTGCTTGGAACGGGTTTGGTCTTCGCACACCTCGAGCTTTGGATAATAAATCTTAGTAGGAAGATGTCTGCCTGCTTTCACAACTCACATTTACTGTAGAGTCCACTCATTCCCTTCGTCACTCCTATCACTACTATATTATATTATCCTTTATAACACAGCCCGTACGCCTGTATGTGAAGGGTGTTGTGCTGGGATACAAACGCGGCCTCCGCGAGCAGACGAACCACACCAACCTGGTGAAGATCGACGGGTTGGACGAGAAGAAGGACGTGGGCTTCTACCTGGGCAAGCGCGTGGCTTACATCTATAAGGCCAAGACGCTGAAGAATAACACGAAATACCGCGCGATTTGGGGCAAAGTGACCCGGGCGCACGGCAGCAACGGCGTGGTACGTGCCAAGTTTCGACGAAACCTCCCGCCCAAGGCGATCGGTGGGCCCGTGCGCGTGATGCTGTACCCTTCATCAATTTAAGGAGGAGGAGGGAGAGGTGGGAGAAACAAGGAGGGGGGGGGGGGGGGGGAGAGAGACAAGGGGAGGGGGATTCCATAATGCACACTTTCTTTGGTTTCGAATCCGTGAGTTTCCCTCGGTAGGTGAGTGGCGTGTGTAATGGATGGCGCATGTACGTGCCTGTGGCAGTCACAGCTCACCAGGTGCGAAGGAAAGGCAGGGGCGGAGAAAAGGGAAATCTCAATTTGAACGGAGGAGATATACGTGACCCTCGTGCCACGAAAAAGCACTGTGCTTTTACTCTCTACCTTCTGGTGCCGTCTTTTTCTTTCCTTTCTTTTAGACCTACGAAACGCACTCTCCTTTCTGCTTGTTTCCTACCTTTCCGTTCAAGCTTCTTTCCTCTTCACATACATTCGTAAAATAAATAAATACATTGGAGACATATTTTCCTCTACATGACACAAAACCAACCAAGCACATGCCTCCTCCCTTCCCTCGTCCATCACCGTCCGCGGTCCAAGATACCGATTCGCAGATGTCAAAGCATCTCACTGAGACTGCTGCTACTACTGCTGCTGTCGCGATGACATGCTTTGATGTCTGCGACTGCAGCTACTGTTGTTGCTGTTCCTCAGCCTCCGCCTGCGCCTCTTATTACTCTTCCTCCTCACAACAAACTCCCTCCACCTGTCACTCCCCCTGCCATCGCAATTTCCGTGCTGCTGCTACTACTTCTTTTGCTGCTTCTGCTGCTGCTAATGTCACTGCTACTGTTTACGACAAGGGTCAGCCGTTTGACTTCGTTGGAGAGGGTTTGTATTCTGAAGTCCTTGACGCGGAGGAGCTGCTCGAGCTCGGCCACCTTAAGTTCGAGGA
This sequence comes from Nannochloropsis oceanica, assembly GCA_004519485.1. NCBI lineage: Eukaryota > Eustigmatophyceae > Eustigmatales > Monodopsidaceae > Nannochloropsis > Nannochloropsis oceanica. Next base: position 327,210 of record CP038117.1, read on the forward strand.
TATTCAAGGTCTGAGGGGACGGAGGAGGACGAGAGGGGAAAGCGGGTAAAACATCTTTTTTAACTTTTAGAAATGAGCATCCTATGCCGAACGCCAGCATATCAATAATGGAATGAACAAGTCTAAACCTAGCCCCCCTAAACAAAACACTCGAGTACATACCTCCCTCATTTCTTGCAGCGTCTCTTCCTTCTCCAACAAAATCTCCTCGTCCACCGACGGCTGCTCTTTCTGCTGGGGTCGCCCAGCGTTTTCCACGCTGCCAAGATGCCCGCGAGCCGGCTGCTGCTGCCGAAGGTCATCCTTCCCTAGAGCAGGGGCAGCAGCAGCAGCAGCAGCAGAGAGGGGAAGAGCATCGGAGAAGAGCGAGGAGGGAATGGGAGAGGACTTTTGAGCAGAAGGTAAATGATCCAGAAGCCCAGGCGGGCGAAGAACAAGAGAGGGGTGGGATGCAGGGGAGGAAGGCGACGTAACAGGAGCGAACCTGCTGCCCGGGCTTCCTCTTCCATGGGGAGAGGCCGTTATCGGCGAGAGCCGTCCAATCTTGGGTAGATAGTGTACATCATCGTCGGCGTAAATGATGCTACCACTGCTACTGTTGTTGGTGCTGCTGCTGCTGTTGTTGCTGTTACTCTTCTCCGCCTTGTACCTCGCAAGCTTGTACTGCAAGGAATGAAGAAAGACCTCCGCTGCCCCTACTTTGGCTTGGGCCAGATCATCCAACATAATCGGAGTTTGAACATATTTTAATTTCTTTAATACCTTCGTGTTCAAAGTCCGCCAATTTGCCAGTTTTCGGGCCGTGTTAGAGGAAGCCGTGTAATTATGTACGTCGACCAGCCGAGGGAAGTAGTAGGCAACCACCTCCGCCGCCAGCACGCCATCGCTGAAATCACGGTTGATGTTCCGCTTGGCACGGCTGAGGGGAATGGTATCTACCCACGTGAAGAGCTTTTGGAGCTCATCGTCGGTGAGACTTCCCATGGCTGACCTGTCGTGAATCCTGGGTAGGGGGAAGCGGGTGGGGTAGCGGAAGGTTGATGAGTACACGAGGGAAGATGACAAACAATGTTCTGGCGCCGCTCAGCTATGGCAGAAGCGCGTATCCTGGTACAAGTAGAGCCTGTATTAATGCCGGGTCGCGGAGCGTTGTGTGGACTTGTGAGCTGGTGGAAATGGCAACGAGCGCGCGACCGTCCGGGGAGGCAATTTTGAGGAGAGGGTCAGTTGTCGCTGAATCGTTAGCGTCTTGCCAGGTGATACTCAATACTAGGTTTCAATGTGCGACAATCATCTAGGCCACATTATCACCATGGTGCCCGAATCCCTGCAGCGGTGGCCAGGGGATTCGATGGAATGGTCACCGGCAAAAGTAAGTCGAACGCGAGAGGAGAACTCCGAATCAAGAAAGCGAGAGCGGCTTTTCCTGCGGCTCCGCGAGTTTTTTCCGCTCCAGCCGACGTGACCGCCTACATAGAAACCAGCCTATCTTCTGTAGCCTTTATTGTGCCTATCTTTAATGTGTGGTGTTTCTGGTTTGTGTCTGTGCGTCCCGGCGTGCCTCGCAAGGCCCATGAAACGAACGGAAATGGAGAACGTCGTTGAGATGGCCGCCTATCACTTTTCGACACACTCAAACTGCATGTCAAATCCCCACACAGAAAACATGACCGTACAAAACAACGCAAAGGTCCTTTTTGTATCCTTTATATCACTTTTACCGTCCCCAGTGGCGTCATTTTCCGCTGCACCGCCACCTCACCACCGCTCCACAAGCATCGGCACGACCTCCCCTCCACCTCCTCCTCCTCTTCCTCCCTCGCAAGGCGCCAGCAGCCCCACAAGCAGCGACCCCACTACTTCAAAGCTCCCTGGCGTATTTGATTTGGATACATGGGCTTCGCTTTTTGCTTCGCTTGATGAAGAGAAGCCTATGGATTATTGGATCGAGGACTGGGAGGGCACTATCCCCCCATCCCTGCACGGCACTTTCCTCACCGTAGGCCCCGGCAAATACGAGCGAGGCGGCGTCCCTATCAAGTGCTGGCTAGAGGGTGATGGTGCTATGACGGCAGTGACTTTCCACGAGGGGCGCGTGCATGTCAAGGCGAGGTTTGTTGAGACCAAGGCCTACCTGGAGGAGAAGATCGAAAACTGCTTTTTGTACCGCGGGCAATTTGGGACAATGAAAACCGGTCACCGCAATGTTAGACGGTTTGCTTCTAATATAACGATGGCGAGTGAACGTTTTCGTTTCCCGCCCATCAATGCTTTTGACATGAATTTTAAAAATCCAAGCAATACCAAGCCCCTCTACTGGGGCAATCGCCTCCTTTCCACTTTCGAGACCGCCCTCCCCTACGAACTGGACCCGCACACTTTGCAAACAAAGGGCGAGTTCACTTTTGGGGGTCTATTGCGATCAGGTGAAGCCATCACCTCGGCTGACCCAGTGGTAGATGCGGTGCTGCAGAGAAAAAGCGGACATGCCTTCACGGCCCATGCGCGGGTGGATCGAGCGACGAACCGCTTGGTGGGATGGAGCTGGAAGACTCTTTTGCCGCAAAATTGGGGGTTGGGATTCCTGTCCCAACTCTTATCAAAGAAGAGGGGGGGCGCTGGCTTGGAGGTGACCTTTTACGAGTGGAACGAGGAATTTGACACTGCTTTTCCCCCAGTAACCATTCATGTACCTGACTGTCCTTCTCCTCCGCATGATTGGATGATAACTCGTAATTATTACGTGTGGATGCAGAGTGCTTTCACATTGAATCTCTTGCCGTGTATTTTGGGGATGAAGGGTCCCGGGGAATGCATGGTGCCGGTAAAGGGGGAGGAGGCGCGGTCGGTTGTCCATTTGATTCCTCGTCCGGGAGGGAAGGCGGTGGGACAGCCACCAATGACCATAGAGGTTGATCCTTACTTTATGACGCATTGGTCCCATGGACACGATGTGATGGGTAAGCAGGAAGGAGGAGAGGAGGGAAAGGAAGGAGAGGCGGAGAGGGTGATCGGGTACGCAGCGGGATGGGATAAGAGTTTGTTTGAGCCGGCAAATAGTGATGGGCACATGTTTGGACATACTTACAAGGGGGCGCCTGATTTTTCGCGGTTGCCTTTAATTAGATACTACCGTCTAGATGTGGATTTAAAAGAGAAGAGGGCGAGTTTTGAGGCAGTGGGACCGTTGAATCAGACGTTTCTGGACTTCCCAAAGGTCCATCCAAGATATGAGACGAGAGGAGAACCCGGGCATGTGTGGGCAATGGCGTGTAATGATCGAGGAATGAGTTCTCCGCCACAGGGGTACGTCCATCTTGATTTGAAGACGGGACAAGTCGATTCTTGGCATGCCCCATCTTGTGCCGCGGCTGCTACTGTTGCTGCAGCTGCTGCTGCCGCTGCTTATGGGGGCGAGAGGCAGGGGAATACAGAAATGATTCGGATGGAGGCTGAGGATAAGTCAAAGCATATTGTGGTTGGTGAGGGGGTTCTTGCGCCTCGCATACTGGAGGGGGGGAGGGAGGGAGGGCAGAAGCAAGAGGAGGAGGAACTGAATTGTTATTGGATGGGGATTGAGTTTGATGCGTTGACGGGCCGTCGGTCGTTGTGTGTATTTGACGCGGCGAGGATTAAAAAGGGTCCTCTGTGTAAACTCCATTTGAAGCATCGGTTGCCGTGGGGCATTCATAGTGAATGGGTGGAGGGGTTAGAGATTGCAGAGCCGGACGTCGTGGCGGTGAAGGAGGTGGAGGAGGAGGAGGAGGAGGAGGGTGGGTTGTTGGAAAAGGCCTAAGGGCAGTAGCCAACGGTTGGCTTTCAATGCCCGTCGCTCTGAAGCGAGGCAATAGTTTTGGTCTATTCTTTTGTAGCGCGTGCGATGGAAAGTACAGTGTAATTTGGTACTTGTGTAGATCAATTAGATTCAGAGCGATGTTCAGTACAAGAAAGTGTGCATTCTGATGTTTGCCTGTATGTTTAGGTTTGGCAATTACAGTGGAATTCTGACATTCAACATGCATGAAGGCAGTAGCCATGCCTCCCAGTTGAATTGCAAGGAGGGGATGAAATGTGTGTATGGATCAAAGTAGCTCGAGATAGGTAGGAAGCCGTGTATCCGACCTTCCTTCTTTCCCCTTCAACCAGGCGCATCGTTCCATATGTGGAAACGTAGTGGAAGACCAAGCCCTGTTGAATTCTTTTTTATATATCATGTACAGCAAAACAAAATTAAGCGAAGAGACGAAATGTCGAAAGGAGGCGGGAAAGACCGCAAAAATAAAACACTCCATTTCTTTTGTGCAAAGAAGCACGTTGCAAAAGGGAAAAGAGCAAAATACGAGCGAGTGGTAATGGTTCACGAGGGAGACGTACATGCGACGACGGCGATAGGTATGACAGAAAGCGGAAGAATCAAGCCCATGCAAAGCAATAGCAAGAACACGTCACACAATAACATATACTATTACACATGTTCATATTTGTTCATTCTCATTATATTTTCTCTCCCCCTAATACTCATATTACTTTCGTTGTCATGTCTTAACACTCCATCACCGATCCAACTCCCCTCTCTTCCTTCCCACACACAACCCAAAAAGACAATACATTACACCCCCATCGTTGCCGGCTTCGGCAATGGCACCGCCGCCGCCACCGCCGCTGCCTCCCGTGCAGCCAAAGCCTCCTCCTCCACCGCCTTCCTCGCCTCATCCCCCAATCTGATCAATGGATCATACCTGTAGCTCTTCCCAGCGACTCCCAAAAAACATTCGGCGTCGTTATCTGAATCACAAGGTTGGAAGAGCAATTCTGGGGCTGACCCAAAATCCAAGTGCCCAAGCGGATCATTGGGGTCCTCGAATCCCGTTTCGAGTACTTGAATGCAGCGTTTGCGGATGTTGTAGACTAGGGGCAGGCCGGTAGGGATTTCCACCTCGCTGATTCGATGGGGGGGAATGTCACACAGGTGCATGAAGAGTCCTCGGATGGCGTTTTCACTCGAAGCGATCATGACGGTTTTGCCCTTGGCCACGGACTGGGGCACGATTTGGTCGGTGTAGAAGGGAATGGTGCGGGACATGCAGTCTTTGAGACTTTCAGCCTTGGGAAATTTTCGGTGGATTTTAAGACGCATATCGGAGATGGAACGAATCACGGTTTCCCTGACGGAAACGCGCATGTCTTCAGCGTACTTGACGTAGCGGTCGTCGTTGCCGGGGTAGTGGGAGGAGAAGGAGGAGACTTCCGGAGGACGGGTCCCGTATGAGCGGCGCCAGCGTTTAAATTTGGCCTCTCCGTGGCGTTGAGCGATCATCTTTTTGGACAAACCCGTGAGAGCACCATAGTGGCGCTTGCGGAGAAGGGAGAGGGGGAAAGGAGGGACAGAGGGGAAGGATGAGAGAAACAGGTGATGGTAATGACATTAGAAAAGAGGAGCTTTCTAATCGTCAATTTGATGTATGGAGACGATACATGTCACTCTCCTTCCCACCCACCCATCCTCCCTCCCTCCCTCCTTTCATTACCTCGTTCAGCCGCCACGACTTGACGATCGGCACCCACAGACAATCGAGCTCATCCACCACCAACCAGGCCGTCTCGATTGCCCGAGATAACCATGAAGTATACACCACATCCAGTTCAATTCCATGCCGTTTTAACAATTTCCCGGCATTTCTCGCTTCGATCCTGCCTTCGTTTGCCAGTGGCGCGTCCTCCCACCCTGTGAAAACACCCAGTTTATTGTACTCCGTTTTACCATGACGAATTATCACAATGATGGGATCGCGTTCCTGCTTCGCGTTTGCTGCATTTGACGCTGCTTTTGATGCCAAGACAGATGCCGTGGTAGGTACCACCATGCTCGGGTACGCGACACGCGTGGCAGGGACGGCTTGAGGGAGGGGAGCAAAAGAAGTAGGAAGGGTGACAGCCCCGCCACCCCCGATAATTGTAGCAGCGATGAGTTGCCGCTCTTCGCTTAGCTTGGCAAGGCCGCGGAGACGAGCGTCCATGACGGGGGGGTTATCGTTGTTGCCGAATCCGCCGTTTTCGGTCGAGTAGCCCGGGACAGAGGCGGCTAGCTCAGCTTCCCTTGCAAGAGCTGCGCGGAGAAGACCCTTTTTTTCGAGAAATTCGCCGGAGAGAGGGGGAACGGCACCTTCTTGCTTGATGGGGCGCATGTTTTTGTCGAATTTGTAGACGAGGGGTATGCCATTGGGAATGGCCACACTCTGGATGGCGGTTTGGTTGAGGTTGTCTATGTGCTTGACGATGCCTCGCAAGGAATTAGCATGGGCCACGATCATCACCGTTCGCCCTGACCGTATATCTGGCAAAATACGGCTCTCCCACAAAGGCAATGTCCTCTCCATTGTATCCTGCAAGGATTCTGTGACTGGGATTTCCTCTGGCTTGACATCTGCGTACTTTTTCTCGTACAAATGCCAGTGAGGATGGTCAGGGGTCATGGGAGGAGGGGTAGTTGTGAGGCCCGTACGAAACGCCTGCACCACTTCCTCCCCCAGTTCCTCTGCTAGTCCCGGCTTGCTCATCCCTTCCAACGCCCCGTACATCCTTTCGTTCAATCGCCAGGACTTGTAAACAGGTCGGTAAATCTGCCCGAGCTCCGTAATTAAAATCCAGCTAGAGCGAATAGCGCGCTTCAAGCGAGAGGTATAGGTCACGTCTATTTCGTACCCTCGTTCCATCAACAAGCGGGCCGAGTGTTCCGTCTCCCGAATGCCACGTTCGTTCAAGTCCGCGTCAATCCACCCCGTAAAGGTCTTGTTGTAATTTAGCTGGCTCTCGCCGTGCCGAATCATAATGAGCGTGCCAGGTGCCTTGCGTTTTGTGGCGGCGTTGAGTGCTCGGTAGGCCTTCTTGGCCCAGCTATTGGAACCCGCAAACACGCGATCTTCTATCTCCGAGACAAAGGTGGTATTGCTCGCGCTGTGTAGGGAACTCCACATGCTGTCCACGCCGTTCATCCGGTGAGGGGCCATGCGGCAAATGACGGCAGCGGAGTCAGTGGAGATGGCCCGGCAGGCGGGATCTAGGGGCAGGAGAAAGGCATAGCTCGAGCGAAGCAGGAGGGTGGCCACAAGCGCTGCCAGGATGCGCTGGGCACGCAAGTTGCCCATCGGTTGTAGGTGAAAGCACGATGACGAACGTGTGGGTGATGGTGGTGGTGCACTCGACAGGTTCCAAGTACTGTTGCCGTGGGCAGAGAGCGGAAGCAACGATGCAAGTTGAGAGCACTCTTTTCGTTTGTCGTGTGTGAGGAGTAGAGTAAATGTGAGGCATTTAGCTGGTAATCGACATTTGAACATACTTCATGGCGAGCTCTGGCCCGCAGGCCCGTTGGGAGCCAGATGGGGAGGTCAAAAGCCTGTCCTTCTTTCGAAAAGAAATGCTCAATTACGTGAAGCAAACAGCATTCAAGTCAGTCCACAACACTATTCGTTTTACTTTCAACCCATGGTTCGCGCTGACACCTTGGTTAAAATGTGCCTTGTCCCTCTAATACATGCATGCACATACACTCCCTATTTTACTTCCCTGGCCCGACCTCATCAGCCATGGCGGCAATCTTCCTCTTGAGCTGCGCCACTTCCAGCTGCAACGGTGGGCTATACACAGTTTGCGCCGAAAACAAACGGTAAATCGACCACCCCTGTCGCTGACACACCCACTCCAACATACTGATATATAAAATCGTGAGCACATGCCGCTCACTCACCACCTTCCCTGCACAACACGCCTCCTCCGCCGCCACATCCCTTCGTCCCGCCACCGAACGAAATCGGGCTAAATGCTCTTCATGCTGCTCCCCCATGGTTACAAAAATGGGGTGTGCCTCAATCCCTCCCAACAACGTATCTATCGACCGCAGGTGCTTCTCACTATATCTCAGACAAAACGACTCATGAATAGTCACAAACATGCTCGCGATGCTCTCAGGCAAACTTTCCAAAAACAATGGCAACAATCTATCATGATCCACTCTCGCAGATGCCTCTCCTTCCACACCTCCACCATATATCCCCCTCGTCATCTCCTCCTCCATCAACGGCGGCAGCTTCATCGCCGCCATGCGCATCCACGAGGCCAAGGCCTCGAATTCCTCATACCTCGTCTTATCAATCGTGAACAACAGACTCTCTGACACCATCCCCTTGGCCACGACCATATATCCCCGTGAACGCTGTGTTTCAGGATCGGCTGTTTGCATGGCCTCCCACAGCAGGGGGACTGACACCCAATGAGGAGGGTATTTGAAGCGAGCGACGTCCATGATCAAGGCCATATCCCTCCCTGCATGATACCCTCCTACCGGGGAGAAATGTCCTGTGCCGGTCTGACCCATAATTTGACGGTTGTAGCCGACGATCAGGAGCTCGTTTTGTCCCTGCTGTACATGGTGTTGCTCCTGTTCGTGATGATGGTGGCTTCCATTACATGCCTCCTCCGAACACAACCTCGCCTCGCCCTCATGTAAGTGCGCATTCCTCCCACCAGTCGTCCGAATCACATCCCGCCGAAACTCCTCCACGCTCGTCGAGTCCCCATATTTCAACACAGTCGTTGCACCGTTACATCTTGCCAGACAGTCCAATTTCCCGATACATATCCCTCTCTCCCTTACCACCTCCAACGGTTCACAACACTCCAACATGCTCTCATCGAACCACCTCCAGGGACCCTTCCATGTCCTTCCCGGGTCAATCGCCAAAGCATTTAATACCATCGTCAACGCCCCTAATCCACAAAAAGCGGGGTCGTCCTGTGTCTTAAATTGCTCCGACAAAGGAAAATAACTCTCCAACCCTCCCTGGGCCAAGGCCTCTTGAAACATGCGTCGCCCTTCCGTTGAGCTGAAAGGCACGCAGTGGGAGGTGGGCAGCTGTCGACGGTAGAAACTTTGAATGGCAGACTTGGCGCTGTTATGGACGATAACTTCTGGGGTAGGAGTGAGGGGGGGAGAAGAAGGCTCTGCTGCTGATGCTGCTGCTTCTAGGGGTGAAGATGATGCTAAAGGTTGTGGTTGGACCGGCATGACCTTGCCGCCAGTTCTTCGCTTCATGCTTGGACTGGTGACGCGTCCATCGTAGAAGGGGGTGGTGGCTCTCGCTGAAGCGCTGCTGCTAGCTGTGCTCGCGGGGGTGGTAAAAATGGTGTCCTTGCGTGGTGGAGCCATGCTGGCAAAGCAGCGCACGCATCCTTGTTGGCTGGCTCCCATGGCCGAGGCCGAGGACACTGCCTGCCGGGCAAGAAGAAGTTGTCGCATGACATGGCGTGGGGGGGTCATGTTCATAGTGCCCCGGGGTGTAGGATGTCCTTGTTCGTGTGCCTGTGACGAAGAAAGGCAGCGGCGCGTGGAGAAGGCGTGTGTGCGCCTTCGGCAGAGGCAGGAAGATAGCCTCCTGGTCAGAAAGAGGGTCGGGGGTGGGTCGGACGGGAGAATGAGCCACCTGCTGCGAAAGGAACAAGATAAACGAACAAAACTTGCTTGAGGCGCACGGCCCCGCGCGTGGCCATGCGTGTGCCAGGGCAGGACAGAAGGCAGGATGATGCTCGTTCGAGGCCCCACCAGCATATCCCCCAGCCTGTTCGATGACTGTCGGTCTTCTTGATCTGCATCCCACACAATCATCTCATCCGTACACATGCATACTACGACGATAGGTAGCCAGCTGTATTGCGATCAAGTGGCTTCGGAGGGGCTGAATTCTAACGACAGCAAGACATAAAGTGTAGGGGACGGGCAGGTGGGAGAGGCTGTGTTGAGAGGAGAGTGAAGAGTTTGGAGTGGAGGGGCGGGTTGGATAGGTATGTCTTGAGAAGCCAGAAGGACCACCACCGAGAACCTTTTGCAGCTTGACAAGTGAGCCGCTTGATATCCATTCATCGGTGTACAGAGATTCCGGCGGCCGGGCCTACTTTGTCCATTCGACAGACCTCTTATTCACCTCCCCAACCTTACCCATCCCACCTAAACAGTAGGCCAGTAGGCAGCAAGCAAGCATGAAGAAGAAGGACCCCCTGCGCTTACCATCGGTGCTTCAGCATGAGCTTGGTATGGCTGGCAACGGCGGTGCTAGCAGTGGCAAGAAACAACCGAAGAAAAAAGCGTCCTTGTCTCGCAAGGAGCTGCGCAAGCAGGAGCGGCAACAGAAGAAGCAACGCAAGGTCACGCTTGTTGCGGGAGGGAAGCGTGGACGCCCTGACGAGTCCTCGCCAAGAGCAGGCAACGCAGGAACAAAACGGCCACGCCAAAGTACGAATGGAGGATCGGCGCCCTCGTCAATCGCTGGCATCAGTGTTCCTGTCCGCAAGTCATTGGGCTTGGTAGAACGGGCACGTGGCGACAAGGCTTCGACCACCATCAGCAGTAGGAAGAGCATCAGTGGCAGCAGCAGCACCAACAGCTGCAGCAAGACGAACAAAGCAAGTGAAACTGCAACCGATGCTACTTTGGCGGCTGTGAGGAAAGACCCCTACATCCTGGCGGAAGAGGAGGAGATTCGTTATTTGGAGAGAAAGTTGGGGTTGGCCGGGAAGGATGCGAAGAAGAAGGAGGATAAGCTGTTGAGGGACTTGATGAAATACGAAGGTTTTGATGACAGTATCGGGGATTTATTGCAGGCCACGAACAGGATATCGGAATTGGTGGGCGGTAGGAAGAGTGTGGGGGGCAGCGGCAGTCTTACGAAGAACAAGGCGACGAAGAAAAAAGTAGTCTATGGAAGCCGGTTACAGGCCCTGTTGTTGGCGCAGCGCGAAAAAGGAGGGCTGATGTCGGACGAAGATGAGGGAAAGAATGGGGAAAGGGAGGCAGGAGCGTGGGATTATGAGGCGGATCTCGGGTCGGAGGAGGACGAGGACGAGGACGAGGAAGAGGAAGAGGACGAGGTTGATTTTGAGAATTTGAACACATTGAGGGCGGATGGGGGGGAAGGAGGAGTGCCTGACTTTTTTAGTAGTGATGAGGAAGGAGAGGTTGAGATTGAGGATGAGAATGAGGGGAAGCTGATGGAGATAAATATGGGGGAGGAGGACGACGACGACGATGACGACAGCGACCTGCAAGAACAAGTACATGAAGAAGAATCAGGAGACTCCGATGCAGGATCCGATGCAGGATCCGATGCAGGATCCTCCTCCTCCTCCACTTCCTCTTCCCCCTTTCAACACTCCGAGGAAAGCAAGGAAATCATCGCGAATGCCTACCGCCCCGTGCAAGGCGAGGATATATATGGTAGGTCCACCGATCCCTCCCTCAGTACCAATGGCCCTGCTGGGAGATACGTCCCTCCCCACCTCCGTCGTGCAGCAGCAACACCAGCAACAGCAACAGGAGCAGCAATGATAGAAGGGGACGACACAAGCAGTCCAGAATATGTTCTGTTGAAAAAAATGATGAATGGTTTAGCGAACCGCCTCTCCGAAACAAACCTCGAAGCCAGCACCCGCGAGTTGTGTTCCTATTATTCCTCCCACCCTCGGAGTCGGGTCAATAAATTGCTCACCGACACGCTGCTGGCCTTGTGCATGAACAAGACACAAGTGATGAAGGCTATAGTACCTGTATATGCTGCTCTAGTGGCAGGGTCGCATTTCGGGGGGGGAGGCAGCGGAGGAGGAGGGGTGGGAGCGTTTGTCCTGGAGAGGATTTGTAGGGAATATGACGCAACAAGGGAGAAGCTTGAAAAGGTGGGAGGAAGTGAGGAAGAGCAGGAGGAAGGGGAGGAGGAGAGGCTGGCCAGGGAATTGGATAACCTTGTGTTAATTCTCGGGTACTTGTATGCGTTTGGCCTCGTGGCGTGTGGGTTGATATATGAGTTGATTCGAGAGCTAGTCGCGAAGTTAGGGGAGAGAGATGTTGAACTACTGTTGCTGCTGCTACGGACAACCGGACATCAGTTGAGGGGGGATGACCCGGCTGCACTGAAGGATATAGTGTTGGCGGTTCAGGAAAGAGCGACTGAGGTGATGGAGTGTGGGAGGGAGGGGGAGGGGATGAACGCGCGTGTTCGACACATGTTGGAGACGATCAATGATCTGAAGAATAATAAGAGGAGGCAAGCGCAGCTGCAGGAGCTTGAGAGGACACAACGATTGAAAAAGGTAGTGCAACGGACGAGAAGCAGCAGCGGCGGCAGCAGCAGCAGCAGTAGAAAGGGGGGAGGGGATACGCTGCATCTGACGTGGGCGGACATACGGGCTTCTGATGCAAGGGGGAGGTGGTGGAGGGTAGGGGCGTCATGGACAGGAAAGCAAAGCGAAGGCGAAGAGGACAACGGGGGGGAAGGGACTGGCAAGAGCAAGAGCAGCGGAGGGAGAAGGAGCAGCAGTAGCAGTGTGACCGACACGACGTTGCAAGCCAAAATGACCAAGTTGGCGGCGAAGCAGCGGATGAACACCGATGTCCGTCGGGCCATATTTGCGAGTATCATGACTGCGGCCGACTACCAAGATGCCTTCGAGAGGCTCATGCGTCTGAACCTGACAGACCAGCAAGAACGAGAAGTCGTCCGTGTGCTGGTCGATTGCGCGGGTCAAGAAAAAAACTACAACCCATTCTATGCCTATCTCGCGGGGAGGTTGTGCGAGTACCACGATAAATACAAATTCACCTTACAATTGACCTATTGGGACATCTTCAAGCTCCTCGACGAGGAAGGGGCAGGCTTTGCCACTTCGGCGGTTCCCAAAAAAGGAGGGTCAAGAACAGCACCAGGAGCAGTGAATCCACAGCATCGTCGGACCGTGAATTTGGCGAAGACGTTGTGTCATTTGATTGCGAAGGGATGGTTGTCTTTGTCGGTCCTCAAGGTGGTTGATGTAGCAGCGTTGGGGGAGGGGGGAGGTGTGTTTTTCCGGGCGTTTTTCGCGGAGTTTTTGGATGAGGAACGCTGTCCGGATAATGAGGTTTTGGGAGCGGTGCAACGAGTGGGGCTGTCTAAGAACCACTTGACCCTGACGGAGACCTTGACGGCATTCTTGCACCAGTATGCTTTGAGTGGGGGGGAGAAGGAAGGAGGGGTAGGAGGGAAGAAGAGGAAGAAGCGGGCGAGGTCGGTGGTGAAATTGTTGGATAAGCTGAGCGTGAGTCAATTTATGGGCGAGGGAGGAGGGGAGAGCGGAAGAAGGGGGAGGAGGGGAGGGAGGGATGATGGATGGGATGGCGTGTAAGGCGCGGAAGGGAGGGAGGGGAACAGGGGGAACGAGAAGGCGGGACTTGGAGAAGAAGAGGTATTTTAGTGAAAAGGAAAGCCTGTCGATTTAAGGGAAATTCTTCTTTAAGATGGAAGAAGTTTAAGGAGGGCGGATGAAGACAGTGCATTCAAACCAGTAATTGAGGGTGAGGTGAGTAAATTCATGTCAGTTTGGGACAAAAACAAAGTAAATCAAACGATATGCGACGCGAGGGCCATTGGGAAAAGGCAATCATGTGCGAAGGGTACATGTGGAGAGGGAAGTGCAGCAGGGGCCCGTGTTGCTTTTTTTTCCCCCTCCGACTAGAAGCACTCATACCTTTGGGCAGGACTCCTATTTAGAGTCCAAAAGGGAAGAAGTAAGAGGATGACGCCGAGAACAAGTACAGAAGGGGCCGGGGGGGGGGGGACAGACTGAACACGGCAGATGTGCAACCAAGAGAAAAGCAATGCAAGGAAAAGAGTGGGCAACTGGGAGATAGAAGCATGATCAAGAGAGGCAGGTGCATTGAAGGCGTGCTGGAGGAGGGGGTTCGAATGAGAACCCTGTTGGTGCAGTCGTTTTGCCAGCGTTTCATTTATGCCACACGCTTGCTGATGGCAACGGGCAAGGCCATATTGGGTCAGTCGTGGTGCGTTAAGGGGCTTGGGTGGTAGGTGGTGGTGGTGGTGTTGATTGTGAGGCTCGCGGAAAGACTGAGCGTGGATACTGGATGACGGTGATGAGCGAATGATGGAAGGAGGTTGGCGGGTGTCCGTACGCGTACAATGGATAATTGCGTGCGCGTGTGCGTGGAGGCGGCGTGTAGTGGCTCGGATGGTAACGAATGGCGGTGAAGGTGACGAAGATGGAAACGAGCACCGGCGGATGGGTGTGATGATAAGAGAAGATGGCGTGAAGCCGACGTTCGTGTGGGTGTGGGTGTATATGCCGGGTGGAAGGGGTCTTGTGTGTGTGTGTGCGTGTGAGTGTGTGTGTGGTGACGAGCGGGCTGCGTGCGTGCTGCTGACGTGACGAGTGACATGTGGATGGATGATGACGTTGATGACATACACGTGAAGGCTTGATGAATGGCCTGTGTATGTGTGTAGTGGGTGTGGGTGCATGGGTGGAGGAGAGAAGAGAAGAAAGTGTGAGTACACTGTCGTTGTTGATTTGAGTACGAACATGGAAGCTGAGAAAGACTGCAGCGCTTCCAAGAGCCCATAAACCATGTCTTCCCCCCCTTCCCCTTAAGCTGCTAACCGTGTGCAAGTGTGAAGTATGTGCGTGGTGATGACGAGGAAAGTCAAGTGGACGGAACACAAAGACCCCGCGAGGCGCAGCTTTCGAAATGAAGAGTGGTGATGAGGAGTGACGACGGAATGGCAGATGATGGCATGTTCGTCAATGACGATGAGGTAAAGGTGACGAGCGTGGTGGTGACAGACAGGGTGTGATGACAGCAATAGAAGCGGTTCTCGATTTGTTGTTTACTTTTTCGCTTTCTTGGCCGCGCTCTTCTTGGGAGCTGTGGGAGACGGAGAGAGACGGAGAGAGGGAGGGGGTGACAGATGAGAAGGATGGAGGGCAGGTCACGCATGCAACAAACTCATCGGGGCTGTAAAACGTCAAGTTGGGCTCCGTTAGGGTAGGTGGATGGGCAGTGGGAGGAAGGGAGGGCGAGGTGAGGAAAAGAGGGAGAGAGACATAGATGGAGGGCACATTTGGCTGGTTTCGGAACTTGTCGGCTTCGTCGGCGATGGGGATAGAGGCTTGCGTAAAGAGGGAGGAAGGGAGGGAGGGAGGAAGAGAGGGAGGACAAGACACCTACCAGGTTTCTTGGCCGCAGGTTTCTTGGAGACCTTAGAGGCAGCGGCCTTGGGCTGGTGGGGGATAGGGAGAGAGCGGAAGGGAGGGAGGGGTGGTTGGATTGGCGACCTCTCGACGAAGGGCGGCAGGGAGGGGACGGAGAAAACGGATGCTTTCGACGTCATGCATGTCTGGATCATCCGTGAACGGTTTTTGGTACCTTAGGGATGGCACTTCAGTATGGCAAAGGTACCAAACGTTGTTCAACGCTGATCCAGATGTGCATGACATTAAGGGTATCCGAAATATGGAAGGGGGCGCGGGAAGGACGGAGACTCACCTTGACAGCCACCTTCTTAGAGGCGGTCTTCTTGACAGCCACCTTTTTAGGGACAGTCTTCTTGGCAGCCACCTTCTTGGGAGCTGAGAAATGAGGTGAGGGCGAGGTGAGGTGGAGGGTGGGCAAGGTGAGAGGGGACACCAGAAGTAGGGGAAAAGGAAAGTGAGATGTACCTACCGGTTTTCTTGGCAGCGGGCTTGCTCTTCTTGGCGGCCGTCTTCTTCGGGGCTGGATAGGGGAGGGCGGAGGATGGCATTGGTGAGGGAGGGAGGGAGGGAGGTAGAGGGGGCAACGAACCTACCAGTCTTTTTGGCAGCGGGCTTGCTCTTCTTGGCGGCCGTCTTCTTCGGGGCTGGATAGGGGAGGAAAATGAGAGCGAGGGAGGGGGGGAGGGAAATGAGAGCGAGGGAGGGATGGGAACGGTAAAGAAAAAGAGAGGGAGGTAGGAGGCAGGAACCGCAAAGAACCTACCAGTCTTTTTGGCAGCGGGCTTGCTCTTCTTGGCGGCCGTCTTCTTCTTGGGTACTGTATAAGACGGAGGAAGAGAGTGGGGGACCGGTCAGAAGGAGGGAGAGAGGGCGGGTCAAGCATGCAACACAATTCTCTTAGTCCTCGGGGCTGTAAAACATCAAGTCGGGTTCCTGGGGGTCTGGACGCCCTCGCATCGTAGGCGGCCATGGAAGTAGGGGCAAGAGGGCATGAAATACAGTTCGAGACAAGTACAAGCACCTACCCGTCTTCTTGGCGACCTTCTTAACGGCCTTCTTGACCTTCTTCGCCGCGTCGCTGAGCTTGTACGAGGCCTTGACCTGAGGGAGGGAGAGTGGGCGAGGGTGAGTGAACGACCATCAATGCCAACTCACCAGCAAATAGAAGTCACCGAGGATTCAAATTATGCCTGAAAGCAACCACATAGATGAATAAGCAACCCCAGACACAAAGGAGCCCTCCCTCGTCCTCGTCCAGGATCTCATAAAGTTCCTCGCTCGTTCTCTTCCTGCCCACTCCAATGAGAACCTTATGCGTTCCACCCTTCTCCTCACCTTGATCAGCTTGCCGGCCGCGACGCCGGACTTAAGAGCAGCTAGGAAGCGGTGGTCAATTGTGATGGTCGGGTGCTGCTTGGCCAGGTAGGCCTTAATGGCTGCGGGAGAAGAGCCGCTGCGTTCCTTGAGGGCAAGGATGGCCTCCTTGATGAGGTCGTAATTGGAGGGCTTGGACATGGTGTCGCTTCGATCGGAGGGAGGAAATAGAGAAAGGGGATTTGAGATAGATACGCTCGAAATTGTAGACGCCGTGTCCGAGAGGAGGGAGAGAGGAGGTGGTAACGACAGGGGGTGTACGTCTTCTGGTGGCGTCAAAAATCTTCTCATTTGCGCAATGACGTCGAGATATGACAAGAACGAGCTTCAGTCATTCCAAATCGCACATCAATTTCTGCCCGACCAGATGTCCAGTGACTTAGGGTGCGGATGCAAAAAGTGAGTGTGAAGAGGTGCCGGGGGTGCCGCTGACGACATAATTACAGACCCCTGCTATGGGCCCTCCCTCCCCTCATCCAAGACACGCGCATCATGCCACGCCATTCACACCAAGCATCCCACGTAATTATAACTTGGACAATGACGGCTGTGAATGTGTGGTTAGTCTGCCTATGGCGATTGGAGGGTGGGAATCGGGGCCACCCGAGGCGCGAAAAAGGGGCTAAGAGGTCAGTCAAACTCCCAAAAATAAAGTGAAGAAAGCGATCATTCTTAACGGCTAATTTTTATGATGAATAAGACCTGAAGACCGAGGAAATGCATACAATATGACGCCATACACCTTTAAAGCTCTTTATTTTTTTGCTTTTAAAGGGGGGGAATTTCGAGGGAAAATCCTTCCCCTGCCTTCCTGAAGTTGTTTTGCTCCCGTCAATCCGCCGCACTGTTCTCTATGTTGACGTGAAGTCCCTTGCGATAGCCTTACACCCAGTTGGCACACTATATCACGCGCTGCGCAATCCTCAGCAACAACTGCACACTCAGTGCCTGCCCTTCTCTGCACTTGCACCTCACCCCCGAGCACCTTTGCCCTCCGCGGGCACCCTCACCCCTACGCCCGTCCACTCCGTCCTCTATCCATCCACTTCCCACCACCATCTCAACCAGCCCCTCTCTTCCCCACCTCCTTCCACATCACAGTTCACCACACACCTCAATCAATCATGTCTGGACGCGGCAAAGGCGGCAAGGGTCTCGGCAAGGGCGGCGCTAAGCGTCACCGCAAAGTCCTGCGCGACAACATCCAGGGCATTACCAAGCCCGCCATCCGCCGTTTGGCTCGCCGAGGCGGTGTAAAGCGTATCTCGGGCCTCATCTACGAGGAGACCCGCGGTGTGCTTAAGGTCTTCCTCGAGAACGTCATCCGTGACTCCGTCACCTACACAGAGCACGCCCGCCGCAAGACCGTCACGGCCCTCGACGTCGTGTACGCGCTCAAGCGACAGGGCCGCACCCTGTACGGTTTCGGTGGCTAAGCACCAGCACCGTTATGATAAGCAACAACAAAAAGGGTTTTTTCAAACCCCTCTTCTCACTCACATCAGAACCTGACCTTGTTTGTCGATGTCTTGCTTGGGTTAGCTTTTTGCTTTCTGACCGGCCGTCTTTTCCTTAGCTACTGCATGCATGATGCTGTGAACAACATTCCGGGTGTTGTGTTGACTACATATATAAATAATCAGTGACCACAACCAAAGAGACATACAGATGTGGAGTGTCGCGAAAGAACAAGTCAGTATCAATCCCCTCCTTTTTCACGCCTCAGTCGAATTTTTGATTTTGTTGGTCTGGTCCTACTGTCTTACTTGCTCTGTCTTACGTGGTACGTGAAGAAACACGTGCATGCTCTTCATCCCCACACGCGACCTCATGAGCACCTACAACATAGCTGCTTCTGACGCCGGTGACCGTCTCACCAACTACTCCCCTCCCTCGCCCACAGACTCTCCTTTTGTCGTTACTTCATCTCTCCTTTCTTCCCCTTCTTCCCCTCCTTCCTTGCCTTCTTCCCTTGTCCAGCAACCCCGGCACCACGCTTCGTCGTTGCGGTCCCATGGGCCGCTTCGATCTTCCGGCGTTTGGCCATTAGGGCATCCACCTTGTCTTTCTGCTTCGCCTCTCCTCGTCTTGCCACCTGGTAAGCCCGTTGGTGCTTGCGGGGCATCATGATCTCGGCAAAGGCTTTCTCCTCATCTTCCTCCGCCTCCCCGCCCTTTTTGCCCTGTTTTGGGGTGGTAGATAACGACAGGAGAAAGTTTTCAGGTGACTTATGGTGAGTGCATCTTGAGTAATTCACCAATTTCACCAGAATTCAGCCTCTTAACGTACATTTAATATTTGGAACCAACCTAAATTCTCCCCTCCTCATCCTTCCCTCCTTCCTCCCTCCCTCTCTCCCTCCCGCCCTCTCTCCTATCACCGTATCAAGTCAACCTTCCCACTCAAAATGTAGGCAATGCATCCCAACCACTCGTCGTGCGCACGGAAATCCGTCAACGAAACGACCAAACCGTAGGTGCACCCGCCCCCCCGAAAGACAGGAAAAGAGGTCCATGTTTCAAATAACAAGATGCATGAAACACGTTCAACCCTTTTCCCCGGGGCTGACTCTCCCACCCAACGGTCAACAGAACGCACGCATTGACACGCCTGTCCTCCCATAATTTCCCCGCCGGTGCCTCACGGCGCCGGCGGAGAAGGAGGGTGGCCTTGCCTTTCGTGCCTTCCCCCTTTTGGAGTGGTTTGGCTTCTCGCTGGAAGGTTTTTGTCTCTACCTCTTATGTGCGCAAATGCTTCATCGTCCCGCATCTTTATTCTTCTCTCTATCTTCCTTTGTCCTTGTCATTCATGCGAAGATGCTCTCTTAAGATCATGAGAAAGAAGGCGTTCTAAAATGCACACGTCCCTCCCCTGCCTCTCACCCTCCTCCCTCCACATCACTCACCTTCCTCTTCTTTGAACCCTGCACTGAATCCTCCTCCTCCTCCTCCTCCTCCTCATCCTCCTCCTCATCCTCCTCTTCTCCCTCGCTGATCTCTTCCTCCGCCTTTTCATTTCCTCCCTCCCCCTCCCCCTCAGCCGCGGCAGCCACAGTCGCAGCAGCTTTCCCTCTGAGCAGATCGAGCTGCTCCCGGTAGGCGGGGATATAGCCCTCTTTCTCATCGTCCACAAAGGGGGAGAGATGCGGCTGAAGAAATGGAAGGGTGGGGAGAGCGGAAGGAGAGGGAGAGAGAACGGTCAGTATCTTGAGAAATATCACAAGGCGCAATGTCTAAGTGAGAGAACGAGAGAACGAGGAGAAGCAGGCACCAATCCTTTTTCCATCCCTCTATTTCACTCCTCCCCTTCCCTCCCTTCTTCCCCCCCCCCGCCCCTTTCCCCCCCTAAACGTACTGGCAACGCCCTACCGGGCCCATACAGGTCCACCGGCAGCCGCATTTTGGCATTCACCGAGTCAAAGATCCACTGTGGCTGCACATACTCCCTCCCCCCCTTCCTCCCCTCCAGGGGCACCGGCCGATCAACCACCTGATGAGTAATCCCCTTCTCCTTCTCGTTAAACGGAGACCCTTCTCCCTCCCACCCAACCAGCGCCCCGAAACTCGCCAGCACCAGATGAACCCATGACAAGGGCACCTCCCGGGCCAAGAAAAACTTCAGCCCTTTAAATAATGTTGCCTTGGCTGCCTCCTCCTTGGCGCGTCGATGCACCTCCGCATCCGGGTTCTCGTCCTCCTCTTCCCCCTCGACCTGCTCCCCTCCCTCCGTCGCCTCCCCCTCCTTGCCCAGCAGCATGCTTTCCATCACAGGGCCAAGCGCTCCGGCCAATGCACCTTCCGGCAGCTCGTCCTCCTCCTCGTCCCCTCCCTCCTTCTCGCCCTCCTTCCCCCCCTCCCCCGCCGCCAACCGCGCCAGCTTCGCCTCCAAGCCCTTCACCTTTCTGCTCGGCGTCGCAACAGCCGCAGCAGCAGCAGCAGCAGCGGCAGCAGCGGCGGTCTTCTTGCCGTCCGCTGCTCCTGCTGTCGCTGCTGCCCCTCCCTCGTCTCCTGCTCCCCTCCCATCCCCTGACGAGGCAGTAATCAAGCCCGTTGTCCCATTGAGAGGCAATCCACGCACAGCTGCCATGTACACGCCACACTCCTCCAACCGTCCGTCAAATGCCTAAAAAGAAAGGAGGGAGGAAGAGAGGCAGGGAACGAGCAAGGGTCTTGAAAGAGAGCGTGCGGTGCGACAAACACACCGGCAATCACACCAGGTTCCTCTGTTAACCAACGTAAGATAAGAAAGGGAGAGAAGAGGGGAGAGAGAGAAACGAGGGAGGGCCCGAGGAAAGGGCACGTACTGGTGGGTATACAAGGTCCAGGCCGTGGTACAGCTTGAAGAGGGTGAACTTAAGCAGCGTCTCGTAAAACTCTAAGAACGTCAACATGATTCGGAAGTCCACATCCGTCGGCACCACCTAGAGAGGGAGGGAGGGAGGGAGACATGAGCAAGGGTGCACGAGAGACAAGTATAAATCGGAAGCAGTTTTCATTTGTTTTTACTTTCTTTTCACCTTTCCTCCCTCCCTCCCTCTCCTCCCCCGCCTACCTGAGTAAAGCTATGCGGCACAATCCACGTGATGGGCTGCCCCTGCACCTCCGCCTGGAAGTATACCCCCTTCACACTGACAAACACCTTGCTCAAGCAATGGCTCCGCGCCACGTAATACTGCCATTCCAAGCCCAGCCTCCTACATCTCTCCGTCCTCTCCGCGTCAACTGGCCCCTCCGCCGGCAAGGTCGCAAACAAATGAACCAACGACAACGCATCATCTAAATCACCCAATGCATCCCCAAAACGAGGATAACGCTCCCGAACGAGGTGCTCGAGGGTGTATTGAGGGGCCAGGGCTTCGCGTTTTTCCGCCAAGGATTTGTCGCCCCGCGAGACGGCCTTGCGAACTTTTTTCATGAATGCCTTGGTAGGGGGGAAAGAAGGGGAAGAAAGGAGGGAGAAGGGGAAAGACGGGGGATGGATGGATTGTCAGGAGTCATTTGACAAAGCCTAGTCCCTCCCCATCCCCTTCCCCCCAACACAAGCACGCAAAACACTAACATACCTTGAACTCCCGGAACTTGTTCAGCAACGGCTCATGCGAGAGGTATCCCACGTCCTTGATGTGGTAGTACGCCTTGTCCTTCCCTGACACCTTTTTCTTGGGATCCCGGGGGTAAATCCCTTTCAGGATGCACAGCCGTCTGCGTGGGGCGAGAAGGGAGGAGGAAAAGGAGGGAGTAGAGAGGGAATAAGCAGAGGAGGCATAAAAGTTGGAAGGCAAGTACAGATCACCAGCAATGTAGTCACATCATCTACTGTTAAAAATAAAGATAACCACACGCACCGGAAATCGCGCAAGGTAACCTGCAAGCGGCGGAGGACCTGGCTTCGGGTCATGTAATTGGCAACAATGCCCTTCTGACCCTTCTTCATTTCCTTGCCCATGCGTGAAAGACGGCGCTTGCTGCTCATCTTGGAGGATACCTTGGCCTTGATGGACTTCGGCTTCTTCTTACCCGGCACGCGCTTGCCCCGTGTGCTGCCCATGGTTGAACAGGCTTGGTAGGGCGGCTGGTGGGATTTGGGATGACAGGTGGGAGGGAAGGGGCAGAAAGAAGAGTTATACACAAGACAGAATGGTCCAGCGGGGGAACGAGAATCAAGATGGAAAATTGCGCTTGCTTTTTGTGAGCGCGGTATGGTGCTATATGTTGTAGTCGTGACCAATCTGGAGGGCTTCGCGTTGCAGCAAAACCGGCTTGGGCACCCCAGGGGCGGATAGAGATGCATCCACGACATTAAATGGACAGGTAGCTTCACCAAGATAGCATAGCGGCGACCAAAATGAACAATCGGTCATCACGATGGCCCTAATTGAAGATTTTGATTCGCTATGGGCAATACTTTTAATGCATGTGATTTGTGTGCGATTATCGACAAGCAGAAGGACATGGGCAGGCGAGGGCTAAGTAGGAGATCTCATTGGCTACCTTTTTTTTGTCTGATGATCAAAAGCACGACAACCCACCACATCATCTCCTGCTCAACATGTCAATTTTCCTACGCGAAGCCTTATTTAAACGAAAAGCAGATCATGGCCTTCGCATCAAGATGAGTATCTTGAGCGTGAATGGACCACCGCGATGGTGTTGGCGAGTACGTGTTGTTCTTCGCTGGCGCTGAGCACTTCAGTGGATGCCTTGGTACATTCTGCGCCTCTAACTGTGTCCTAGGCTTGCTGACGGTGCCACGAATCGACAGCAATGTCTGGCTACGACCTTGATATTTGTTCGACGAGGTCACGTCATGATTTTATCATGTTAATTCGTCTCTAATAATTTCATTCATTTATTTTTTTTGCGATTTGCGTTTTTGGTACATCACACCACTTGGCTCTTTCACGCCTCAGGTCAACCAGATCCTCCAGAGAAGGGTGCTCTTTGAGAAAGTCGGCCCTAAGCGGGATGGGCTTCATCGTTTCTTTGCCGAGTTTTTCTTTCCCCCCGTATGACGGATGACTTGTGAGGACATGAGTGAATGACTGAACGGACGTAGAACACTTGCAAAGCATGAACCCGTGGGGTTCCCCACAAAAATGGACGGATTCGGTGGAAGGGGTCGATGGCGGTATGCCCGCCACATGGTCTTACGGTGCTGCAGGCTGAAGTCAGGCGGGGTAGATTGAACGCGACAAACCCCCCTGAACCTGTGGGTACTACGACACCAACTACATTCTTTCTCTTTTCTTTTCCTTATTTTTTATGCACATGAGGGGTTATATTTGTGCAAGGTGAGAGGGAACGCAAGTGAAAAAGACGAGTAGCCAAAGGCTGAAGGATTCGGTGTGATTGGGGATCAATAGATCCCTGGAGGGTCGCATGTTATGCGTTTCTGTTCCAAGAGGAAAAGAGTACAGGACTTGCTTAAGATCGCTCCCCGCGGATGCGGCGGGCAAGCTGCACGTCCTTGGGCATGATGGTCACACGCTTAGCGTGGATGGCAGCCAGGTTGGTGTCCTCGAAGAGACCCACGAGGTAAGCCTCGGTGGCCTCCTGCAAAGCGAGCACGGCAGAGCCCTGGAAGCGCAGGTCGGTCTTGAAATCCTGGGCGATCTCACGGACCAGGCGCTGGAAGGGCAACTTGCGGATGAGGAGCTCCGTGCTCTTCTGGTAGCGGCGAATCTCGCGCAGGGCGACCGTCCCCGGGCGGTAACGGTGGGGCTTCTTCACACCGCCGGTAGCGGGGGCGGACTTACGGGCGGCCTTGGTGGCGAGCTGCTTGCGGGGGGCCTTGCCACCGGTGGACTTACGGGCAGTTTGCTTGGTACGAGCCATTTTGAATGGAGGTTTGCTGTGGTTGGGGTTTCCAGGTGAGTTAGGTAGAGGGTGAGAAAATGTGTCGAGGTGTGAGAAGTGATGAGCTGCTTGGCCGTGATAGTCCTCAACGTGGATGTAACAAAGCCAGTCACTGCTGGGTGATAGGAGGGAGTGGGCACAGAGACAATTCTGCCAAAACCCGAGAGTGAATGGCATGATGGATGGACAGGTGGTGACAACGGTCCGGTTCGAGGGGGAAGCCATGGAGAGTTGATAGTTAGAGGTGGCAGGTACTACATGGAAAAGGAGAGGCAGTGCACGTGGAGAAGAAGGGGTGTCAACAAACGACATGAGGGCTTCGGGCTTACATGTAGGACGGTGACGGGCAACAACATAATGAATCAAAATTACCGACAAATAAATCACGTCTAAAAATATGATGGAAAGAGGGCTCTTCAAAGCCCTTTCAATTTTCCCGCATCCCCTCATCAGGGCTTCAAACGAGATATGACATTTAAATTTCCATTGCCAATTCCAGGTCGCCTATGTGTATGTAGTCTTATTAGCACGCACCATGCCTTAAGTTTTCAAACGAGGGCCCCTAAAGTCTAATGCTAAGAATCATGCCTCAGCCTACCCGGCGATGTCGAGTGACGACATATACTGATCGTTATGTGATGTTTTGGACCACAATCCAACAATTGACCAATCACATGCCATGGCGCTTGATAATTTTCCCAAACTCGGACCCCATGAACTGCTCCACCCACACTCCGCATTTGATTATTTTTCCTCATCCCCAACACCGCCTCCCCGAATGCCTGCATGTCTCGCAGCACACGTTGGAATGTCTCTCTCCACGCCTTTAAATGCTTTGATGTATATGTATTTCTCTAGTTTTCAGTGAATGATCAGCATGTAGGCCAGTGTCTTGCATTGCTGACGATTCTCATCCCTGACCCCACTTACGGGCATTTCAAAGAGGTCAGCACACACCCATCAACCCATCTCACATCCCACAACCCACACATATGGCCCAGGACACCATGTCAAGGTTTTTGCCCCCACGCCACTCCTCTCACACACCATCAGATACAGAAAGCACCCTCACTCATCCTCCCTCCCCACTTCTCACCCTGGAACAGAAAACCTCTCAACTTCTATAAAAAAAATGGCTGGCAAAGGAAAGGCTGGCCGTGGTGCCGGAAAGAAGGGCGTGTCCCGTTCCTCGAAGGCTGGTCTCCAGTTCCCCGTGGGCCGTATCTCCCGCTTCCTCAAGAAAGGCCGCTACGCTGCTCGCGTGGGGTCCGGTGCTCCCGTGTACCTTGCCGCCGTCCTCGAATACCTGACGGCCGAGATCCTCGAGCTGGCCGGTAACGCTGCCCGTGACAACAAGAAGACGCGCATTATTCCTCGCCACGTCCAGTTGGCCGTCCGTAACGACGAGGAGCTCAACAAGCTGCTCGGTGGCGTGACCATTGCTTCCGGTGGTGTCCTCCCCAACATCCACTCCGTCCTCCTCCCTAAGACCAAGGCGAAGAAGGCAACCAAGTAAATATCGACGTACAACCCACTTAAAAAAGAGACGCTTGTCCTAGCTGGCAGCGCCCAATCCACGGTTTTTTTAAAACCGCCCACACTGTCAATTCACTCAATATCCGCTCTTGTACCTGTTTCTTTTGTCGCTTTTCTAGCTCCTCTCCTTACAGCCTTCTTCCCCTAGATTTGCTTTGGTGACAGCCTGGAAAGTGTCGAAGGAAAATGGAGGGGTATGAGGTATGGAAAAGAAATGTGTACGAAGCCAAAACTCCGAAGAAAAAACAACAAAAACACACCACTGAGAAAGTATATCGCAACAGTTGGGAGAATCATATCCATACACGTCGCCTTGCCAGATGGAGAGGTGTACACGTCGAAACTCACCCAGTGTGTAACAACTAACCAACAGCGAAAGGGCAAGTCTTTGTCACTCAAAGTCATATTATTTTCCGACGTTTCGACCCACAACGACCATGTCGTGGGACACAAAGTTGGATGGTGCAGGAAGCATCAATGTAAGAGACAGGCGGCAACACTACTTCCCTCTTCCCTCCCCTCATTCCTCCCCCCTAATGAAGCGCCGTCGCCGACACCACGATTCCATCCTGATCCGCGTAGACATAATGACCCGGAGTAAACGTCACCCCTGCAAACGCCACCACTACATCCCTATCCCCCGGATGCTGCTTCGAGCTTTTGATGGGATTGGTTCCCAACGCCTTGACCCCCAGTGGCAGACGATCCACCACCGCCGAGTCTCGAATCGCCCCGTATATGATCACGCCCGCCCACCCATTCTTCACCGCCAATGCCGCAATGTTATCACCGAACAAGGCCCGGCGCAAGGAACCTCCCCCGTCGACCACCAACACTTTGCCGTTTCCTGGCTCACTCAGAATCGTGCGGACTAAGGGGTTGTTCTCGAAGCACTTGATGGTGACAATTTTTCCGCTGAAGGACGCACATTGTCCATAGGAACGAAAGGCGTTTCCTTCCGCCACCTGAAGCTGCGGTTCGTGGCTGTCACATAGATCGGCTGTGGAAAACATTTTTGGGACAGCTTGTACAGAACTCATCATGTGTGCGGCGGTAGAGTGACATAGAGGGTTGGCAGTGGATGCGGCGAGGAGGAGGGCGAGGGTGGTGGTCCGGCTCGAGATGACGACGCGAGGTGAAGAAGTAGGCTGAGGAAGAGCTCGTGCCACCCGTCGCAAGGAATGAAGGGCGATGCGCTGCATGCTGAGCTGTGTGTTTGTGGATGTGTTTTTGTGTGGGTGTGGGTGTTATGGCGTGACAGAGACAGGACATCGCAGCCGAAAGGCAAGCGAGTTATCCAGACACAAAGAGATACGTCGCGAGCTGTGAGTGCCGCTGCTGATGCTGCTGCTGCTGCTGATGCTGCTACTGCTGAGTACTACTGCTTGCTGCTGCTGCTGCTGCTGCTGCTGCTACTACGGCTGCTGCTGCTGCGTGCTGCTGCTTATCGGTGATGTGCTACTCCCGAGCGAGAACTAGCCCCACGGCTAAAGCAGGACGTTTGAAAATATTTCTGTAGATATGACATATGCAGGCGTCAAAAAACGTCGCGAGTATCTGAATTGTGTCGATATGCCTGTCAACCCTACGATAAATGCTCCGCCAGTAACACGCGTAGCAATGGCACCTGGGTGACTTACGTTGCAAGTAAGTTGCGTTTGGCGATACTGGGAGTTGACTTTACAAAGCTTGGGAATTGGCTGAAAAACTACATTTCACTGTTTTTCATCGGTTTGCCATTCTCTGTATCATAGAGCTCATGCTCTTCAGTCAAGATCACAGTAATGGTCATAAGCAGGCCAGGCGCTTGGTCGCGAAGCAGAGCGGGGGTCAACACGTCGATACACAGTTTTTAAAAAAATTACAATGTCTTTAAAATTGACAGTGTCATTCACATTTTATTCTCTTTCATTTCATTTCCTCTTCGTATTTTTCAAACTCACTACCGATTTCGCCCTATCCTTATTCTTCCTTCCCTTCTCTACCTTATTTTTCAAAGCCCTCCCACAAAAAAGAAGCTTTCTTACGGGCAATTGGCAACGTCAGTCGAGGTAGCACCGCATCCACCGTGTGGAAGTCCGCCTCGCTCCGGCCCTCCTCCTTCACTGTCGTCTTGCTGTCTGTCAGGTTCAGGGTAGAGGGAGGGGTAAGAGACAAAAATAAGTAAGAAATCGATAAATACAACAGTTCAACGCACCATTTTGCTTTCCCCTCATGCCATTCTCAGCCTAAACGAGCACTTACAAATCAAAATTGTTTTCATCCCTAGCTCCTTTGCCGCCATCAAATTTTTGAAGCTGTCCTCAAAAAGGACCACCTCCCTCCCTTTCTCCCCCTCTCCCTCCAGCGAAGACACAGGCAACGCCGCCAAGACCTTTTCAAACGCCTCTTTTTCGGGCTTGCAGTAATCGCCCATGTGGTCACTGCCATACACACCATCAAAATGCCTTTCAACTCCTAGACAGACCAACGCCTCCATGGCCTGCTCTTCCCGCGCATTGGTGAAGATGTATTTTGGACATTCCTTGGGTAGGGCACTTAAAAACACATCTAGTTCAGCATCAGGGGAGAGGAAGCGATTGACGTCCTTACGGATATACCGCCAGTAATGAATGGACTGAGAGTCTTCTATCCAGCCTTGCGCTTTGAAAGCACGGAAAGACTGGTGGTATTTGTTGAAAAGCGGGCGCCTATGAGGTGTGAAGGGAGGGAGGGATAGAGAGAGAGAAGTGAGGAAGGGGAAGAATATCAATTAGGAGCACGCATCGATACTTTACACGAGACAATATTCGCCATCCTGGACATGAGCTGTCCGAAGCTCTCGTCGAGAGCTCACTTAAATGACGTCCCTTCCCTTCCTCACCCGCCATCCCTGCCCCCAAAATGACAAGCAACCCCCATACTTTACTTACCAGACGTCCTCCGCCGGGGTGGAACGCGGGATGCCCAAGTGTTCGTGCATGTACTCCCACAGGTTATTAAGGATGTGGTCACGGTAGCCATTTTCGTTCGGGTAGAGAGTCCCGTCCAAGTCAAACAGAAAGACCTTGCGAGCCTTGGCGCCGCCTCGTTTTGCTACCATTGCTGCCTCCGCCGCCGCCGCCGATGCCTATTTTCAGAGGTATCGGAAGGAGGGAATAATATGAGGACCAGGCATCCTGCATCAGGACATTGATGCGCTTGTGTATGCTTGCACGATGGGCCCGCAGCAATTGTGGCTGGCTGGGCTGCAGGCATAGACAACCCTGCAGTCTTGGATCATCATCGCAGCTTTCCTCAATCAATGCACTTACCATTTTGACCACACCACACGCGAGGCTTGCCGCGCCCAACCTCTACGCCCTTCCGCTTGTATTTATCATTATTGTTGTCTTATCCCAGGTAAGCGTCGGCTGTGTGGTTGTGTGGGTGTGGGCGTGAAGGAAGTTATGTGTGAGACTTCCATGCATCATCGTCACAATGCTCATCGCAGAAACGCAAGCTGGCTACGTGACACCCCAGTAACACTCAAGCTTAACATGTGCATGCTCCACTCCTTTGACATGTAGAACTTTTTCAGGAATGACTGGGGCCGTCATCCCCGTAGCCCAGCTCCTGAGCCTGCCCTTCCTCTTCCTCCTACTTGCCGAGGGTTCGCCATTACCATCAGCAGCCTTTGTACTCCCGGCACTGTCGCAGGCCAAAAGGCCACGCCCACCCTCAAGGTCCTTCTCCTCCGATGCACTGATAAAACACGCTCGTTTCATCTTTGTCTCGTCCAGCCCCGCCTCCTCCCTACTCTCCTTTCCTCACTCGTCATCCTGCCCTTCCTTCCTCTCACCCAAAGACAACACCGATACCGATACTGACGACGACGCGGCCATCATTGCGCGTACTTGCGCCTGGATTCATAACATGGTGATCCGCACCCCTCTCTGTCCTTTTGCGGAGAAGGTAATAAAAGACGACACCGTAAAATACGTCGTCACCCGTGTCCGAAAGAGAAAAGAAGTTGCCGTGCTGGTGCTGGAGGAGGCCCTCGCATTAATTGGGGTCCCTGAGACAGAGACAGCTACCACAGTCTTGATCGCGCCTTATGCATTTGTTGAGGATTTTCCGGCATTCTACGAGACGGAACGGTTCCTGGAAGACCATCTAGAAGAGAGCCCATTGGGGGAGGAAGTGCTCGTGGCGTCTTTTCACCCTCAGTACATGTTCGGTGGAGGGGTAAAAGATGATGACCCGATTCATTATGAAAAGCGCTCCCCATATCCTGTGTTTAATTTGTTGAGAGCACAAAGGGTGTGGGCGTACGCGGATGAGGGTTTGACAGAGAAGATCGCTGATAAGAACGCGGAGGCTTTGGAAGAGCTAGGGATAAAGGAGGTGAGAAGACGGTTTGCATTGGACAAAATAGAGGTGGAGGGAGAAGGGATAATCTGAAAATATAGCGAGTTAATGCATTTTTTTAAAGCCATCAGATTTCGAGAGGGTGGTTTGATAGTAGGCCGTCAGGGATGCAATATGTAAAGAAAATCAACCAAATCTAGAAGAGATGTAGTCCTTTCCCCCCACTTCAAACCGATAGTGCGGAAAACAGCAACCAGTCACACGGCTTGTCACGATCGGTTGGCTGCACTCATATGCCATGTGCTGAAACACGACTGCTTCCTACCGCGAAGAGCACTCTGCGAGCTCGGTGCACTCTCCCATGCTTTCCTTCCTTCCCTTTCTCTCTATTTTCCCCGAAGGCAGAGAGGAAGGAACGCAAAAAAATATAAAACAACATTCAGAACTCAATTTTGGGTGCATTACTTCTCTTTCCATATTGCTATTTGCGGTTTGAATCACTTGCATAATTGTCGAGGGTATCTCACCTTCCTCGCACAAGCCTGCTCACTGCTACCCCTCCCCTTTCCTCCCCCGCCACCATCCTCCCCCTCCCCCCTTCTACTTCTTCGCGCCCAATTCATCAGGCCACACACATACATTGCTTTCGGGCAACCTCACTTTTCCCCAGAATTCGCACGCAAACGGTCCATACTCCCTCGTGACGTCAAATTCAGGCGCCGGGCCCAAGTAGCTCTTCACTTCCTTTCCCCCCTCCTTCGCCAGGGCCAAAAACTCATCCACACTCTCTGCCACCTCCTCCATCTCCTGTAGCTGTTCACTGGCAACACCCGTGCGTGCCGCGGCTGCTAGCTCGGCCAAGTGCCCTTTTAACAACAGAGGCAAGAGCTCCGCGCGCTTCTGCTTCACTTCATCCGCAAGCTTCAACTTGGGAGCCAAGACCAGCATCTTTTCTTGCAACGGCTTGTAATGCGCATCCATGTATCGAACAATCGTCGCCGAGTCTTCCTTGCCCCCCTTTAGTTGCTTAGATTTCAACCCGCTCAATACCTCTTCCACTTTTTGACGGGCACGGGCCACTTCGTCCAAGGCTCCTGTCACATCTTCCCCCCCGCCGAACGGAAAGGCCTGCGCCCGGCGTGGTGATGGCATGACCACGCCACTGGCCGCAAAACCCAAAGCCAGAGCACCGAAGGAAGTCTGCAACAAAGCGTCTTTGCGGGTGCCATGGGAGATGGTTCGACGATGACGATGTGGGGTAGGAGATGAATGGGTACCCGCCTTCATTGTAAAGGCATCCGCCGATGATGACAGAAAACCCACCGTGACAATGATAGCAAGCCGCATAATCCACTATCAAGCGTCGCCTGTTTGATAAAAAGGTTGGGGTGATTATAGCAGAGAGCGGTGATGGGGAAGCCTCAGGTCGTCGAGTAACGCGTGCAGCTACGCTGGAACTGGTGAACTGACATGTGCCTACACCACGCAAGGCACGGGGATTATGGGATACGGCGGCAAGCTAACTGTCGTGGTGCTTATTGTTGTGCTTGTATGCGAACTAGCGTTAGACGAGGCAGTTGGGCAAGAGCGATGATGTCCGGCGGGAGTTGGATACGAGATCTCTTTCCTTCCTGCCAAGACCCTCCCACGCACGTGACTCCACCAGTACCATAACCTGCCACAGATATCTTAATCTTGCCGCAGGCATGACAGAAATGATACCGACATTTCTGTTGCAGGGCTTGAGTGTGGCATGGGCGGCCAAGCGAGCATTCATAGGAAGCAGGGAGGACTCGCGGAGCGGCGTTGACGCTGCTGCCTCTGCCTGTCATTCCGCCTACACAACCATCTGTAATCACACCTCCATCACTTCCCTTTCACATACCACAGGGCGGGGCGTTGCGTGGCTCGCCTTGAGCGCAGCGTCTTAAAAGAGGAAGAGCCAGAAGCTTCGATCCTCGACCCAACCCAAACCCAGCCAGACGAAGCCCCTGTCATCCCCTAACAGCGCCCACGGACACCAATAACAACGATGCTTGGTCCCTCCTTTTTGCGTCGAGAACTCTCGGCCAACATTCTCTTTCTCTACCTCTTGCGGACGTCTGCCGCCGTGGTAACCCCCCCCGAACGCCCAGCGTGGACGCGTGGCTACGTTGCCTTCCACAAGGATCGAACAGGAATGAAAGTCTCCACTGCCAGCGCGACCGCTGCTGCTGCCGGTGGTGTGCATGATCAAGGGCACTACTTCACGCGTCCTTCAATGTTTGGACGGACCGGTGGGGGTGGTGTACCCAACCCGAGCAAAAACAATGGTGGCAGCGGCGGCAGTAGCAGCGGCAACAGCGCCAGCACCGGCGGGGGTAGCAGTGCTATCATGACTGCCGCGTCCAGTAAAACGGCATCATTCGCAGGTACAACAACATTGCAAGTGGCCCCTCCACAGGTGTGTATTCGCACGGCGAGACGGGATGACATCCCGGCGATTGAAGCCTGTAACTTGAAGACATTGCCCGAAAACTACCCGAATGCCTTTTATCATAACCATTTACTTCAATGGCCTTATCTAGCGTTGGTGGCTGAGAGACAGCCACCTCCTGCTTCTCGGGGTGAGAATAATAATGAGCGTGGGGAAGGGGAGGGAGGGAGGGAGGGCGCGGGAAAAAAAATCGTGGGGTATGTGCTTGGACGGGTGGAAGTGACAAGCGCCGCTGTGGAGTCAGACGAAGCCTTTAATTCTCTCCGTCCTCAAGAAACAGATTATAACCCTAGTCTAGCACCCATTTCAGCTTCCTCTTCTTCTTCTGCCTCCGTTTCCGTTTCAATGCCTCTGGGCGGCGCTGCTGCTGCTTCTGGTGCCTTCCCCGGCCGTAAGACAGGCCACGTCTCCTCCCTGGCCGTTTTGGATGACTACCGTCGAATGGGGATTGCGAAAGAATTGATGGAGATCCTCCATGTGCAAATGAAGTTCAGATATGGAGTAGATTGCTCGACGTTGCATGTGCGTTGCTCCAATCGAGGAGCCCAAAAATTGTATTTGGGATCGTTGGGTTATAGTGTGGTGGAGACCGTGCAGAGATATTATCAGGATGGCGCGAACGCCTATTATATGAAGTTGGATTTTACAGGGGGAGATACAAGGAGAGACGGGGAGAGGCGAGCTGGGGGAAAGGTTGTCGGGAGGGGGGAGGTAGTGTTGCAGGAGGGGCTGGGGTTGCGGGAGGAGGAGGAGGAGGACGACGAGGTGAGGGAGAGAGAAGAGGAGGAGACAGAGGTCCAGGGGGCGGCGGGCGGAGAAGGAAAGGACGGAGGAGGAAAAATGCGGATTGGGGGGTCGGCTCCAGGAGCAAGCAGTGGCAGTAGCAACAGCTGTAGCAGTAGCAGTAGCAGCAGTGGTTTCAAAGTGCGGGAGAAGGAGTCGGCGTTACTGACGCAGGACAGTCAGGGTTACTTTCAGCTTTATCCTTCCTCCCCCACTTCCTCCTCCTCTACTTTGTCTTCGGGAGCACGAAAGAGAGGTGCTCCTGGTGGTGGCGGTCAGCGGCAGCAGTGGTAGGTAAATTGAACAGGGCGTGTTCGGGTGAGGACGCAAACAGGCGGGAAGGGAGGGATGGAAGGAAGTTTGGAGAGTTGGTCGGATGAGGGGTTTGACTCTGATTTTGTCAATAAAGGAGATAGGTATAGGAGGAGAGGGGGCAGAGGGACGGAGGGATGTAGCGTTGTGAAAGCGGCAAATGAAAAATGGAAAGCGAATGTGTGCGTGCAGACGTAGCCTTTGTAAAGGGAGCGAAAGAGGGTGATCCAATCGGTGTGATTTTTAGATATGTGTAGACAAACGATTTTTGGAGGATGGTGGAAAGGGGAGGGGACGGAAGGGGAGTACAACCTAACGGGGAATGTTTTCGTAGGGTTGCAAAAGCAGAGAGATTGAAAGCGACGAAGACGAGTTGAATCGGTGAATGGGAGGGGGAAGAGGCGGTGGTGGCGGGAAGTGACCAGGACGAGTGTATTTCTACCAGACATAAGAAAAAGAGACATTGAAATCCAAGCAGAGTAGCAAGGAAGCAACATTGGGATTCAAAAACCGAGGAGAGAAAGAAAAAAGACGGCGACGACAAGCAGGATCTAAGCAAGATAGCCGACTATTTATTCCCACTTTCTACATTACTGTCATTCATTTCACACCACGCTCCGTTCACACAATTTACACTTCTTAACGTGAAACCTAACTATTCACCTCTCCTCCACCCTCGCCTCAATCGTCCTCCCCAAATGCGTTCCCTTGCTTTGCGCTCGTACTAATACCTTCTTCCCAATAATCACTTCCGTCACACTGATTCCCGCCCCCTGCCGCTTTTCCTCCTCTGTTCCGGAAAGTCTGAATTCATCATCCCCATCTCCTCCATCCCCGCCGGGATTCCCCACAAATCGCACCGTCTCGGCCTGTTGCAAGAACACCTGCGCCGTCTTCTTCTCCTCCCCCCATCCCTCCCTCCCCTCCTCTCCCCATTCGAACGCCACCTTCACCAGAGGCCGACTCTCGACTTTACACCTCCCCACGGTGACCCCCCTTGCTTGTCCTCGCCAATTCACCACCTTGACTTGATCCCCCGCCTGGACCTCCGAGAGATACCTAGCACTGCCATCGGCCATCAACACGTAGGAGTGCACAGGGCCAGCATTAACGCGAAAGGGGCGTGGATTTATATAACCAGTGGGCAGCACTTCAGCTTGCACCAACGCTAATGCCTTGGCTGATGAACCCACCAAGCAGCCCTCCCCTTCCTTCAGAAGTTGCACAAGATCCAGACACACACGATCACCCAATCCTCCTGACACTATATTTATGACTCGAGCGGGAACCAGGGATATGTGTCCTGCCGTTTCTTCGTGGTGTTCTCCAAGAGCAACAGCAACAGCAGCAGTACCACCAGCGGCAGCCGTCTGTCGGTTTGTGTCCTTACGAGCTTGCGCTTCACGCGCCGCCACCCACATAGACTCGTCCTGCAACTCAAGCAACAACGCGTCCACGCCCGTTTGCAACGCAAATGCTACCCCGGGGACATCATCTATTTTGTTCGGTTTGACACAAATTCTTGTGGGACTGCCCTGCGCCGCGGCAATTACGTTTTCACAGGGAATTTGAATCCAGTCAATGAAGAATTCAAGCACGAGCCAATCCACACTACCCACTAGTTTAATTGCATTGTTAATATCCTCCGGATTCTTCACAGAAATCGCGGCCCCTATCAACCGCTCCTGCTCATCATACAGGTGGCCTTGGTGCTCGTCAACACGAATCTGCGGGGTAGACGAGGCTTTCAATAAGCCATCTTTGATGTCAAAACACCGTGTGGCGCCCGTTGGAATAGGATGATTTCCCTTTGAGTCGCGTTTTAAACAATTAGCCCATAGCTCTAAGGACGTCATATGAGGGTGATAATGGCGGTGCCGACGGTAACCCTGCCCGAGAGTGGGGAGTTCGCTTCCTAAAAAGGCGGTCTGGCAACACGGCACCACAAATAGCAGCGGCGAGAGCAGCCGCAACAAGGGCAGCACGAGAAGAGGGGACGTGGAGAGGGTTTTCATGCCCTACCTTCGCTGTGTCTTGTCCCTTCACCTCGGCTAATCAAATCCAAGGCTTAAACCCAAGTCTGGGCCATGACTGTCGTCTAGAGATTCTTCCTGCCCTTGTGATTAGATGGGTTTGCATGGAGGTTGGTGACTGTGACTGGTTGATATTCCTGTGTGACGTTTTGGCAACGGCCAGAACTTGTTTCTTGCTCCTCTTGTGCTTTTTTCTGATCGCACGCATCTCACCACCCTTACACCCACGACACAAGGCACAGTTTGATCATTGTCGGCCATCCTCAGCGGAACCATGGGCAGCGGCAGGGCGGTCGGTCTGCTTATGTCGGCCGGGATAATGCTAGCGGAAGGGGGCAGCAGAAGTACCAATCTTCCACCTCTACCGGCCGCCTCGTACCCACCTCCTTCTGCTTCCTGGGCCGCCTCCAGCATGGATCCCACATCCCTGCCACGCCTCTTGACACGGCGGGGTGGCATAAAGATACGGGCAGAGCCTGTGATCGAGGGGGAGTCCTCGAGATCACGGGTATGTTTCGGGAAAGGGAGAAGGGAAGGGAAGGAGAACCCCCTCTGGGGAATTGCCTTATTCGCAACCCACGGCGCTTTTCGGGAAGCGGGCATAAACGTGGATGGTCAACAATTTGCTCATCAAATCGTCTCTAAATTCTACCACAATATAGATACCAAGCGGCAGCAACGAGCGGGACAAGAAAGGAGGGGGCAAGAACAGCAAAAGAGACACACCCGACAGACGCGGAGAGGAGGAAGACGATCTCGTCGGAACCGCACGCTTGAGCTATGGGAGCGATGGCCAAAAAGGTTTGCGGATGGACGTTGATCTGGATGTGAGTGAGTTGACCAGTCACCTAGGACCTGCAGCAAAGCCCTTGGTAGCGGTGGCTAAGGCGATACAGCAAACAATTTTTTACACCGCGCCTATGTTAGCTCTCGCCGGGTTGATCACTCAAATTGCGGGAATTTCCTGCTCGCGATACACTAAGACGCAGGCGGACAAAAAGGACGGAGAGAAGAAGGGCAGCATCAATTACAAAGGGAACCGCAGTACCACTGCTGACTGGAAGCAGCAACAAAAGCAGCAAGACGCCAAGGCCGCGGTTGTCGCGAAGACAAATAAGAAAGGTGCCTCCCCTCTCTCCTCACTATGGGCATTCCTCAAGTGGCCGTTCCCCTATTCGCTCTTCCTCTCCTCTTCCTCCTCCTCAACCTTGTCCTCCTCCAGAAGCAAAGACAAGGACAACAGTAAACAAGCAGCTCACGTCTGCAATGTCAAAGGCGGTGCTGTTTCAATGCGAGAAACCCTCGATTGGAATGCCTTTGGTATTCTCACCACCCGGGCCGCCGGTCAATGGTCCAGTCTCGTCATTGCAGGCATCGTTCTCGGCAAGCTCCTCAACCACGCCGCCGCCTCGACGAAATTCGATCCCACCCTCCTCCTATCCCTCGATATCTTTACAGCATTCGCCGCCATTTTTCTGAGTGAAAATGTGGGGTTCTTGCGGACCAAGATGGATATGAGTTGGTACCAGCGGGTGTTACGGAAACCGACTTGGACCCCCAAACCTATCGTCTTCCCCCTGGTCTGGATACCGCTGAAACTGCTGCAAACGGCAGCGTTAACGGTAGTCTGGCGGTTAGTAGAGAGAAACGCCTTGGCGGTGCCAGTACTACTTTTTCTTCTGCACTTGACCCTGGGAGATCTTTGGAACGTGGTTTTCTTTGGAGAGAAGAGGATAGGATACGGTCTGAGTGTAATGTATGCATTTTACGCCTCCTTGGCCGCGTCGTGTTATTCATTTTATAGCGTCAGGCCACGGGCGGCTTATTTGCTTGTGCCGACGGCGGTGTGGGTCTTTGTTGCGACAAGTTTGAATTATTCGATCTGGTTGATGAATGGGCAGCCAACGCGGTTTCCGACAAAGATGCAGCAGTAGCTGTCGTCTGAGCAGCAACAGCAGCATAAGCAGCTGCCGCTTCAGCAGCGGTAGGACGAGGAAAGGAGATCACGTTTGAAGAGGAGATGAGGAGAGACCTCTATATCTAGATAGAGAAGGGGTATTTTGGGGGAAGGCATATGTCGTGGAGAAAACGACACAGAGGAACAGCGAGGAACAGTGAGGATGTGTGAGTATGAGTGAGCGGGTGTGGCAGCCGCACCAACAGTGGCACCAATGCCTGCTGCAGTATCATCGCCGCCAGCAGCCGCATCGTCACGACACACACACTCGTCGGCCATTTTGCAGTCAAACAGAAACGAAAGCAAGCACACCAAATTGTTCATTACATAAAGCTCTGACCGCCCCGATTCCCAAAATAACATGAGACGGAAAGGGAGATCGGCGAAAGAAAGAGTGAAGTCAAAAGGCAGAAGATCAAGATCAAGAAGCAACGGCAAGCCCAAATCAGCAGCAGCAGCGGGCAGCAGCAGCAGCAGACGTAATATAATCGCGGCTTGACTTGCAAACAAATATGACGACTACGATACACCACCCCCACCTTCTTTTCTCACTCTCTACAAACATTGGACACATTGATTCGCTCTTGAGAGACGTTATGCATAGACTAGCAGCTAGATGACGGTATTATTACGAATTCGTGTGCGTGCATATGTAATGATGTGCTTTTTAATGGCATTGGGGCATTGGAGAGGGAAGAGAGAATGGTGAGACGAAGGGTCTAGATACAGAGAGGAAACAAGACGTGAATGACAGACGGAGCGAGACACAGAGAGAACGATTTGCAATGCAACGGTAGGAAAAGATCGAGTGACAGCGACAGGTAGGGGAAATGCACTCACGCAAGGAAGCAATTAAAAAAGAAGGAACGAAAAAAATGAAATTTCCCCTCTTATCTCACGAGTATACTTCTTGATTCTTCTAGTTTCTCATTTTTCTACAATTAAGATGTGCTTTTCTCATAGACTTACGATTGTCTTTTACCCTCAATGGCCCCTCTTTCTTCCCTACTTCTTCCTTTTGAATTTATTTCCCACTGCCCCCACATTCTCTCGGTCGCCACCTCCTTTCCTTTCCCAATCTGTAGCCCCTGCTCCGATTGTTGCCTCCTTCAATGCCCGTTCCAAGCTCGAGATACGGTCGTGAAATACCAACATCATGTTCTGTACTTTTGTCAGCTCCAACTGCATAGCCGCGTGGGGAGGCCCTCCCTCCCCCCCTCCTCCCGCTGCAATCTCTGCTCCCTCCCTCGACGCTGCTGGAGGGGTCGGCATCAGGTGCGCGGGAAGCTCGCACGTGTGATCATAATTTCCTAGCTCGAAGCTCTCGAGGGCGTCTGTGGATAACGTAAAGAGATTGCGGGCTCCGTCTAAGGGCGCAGGGGTTGTCAAATACACTTTGCCCAACAATGCATTGCAGCCCTCGCAAAACAGCTCGTGAAACGTCGATCCCAAATCTTTCCCTTCCTCCGAGGTGCGCGGACAGGGCCCCCGAACGATGCCGCAGGCACCGTGCAGCGTTATGTGCCGCAAGTCCTCGTCCGCGCTGGTCAAGCCCAAAGAGTCCCCCACGATTCGCCGACACGCAGCACACAGAAAGACAATGCTCCCAGAAGCGGCGGCTGTGGAAGAAGCAGCAGCGGCAGCAGCAGCAGTAGTTGTGGCAGTAACAGCAGCAGGTAGGACTGCTAGCGGTGGTGGCAGCGCCATTTTTCTGTTGTGATGTGCGGGTGTGGATGAGGGAGAGTGCCGGTGCGTGGGACAGGGTCCGACGGGCGTGAGGCAGGCAACGGACACAGCGATTTTCATTACCTCCTGTACACCCACACCGACAAGCACAGCATGCGTCTAGTACACGATATCCCAACCGAAGAGTAGGAGGGAGACAGGGCGAAGCAGCTTTCGCCTTCCCAATTGCCATTTGCTTCCCCCAGCGCCTTATCAGCCTCACTGTGGCACCCCTTCTTGCTTCCCTCAGCGCCTTACACCCCCGATGCCCTTAATAAATACCACGGTACATTTTATAAATTCCACCTCCATAACCATACCCCACATCCACATAGGACAAATGTGGGTCTTGGAATTTTTGCCGAGGCCCGGCGATACCGATACGCCGCAGCTCGGTACAGGGGGCACCTTTGAGGACACGCAAAGCAGCACGGCTTCGGGCAAGAAAAAGAACAAAAAACCCTACTACCACCTAGTCGCGGGCGACTTTGTCGTCGGGCGCAAGAACTGTGACATTATCTACAACAAATATGATACCACCATTTCACGACAACACGCCCGAATCACCGTCCTGCCCTTGCAGCCCGAGGAAGTCATCGCAGTCGGGACAGCTCAAACCATCCAAGTCACCGACCTCGGGTCACGGTACCATACATTGGTCAACGACGTCCAGCTTCCTCCGCAAGCAACCCACATCCTCCGCTCTGGTGACGTGCTCACCTTCGGGAGATACGACACAAAAGCGCGCATCTGGCATAAACCTCTCGTCCTCTGCCTTTCCCGCCTCAGTGCCACAACCAAACAAACCTTGAAAGAAGCTGCCGCCAAGGCCGGCGCGCATATAGTCGACAAGTGGCGTTCCACCTGCACGCATCTTATCGTTGGAAAAACCGCAACGGCCACCACAAAGGTCTGCCTTGCCGTCGTTAACTCCCGCCCCGTGGTAGACGTTAAATGGCTGATGCAGGGAGTGTTGGGGAGGAGCTCGGTAGGAGTTTCGTTACCGGAGCCCGCGAAGTATCTCCCGGACTGGTCATCAGTGGCGATGGTGAGGGATTTGAATAAAACGAGGAACTCATTGTTTGGAGAGTTGTTGTTTTTATACGTGGCTGCGGACGAGACGGAGGAATTGGTCAAGGATGCAGGAGCGGGGGTGGAGAAGGTGTATGAGTGGCAAGCCGGGGAGGGAGAGGAGGAGGGAGAAGGGGTAGAGAGGCGTATAGAGGATGCGAAGAGAATGGGAGGGAAGCAGTTTGTTGTGGTGATAGACACACAGAAGACACCGTTGAAAAAGGGGGCGGTGGGGATGATGGAGAGGTTAGTGAAAATCCCCGGGGTGTACGTCACGATGAGGCAGCAGGTTGCAGAGAGCATATTTCGGAATCGGCCGCTGTGTTGTCGAGATGGGGAAGTGATTGGTGGGAGGAGAAGAGGAGGAGGGAGATGCAGAGGAGGGGGAGGAAGAGGAAGGGCAGAAGGAGAGGGGAAAGATATCGAAGGAGGAGGAGGAGGAGAAGCAGAAGCAGAAGCTGTAGGAGCAACGACAGCAGCAGCAACAGCAGCAACAGCAGCAACAGCAGCAACAGCAGCAACTAAACCAACAGCAATTGAAACGCTAGCAAACGTACTACCATCACCACCACCAGGACGAGCAGCAGCAACAGCAGCGGCAGCAGTAACATCAGCATCGATGCAAATGGAAAAAGATGAGGAGGTGGACGTCTCTGAAGTCGTTGTTGCCAATCCCTCCAACCCTTCTCCCCCTCAGCGCACCGAATGCCACAGCCTCCTAACAGCTGCTGTGCCAAACAGTCCCAGCACACACATCCGTCACCAGCCCCTGGCGGCGGAGGAGGAGGAGAAAGAGGAAAGGAAGGAGGAAGGGGAGGAGAGGGAACAAGAGGGCCTGGAGAGTGCGGGAAAGAACATACGAAAGCTGAAAAGCGTTGAGGAGGACGTCAATCAAGCCATAGCAGCAGCAGCGACAGGAGCAGCAGCAGCTGGAGCAGTAACAGCAAAAGCGGCTGGGAAAAAGGTTTCTCCTCCGCCCCGTGGGGTGGGTCGAGGTAACAATAATAAGGACAACGGTAATCTCTCCATGCCTCCCTTCCCCTCCTCCTCCTCCTGCGGACCAACCGCAAAAGCAATCGCAACATCGAATCGCCGTCCTGCTGCTTCTGCTCGTGGCTCTGCTTCTCATCATCATCATCCTGCTCCTCCTCTTGCTCCTCCTTCCCTCCTTCCTTTCAAGCCCCTCGATCCTTTGGATGGGTGGACGGTGGCGCCTCGGAAGAAGCCTCCCCCTCCCCCCAGCTCTCATCTTGCGGGGTCAGATGAGGAGGAGGAGGATGGGCTGGGGGAGGGAAGGATGAAGAGAAAAGAGTGGAAGGAGGAGGAGGAGCAGGAGGAGGGAGAGACAGTGGTGGAGGAGCGGGATTTGTTGGTAGGGGGAGGGAGGGGCTACTACTTCGAGGATAAAAGAGAAGGAGAGGAAGAGGAGGAGATTGAGCCAATGCAGTATGTGAATCCCTCTAAGGCAGTAAGTAGAAAGAGGAGAGGAAGGGAGGGAGAAAGGACTCCTCCACCGCGGCCTGATTTTAAACGGTTTCGAAAGAATGTGGTGA
The DNA here is from genome assembly GCA_004519485.1 of Nannochloropsis oceanica. Taxonomy (NCBI): domain Eukaryota; class Eustigmatophyceae; order Eustigmatales; family Monodopsidaceae; genus Nannochloropsis; species Nannochloropsis oceanica. Next base: position 368,777 of record CP038117.1, read on the forward strand.
TGGAGGTTAAGGCCGAAGAGAGGATAAAGAGGAGGGATTTGATGGCGGTGTTGCCGAAGGAGAGTGAGATGGAGGTGCAATTGACGCATGAGGAGGCCATGGCGCTTGCGTGGAGGGAGGATGGGGAACGACTGTTTGCTGATGAGGATGAAGGGCCGAGGAGGAGAAAGGTGGGGAGGAAGTGAGGCAAAGATGCTGGATTTTGTGTAGAGAGTAATCGTCGTCAAGGGAAGTCAATGTAGGGGAAGAAAAATATGAAACTATGTGAGAGCGGAGATGTGTTGAAATGTTAAAATGGCACGAAAGGAGAAATGGGGAGGTAAAGGCAATGAATGACTTAGAAAGAATAGTGCCCATGTTATCACGCCGGAATTGGACAAAATGTTAGAGGATAAATAAACGACTCAATAAGGCAAAAATATTTTGTCGTCTGAGGGAATAATCGATGACGCATGCATGATGTTCCTTAAAGCTCTGCTTGCCAACTCACACACACCCATTTGCCCTCACCACGCATACAGGCACCGCCCACTCCTACCAACACCTCGTAATATGCCTCCCAAAAAGGCCAGCGCAGCTAAGAAGCCGGCGGTCAAGAAGGTAGAGATTTTTTTAGTGTTGGTTGATCTTCGCGGGGAGGTCGATGTTCGTTGGATGATGTCTAGAGGCATACAGGAGAGGCGGTGCATGTATCGAATAGCCGTAGGGCAATGTGAGGATGGACTGTGGGTTATGACTGATGTCCTGGCTGGGATGGTTGTGAAGGATTACGAGGGCCTTAGGCGGAAGTAGGGACCTGACCTAGCTGTCACCGCACAGATAGCCGCATACACGCAAACGACCATCGTGATCAAACTAACGCAAGAAGTCTACTAAGAAGCGCATGAAAACGGAATGATTACCAGCCCTGAGTGATAGACATGCGCTGGTCTCTATTTCACAAGTTCCAAAATTTAACCCATGTCTCAGACACATACATCACTTCCACAAACAGACGGCGGCCGCCATGGCCAAAAAGGTGGTCAAGGCCTCTCCTGCGCCTAAGAAAGCACCACCCGCGCCTAAGAGGGCTTCTGCTCCTAAACCGAAATCACTTCCTGCTCCAAACAAATCCGATGCTGCTCCTACTCTTGCAAAGGCAACAACCGCTTCTCCGGCCAAGAAAGCCGCGGCCGTGAAGACCATCATGGTTGAGGCCTGCAAACAGTGCCAATGTAAGAGCTCTTGGTAGACATTCAATTTCAGGATGTCGGGATATTCAAGTGTATGATGCCTTTTCCAGCACACCATTACCCCATTCACTCCTGCACCCTCTCGTCCACTCCTTTGGCAGGCTTTAAGAAGCGCTTCGAGATCCTCGAGAAAGCCACCAAGGCCCTCAAGCCCGGCTTGACCTTCGTTTTGAATGCGGAGAAGCCCACAAAGGGCGTATTTATCGTCCGCACGGACAAGGGGGAGGTGCTTTGGTCTATGACTGGACTCACGAGGCCATTCCAACCTTTGAAGGTATGTGAATGGAGATGGAGAGAAAAAAGAAAGCCAGAGAGGAAAACGGACTAAAAAGGGGATATACTTTTTGCGAAATATTCACCACACATGGGAAATAATCACGGTGCGTTTGTAATTGGTACATAAGTGTATCCCATTTCCTCTGATATAAAAAGTATTTCCACCCTCTCACCCATCATGACTGTACCCAGGCGGTAGATTTCGAGCTTGTTGCCAAAGAGCTAGTGGACAAGCTTTAATTGCCCAGGCCAGTGCATTGCGCGCAGGCAGAGGTGCGAGCGTGAATCAGTGGAGTAAAGTAATTGAATATTTTAATTTTTATGCGTAGGATAAGCAGTTCATGCTCGCTTTGCAGTGTTTCTATAAATTCCAAGCTTTTGATGGTGCTTGGGGAAATGCTTCATGCGGGAGCCTGTTATTGGGTTTATGTTCAAGATATGAAAGATGAGTGGGAAGGCGAAGCACGAAACAAAGCAAACCACTTTTTGTATGTTCGAAGAGCATGCCAAGATCCCATCTTTTGAAGTGTGATTGTATGGGAGGAGTGGTGACAGATCTCATGATATCACATGACCCACATTGCTGCAATTCTAGAGCATTCGTTTGACCCTCTGGGAGATTCCCCTCAGAGGCACAGTCTCGGCCTTGTCCAAAATATCTATCCGCGAGTTGTATGCCCACCGCTGGGTAGTAAGTAGTAGACAGTCCGAAGAACAAGAAAAACAAGGCCCCACTACAAACTTCCCCAGTCCCAAAGCAATGAAACGTTTGAGTCTTGCGTTGCGCGTATCCACGACAAAGATCGAGTACTCCTCTAGAGTGCTTATCGTTACATGCTCCAGTTGATCGATTATCTGCTTCCCTGAAGCTGACGCCCAACCGCACTTCTTCTCTACAAATCCCCGTACTCAGCCACACAGACGCCCCAGCTTCAACTCTCAACACACGATTTGCCAGAGAGGGTCGTGCGCTCTGGACTGTAGAAAGCCTTTTCCATAGTGGTCGCCCTGCCTGTCACGCTCAAACTTATGCCTTTTCGACGGGCTGCATCAGCCTGGGCCTCGGCCACAGCATCGTTGCCAGCCTTGGTGGACCCAACTTTCCTTTGCGGCACTGCCATCGTGGGCCTCGTCGTCATGTACTACATGGTCAGAGGCCGGAGGTGTGCACGAGCTTTGCGTCCTTCCCCAGGGGTGATTCGGAGGAAAATGAGTTTCTGTTCGGCGGCCTGTGCGGATGGTCCTATGCCTGATCACGCCAAGATGAATCCTGTCGACCCTATTATCAATGCTGTGGTGCTTTTTGAGGGAGAGGCGCCCACGCGTGCGGCTGTGGAATCGGCTATCTTGCCGCTCTTTGAATTCGAGCGGTTTCGCTCCCGGAAGGTCAAAATTCATGACGATTGGTATTGGGAAGTGCTGCCTTCCTTTGACGCCAGAACGCATGTGATAGAAGACTCTTTCAAGGGTGCCAGCATCGATGACTTGTTCCTTCGCCTGGAGGTGTGGTCTCAGAAACCCCTGCATGTGCCGGCGGATGGGCCCGCATTTGAATTTGCTTTGCTCCGAAACCAGGATAAGAAGGGGCCCTCGGCAGTGATTTGTCGAATCAACCATGCGATTGGTGATGGTGTCTCTCTGGCCAAGCTGATTCCCCACGTCTTCAAGGACATTAATGGGCAGTCCCTACCGATCGGGGAGAAGTTTCGCCGGCGGGAAGCGGGGTTTAAGCCAACTTTTCGATTTCCGTTCACCTTGCTATTTTCGCTTTTCAAAGTATTGGGTACGCCCACTACGGCGTTTGATACTGACGTGGGGTTGACGATTCCGGATAAAAAGAATATTACCTTTACAGGGCGTCGGTGCATTGTGCGTATTCCCACAGTAAAGCTTTCATTCATCAAGAGCATTAAAAATGCGGCGAATGTGACTGTGAACGATGTAGTGATGAGCGCGGTAGCCGGGGCCGTGCATCGATTTCGTTGCACGCGAAAAGACCCTATGATGCTCGATCCTTTGTCTCATTGCAAAGTCCGCGTTCGCGCTTTGATGCCTGTGGCTTTGCCGCGGCAGGAGGGAGATCCGGTCAAGGCTTTGCGAAACAAGTGGAGTTTCGCTTCCGTGGCGATGCCCGTGGGGGTAAAGGGGAGTTTGGAACGCTTGCATGCAGCGAATGCCACGATGACTGCATTGAAGAACAGTCCGATAGTGATTGTGCAGAATATGGTCGAGGCTAATCTAGGGGCGCGCTTGCCGTGGACAGTAGCGAAACAAACTGCATTTGACTCGTTTGTGAGGCACACGTTTGTATTTAGCAATGTTCCGGGTCCGAACATGCCTATTACGTTTGCCGGTCGGGAAGTGACGGGCCTGTACATGGCATTTGCGAATTTGATTCCTCAGGTATTTGATTGTGTTACTTTTTCCTTCCGTCTCTTTTCCCTCTTCCAAGCCGGACTTCTTCCAAAGATACGTCGATATCTGTATCTCATCTGTTCTCCCTTCTCTCTCCCTCGCTCCCTCTTTGTCTCACAGGTGGGCGCTCTGTCCTTGAATGGGAAGATCTTTACCTGCCTGGTTCTGGACGACGCGGTCACGCCTGGAGCCCGTGAACTCGGAGAGCATTTCATTGACGAGTTGATGGACTTGGCTCGCAGGACGGGTTTGGAGAATGTGAAGAAGGAGGATATTTTTGGTTGAGAGCCTCAGGGGAGAGAGGGAGGGAGGGGGTAGGGGAATGATGGAGATGGTTTTTGTACATGCGCGTATGTCGGTGGCTGCCGCGGCTGTCATTGGCGAGGCGATTCGTCGAACAAATAGAATAAATTTATAAGAGAATGAAGGTGAAGAAAGAACAACAACCACTGCCGGGAATGGTGTCTCCTACGTTTTGGGTTGCTGCTACGTTATTATTACTGTCGTGCCCGTTCTGTCTGACTGCTGCTGCTGCTGCTGCTTATGCTGCTGCTGCTGATGGTGGTGATGCTGGTGTTTCTTTAACTGGCATTACCTGTCCTTTCTTTCTCACATTTTCCCTTGCGGACTGATTGGGTCTTCACTTGTTTTTTCGACAATCGAAGAAGACGTTTTTGACCACCCTACAGGTCCCATGTGCTCTATTTTATTCTACCCTGTCACTTTCCGTGTCATTCGTCATGGTGTCGTTTCCGTGCCACCGACGTACATTGATTATTTCTCCTCGTCTACCTTCTTCTCCTTCTCTCTGCTGTCCTTGCCATCCGCCGAATCCGCTGTGGCGGTCTCTCCTTCCTTAAGCCTGAGATTCTTCAGCAGTAGCTGGCCCGTGCCCCCCCCTTGCAGATAGGCCAAGCCAGAGCCGATCGTCGTGCCGCCCGTAAGCCAGCTGTAAGGTATGGTGATAGAGTGGAGGACGAGGAAAATAGATGCATATGCGCATGTCTGTGAGACCGAAGGCGAGAAATCATTGCAACAGAGGCCATTCCAATCCCATCCGCTGGCCCCCTCTCCTCCCCTTCTTCCCCCTCCCTCTCTAAACCTACCAAAGCGGCTCAAACAAATCATCCAAGCCCACAGGAATGCCTTCTCCCCACAGAGCCCGGGACAGTGCAAATGTCAGCACACCGAACTGCAGGGCTGTATTGATTTTACTCAACAAATTAGGCGTAATCTGGAAAGTAGCCGACGAAGTCGTGTCAAAAAACGGCGCTCCCGTCGGCCGGTTCCGCACACGCATAATAAATGAGCCACCAATCAATAGGGCATCTCTGCCCACCACTGTAATCACCAAGGGTGTGGGCAAGAACCCTTGCATGGCGAGTGGCACGGCCAAGGCGGTCACTAAGACCTTGTCTGCAAAGGGGTCGAGGAAACTCCCTAATACCGACGACTGGTTGTAATTTTTTGCAATATGTCCGTCCAACCAATCCGAACCCGCGGCCACAGCTAGCCCGGCTACGGCGTAAGCATATTTTCCTTGCAAAATAAGAATTGCGAGCAAGGGGGAAGAAGCGATGCGTGACAAGGTTATTATGTTGGGCACTGTCCAATAGGTCTCTCTGGAGGATGGGGCGCGCGTGGGAGTTGGAATAGCGGTGCGGCTGGTGCTACTTGTGCCCAACGTATCCTCATTATTTTCTTTTGTGAGAACAGTTGGCTTGACTGGTGTTGGGGGCGCATGTAAGTGGCGAAGGAGGCGAGCATATATATGCTGGTGGTGATGGTATCCTCCCTCCTGCTGCTGCTGATGCTGATGCTGCTGTCGGACAAGAGCCAGGACATATTTCCCTTCCAGCCGTGCCCGCCGTCGCTGCCACGGCGAAATTGGCGGGTATGATGAAAATTGATATGGCAGCGCGGGGTGGGAGGAGGCTGTAGAGGTGCCGCGAGCACTCGGCCGACATGCCGCGGTAGCCTCCCCTCCAACGGCAAGGCACCGCCGCCACCCTCTTCTTAGGCCCCCATGCATAGCCAGGTGCCGCGATCGAAGCATATTCCCACGCCTGCCCGTGATCTGTGGCGTATGTGCTGCCTGTGTGCTTGTGGTCGTGGTTGTGTTTGGGTTGGTTTGACAATCTGTTACATTTTTACCCCTCGCCGCAACGTCGTGCAGATGTCTCCTGCTGCAGTGCAACAAGAAGGAAGCGACACGTCAATTGATTTCCATGAAACAAAACACCATGCATCCCTCACCCATCCTGCCCTCGATCCACTTGGTGCGCCACAAGGTGTTCGTCGTAGTGCTGCTGCTCTTGCACTCCGGTTGGTCCGTGCCTTTTTTTGCAAGTCTTCCGGAAGGCACCCACCCACCCTTCTTTGACGCACTTTCTCCAGCGACGGCGACGCAAGTGCCCCGATCCCGTCTCTCACCTCTCCAACTCCTGCTCACCCTGCCCCGTGGCAACCCATGGTCAAAACACATGCACACTGAACACAGACCTGGCTATCGCTTGGCATCACGCGCGCCGGGGCTGCGGTGTGGGGAGAAGCGTCGCGTCGCGGCCATTTGACAGCAAACCCAAGATCAAGATCACAAGGCTCTTGCACCAGCTATGAACGCGACGGCCTGGTGTAAAGCCTCCGGCGGCGACGTCGGTACCACCGCCAGCAGTCCTGAGGATCCTCATACCGCGGTCTATCAACGGAAGGTGGATCGGTACGATGGACAAGTGATATGGATGGAGGGCAAGCCGTGCTTTGAAATGGGGAACTACCTAGGGGGAGGGGCGGCAGGCGTGGTATACGAAGCGGAAGATATACGTGCCGATCCCATTACCCCGCACGTAGCTATCAAGATTCTCAATCCCGTGGGATTCAAGCTCATGCCCAATGGACCGTTGCAGCGGTGCCTGGTGGCGGTCAAGGGGGCAGGTGTTCGACGGGGTCAACCCCTGCGGGAGGAGCATGTCTGGTGGCTGATTCATCCGCACACTAAGCAAGTCGTGGCGGCTTACGAAGACCCCAAGTACGAAACACTGCGCGAAGTGCCTTTGCCGCGTTGCATCGAAATTTGGGGTTGGGATGGATTAGGGGGAGGAGCACTTTCCTCTCCGGCTGCGGGGCAGCAGCAGCCAGCACATTCCCACCACCAGCAACAAAACCAGCCGAAGCATGCTTACCAGCCCGATGCGTACCAACAGAACGACCACACACGCGATTTTCATCCGCACTGCCAACCTCCTTATACCGGGGCCTACCATCGGCAACAACAGCAACACCGGCACGCCACTCAAGAACAAGAAAGCAAGTACAGCGCTGCAGCTACCACCGATGGCGGGCTCCCCGGCTTGTGTATGGCCCTAGGGTATGGCGAATGCAACGATGACGTGCTCGAACAAATGGCTGCCCTTGGTCAAGAAATAATTATGGATGGTGTGCGGATCCACATCCCCCGAGTTCCCCCGAAATTCGTCAAGTGGCTTCGGAGCCGTCGGTCGATCTATCGAGAAATCGCCAATATGACCAAGCTGGGCGCCCACCCTAATGTGATTCGCCTGTCGGAAGTCCTCGAATTGATTCAAGACTCGAAGAGTACGTTGTTCTTGGTGTTGGAACTCGTGACGGGCGGTGAGCTGTTCGAGCGGATTAGAATTGGGTGTGGAACAACGGAAGAAGTGGGTCGAAGGTACTTTCGGCAGCTGTTGTCAGGGGTGGGATGTTGCCATGCACGAGGAGTAGCGCACCGGGATCTGAAGCCGGAGAATCTACTCTTGTCGGATGGAGGGGAAGGTGCGGTGTTGAAGATCGCAGATTTTGGGTTGTCTGCAGCGTTTGCTATCGCGGCAGATGCCGGGGGGGACGCGAAGGTCTCGGACGAGAGAGGGTTGGGAAAGGGAGGGGCAGCAGGGGAAGGGGGGAGTGGAGGATTGTCCTCTTTGATGCAGCACCAGCAGCATGTGCGACGATTGAAAAGTGTGGTTGGGTCGCCGTATTACTGCGCCCCGGAGGTGACGTGTGAGAGCACGCAGATGCAGGTATGTACCTCCATCATTCCCTTCCTCCCTCCCTTCCTGTTGTGCCTTGGCTTTCCAGCCGATTCACCCCCCTCCCTTCTCCCTCCCTCTTTCTTACGCAGGGTTATGATGGTCGGAAGGCGGATGCTTGGTCAGCGGGTGTTATCTTATACGCGCTGCTGGCAGGCAATCTACCCTTTGGGAGGGACCTAAGCCAATGCCCACGATTTGAACGTTTTCGACGCTGGTGGGTGACGGCAGCGGCAGTGGCGGCCAGGGCTCGAGGAATGGAGGGAGAAAGGGGGTTGGTTGGCGCAGGTGGGAGTTGTGGGGGGCTGTCAGCGTTGGTGTTGGGAAGAGAAGGAGAAGGAGGGGTGGGGAGCAGTGGCAGTAGCGGTAGTTTGGTCGGAGACGCGGAGGCAGGGATGGTGCTGGAGCAGACGAACAGTGCAACAGCAGCAGTAGCAGTATCAGCAGGAACCGCGACTAACACCACCACGGCAACGACAACGACGGCGGCGACTGTAGCACCGCCGGTGCTGCCGTGGCTTTTTCCCTCCCACGTCTCACCGGGGGCGCGGGCCATTATTATTGGCTTGCTGCATCCGGATCCGTCTCAGAGATTGTCTATCGAGGCCGCCGGCTGTCATTCCTGGGTGACAATGTCTCCTTCTTGGTCCCCTCGTGCCGACTGCCACCACCAGCAACAGCAGCAGCAACAGCAGCAGGGTGCTAATGGAGGGGGAGGAGGGGGGGGGGGCAACGCTGCTGCGGCGATGCACAATATTGTGCAAACTCTACGAAGCTTGGAGTTGGTGCAGGTGCAAACACAAGCAGGGCGAGGAGGAGGGGAGGGGGGGGATGTGTTTATTACATCTTCGCGGAAAGTGCAACCGAGCCCGCCGCCTCCTCCGATTGCGGAGGAAAAGCCAGGGGACGCAGAGACGGAGATAGGAAGCGTGGAGTCGGAATCGTTGGGACGTAGTCCGGCGAGTAGGTCTTGGAATTGATCGATAAGAGATTTGGTGTGGGATGGTATTAGTTCGTTGTCTACGGTGTCCATATCATATCGCATACGATGGTGAAAACTGAAACAACCAAAAATGTAAAGCTTTTCTTAAAATAAGATGAACTAAAAAGTGTGCGGGGGATAAGAGGGAGAAAGTGGTAGAGCTTGAGGAGATGAAGGGAAGAGAGGCGATCGATACTTACTTCTCCTTTTTCTTTTTCTTCTTTATATGTATGCGTCATGCATTGGTGAATCGAAAGGGTCCCTCCAATGACGACAGAGATAGCGATGATAGTTAGGTGTATATAGGGAAAGAGGAGAGAGAAAGAGAAGAGAGAGAACTGTGAAGAGAGAAGAGGGGGGGAAGGGGGCGAGGAGGCGAGAATCGGGACGAGAACGATAAGAGAGTGATTAACAAAGACAAATTGATAACGTGAAAAAGAATCATAAAAAAAAGAACTTGTGCAAGACTTTGCGAACGCAAGAGAGTGTCAGTATCAACAAGAATAGCAGCACCACCAGCGGCGGCGGCAGCAGCAGCAGCAGCAGGACTTGGTCGAGGTATCACAGCGAGTTGTGACTCTTTCTTTCTTTCTTCCAATCGTCCGTCCGTTTTTTCACTAAATAATAAGACGCACTGCATGGTGCACTTCTTTCATGCGACGACACATTCTCACCTTCGCCTTTTGTCTCGCATCTCACATGCCACACACACAACACACACGACACACAAGCTCTTTAAATGATACGCGAAAGTCTTCCTCTACGCTCCCCTCTTCCTTCCTCCTGTTCACCTTCCCTCTCCATCCCCCTATTCAATGTCGTGCTTACGCAATGCCCTTATACCGCAGCAAGATTCCCTCCGAGCCCAAGACAAACCCCTTGTCCCCGAAAAACTTGACCTTGTACAGGTTGCCAGGAATATTGTCTGCGCTCTTATTGAACGTGAACGTCTTCCCTCCATCCTTCGACACGAACATGGATCCTCCTCCTCCCACAGCCCACACCTCCTGATCATCTTTCCAACACACATCCAGAATACCATATCCCCCCGAGCGGATCTTACTATCCGCGAAGTTGAACTTGTCTTCGGACGACGACAAATCCTGCGCCGGCTCACTCACTTGCAACAGGCCGCCATTCAAGCTCATCCACACACCCTGAGAGCTGTCACCTTTCACAAATCCCATGTTTTGAATCCGACGGCTAGTGCCTCTATTGTGGGGAACCCAGAAATCATCCCCCGGGACCCAGGTCAAGAAGAAATTACCACGGGAGGACACGGCGAGGTACGCCCCGGTGATGTCATCACGCACTACCGAGATAATCGAACCCGTGAAATACGAAGCCCCCTGCACACCCGAGGCCGAAATTCGATTCAAAGTGGCGTCAATCGTCTCCTTCACCTGTGCCTTCCAGTTCCGCCCGGCGTTTGTAGTTTTGTAGACTGCGCCGGTGGACGTGGTCATCTCCGCAGAATTGGGCCCAGTCGCAAAGACAGTGGAGGGCTCCCCGGGAAGCTTTGGAGAAAGGGGAATACGCTCCCAGCTCTTACCTGAATCCTGAGTGTGCAACAGAATTGGGGGCTTCCCAATAATCCACCCCTCGCCGTCCTTGAAGCTAACGCGTTCGAAGCGGTAAGTCACTTCCTCGTCGGGGTCCAAGTCAACGAAAGAGCGAGGCACCCATGTCTTACCTGCGTCGGTCGTCTCCAAAAATGTACCTTTCGAACCAACAATCCACCCGTGGTTCGGATCCTTGGAATCGAAGTCCATGTCGTACAATGTTGCGCCCATGGGCAAATCAGTCACTTGCTCCCAGGCGGCATTGGAAGCAGCAGCCGCCGGTTGGGCGGAGGCACCCATGACACTCACGGCAGAAAGGGCAGCAGCTGCGACAGTGGTGGACGTGACAAGATCCCTACGAGAGACACCAGCATCACTGTTGCCGCTGCTGCTGCTGATGCTGCTGCTGCTGCTGCTGTCTTCTGTGGCGGCGCTCATCTTGGTTGTGCTATGGGAGAGATGAAAAGGGATAGAGTGGATTTTTGGTTGATCTCTTCGATACGAAAACCAATTTTTCAGGTCTCTTTCAAGATGGTTTGTGCTTCTTTGGAGTTGGGACTTTTTCATTTGAGAAGTACCGAGCAAGTTGTGGCATGACAGACTCAAGTAAGTAGCGTGTCGATGATGCGCTGCCTGTCCCCTTCCAGCCACCAACGACAATGCTTGCCCACTCCTACCCTCACACATACTTGTGTCATTATTTCACGAAGCCAAGGCCATGCGTGCTTGACTCGTTGCTCTACCATCCAATCAAATTTGCCCTACAGCATCATCAACCCACTTACCAGGATGGCCGAGCTGCAAAGGGCATAAAAGCGGATGCTGGCGACGCCACCAGCATTGTCATGCACGCCACTATGACGGAAGTTATCTTCCCCATTGCCTGAATCTATGTGTGGGGAAGGTGTAAGGCAATGCTGTGAAAATTGCGATGCCGGAATCAAGCCAAGCTTCGACGTCCAAGCCCGTCGTTCGTTGCGTGTTGCTGTCGTGTGTGTGGTGGTGGGGTGAGGGGGAAAGCTTCGGGTGATTAAAGGGATGCCGTCTCATGACTGCCCGCTACCAACTTCCATTTTGACTCTTCGTCTCGCTTGATGCCCACTCTCAAGAAACCAGGCTCTAACTCTACTCCTAGCTGACGCATTGAAGGTAGGAGTGCGTAGGCCAGCACAAATCTTCCTCTTCTCCGCGCCATCATCGCTGACCGCCCCCGGGCACGCAGAAAACGCGAAGACCAAAGTGAAATGCAGCAAACGCTCGCATAAACATAGCCAACTTTGGGAGAAGCAAATAGCTTGGAGACCTCCAGTCGCAAATATCTCACCATCTCACGAGCTCCACCATCCCTCAATCCAAGAATCAGGAAGCGAAGGTTGCATAGACAACACCTCACCACACCTCCCAAGCAGCACGCATGGACGATGCCGCGGGCACTTTGACTGCCGACACGAACACCGTCACCATGGATATGGATGTGCACGTTGTGCAGGGACAAAAGAAGCAGGAGCAGCATGAGCAGCCGATGCCACGGGAGGATGAGGAGGGCGAGGAGATTGACGACGACCTGCTGTCGGAGGATCAGTCTGGTAATGTTGTTGCCGACCTGCTCTATGATTCATCGGCAGGAGCTTCAGGAGCAGGAGCGGCCGCTATGGGGGTAATCGACCACTGTGAAGATAAAACAAGGTCTGCGCCATCCACCTCATCCTCGGCTGCTGCCCCATCCTCCTCGTCATCAATCTCCTCCACCGCCCTCACTATCGCCGAAGCTACGGAGCTGCTCGAAACGGCAGTTGCGCTGCCCGTTCCCGACTCAAATGGCTCGAAAGAGAAGCGAATGAAAGCCGTAGGTAAAGCATTGGTTGCTCTAGAAGCAGCTCACGCGGCGGAGGGAGTGTCTGAGGGGACAGTCAGAGGGCTGCCGTTGCACCAACAAGCCTCTGAGGTTATTGCGGCTTGGCGGGCCACCTTGACCTTCGGCTCGGACGTGGACGCTTGCTCCTTAAGGGATGACAATTGGTATGCTGGCACCTTGCTTGCGGTGCGAGATTCGTCCTCTTCATCGCCGGGCAAGAAGACTGCTGCAGCTGGTAGTAGCAAGAGCTGGGAAGTCAAATTCAAGCGCTTCGCCAGCTCGCACAACGAGCGTTTTGCTCAGACCGGGCCCGAGCTTATGCGTCTTTATCCATTGGGGAGCTACACGGGGCCTAAGCCTGTGAGCCAGCGTGTGCTAGCCGAGAAGAGGCAACGGGCCCAAGAAGCGCGGGATAGGGAGGCGGCTCGACGCTTGAAGGAGGTCTCATTTGTGCAGCCGACGCTGCCATCGGTAGTGGGGACGACGAGATCAGGTCGTGCGGTGAGGTCGGTAAATGCGACGATAAATAGTGCAGGACCTGTGTCTAAAAGAGCGAAGAAGGGGGATGGAAAGAAAAAGAAGCAATGTGCCCATGGGGAGGAAGACGAAGGGGGAAAGAAAGAGGGAGAAAAGGAGGAGGAAGCGGAGAGGGAGCAGCAACAGGGTAATCACATTGACACAGGCGGGAACGATCAGAACGATTGGGTGTGCGGGACGTGTGAGGAGATGGAGAGGTCGGAGGGCGACCGGCTGGTGCTCTGTGATGGACTCTGTAAGCGTTCGTTCCACCAATCCTGCCTTGGACTCTCATCGGAAGAAGTCGAGGCGCTCGAGACATGGCTCTGCGACCAGTGTCTAGAGAAAGAGCACACGTGTTTTGTGTGCGGAGACACAGGGAAAGATGACGGGGCGGTGGACGGTGTGCACAAGTGCATGAAAGGGAGTTGTGGCAAGTTTTACCATGCCCACTGTGTGAGTCAGTTGCCCAACACCGTCGTCTCCAAGCAGCAGCAGGAGCAGCTGCTGCAGCAGCATTATGATCATCAGGAAGGGGGAAAGGAAGAGGGGGCTGGCGAGGTAAAATTCAAATTTATTTGCCCGATGCACGTATGTGACTTGTGTGGAAAAGGGCGTGAGAGTGGGGTAAATCGGCGAGAGCTGTATCCCTGCTGGATGTGCCCAAAGGCTTACCATTTGAATTGCATCCCTCCCTCGTGCAAATATCACGAATATTTGCTGCTTTGTCCGGAGCACAGTGAGGAGATGGATTTGCCGCGCTTGCCCGGGTGGGGGGAGGAGGAGGGGGAGGAGGAAGCTCTCGTGGGGGATGGGCGGTGCCGAGGGATGGAAGGATGGGAGGAAAAGGGTGAGAGAAGCGAAGGGTGGCTGTCGTTGGTATTGTGCTCGTTGTTGCCGAAAGGAGGGAGGTCCTGTCGGCCGTTTCGCTTACCGGTGGGGCTGTTTGATGAGGTGAACAGCAAGCCAAGGCCCTATGGACAGATTCCCTGCCTGAAGTATCTGTGCAAGATGCCTACCAGAGAACCGGGACCTGAGTGTCAGTGTGTGAGAGAGTGTGGGGAAGGCTGTTTGAATCGGATGCTGCATATCGAGTGTGTTGGGGTGGGGGGGGGGGAGCATGGGGGGGAGGAAGGAAAGAAGGACCGGTACCATAATTGTAATGTTGGCCCGGCGTGTGGGAATAGGGCGTTTAAAAACAAGGAGTACATCAAGCATCAGATTTTTAAGGAAGGCGGGTGTGGGTGGGGGTTGAAGACGTTGGAAGATGTGCGAAAGGGGCAGTTGGTGTTTGAGTATGTTGGGGAGGTGATCGATGAGGAACTGCTCGAGGCACGGTTGCAGGAGCATGCGAGGGAGCACCCGAACGACCATAACATGTATATTATGGAGTTGGAGAAGGGGTTTTATCTCGATGCGAGGACCAAGGGGAATGCCTCCCGATTCATCAATCACGCATGTGCTCCTAATTGCGAGCTGCAAAAATGGACTGTGAAGGGCGTGACGCACATTGGGATCATGGCGGTGTGTGACATTCGGGCCGGTACTCCCCTGTCGTATGACTACCAGTTCGCGACGAACGAAGAAGGGAAATTCGCATGCCATTGCGGTGCGCCTACTTGCAGGGGCACTTTGGCACCGAAAGAGAATTTGACGGAGGATGAGGAGATGGAGGCCTTGCGAACCGGATCCAGGACGGACCGTAAGAAGTTGTTGGAATTATGCAAGAAGAGGGAGAGGCGGGAGATGGCACGGAAAGAACAGGCGGAGAAGGAGAGTGCTAAAAGGAGAAATTTGACGTCGCAGTACTTGCCGGGGGATGCCTTGTTGGAGATCCGTGCGGGTCCACCGGCGAGGTTTTTTCGTTTTGCTAAGGTGAGGGCGGGAGAGGGAGAGGAAGGAAGGGAGGCAGAGGAAGGAGGGGAGGGCGGAATGGATTATTTGGTTGAGGATTTGGTGCGTGTTGGTATGTGCTCTTGTTCGATAGTTGTAGTGTCGGATACTGGAGGTCCCGCTGCTGAACAATTTTTCCCTCTTTTAAATCCCTGTTCTCCTTATTCCTCAATTTGTTTGTATATTTATCTTTGCATATACATATATAGGATACGAAGGTCTTTCTGATCCGGAACGTTATCAAAGGCGACGACTTTTTGGGGCGCCAGGAGATTTTAAGCAAGCGGCGGTTAGCGGTGGCATTGTCTTGATGAGGTGGAGGAGTAGGAGGAGGAGGAGGAGCAGGAGCAGGAGCAGGAGGAAAAAGAGGAGGAGGACAAGGAGGAGGAGGAAGGTGCGGCGGGACGGAACAGGTGAAGAACCAACAAGATAGAGAGAAATATGAGGAGGTAGATGAAGAGGAAGAGAGAGAGCAAGGGGGAGGGGAGAAGAGGAAGGGGGAGGATGGAAAACGATAGAGATGGAGATGGAGATGAGAAGGAGCGGCAGAAAGTGGAAGTGGAAGAAGAGGAAGTAGAGGAAAAGAAAGAGGTGGAAAGGAAATCTAGACCATGAAGTAGTACAGTGAATGTAATATGCGGCAAACGTAGTTTGATTCGTAGAAAGTATTTTAGGGGGCAGAGCAGTCAATAGGTATGGGGAGATGAAAAAAGGTCATGCGGTATTTTCGCGCACTCTTTGGTGTGATAATTGAAATGAGACATTTACAGTGGACGTGTGGGGTGGTCGGGGGGGAGGAGGGAAGGATCGGAATGACCGGTAAAATATGGTATTTGGTGATGCTGTGCCTCCCACTCTTTTGAGAAGAAATCAAATAAAAACAACGTAAGAATGCACGATAAAGTAGAACGGAAAACGAACAGAGAGACTCCGTGAAATTGGAGCCTTCTTATTATAGATAACAACAATAATTCGTTGAATTTCATTTTTGTGAGTTGGTGTGAATATAAAAAATTTGCTTGCTTTGCGTATCCTTGTTTACAAATTTCGCGCCCCGTGTCATGCATCCACTCTCTTCTTCTCTATCCACCACGCTCCGTCGCCTTTCGGCTGCCCTCCATCAATTACACTGTCACTCATGCCCATCCAACCTCCGTGTCTGAAATTCAGCACAGGCAGTTGTGACGTTTCGACGCACTTTCCGTCTCCCCTTCCCCCCACTTCGCTCCCTCCTCTTCAATCGTCACAAAAAGATATCACACGACCATCATCTAAAATTGCTTTGCCCTTTCTGCCCTCCCCCCCCTCCGTTTCCCCCCCCGGGGAGCAACCCAACCTCCGCCATCGCCAAGGCATCCAACAAAACACCTTCGAGCATCTCGGGTGTGTAAGGTGGCTCCCCGCCCGCCCCCACGCTTTCTTCCAAAAACCGCAACTGTCTCAACAACACCAACACTTTCCCATCCTGGCTCCCATTCTCCTTCAACATGACCTCCAATTGCTGCTGCAAGCGCGGGTAAACCCCCACACGCACCCGTGTCGTGTTGTTACATTGCCTCTTCGTCGGTGGCAAGTGCGCCTCGCTCTCGACCCTCATCATCATCATGACATTATTCCCAGCAACTGCTAACTTCTCCCCTCCTCCTTCCCCTCCTCCTCCATTAACCACAAACCCCTGCACTGGTTGTCCCGCCGCCCCTCTCGCTGCCAACAATTGCTGTTGTTGTAGTTGCTGCTGCTGCGCATAAAATGCGGCAGCTTCCGCGTCCCCTTTCTCCCTCCCTCCTCCCATCAGAGCCCCACGATGGTGATAGTAATGCTGTTCTGGAGATGATGTATTGCTTATTGGGGTCGCCCCAACAGGATTGGGTGGGGGGGAGAAGTAGAATTGGTGCAAGGAGAAGAGTTCAGCAGGGTCGAAAGGGGCATGTGTGCAGGCCACAAGTCCGTGTATGACAGAAGGAGGAAGGGGAGCGGTGTGTGGATAGGGTAGGGTTTGGGACTGAGGATAGGGGCAGGTATAGGGGGAATTGACGCGGGGGGGATGTGGTGGTGGCTGATGGTGGTACTGCTGTCGCTGCTGCTGCGGCTGCTGCTGCTGCTCCTGGTTGTGGTGGTGGTGAGAACGATTCCCCTGTCTGTCTTGATGATTGCTGCTCCGGGAATAAAAATTTGGCAAGGGCGGGGTGCTCAGCATCATCATGGCTACTTCGTCACAGTTGCTTCCACTGTGAGTAGTGCTCGCTTTCCCCATTTCCCCTCTTCCTCCCTCTCTAACTCCATTCTGTCCGAACACCATCGAATGCACTGGTAGTGGAGGAGGAGGAAACGATACGACGCCCCGAGAAACGGTCACAGTTGCCGCAGCTGTTGCTACCAAATGCCGATAATCTGCCGCGGGCTCCCGGCGTCTCATCCGCAAAAACTCCAGGCTTTGATCGTTGCTCAAAGCCTCCAACGCCTGCGGGTATGCTCCTCCCAAATGCGCCAGGACATAGCCGAGCCTCAACCCCGTCAACACGCACAAGTTCGGGTACGGATTCCCTTCCAATCCAGAGGCCAAAAACCTCTCACCCGCCTGCCCCACGGATGTATGATCGAGGTGAAGCTCTTGCAAGGTGCTATTGTGCAACAGCGCCTCAGCAACAGCCTTCGCTCCCTCCGTCTTGAGCGTATTACCGGATAACGTCAGCGCTCGGAGGCCCGTATGCCCTGCAACAGACCGCATGAGCGCCGCTATCCCCTCCGTTCGAATCGAGTTGAATCCAACATCCAAAAGTCTCAGCCCGGGTAGTGCCGGCAGCGCACGAGCTATTTCCGCCGCGCCTCGATTGTCCACTTCATTGTTGTCCAACCGAAGAAATTGGAGGGAGGTGCAACCTTTCAAGGCAGCAAGGAGAGGAGCCAATCCTATGGCAGTCAATCCGTTGAAACCCAACTCCAACACCTGCAACCGCCCGTGCTGCACCAACGCCCCTGCCAGCGCCATGGCCCCCTCGTCTCCGATTCCATTATCACTCAAAAACAAACACACCAAACCCGTGTTTCGCGCCAACCCACGGAAAAGCTCGGCACTTCCGCGCGGACCCAACGCGTTGCCCGCCAGATAAAGTCTTTGGAGCGACCGGTTTTGTACTAACCCTTCTGCTAAGGCCGCTGCCCCCCCTTGTCCTATCGCATTCCCTGTCAGATGAAGCACCTCCAAGCTGACATTGTGCCGTAAAGCCTGTCCAAGTCCCTGAGCGCCTGCGGCACCAATACAATTCCCAGATAGATATAGCGTTTTCAGACAACGATTCAAGCAGAGACTTCGACCCAAAGCTTCTGCTCCTCGATCTCCTATTCCATTAAATCCCAAATCGAGTGTTACTAACGAAGGGTGGTGCGCCAGCGCTTGGGCCACAGCTGCTGCTCCTTCGTCTCCTAATTCGTTGCAACCGACCTTCAGGCTGACAATGGTCGTGTCGCTGCCTAAGGCCGTACAGAGTTTTTTTGCCTGAGGGCCGGTAATGTGCTTGTTATCTAGGACAAGGTCGGTGGGCACACCGCCATGGTGGCTGTTGCCGTTTATGTTTTTGCTGTTTTGTTTCGAGGGTATCAGCTCCCCTGTCCTATTTCTGCTAATGAAGCATGATGGAGAAGAGGGAGATGGGAATCTGTTACAGCTGCTATGGTGCGCTCGGTCCTGTTGCTGCTGATGTTGCTGCTGATACTGATGCTCGTAATGTGGTCGTGGTATGTGTTTCTCGGATTTCCCTGCTCCTGCTCCTGCTGCTCCTACTCCGGCAGCCATGCTGCTTTTGTCGGATGACAAGGGATTCGATGACAAAATGCCGAGTTTTCGAAGCAAGGCTTTGGTGGTGTTGCGGGTCGTGGAGGCGAAAGTTGTGGTCGCTAACTTTGACGCCTGGCTGTTGGCAGTGTTGCTCCCCTGAACCTCTCCTACTCCAGCAACCGTCGACGGTCCCGTTCGCGATAAATGACCGCTACTGCACTGCAATTCGTCTCTCATCGAGAGGGTCTTGGCGTCTGGTTCTGTGATAGCTGCTGTTGTTGATGCGCCTGGTGCTAGCAAGGGTGCGCTCGACGAGCGGCCCAAGGCGAGTTCGCCATTCCGGTTTCGAGTGGTGGGGGAGATGTAAGGAGTAACGCAACCCATGCGCATATTATCACTGTTGCTGCTCGCATCACCAATTCTGCTACTACTGCCGTTTCCGCTGCCTACGACGCAGGGAGGAAAAGAGTACACGTGTCGGGCGGGAGATAGGCCCGCCCCGGAAGAGGAGGACGAGCTCGCAAGCGACGCAGCCATTGCGGCGGCCACCGGCGTTGGGGGTGCTGCTGCTGGTGGTGCTAGTGATGGGGGCTGCTGCGGGGAGAATGTCGCAGGGGTGGTGGTAGTGGTTGCCATGGAAGTAGAGGGGAAAGTGATGATATTGGCGACTTGCCTGATTTGTTAGTCGGACGCGGTGAAAGAAAAAATCCCGAGTGAAAAAGGAACCCACAACTGGCCCCGTCTTTCTTGTCTTCGTTGTACTGCTGCTGCTACAACAGTCCCGCGGTCGCAACAACCCCCTTGATCTGCCGCTTCGAACAATATGCTTGTGGCTGCTTGCCCTCCTCTGCGCGCTTTCTATCGCATGTTCCTCTCGACAAACACAAACAAAAGAGAGGGCAGAAAGTAGCAGCCGATCCGACGGGGGAAAGACCTGTGGCATGTGATAGTGGGCAGGTGGCCAGTAAAGAGAAGAAAATAAGCCTGAGCCCTGGTGTGGGTGAACGAATGTTTGTCGTGTGTGAGCAGCTCTCCGCCTTCCTTCGCTGCCTCTCCCCTTCCAGGTGGGACATCAATGCGCGCAATTTCTCATTCTTTTTTTAAAGGGCCTTCTGGGGCGTCTTCGGAGTGCACACAAGAACACGACGCGATGCTTTTGTCCTCGAGCCGTCACGTTTTAGGTCGGGCGCCCTTTCCCGTGCCTACTGTCTGTTCATGCCTGGCTGGGCCTGTTGTCATGACACCACACCGATATCTTGGGGCCTGTAAGGTTCTCTCGGGTGCACACTCGGGAAGCACTCAGATTGTCCCAGCAAGACTTCGCTTCTTCCCGTGTGTTTGCACTAGGATTTTCTCGAACCCACCTCACACTGTTCCCTCCCTTCCACGCACATATCCCATAGTCCCCTTTCGCTCGTACGCCACCTCCTGTTGCTCTAATCCTCGAGTCGCCTCTTTCCTCTGCGGTTGACGTAATTGTGAGCACGAGCCAGCGTGGCAAAGGGTTGTTGTCAGGGGCAAAAGAAAACGACGCGACGAAATCCGGGCGTGTCGCAGGACAGAACTGCAGGCAAGGCTTGTTCCGATTCCAGTCCGTACCTGCCACGTCCCTGCCCTTGTTGCAAGTGACCCTCCACGCTGAGTAAGGAGACACGCGGTCAAGGAGCAGGGAACGGTCACCAGGCGAATCTTTGCCAGGGGCCTGCCCACCGAGACTTTTTTTACTGGCAACACGTCAGCTTTGAATTATTCACGCCCAGCAAGTCGGCATCCACTTGACCAACCGGCGCAGCAAGCCACCGAGCCAGCAGAGGCATGTATTCCGGCACATCTTACGCCTCGGGCAACCCATATGTTGTAGGGGGCTACCGGGTCTCTTCGACATCCAGCACCAACACGACAACACATGCTAACCCGGTGGCCCTGAGCACCTCCAGCCCCCTCAGCACCACCACCACTTCAAGCCCGGTGACTGCATACATCAGCAGCAGCACCACCATGACGTCGACAAGCGATTGTTGTGCCTCCACCTCGTCCTTGTCCTCACCTACAAACGCAGCGCCTCCCAGCAGCAGTTCGACTCCCTACGGTGGCGTGGGCCTCATCTCCTCCACATTGGCAGGAACCAACACCTGCAGCAGCACCAGTAGCACCAAAAATATCTCCTCTCGTAAACCGATCGCGCCACTGCCACTTTCGTCATTATCATCATTGTCATCACAGCCCGATACGAAAATAACTCCTGCAGTGTCCTCCCTCTTGTCCTCCCAACTGCCCTCGGCTTCGCCCCACTCCCCAACAACCGCCAGCTCACCCTACAGCACATTTCCCATCAGAGCGAGTGGCGCGAATGAGGTGTGCAGCAGCGGTAGCAGCAGTAATAGCGATACTACCTCCTCTTGCTCCTCTCCACGGACTCAGACGAGAAGTACCAACAACTACCAGCGCAGCAGCAGTGGCACCCTAAGCCAAGCAGCCGCTGCCTTCGCCGCAACAGCAGCCGCTGCCGGCTCCCGAAACGGGAAGAGATCATCCCGCACCTGTGGGGGAGGGCCTTCAGCTACCAACAGCATCAAGGTGGAGGTGGTGGAGACTGACATGACGCCTGGCGCGGACGGGCCTACTTATTCGATCAAGCTCAACATGAATGGTCGGAGCTACGTAGCGAAGCGGCACCATAACAAGCTGCGCTCGCTTGTGGACGGACTCCGCGATCGGGGATATCGGGTCTGGCGACCTTTCCCAGAGGTTGAGGAGATGGTTGGGCAAGCTCCCGTAAAGGTGGAGAACAGCTTAGTGGAAGCATTGCCATTCTACGAGGGTTTTGGGTATTCAATCAAGAGTCTTGCGTCGACCATGCTGAAAAGCACGAGCGCAGCGCATTTGCGGAAGAAGCGCTCGGTGCAGCTGGAGCAGATGTCGGCGCGCATTGACGCGTTTTTGAAAACCGTATTTTTGGAAAATGACGACTTGCAGTATGAGCAAGTGGTGTCCCAATTTTTTTGGGAGCCGCTGGAGAAGAAGCTACCGGTGTTGCTTGAAGAGGAGGGGTGGGAGGACGGAGAAGGAGAGTCAGATACGGAGGAAGAAGGGGAGGGAAGCAGTTCCTCGGACGAAGAGGAGGATTTAGGGAGAGAGGGGGGGAGGGAGACGGCGGTGCAGGCCGGTATGGTGCGGATGCGGAAGTGATAGTAGAAGATAAGGGAGGACTGGAGAGAAGGAGATTCCGGGAGATTGGTAGAGATATTGGGGGATGGAGGTATTGGGGGATGGAGGGTGACTGAAAGAGGCAAAAGACAGTAAGCGAATGAAAAGGGAGGGAACAGCCAGTGTGTATCCGGGCAAGCGAGAGGAAAAGAGGGAAAGAGGGAAAGCTGGGAAGGGTGGAAATGACTCCCGCGAATCCATGAGCTGTGCATGTGATAGAGACCGGTATCAAGAGTATAGAATAGGGGGCGACCATAGATTCATTTCTCACTTATGCATACAGCCAGAATGGCTATCAGACTTAGTTTCTGTATTTTCTCCTCCTTTCCTTCTCCCTCCTTCGTGGTGTGTGCGCTGTCGTTCACTCTGCTCAACGAAATAGAGGGTGGAGAGATGGTAACGACCGAAGGGTAGCGAAGGAAGGGCAACGAAGGAAGGGCGAAGGAGAGGGAGCACCACGTAGACAAGAGTGAACATGAACCATAGAAGTCGCAACGGGGGGCGCGTGATGGCCTTGCCATCGTCCCGGTCAGTGCGCATGCATACTCAGATCAGACAAACAGGAGGAAAGGCGAGCACAGAGCTTGACATTTCGTGAGTTCTACGTCGGTACCACATCGAAGAAGTGCTTAATGCCAACGAAAGAAAAGCATACGGGATAACAGAGGGGAGGGGGAGGAGGGGAGGATCGGTGTAGAGGCAGCGGGTATAAAGACAAGCAAACCCACGCCTTCTTATTCGGAAAGCTAGCTTTGCTATTAATTGACGAAGTGCTTTACTTTCTGTGACTCGAGTGTTGCAGCAAAGGCCTTGCTGTCGTTCTGGTGTCAAGATGCATGTCACGTGTATGTGTACGTGGACTCTACTCCTTTTTTTGTCTCTATTTACACTTTAGTTTAATCGTCACAGGGTTTTTCTGATGTGTGCTTTGTGTGGGTTGAGTGTTCAAATAATTTGTATTTCTGTACTTTCAAAAGGTCTCACAAATACGGTGGTGGAAAATGAAGTGAACTACGCAAGTTGCGGTGCATCCAAAATGGAAGCAACGATGCGTACGTGGGTATGCCCAGCTGGATGTCGACCCTACTTTCTCTATAGTGGCCTCGATTAAGACGTCAAGGCTTTGCTGTGGTGGTGCAATACGCATACTGCCGCCAGTAGGGAGGCCATGAGTGCTGTGAAAAAATACGAGCCTGCGCTTGCTTTGGGTCTTTCCTGCACCGGTAGAGTCGATGATGTCTCGGGCTGTACATCTCCTTCAACATTATGCCGTATCTTGTCGGGAAGGCTGGCCTTTTTCCTGGCCATGTAGTGCTCCAGCCAACCCCTCAGGCCTCCGTACTCCATGATTTCCCCTCGCATTTGAGCGTGCTTTGCCAGCACCATAATCTCGCGCAGCTCGTCCTCGCCTTGCCGGCCTCCCCCTGTACCTCCGATCAAGTGGAACAGGGTACTATGACTACTGCAATAATTTCTTCTATGGCTGGAAGGGTATGCAAAACCGTAGACTTTCAAATACAAGGCACCGAGGAAGAGACCTCCAAGTGTAAGCAGCGTTATAAGCTCGATAAGCTTCTCGGTTGCACCTTTCCCGACAGCTGCGGGCGGCAGGGCCGGCTCAGGCGGCGGCATGATTGACGGTGGTGCTTGTGAAGCTAGTAGGGAGTGGAGCATGGGCGTATGTGTGTGGATGATGGCCGTGTGAAGACAGTTAAGAAGCAATGACCGTGACTGTCATGAGCCGGGAGGTTGTTCTGTGATGGAGGCCATCTTGGTCGAGGACGGACATAACGGTGTCAGAGCCGCACGAAACTCGTGCTCATTCAGGTGCATATTTCTCAGCGTCTTGTTCCTGAAAGTGTTATGGTGTACAAGTTACAGTACCGTTATGCTTCGGCTCGTGCAATGAAAAGCTCTCCGACTCGACTAAAAAAAGAGAAAGCCAGCTTCTCAGTGAGGGGCCCAACCAGCCACACGATCCTAGCCCATCAAAAGACAAGCCAAACCACATATGCAGTGCTACACTTAGCATGTGGATGATATCATGACGTGCGTCTTTTTGTAATTGACCGGTATGTTCTCATCTTGATAGACTGTAAAGTAAAACAGTCTACTGGCAGACTTCACCGCCCACACCATTCACTCACCCCCGCCGCCCCATCTACAGACCCCACACACCTATTTTCGCTCTTCCCGCCACCCATCTACCCATCCACTCACCACCACAGCGACTATGAAGGTCCGTCGAGGTGCGAAGAAGATTCGCCTCCAGGGAAAGCGCCAAAACCAGAGTAAGTTCATCAAGCCTAAGGCAGGCATGCACTCTGTTGTCCAGCCCCTATGGCAGGGCAAGCATTCCGTGCGGGACAACCTCGCTCGTCTCGGTGTGGCGGATGATCCCAATCGGGCTGTCGATACGATCAAAATGTCGTCAACATCAACCGGCGCCACAGATACCAAGGCACTTTTTAGCCTACCACCGGACGCGCAGCGGGACCGAAACCCGCGCCGACGTCTTATGAGTGAGGAGGACCAGTTGTACATTGTCAAGCTGTTGGAAGAGCATGGAAATGATTTCAAGGTACGTTTGTCTAGTGTGGCTTTGATGGGGTAAGGAGTTTCTTTTTCCAGGAGTCAATACATTCGTAGCTCAATTTGTGGTTGCCAAACCGATCATGGCTTTATTTTTCCCTCTCTCTCTCTCCCTCTGCTTCCATTTCTTTCTAAAACCAAATCCAAGCTCTACTTCTAGCTGAGTCCTGCTACGTTCAAAAGACCCCATCGTCAAGGCACTCAAATTTGTAGAGCAAGACAAATGATTTCACACAGAAGCCTCCTCGCTATCCCAGGATGAGTCAAGCTGTGCTCGGGAGGAATGTTGGGGCAAACGGGAGGGAAGGAAGAAGGAAGTGGAGGAATGCGGTTCTTCACTAAAATGGTGGGGATTGCTGTCTTTCGCTTCTGGACTCTCGCCATCCTGTACGCTGCCGCTCCTTTTGGGCCGGTTAGGCATTCAGTCGGAGTCCATCGGGACGTTGGGGGCTTACACTTCATTTCACATACATGTAGATGGATGAGATATTTTGTTTAGGTACTGCACTCATTCCAATCATTTTTCACTTTTCTGCGAGAGAGGGGTGATGATAATTGATGAATTTCGTCTTTGAAAGTGCCTTAAGTCTTGATGTGTGTGCTAGTCTTCTTGCTCCCCTGCCCTGCGAGGCTCACACTTAGTTACGCCCAGCTCCCCTCACAATTTCCTTCATTTTTTCTCACATACGTAATGCATGCACACACACACACAACCACTCTCTCCATACGTAGGCCATGGAACGTGACATGTCCCTCAACTGCTGGCAACATTTGGAAACCAAGCTCAGGAGCATGGCCAAGCGCTACTTCTCCCTTTCGCCCGACCAATGCCTCGTGCCCCTTCCTGTTACATCTTCCTTAACATAAACACACAAAAAAGATATAGAAATAAAACACCTACAATGAGGAATGAAAGTGTGATCACAGTGTGTTAGTCGAGCAACCTGGCAACAAAGAGCCCTCCGTATTAATATGGGGAACATGCATGTCACGTGAACTGGAAAACCCCGCCCATCCTTTTCGTCATTCGTTTCTACTTTTGATTAATTGCTGCTTTCTAGATCAGTGCTATATCCTCCCTTCCCATCTGCCTGTCTCATGACTGGTACTTGCTCCACTCCCCTTATCTTCCTTTTCCTCTGCTGTACATACCCCCCCCCCCCCAAAACCACGCTCCCTCCTTCTTTCCCTCTCTCCCTCCCTCCCTACCCTAGTAATTCCGAAACCGATTCTCGTTACTCTGTGCTTCAGGCACCAGGCACGTATCTGTGCCATTGCCTAACCCGGAAAAGACACCCACAACCGGCCGGAACAACCAAGGCGGCAACAGGGAGCGCGGGCCCCGGTTCCTCACGATCACCCCACAGTGCATCTTGGGCCGATCCCCGAAAGAATGCCAAATCAATTCGGCGTGGAAAAAGTGCTTTAATCCCTTCTCTTCCAACTCCCAGTTTAAACCGTACTTGTCATATTTCCACTTCCCTTGCATGAGTGGCGGTCCGGCTGCCCCCCTCCCTCCCTTCTTTCTTCGTTTCCGTCGTTGTCCGTTCCCTCCTCCTTTCCCTCCTGCTGTTACTGCTGCCTTCGCTTTAGCTGTTGCTTGATGCTGGTGCTTGAACAGCAATGGCCGTCCGCCAATCTCTTCCTCTACCTCGCAGCGGCCATCGGGGTAAAATTGCATGTGTCGGATGACCCGACGGAAAAAGGGCAAACGACGCATAGAGATCGTCCATCGTTGCATCCTCAAGGGGTGGGGCTCCTCCGGCTCCTTCCGCCGCAAGACAAAGTCAAGGATTCGCGTGCCTAATCGCTCCCAGATGTCCTCGTCCAGCTCCCATCCTTCTCCCCATGCCACTACTCTGGGGGAGCCTTGGGCTGGACTAAGACGACCACCACACGCGGACACGACAGAGGCTTCGGGATGGGAGGGACGGCGACCCGTATTCGCAGGTATGACGGTCGCGGCGACAAGGAAAACGCCATATCCTGTGTTCGTGGGGCCTCGTGATTGTTGGCAGAGCTTTAGCAGGACTATCAGGACCAGGAGCTTGAGAAAGGGGGAGGCGGACGAGAGAGAGGCGGGAGGCCAGCTTCTCCTACTGCTAAATCGTATTGAGGTCGTCATCTCGCTGCACGACTCACCCATACACGGCTATCACCGCAAAACAGATCCTGTGGGCGTAGATTGGGTGTGCTCGTGTGAGAGATTGTTGTGTCCTGGTGAGGGCAAAACAGTGCGGCTCGCCACTAAACTGCTTTTTGTTCGTCGTCAGTTGCAAAGCCGTCTTCCATTGTATGCAATGCATGGCACAATTTTGAGCTCACAGTCTCATTTCCCACGCAACCACCTCACACACAGATACAGGGACGACCGCTACATCCTCTCGAAACTGAATGATGTGCGGTTTTGACTGTCTCTATTTCTGCCGCCGCTGAGCCTGTCTGTCGCACTCGCATCGCCCATCATCCTTCACCCACCCTTGCCTGTGGCTATGGTCGACGTCCAAGCTGAAGCACCACTGCTAGAACCGCTACCTGTTTCTGCTGAAGTAGATGAACATTTAGTGGATTCGCTTCCGGAAGAGGGCGGGGAGCAATGTGATCGGACGCAGCAGCTGCAGCAACAGCAACAGCCACAGCAGCAGCAACAGCAGCAGCCTCAGGGACAGCTACAGCAGCAGTGGGACGAGGAGGAGGATAACGAGGAGATAGATGACAAGGAGGAAGGTGGAGAGCACGTGGAGGAAGAGTTGGGGAAGGGCCAGCAGCCCCCGCAGTCCCCGCAGCAGCAGCAGCAGCAGTCGATCGACCTAACTCTGGATGATACCGAGGATGAGGAGGAGGACTATGACCAGGGGAAGGAGGAGGACGGAGAGAGTACGGAGGACGAAGCAGAGAGACTCCTTCCGGAGCAGCACAAACACCAACAGCAGCAGCAGCAGCAGCAGCAGCAGCAGCAGCAGCAACAACAACAGCAGCAACAGCAGCAACAGCAGCAGCAGCACCTAGGTGATCCTCCCTCGGCTGCTGCACCTGGTGTTGCTTACCACGGAAATTATAAGGACCTCCAGAATTCGACACAGCCTCCATCAGCTAACCCCATCCAGCAGGTGTATCAGAACTTGGCTCAGCAGCAAAGTCCACGCCAAGGAGGGGGAGAAGGGGGAGGAGGGGGAGGAGGTCCGGTGCGAGCAGCCATGCCATTGGCAGCAGTCGCCACGCCCAACGAACACCTCCGCCTCAAGCACCAAGCTTTTTTAGCGGAGCAAGAGTACTACCGCCAGCAAGAAATGAAGCGTCAACCCCGCACCTTGCCGCGAGTGCCCAACATCTCAACATCTGCCTTTCTGAAAGGTTCGGCTACCATGTTGCGAGTGGAACCATCCTCCTCCTTTTTATCGTCATCATCGCACCACCATCAGCAGGTCGGGAGCGAAGGGGGGCTTGCGCAGTTGCTACCCCACTCCATGCTGGCAGGAGGACACCCAAGTCCTTACCACCCGAGTTATATCCAAAACAGTGGAGGAGGAGGAGGAGGAGGAGGAGGAGGAGGAGGAGGAGGAGGAGGATATGCAGGCGCGACGCAGCAGCATTTTGAGAGACCTCGTTATGATAGTCTGTCGTATTCTGCGGGGGCCAGCATTCAATTTGCTGTTTCTTCGGGCGGTGAATTTAGCGCAAAGCTCACAGGGGCTGTGCCTGAAGGGGTGATTTCGTCGTTCCGTCTCACCCCTGGTGCCAGGCATAAGAAAAGCAAGCGTCGATGGTACTTCCCTTTGGTGGCCCACAACAATTTGAAAGTAGCAGTGGAACAACTCCGGCGACAGCTCTATCGCGACACAGGAGTGATTCTCACCCTATCGCCCATCCCTGACGATGTCCTGCGCCAATTAAGCATTAATAAAGACGGTCATAAATTAGCTGAGAGCGACGCGCAGAAGAGGGCCCACGACAAACTCGTCTCTCTCCTCCCGAGGCGACTTTTGGATGCCCTCGCGCCATTTCAAAGGGAAGGCGTGGCCTTTGTCGTCGGACGGGAAGGCCGGGGGTTGATAGCAGATGAGATGGGGCTCGGCAAGACGATTCAAGCCATCGCCATTGCTACTGTGTACAGGGTGGAGTGGCCGCTGCTAGTTATGTGCCCTTCCTCTGCTCGCTTTCAATGGGAGGCCGAATTGCTCAAATGGCTCGATCGCGACGTCCTGAAGAAGGAGGAAATCCAAGTCATGACCGCCGGCAAGGAGAAACTGCACGATTCCGCCAAGGTTGTAATCTTGTCCTATGACCTGGCCTTGCGCCTTAAGGAAACCCTGAGGAAACCTGTCCGTAGCGCGGGTACCGCAGCAGGGCATAGACAACAGGCCCGTTTTCGGGTGGTGGTGGCGGATGAGTGCCACTATCTGAAGAACGCCGGCGCGCAACGTACCAAGGAATTGCTCCCTTTGCTTGCAGAAGCGACGCGTGCCATCTTGTTGTCGGGTACTCCGGCCTTGTCTCGCCCGAGGGAGTTGTGGACCCAGTTGAATGTATTGAACGGGAGGGCTTGGAGAGACCAGTCGTCTTTCATAGATCGATACTGCACGGGGGGGAAGGTGGGAGGGAGGACGGCGGGCGCCAAGAAGAAGTGGCAGGGCCGGGGACAAGGAGCTGCGAACTTGAGGGAACTGCACGAG
The DNA here is from genome assembly GCA_004519485.1 of Nannochloropsis oceanica. NCBI lineage: Eukaryota > Eustigmatophyceae > Eustigmatales > Monodopsidaceae > Nannochloropsis > Nannochloropsis oceanica. The sequence goes on from CP038117.1 coordinate 397,801, forward strand.
ATGCTCAAGGCGACTGTAATGGTACGGCGGAGGAAAAAAGATATACTGAAGGGGTTGCCACCAAAGAGGAGGATTTTCCATAAACTTGCAGTGCCGGAGCCGGCGTTGAGGGAGCAGTTGGAAAGAGCTCTGGAGGGGCTGAGTATTGTGTCGGCAACGGCGAAGAAAAGGGCGCGGAAAGCGGCGAGGGCGGGAGGGAGGAAGGGAGGGAAGGCGGGGGCTGAAGAGGATCCGGACGATTTGTATTCGACCTTGGCAAGGCAGCACCGGGAGCGGCAGGAGCAGCAGCAGCAGCAGCAGCAACAAGAACAAGCACAGCAAGAACTAGCACAACAAGGGCAGGGACAACAAGGAGAGAAAGATGATAGGGGTGGGGAGAGAACGGTGCTGGAGGCCACTGCTGCCGCTGCGCCGACTCCTGCTCCTGCTTCGTTCAAGGCCGACGCTGCTGCTGTGACAGGGCGAGGAATGACAGAGGAGGAGATGGCGGAATGGTCGGCTCGTGACATCCATCAGCGGAAGAAGATGATTCTGATGGAGGTGTTTAAGTTAACGGGCACCGCCAAAATCCCCCTGGCCATTGATCGGGTGAGAGAAATTTTGGCGTCGGAGTTGGGGGGCAAAGTGTTGATTTTTGCGCACCATCGGAACGTGTTGGATGGGATTGAAAAGGGGTGTTTGGATGGGGTGAGGCACATACGTATAGATGGCGGTACGGCCCCGAGGGAGAGACAGGCGCAGGTGGAGCGGTTTCAGACAGATGCGGGAATTAGGGTAGCGTTGTTGAGCCTGACGGCGGCGGGGTTGGCACTGACGTTGACGGCGGCGAATCGGGCATTGTTTGTCGAGCTGTTTTGGACGCCGGCGAGTTTGTTGCAGGCTGAGGACAGGTGTCACCGGATTGGGCAGACGAGTGAAGTGGAGATCGAGTATCTGCTAGCGGAAGGGACGCTGGACGATGCCTTGTGGCCACTGATAAGACGGAAGATGAGGGTGCTGGGTGAGTTGGTCGAGGGGGCTGAAGGTCTTGACATGGAGGAAAGTTCCGTGAAGAAGGAGAAGGGTAAGATTAATGAAGGCTCGGAGGGGCGGAAAGGAAGCAGGGAGGAAGGCGGGATAGAGGAAGAAAAGGAGGAGAATGAGGAGGGCCAAGTGGGACCGTTTGCATCGTCGACTTCCTCGTCCTCGTCCTCTTCCTTGTCGACGGCAGTGGGAAATGGGAAAGGAAAGGGGAAGAAAAGAGAAAGGGGAGGGAGAAAGCGTACTCTCGACGATCAGGACGACGACGACTTTCTCTTGACGACCAAATCGCTGTCGTTGTTGTCGCAGCTTGCCAAGGAGGACAGAGACCGCTGTCGGGGGGAGAGTGAAACGGAGGATGAAAATGAAGAAGGGGAGGAGGGTGCGGATTGGGAGTCGTCAGGAATGGAAGAGTCCTCGGAAGGTTCTGATGACGAGTACGAGGTCTACGAGCTGGTAGAAATTGATGATGACGATGATGAAGAAGACGTGGGAGGTGAAAGTGGCGGCAACGGCGGTGGAAAAATGTCTTCTGTCCAGCGGCAGGAGGAGGAGGAGGAGGAGGAGGAGGAGGAGGAGGAGGAGGAGGAGGAGGAGGAGAAAGAGAAGAAAAAGGAGAAAGAGGAGGTGGGGGGAGAAGCACGCCCCCAAGTAAAGCCCAATGAGGCGGCTGCGATGGAAGTCATATGCTTGTCAGACGACGACTAGGTGGGCATTTGAGGACGGAGAGAAGAAGCGTATGGATTGGAAATGGGGGAGTGGGGAGTGGTCATTGTGTGTATAGAAGTGGATATTTAGAAATGTGTCAACAAAGGAAAAATGTGACATACACGTGTTTTTTTTTTTAATTCGCACCCTCATCCATTCTTCATCCTCATTCTCTGTGTTACTTCCCGCCTGACAGCGGTCTCTGTCCTCCTTGGCAAGCTACGACGGTAACCACAGCGATTTGGCCGTCAACAACACTCATCATCCTCCTGCTCGTCGAGAGAACGCTTTCTCCTTTCCTTGTCCCTCTTCATCTCTTTCCCTCTTCCTTTTCCCCGCCAGCCCGGGGGAGGAGGTTTTTCGTTTTTCGTGTGGGCCATAGATACTCAGTCCATTCACCCACACACAACGCATTATGACCACAAATGACTCACCACACGCTTGTTGTCTCCCGCTTCTACAGGAGAATGGCCGCCAAGATGAAGCGCCAGTTGCTCAAGGATATTGCGGCCTTGACGAGCTTTGGTGACGGTGGGGGTGCGAATGGCGAGGAGGATGTCTACGACGACGGGACTAGCGCCTTCGGTCACGGCAAAGGCAAAGAAGAAAGGAACGGCAGCAGCGCCGGTGGTGTTTGGCGCGTCGAAGACGATGAGGAAAGGGAGGGGGGTTTGGGAGGGGTTGCCGTGAGTCGGTCGAGGCTGCGGATGGAGCGGGCGATGGATTTTGGGGAGGAGGAGGCGCGGTACCGGGGGAAGAAGGTCTCGCGACGGGCTCTGCTCGCGGACGATAATGAAGAGGATGAGGAGGAGGAGGAAAGAAGAGAAGTTAGTGGTGACAAGGAGGAAGAAAGTGAGAAGGAGGATGGGGAGAAAGAGGTCGAGGAGAAAGAGGAGGAGGAGGAGGAGGAGGAGGAGGAGGAGGAGGAGGAGGAGGAGGAGGAGGTAGCCTCCGAGTCGGGATCTGGCTCTCAAGAAGACGAAGACAAAGACGAGGACGAGGTCGATGACAGCGACGACGACACCGACAGTGACGGTCGTCATGACGAAGAAGAGGAACTCACGCTTGAGGAGGAGATGGAGCAGCTCCGGCAGGACAAGGGTGGGATGGCTTTACTACTCAAGCGGTCCCGGGACGATCAACGACAAAAGGCAGAGCAAGCACGAACGGAACGCGACCTGTGGAACAAGCTCTTGGAAGTCCGCATCTTGTTGCAACGCTTGCTAGGAATGGCGAATCGTTTCCCGCGTGGGGAGGCGTACGAGCAATATATTGATTTGGACGAGAGTGGGGAGACTCGAGAAGGCTTCTCTAGAGTGGCCTCGGGGCTCCGGGGCGTCCTAGCTAACCTAGTAGAGATGCGCGCGGAACACGCGGCAGCGCACCAGCAGGAAGATCCGGCCGAAGCCAGTCAACGACGAAAACGACAACGGGCGCAGCATGCGACGTTTGTGAGTGGGAAGGTCGGGCTGGGGAGTGGGGGGGATCCATGGATGGCATCACAGGGGGATTATCAAGTATGTAAGGAGCGGTGGAAGGAGGTGGTGGATGCAGCACACCAACGTGCGACGTTATCTTGGGCAGTGTCGAAGAAGTTCAAGGTGGTCAATTCGGGTCTATGGGGGCAGGTGGAGGTGGCGGCGAAGGGAGCGAGGGCGGTGAAACGCTCCCATTTGACACTGGCTCAGACGAAGGCCGCCGGGCTGTTTACTGCAGGTGCTGCTGAGAAGGAGGACGCGGGCGAGGGGGCGAAAGAGGGGGAAATGGAGGAGGGAAATGAGGGAAACGGGGAGGTGGACTTGGAGGCGTTTGACGATGCGGATCTGTACCAGCAACTGTTGAGGGATTACATACAAACAGTCGGCACCGGGGGCGATGTGGACCCTGCTGCTGTTGCTGCCATGGGGCGATCCTTGTCGAGGAGACGCCATAAAAAGAAGGTCGATACCAAGGCGAGTAAAGGGAGGAAGTTGAGGTATGCAGTGCACCCCAAGTTGGAGCATTTTATGTTCCCAGTGCCCATGGGGGAGTGCGGGATAGATGTGGATAGACTGTTTGCCTCGCTGCCCGGACGGAGGGGGAAGGTGGTGGTGCCCATGGCGGGGAAGGCCGAGGAAGGGATAGACTGAGCGCAAATAACAAAAATGTTGGGGGGGATTTTGGTAGTGCCCGTCGAAAGGGAAGAAGGAAGAGGGATAAAAGGAGTTGTGAGAGTATCGAGAGGGAACAGGGAAAATACATTGAGATGGGGAGGGGAAAGGGGAAAATAAAAACCCAGATAAAGAATATAAGCCAGGATCGATCTACACGACTTTTGTTTCTTTTCAAGCTTATACTTACAAGGCGCCTAAACGTGAATCCTCTCCCTTTTCCCCATCTACTTTTTTTCCTTCTTCCTCCTCCTCTTCCTCCTCTTCTTCTTGCTCCTCCTCTTCTCTCCCCTCGTCTCCCTCCTCCTCTTCGTAGTCAGAATAATTCGGTAAATCATCCTCCTCTCCCTTCCTCACCGCCATTTCCTCAAAACATTTTTTCAAATACTCTTCCTGTGTATCCTTCACCTCCTCACTCGTCTCACACTGCACATACCTCTCAAGCACTTCAGCATTCAAGCGCAAAAACTCCGGCCCCCACGAAAACTCCGCCATCAATGCCTTCGCTCCCTCCACATGCCCAACGATGTACAATGTCGCTGCTACAGCTTCTGCACACGTGAGTTTGAAAGGTTTTCCGTAATTCACACTGTTAGCTGCCACGAGATAGGGGAGGAGACGAGGTGCCCCTCGCGACATTTTCGCGAAGGGAATTTCGGCCAGCCGAGCCCAGGAACAATCTATGACGGATACGCCCATTGTATCTACTATTGCGCGGTCTTCTTTCGAGACAACCTTGTCGGCTTGTGGGCTGAGGGTGAGGCCCCGAAAAGGTGCGCCGAGTTTCATCTCACGGATATACCCGAGGCGGGCGAGCTTCCGGCCCGTGCAGCGGTTGGGGTCGCATTGGTCAAAATCCCACATTTGTAGTTTGATGGGGAAATGCTTACGTTGCCACTCCCGGGCATTGATAATGTCCTGTGCCGTGCCGAAGTTCTCGTTGTCGCTGCAGCTGCCACTGCCCTCGTTCTCGTGGTCATCGTGGCTAGAGGAGGGAGGGGGGAGGTCGTCCTCGTGTGGAGGCCCGTTGCGATACACCCGTGCCTTGTGTCGGGAGGCGCGCTGATGACCGCCACCACGGTTGCCACGTCCACCGCCGCGTTGTTGTCGTCTACTCGAAGTACCGCCACTTAGGGCTGCCTCGGCTTTGCGGCTGCCCTTCATGATTTTGCTTTGGAAAGAGGGGAGGTAGGCGGGTCTCCTCTCGGCCTTGCTTGCTTGATGGCTTGCGTGTCTCTACCTCCGCCTGGGTCTATGGGGGAAAATGCAAATGCAACGATGGAGATGATGTAAGAGCTTCATCTCTTTGTCCGTGTGTGTACGCGTATATGTGTTTGTTGTGTTGTGGTAATGCATTGTGTTGTCAAGGCACGTCACATCTGCCTCGTTTGGTCATCAATTACGACAATCGCTCACAACCCAGCAGCCCATTTTTCTTCTCAACATCACACTCACACAGATTACCAAAACACCAACCATGGTGCGCACCTTCATGCCGCAGCCGACACTAGAGGACGCTCAAGTCGTGTTGGCGAAGCGCTTCTTTTTTATGGGTTGTTTGGGTTTGCCTTGGCTTTTTGCCGTCTCTGTCATGTACTTCTGGCCTAAGGTTTACAGCGGGAGCAAAATCAGCAGCACGGGCAACAGCAGCATGGTAAGAAGAGATGGAGGGCCACCACACGGTAACCCCGAGCTGCGGAAGTGGGTAGGCCGGTCGTTTGCTGGGGCCGTTTTGGGTTTTGGCATCCTCATTGGATGGGTCATCTTGTTTCAATTGCGGTGGCGAGGGTGGGGGTCTGGGGTTCTGAACTACATGATCAGTGCGCCCGAGAGTTATTCGTCGGGATGGTAAGTATTGAGTGGAGAAAGAAAAAATAGAAACCAAAATTTTCGTATGTAAAGAAGGGTGAAAGCGTGGTCTGATATGCCAATTACAGCCCAGCAGCAGCACCACCACCACCACCAGCGTCCGCATCAGCAGCATTTGCTTTTCCTCTCATCACGACGTTTCTACTTTTTGGTCTATTATGTTTAAATCAGCGCATTCACGTTATGACATGCGTTAAAATGACTGTCGGTCTCTCCACCGCCGTCCCTCGCCCCATTCCCCTACTCCTCCTTCGTCCCATCACCCCCAGCAACCACCTTCTCCTCCTCCTCTTCATCCCCCTCCTCCTCATATCTCCCTCTCGGTACATTCTTCAAATCCTCATTCAAGCTCCGTCCCAACATCAACAAGTCCACGGCTCCATACCCCAAAGCGGAATGCGCTGCCAGCCATCCCCCCATCACACTTCCTCCAAAAGTCCCAAGTACCAGATCCCCACCTCCCAGAAAAACATTCTCCACCCCAGGAGCTATCCTAGTCCTCAAGCCAGGTGCCACAAACCGCGCAGGACGATGGGACAACCCCACCCGGAAAGGGCCAATCGTCTGGATCCCTCCGTGCTCTTCCTCAAACTGCCCCGCTATCTGCGGGTACAACTGCACCAATCGTTTCATCATCATTTGTTGCAATCGACGAATTTTCGCGTCCGAAGGCTGCTTCATCTTATAGTATTTCAAGCCCGGTCCCGGTCCAAACACACCAGCATTAGGGAGGGAAGGAGGGGGGCTGGGCGGCGCTGTGGGCCCTGTGGCAGCAAGTCCTGGTGCGATTTGCACAGCGGGTCTACTGCTGGTGCTCCCGTCCATCCGCCGATAGCACGCTTCCACAATGTCGTCATCCGCCTCCGTCTCAATTACACAAGTACTGTAGAGCTGCTCCTGCGGTAAATGTTGCTGCTGTTGTTTCTTCCCCCCACCCCCCCCAATAGCGGGCGCCGCCACGCCCGACGGGTGTTTCGCCGAAGGAAAATACACGTGAAACCACCCTCCCGGTACCTCTCCTCCCACCCCATCCTCCGTCGGCACCTGATAGTAATCAGAGGCGGGCAAATCCAATTCTTCTGCCGAGCCCTTGAGCAACAAGAGGGTGTACAACCTGGGCCTTGCCTCCTCCAAGTGGTCGCCACCGAATGGCAAAGCCACTTCCTTGGGCAACCACTGTGTGAAGAGCGGCACTACCCCCGACGACCCAATAATCGATTCCCTGCATTTTATTTCCAATCCATTCTCCAACATCACCCCTACAGCCCGCCGTTTGCCCGCAGCAGCGGACGTCTGACCTGTATCTCCCCCCTTCTCCTTCTTCTCGCCCCTCTTCGTTACGCTCATCAAAATCCCTTTCACCTTCACCCGTGTCAATACCATTCCCCCTGCCTTCTTGATCGTCGGAACCAGTGCACGTGCCACGCTTCTGTACCCTCCCTGGGGCCAATTTAGCCCCTCCATTCCCTGGCTCAATGCCGAGACATAGGCCGCAAAACTCACCTCACCTGGCCCCAGATTCTCAGTTCGAAACCCGCCCCTCATCACATCCAGGGACCCCCACTCGGGCAACGTCACCGACGTAACTTCCTGCACTGTGCGTCCTCCAATCCCTCCATAGCCCTGTCCAAATATCATCGCGATCCATCCTGCCGTCTTCTGGCCGAACAATCTCCCCACCCAGAACGCCGCTTGCTCCCGCGCTACCGATTCCACCCTTGTCACAAACATCCCCACCCTGCCCCGATTCTCAGGGCCCGGCGCCGAGATCACCTGATCGTCAATCAATGCCTGTTTTCCCGCGCGATACACGACATCGCCTAAATTCCCCACACGCGCCACGTCGAATGAATATCCATTCTCTTCGGTTCCCACCCTTGACCATTTCACTGCTGGTGCTCCCTCCAAGTACGCGCTTTGGAGCATCTTGTCATAAACCTGCAGCTTACCCACGCTCAGAAGCCCATAATCGACCTGGACTCCTTTCATCTCCGTCATACAATTTCCCAAGCTGTCGCCTGACTCGAGGACAAGGACTGTGTGCCCTACCCGTGCGAGGAGAGCAGCTGTGTAGAGCCCTCCGACATCCGACCCGAGCACGATGTGATCGACTTCCTTCGGCAAGCTCGTGAGGGTTTGCATGTCGCGAGCATCTGCTGATAGTCCATCTCCCTTCCTTAAACGTGTAGGGCGCTTATCTTTGTCCTCGTCTGCTGTTGCTCCTGTCTCTCCTGCTCCTACTCCTACTCCTGCTCTCTTGTTCGGCGGGACGTAGCCTTTGGGCTTACGTCTCAAGGCCCAGACTTTCATACCAACTGTCAACCCACCAACAAGGATGGGGTGGATGTTGTAGAAAAACGCGGCGGCGAGGGCCAGGTACGACAGAGGCTGCTTGGCTCTGTAAAGCATGAAGAGCAACACCACGATGGCAGCAGGGGCCATCCTTGCCTCGCCCATCAGCTCTATCGCAAATAAATCGTCCAACAACCCCATAACCCATTGAAACCACGGGTTGAGAATAACATGCTTCCAAACACCGTACTTCTCGTCCAGTTCCCTCTCCTTCTTGGCGGCGTCCGCTGTCGATTTCCAGTCAATGTCTTTCGCCTTATCCAAAGCTTCCCTTCGAGCCATTTCCACCTTGAGTCGTCTCAATTCCTCCGCCTGTTTGACAGAAACCTTTTCTTCCTCCTCTTCCGCCGCCGCAGCGGCAGCGTCAGCCACCGCCTCTTCCATGGCCGCAGCGTTGATGCCTTCGGCCTCCAGGTTTTCCCAGACCCGCGGGGAGACCTTGCCCAGCTTGACAGCGGTGACGCGCGGGAGCATCGACGTGGTGGTAAGGAGGGCGGCAAGGATGGACACGAACAGGAGGGGGGTCATGACGAGGGTCGTCGTCCGTGGGTTCCGTCTGCTCAACATGGTATGGCACTAGCTGGGGGTGGGGAGGTGACTTGATGATGGAAGGCTCCTCTGAACCGTTGATGACGATGATGCAGGGGCCACGAGACGAGGATAGGCTTGTTTACAGGTTGGCCTGTGTGGAGATGATAGTGTGGCAGGTCGATGGTAAGTGGGGACTGGGCACGTGACACTTACACGATCGCACTGTGACGGAGGGACGAGGGACGAGAGCCTTCAGAAAAATGCAGCTGTGACAGGCGGTCTGTGTGTCCGTTTCGCCTGCTCACACGATCAAGCGTCTGTAATCCTATCATCGTGCTGCATTCTTATTTGCTATGATTTATCTTGCCAGTATGCACGCTTATTAGCCCTCTCGTCTCCAGATTCTTTTGGCTGGCCCGGCCTCCCTCCACTACCAAACACACGCAGCCACCTTACACGACACAGCATCGCTGCTACTATGGAGGGGTCCCTCCCCCAAACTCGTACCGCCACTCTGACCACCGTCGACGCGTCTGCAATGCTTTGGGAAGCCACTTTCGATGCTATCGAGGACGAGAAAGCCTCTCACGTCAGCAGCAGCAGCAGCAGCAGCAGCAGCAGCAGCAACAACAACAGCAGCAGCAGCAGCAGCATCAACAACAACAACAACAACAACAACAACAACAACAACAACAACAACAACAACAACAACAACAACAACAACAACAACAACAACAACAACAACAACAATAACAACAACACTACTACTACCACCATCAGCGACGAGGAGAAGGAGCGGGAGGACGACGACGGTGTGGACGCTCCCCGAGAGCAACGTGTGTCGGTCATTCGGGGTGCTACGCTATGTGTTTGCGTCCGTGATGATGCCCCTGCCATGCCTCGAACGGTATTTATTTCTCGCTTCGACGCCGCAAGCCCAGAAGGCGGTAAAGGCCCCATCGAGGCGAGCAGCGTGGTAGAATTAGGGGATTTTCTCGTCAAGGTAAACGATGTGGATGTTGTTGGCAAAGGCGCGCGGCACGTATCGACGCTTCTCCAGAAAGGAGCTGGCCACGACAGCTCCGTCGTCTTGACGTTCCGAAGGCTCAAGGATACTTCTCGGTGTGGTGAGGGAGCACGGGAGAGAGTTAAGCAAGACGAGACAGATGGAAGCGGTTTCCAATTATCAGAAAAACGTAGGTTTTCCAGGAATGGGTGTAAAGATGGCGTACAAATATATTTTTCGTAACGTACACCACCGCGATGATCCCCATTATATCTATACGCTCACATCTTGCAATCACACTTTTCAATGTAGATCGGGTCGTCATTTTCAAGCATCTCCTGGCTAGCGAACACATTGACGAGGCGCGTCTCAAGAGCTTGGCGGCCAACGGGATTCCAGACGTAGATAAGCATTTGCGCCCACTTGTTTGGCGCGTTTTGTTGTCCTACTTGCCGTACGATCGCTCGCGCTGGGATGCACACTTGAAAGAACAACGCACAGCCTATCAGCAGTTTGTGCATGATCTCTGTATTATTGTGGCTCCGACGTCAAAAAATGGGATTTTCCCATCCAGCAGGAGCAGTAGCTCCAGCATCAGCACCAGCACCAGCACCAGCACCAGCACGAACGACGGAGGGAGCTGGAGCAACAAGGGCAATGTGATGGTGGACATACCCAAACTGTCGTCCTATGAACCAAAGGGATCGACGCTCCTAGAGCCCTTGGAAGCAGAAAAGACGAACACACTGTGCACTGAGAACATCGACGAGGAAACAACTTTGGAAACCTCGCGAGAAGATGGACAAGCGCCTCCATCTGGTGGCGCACGCACCAGTTGTAGTAGCAGAAGCAACGACGCAATTGACATGTCCACCAGCCGCTCAGAGTACCTTCTTACCCGGCCTCGGATCTCGTCGGACCAGCCTTTGTTTGATGCGGTTCGCAAGGATGTAGTGCGCACTCATTCTGATCAAAATTTTTATCTTGATCGCATCCACGGCCCTGCGCGTTACGATGCTCTGCTGCGGATTCTCTTCATCTACGCCAAGATCAATGTGGGTACTCGTTATATTCAAGGAATGAATGAGCTGGTTGGCACTCTACTTTATGTATTTGCGTCTGATCCGGACGCTGAATGGGCGCAGCACGCCGAGGCAGATACCCTGTTCTGCTTCACGCACCTCATGTCGCAGCTTCGGGACGTTTTCATCGAGAGGATGGATGCGACTGACACGGGTATTGAGGGCCGAATCCAACAATTGGAGACTCTATTGGCACGGCACGATCCTGCTCTAAACAAACATTTCCGCATGCTTGGCCTCGATGCGCACTTTTATTCGCTCCGATGGATCACTACGCTCTTTTGCCGTGAGTTTACCCTTCCTGACAGTATCGCTGTATGGGACGCATTGTTTGCAGACGAAAAGTTGCCTGAGTTTGTGCTTTTCTTTTGTTTAGCTATGCTCCTTGAGCAGCGGGAGATATTGCTGCGAAACGATTTCGGGTTTAATCTCCAGTCCTTGCAAAACTATTCACCCGAGGTGGAGGTCAAACGGCTGCTGGACCGCATGAAGGCGTTGCGATCATACGACGCACAACTAGGCTTGGGCTTGGATGATCTGAAGCCATCCAAAAGTCGTCTTCGCCACTTCTTGGCGCGCGTTAAGTCGCATGTCCAGGACGAAATGCCAGTTGCTATGGATTCGTTCTCGACTGAAAGCAAAACGCAGCTGAGCCGTGCTGGGGCGCAACTGAAGAACTCCTTTGGTAGCATGCGCAAGCTTATTGTTGATAATTTGTCCGTTCTTCCCCCTCCGGAAGGGGCAGGTAAGACGACTAGGCTACGCGACGTGAGGATGACACCACGAGACAAGGCGGCGGGCTCTGCCTTGTCATCATTAAGAGACGAGCCTTGAAAACACAGAAAATAAGATGACGTAGATTGTACGTGCCACCTTTCATTTTTTAATCTTCGCTTACAGACCTGTCTCTCGAATCTATTTAGACATGTACAAATGCTCCCAACATGTCTTCTCCTATATATGTAAATTTTACCTACCTGATTTCTGCAATGACTTTCAAAATGTCTTGCTTTTGAGAATTATTTACCATGACACATGTTACAACGTCACACTACGTACTGGAACTGTTTAGGGTTTTGGTCGTCAAGCTGTATGTCCCATGACTTGCATAATATCTTGCCTTCTTCGCGACCTAGGCACCTCCGCCTCGGCCCTCCCATTAGAGATCAAACACCAATCGCCGGCGTTGCTTGTCTTCCCAGACGTGCGTCCCATACTTCGCCGAGAACTTTTGGAAACGTTGTACAATGAAGTCATATTCCTGTCCCATAGCCAACCTTGTCAAACAAAAATCGAGCTTCAAGGGAACGGCCTCCACCCGCCAAGGTTCCTTCGTGTCTAAGTCAAACAACACAAAGAAAAAGAGGCCCAAATCATTGCGGGCATAGGGATCCGTCGCATAGTCGTCCACAAAGTCACCTATGTCGTAAAGACACCGCAGTTCCGTCGATGCCCCTTGAAAACAATGAGCACTGTGTCCGGCAATCAAGTCAGCGCCCATGTTATGCAAGATTTTGGCTGATTCGCGTACATAGAGCAAAGGATCGAGGCACATATTCGGACCCCAGTGAGGGGACACTATGACCACGTCGCAGTGCTCCACCTCCTTTAAAAAACGGATCTTGTCGCCAAGCCAGGTAGGAACCAAGGGTCCCATGCTGCCTCCGCCCCCCTCGCCTGCAGCCGCCGGCGTGTCGATATCGCTGCGCCTGCGAGGAAAGGAGAGGAGAAGAAAAGAGAAACCGGATCAGCGATCTACCGGCAAAAGTGATCTAGCCATGATTTAAGATCGGGCGACAAAATGGCAACAACTTAATTTAAGCGGAACAACAAATGGGTCCCAATCCCAAAACGTACCGCTGCAAATCCACATAGCACACCCCGGGTCGGTCTGCTTTCGCATCAAACTCGAGCGGATGGTCCGTCACACCTATGATGCCTATTCGCATACCTTCATGCTCCAAAATCACTGGCTGGCGAGCCTCGGCCAAGTTCCGCCCTGCACCTGTGTAAGGGATGCCCGCCTCATCCAGCGTCTTCAGTGTGTCTTCGAGGCCCGGCACGTCGTAATCTAGCGCGTGATTGTTGGCCAATGTCACGGCATCCACACCAAGAATCTTCAGTTCGTTCACGGAGCAAAACGGCGCACGAAAAAAAAAAGGCTTGTGAGGATTCGGCCAGCGTTGATGATGATTCGTGATGCAACACTCAAGGTTCAGAAAAAAGAGATCTGCCTCGTGAGCCAAAGCCACCACTTCGGGCGCAAAGACCACGGCTTCATCCTCTTTCGGTTTGCGAGGGGGCGTGCCGAATGCGCTTCCTCCGGGAGGGAAGGGCATTTTTGTGCGCTCCGTATCTTTAGGTGCATCGGATGGATCCCTCGCTTGCAGAATGGCCTCCGCCACGCAGCGTCCCAGCATCGTGTCCCCTGCCAACGCTAGACGCAAAACCCGGCGTGCTGGGCTCGTGCGTGGCGTCCTCGGCGGCACGACAGAGCTGCTGTTCCTTACGGCGGTGGCAGATGCCATGATGTTGCTTATAATAAGCGGACGAAAATAGAAATGTGGAGGACTCAAACGCACACAATGTGCTCGCACTAATTGCAAGAGGGATAGTATGAGGCGGTATATCGGCCCCGGCGATTTGGTGGGTGTGGATGGGGACTATTTTGTGGATATGTAGAGGGAAAAAGGTTTGATGAGCTGTGTCTCAATAACGTCGAGCTATGAAAGCAGCCTCAGCCAGCAGTGAAGATGTGGGATTGGAGGGGACTGTCACCTGAGCAGAGGGAAAGGAGAATGTGAATGAAGGAGTCAAATGCACCAAGCCGTGGGGCATTTTTACGGCTTCCTAAGATGTCCAGCCTCAGGAATCCACTTTTAACATAAACTTTAAATTGACAGAACAGTACGCGAGATGTGAAAGCGGGCATCTAACTCACGCAACGACCTCCCCACCCCCCAGACCCCAATTCCCCTGTCACTTCCCTGCTCGTGCTGCCTCATCGCCCATCCAGCGCCTAACATTTCAGACCAATACACTTAGTAAGACAAAGCCAGTAATGTATAGCCGCACTAAACAAGCGCGGAATGCGCTGGGAAATTGCTGTGGGCGAGGCAAAACTGTTAATGCAACGCTGATGCCCTCGCCGTCTCGCTCTTCTGCTATACGTGCACATCGAATTGCAACACGTTGTGCTATTTTCGGGAATGGCCGGGTGAGTTGTTTATTATTTGTTCCCAAAAACAGGCATAGGTGATTGGTGTTAAGCCTTATTCGGTACTTGGGTCCTTTGCCTTTTCGGGGAAGTTTGCGGCATCCAAAGCTGTGCTTGACTCAAACTCGGAGTTCAACTGGAGTATAACGATGAACCGAGGCGGGCAATTCCTCAGCGAAATCACAGACAACTCAAACCCCTCATAAATTCTCCACCCCATACACCACAACAGATTCTGCAAGTTATCCAGCTGCCTTGTTCCAGCAGTTGTCTGGCCAAGCTTTAACTTTCCTGCGTCTACCTTGAGACCCGCCGTTCTTATTCCTCTCCCAACGTGTCGGCAGCGTCGCTGCAGATTATCATGCCCCGACCCACCATTACCTTCTTTGTCCTCGTCCTTTTCACCTTCCTCCTCGGCCTTTGCCCGGTACAAGCCGAGTCCTGGTTCCCGCCGGAACGATGCCGCGGAGGCACGCTCTGGCAAGATTTCATCGCCCGCCATCCGCACGCGGCTGCTTCCCCTTATGCACACGCGCACACATGGGACGCCCCAATCGACCATTTCAATGCCGACGACAAGAGCACGTTCAAGCAGCGCTACTTTTTCAATGATAAGTTCTTTCAACCATTAGCTAATAGCTCTAATAATCTGGTCTTTCTTATGATTGGGGGTGAAGGCACCCTCCAAGGCCCTCCAGGAGGGTTCGTAGCAGATCTCGGCAAGGAGCACAGCGCTCTCCTCGTCGCCCTCGAACACCGCTTCTACGGCGAAAGCTTTCCCAAGTACGACATGAGCACCGAGGCCCTTTCTCAATACCTGACCGTAAATCAAGCCCTGGCAGACCTCGCGGCCTTCACCGACTATCTCCAAAATTCAAAATTCCCGAACGTCCCCCTCCGTTTTTTTACAATCGGTGGATCTTACCCAGGGGCACTCGCCTCCTGGTACCGCATTGTTTACCCGGATAAAACCATCGGCTCGCTGTCTTCATCTGGTGTGGTGAATTCCATTTTGGATTTCCCTCAATTTGACAGGTATGTTGCCCGCGCGATCGGGGAGTCCTGTGCAGGGCGGCTGCGGAACGTGACACACGCCTTTGAAGACGCTCTGCGTATCCCTGCGGCCGCCTGTGTGACGAAGGGGTTGTTTGGTTGTGATTGCGAGATGTGGGACGTGGATTTCTTTTACATGCTCGCAGATGCTGCCGCGATGGTGAATCAGTATGGCCGGAAAGAAGAATTGTGCTCATTTTTGGAGGGATTGGAGAAGGACGAGGAGGGAAGGAGGAAGGAACCGCCGTCGGAGTTTGAATTGGTTTGGAGGTTTGCGAATTTCACGAACAGATACTATGGACCGCAATTCGGGGCGTCGTGTTTTTATGACTCGCGGTGTGCCGGAGATGTGAGCAAAGCAACATTAAATGAGAGGTCGTGGCGCTGGCAGAAATGTTCGGAGCTGGCTTATTTTCAGGTGGCGCCCCTGAAAAAGGACGAGGAAGTGGGGAATGAAGGGGGGGGAGGGGGGTCGTTGAGGTCGAAGAAGGTGACATTGGAATACCATTTGGAGCAGTGCCGGAGGATTTTCGGAGAGGGCGTGGGCGAGCCGAGGGTGGAGGAGATTAATGCGAGGTTCGGGGGGTCGAGACCGAAGGCAACGAGAGTCTTTTACAGCGACTTTTCGGACGATCCGTGGCAGGCGGCGTCGGTGCTGTCGGAGGAGGATACGGAGCAACCGTTTCAATTGGCGGTGTATGATGGAGCGGGGCATTGCTCGGATTTGCATGAGCCGACGGAGGAAGATCACCCGGATTTGGTTAACTTGAGGGAGAGATTCAGGACGTATTTGACGCAGTGGTTGATGGAAGGGGAACATGGGGAGGGAGGGAAGGAGACCACAGACAGAAAGTCTGTGGTGAGGTAGAGTCAGCGGAAGGCTGTGTGTGGATTAAAACCAAAAATCGACGAAAAATAAGAGGAAAGAGACAAACAAGGTGACGAAGAAATACATTTCAACTCATTTCCTTTCCCCCCCTCCTTCCTCCTCCCATCTCTCCTTCTACCCCTACTCTTCTTCCTCCCCTCCTGCCGGCAACAACGCCGGCCTTGCTACCAAATAAGCAGCCAACCCCCAAAACGGTACTGTCTTACACAAAGCCAACCACACCCCTCCTCCCTCCCTCCCTCCCACCCTCCTCTTCCAGTCATCCCCCATCAGCCACCCCTGAAACACCCAAAAGTAAATCAAATCTACCACAAAACTAAATGTCAACCGATCCCTCCTTAAGATATCAAAAAACGTTCCCCACCTCTCGTCTCCCCCATACATCTCACCCCTGGCTAGCCCGGCCCAGACCAAAGCCAACACACCCACAGCCGTGAACACCAACGGAGGAATCTTGCTCTCTCCAAACGCCTCCGCTTTAGTGAGTGTATACCCCTCCTCCCTCCCTTCCTCCCGCGGATTCCACGCCTTCTTCCTCACCACCAAGTAAGGCAGGTAAATCGCGTTCGTCAACAGCTGCATCCCCAACACATAGGGCAAAAAGCCATTGCCCTCCTTCTTCTCCTCTTCCTCCACCTCCCCTTCCCTCTGTCCAGACCGAAGTACCTTTCCATCTACCATAAACCCACTAAAAAGCGCCGCCCAGGCCAAGAGGAAATTAAAAAGACCCTCCAAGCAAGGATGCAAGACAGGAGAAGACGATGGGGCGATGGCCGGCATGACCAGCCAGAAATTAAGCGAAAGGTCTCGAACTTCGGCCCACGTTGCCGGATCTAAACTCAATGCATTTGGTCCTGGAGCCACAGTACTCAAAAATACAAACCAGCAATAAAACAAAAACCCAGCCAAAGGCAGCACCTTGCGGGGTTCGTCTAACAGGCGCCCCACCAGGGAGAGGAGGGCGAGGCTGGCACTTCCGCTTTTTACGGTCGGCTCAGGCACATCAAAGCCATAGGATAGCTTTCCCGTCCCAGAGGGATCAAGTTTATAAATAGACGATCCACGTGTGAAAGGGAGTTGATTGCCTTCTGATTCCACGTGCCACTGTACGCCAACCACGTTCCCACCATCACTTATCTCGTCGAGCACGAACACGAAGGAGTCGGGCAGAGCGTCTGCGACCCGGAACAAATGCTTTTTCAAGGCTTCTTTACCAATAAAGGCACATGGATAGAGCGTGTCCTCATAAGAGCAGTCCTCTTGGAATGGGGAGAAAGAGGAAAAATAAGAGAGTGTTAGCGTGTGGCCTCTTCCCCTCGAATCCTCATCTTAACCTACCGCTGAAGCAAGCCACTGCCTCGTCCATCCGCCGTTGATTCCAGTACTCAAAGTAAGACCGAACCTGCCGCACCCCTTTTCCTTCCTTCTTGCCCTTGTTGGGCACGCTCGGTTTGGGCGCAAAGAACGAGGCGTAGAGTACAGAGGAGGAGGGAGAGGAGGTTGTCGGCGGGGCGCAGGTTTTGGGCGCCAGATGGGGCTTGGGCTGGGAGGAAATACAGGTTAATGTCCTGCCGCTGCTTGGAAGAGGTAGTCGCGTGAAGGCCTGCACTGTCATCGTGGTAAGCACGGCCACCAACAGGAGCAGGAGGAGGAATGAGGAAGGGGAGGAGGAGTGGGGGAGGCTACAGCGACGTGTGGAGGCCGCTTTTTTGGAGGGCATGGAGCGTGGTGCTCCAGACATGGTGTGACACGGCAGGGACCTTTTCATTGTGTTTATATGGTGTGGGTGTGGTTTGTGTGGGTTGCAACGAGACAATACAATGTGGGGGTACGTGGCGTTGGACCGGCAGGAATGGAGAGAGGAGTTTGTCCAAGCCCACTGACTTAGACGGCCTACCACACAAAACGTCTCCTACTAATCCGTCCTTACAGCCCAAGAAGTCATGCGTTGTGTCATCGTGTCCTTTGGATGCCGCACCATGAGATGTTGATAATTTGCTAGCGCTGTTTTGGCCGCAACTGGACATGACTCACACGACAACCTCCTCCTACCCGGCACACGTCCCGCATCTAAACAGGCCTCCTTTGTATCGCACCCATCGACCCATCAAGATGCAGCGTCCTATTGTCGTCGTCTTGACTTTGCTTCTGTGCTTTCAGTCTGTCGTTTCCTTTTTGCTTCCTACTCCAATTGTTGTCCGATCTGCCACCGCGCCCGCCCGCGGTGCTGGGGCCGTGCAAATGAATGGGGTCACAGACGCCATTACGTCCTACGTGGGGATCTGGAGCCCGACCATTCGCACGTACGTAGTAGATCAGAGTATGTTAAAAAGGGGAAAATATGTGGGCATAGATTGTACGGCGACTAAAACCCTTCCTTCCCCCTGTCCATCCACCTCCCTCTCCCTGAACGCGAAACAGTATCGTGGCAGACGCAAACATCCCTACGGCGCTGATCAAGTGGTTCCATGTAAGAGACAATACAACAAGAATTTTATGAACTGACGCGTGGGTGATGCATGCGCGCTAATTCTTTGGCAGAAACGATTCTATCTGAGCATGTATGCAAGGGGCCACTCATACACATACATAGACTCATTTGACTCTTTACATCACCACCCATCACACCTGCGCCACATATACACCTCTATGTCAACTTTCAAACGTCTAGGGCGCCAATATGTACGTATCGTGCTTGGAAAGATCCATCCCCGTGACGACGGAACTGTCTCTTTGTTTCTTCTAAAAACCGTACCTCATCATTCACTTATCACTGGGTCTGTCCGGTCACATATTTGTAAATCTAACGACCATGTAAAATAGGGGCATTATTTTGACCACCATGGCCTCCTTCGGCGCCTATCTTGGATGGAAGATTCGCAACGGTGAGGGCGAGATTGAGTTTACCGGCAAGACCGCCCGCGAGCTCCACCCAACCTTGATGGGCCTCGCTTTCCTTTTCTTCTTCCTCGGCGGACAAGGTGGCC
Organism: Nannochloropsis oceanica; assembly: GCA_004519485.1. Classification (NCBI taxonomy): domain Eukaryota; class Eustigmatophyceae; order Eustigmatales; family Monodopsidaceae; genus Nannochloropsis; species Nannochloropsis oceanica. Next base: position 416,665 of record CP038117.1, read on the forward strand.
TTGTATTGCTCGATGTGCAGAATCACCCCATCTTGAATAGCACGCATGCCGTTACAGGATTGATTGGCATTGCCCTTTTGGCGTTTCAGGCGTTGCTGCCCAAGCTTTTTGACGGCAATAGCGGAGAGACCGCCCGTACCGCCCACGCATACCTTGGCTCGGCGACTATGGCCTTATTGTTCATCCACGCGGGCTTCGGCTTGCAGCTCGGGTTTTCGTTTTAAGGACTGGAAAGAGCGAAGGAGGGATGGAGAGATTGGGGAGGGAATGACGGCTGATTTTTTGAGTTGAGACGGAGTGAATGAAGGTTTTTGTCTCTTGTCTGAGCCCTTGATAATATAAATGTATGATCTGTGGCCGGGTTGTATCTGTGTACGGTCTTGCTCCTCAGAGGAAACGAATGAAAAAGCGCTCGGGGGATCAGATTGACAAGCCTATGCCCCTGCGACGATATGATTGTGGCCGGTTTGTGGCCGCAGGATAACAGTCATTTTGATGATAATGCTGAATTGTGTGGTATACGCGACCATCAACCAACCAACAAAACCCCTATTAAAAATTAACCAATGCAATGCGCATTGCTCCAAGGAACTTATGGGCTGACCGAGGAAATGCGCAAATGAAAGCCAGGGTCTTGTGCCCCTCTTCTAAGTTCTCACAGGAGACTTCTTATGCGGCGGTTGAAGGGGCTAGAAGAATGTCGAGATGCCATGGCCTAGATATGTCTTGCTTGCTCATGGCGCCTATTAGACTTAGTAGACGGGGCGACCCCTACTCTTACCCTCCCTCTTCTAGCATTAAACCTGACATTTTCTTAGTTCTTTTTGTTTTGCCCTACATCCCTCTAGAACCTATCGCATGCAACCTGCGTCCTCTAGGACTTGCATACAAGGGGGAGCCTTCCAACAATAAAATGTTGCATATTCATCCATTATTTTTGTCCGAGTTTTACTAGCGACTTTGACAGGTTTTTCGATCAGGCAAAGTCACCGGACGGCCCACACAGGGCCATTTTTTCTTAGGTCACTCAGGTTTTGTTAATTTGATTCTTTTGTGAAATCGATATTGATCCTGGTCAAGCCTCCAAACACATGAAAATATTTGATGGGTCGTTAGTATTTATCGCCTTGTCTGGCCGGAGAGACTGCGGATGGCTAGGAAGGGGAAGAAAGTGACTTGTGCTCGTCCCCAACCTCCCCAACCTCCCCGACCCTCACTCCTCAGCTGAACCTTTCTCCCCCTTGGTCTATCCCCTCCATCCATTTCCTATCACAGCACTCCCGTCGACGCATCGACTTTGTCATGTACACCAGCATGCGAGCTGCGATCGTCTCGCCGCCCACGGGGGTCTCCGACAGTACAAGCACGAGCACCAGTATCAAACACTACTACGACGAAACGGGACTCGAGCCCCCCAAAAAAGCGGGAGACGCCATCGATCAACTCAATGCCTTCATGGCCAAGCAAGCCCGAATGGAGTGGAGCCCCGATAACGAGGACTTCAAGGTCTACATGATGATCCGACAAGGGCACGTGGTCTTCAAGCGACGGTCCATGGCCTTGCTCTACTTCTACTGGACGACCATTTCAGTCGGCTTATTGCGCACACCCACCCTCCCTTTCTTGCTGGGGGCCTTGGTCTCCACATATGCTTACATGGAGCTTTATAGCGCTGTTTTACACATTGTATTGGACAATTCGGCGTTCATTCGTATCCCTGGATTGGACCAACCCGTGTTTGAGTTTTTGGCGCATCATATTCTGCCCGTGGAGATTGCCCAGCGTCGCTTTCGGGACATTTGTGGGGATTTGAATGTTATCGTGGGGGTTATATTTGTCATTAATATGCTGGTATTTGATATGTTGAAAGATGGACGGGTAATGTGCGTTGTGGCCTCGGGAGGGGCTATGGCTTATTTGGGTCAGTTTGCCCATCGGCAGGCTCACATGCCTCCGGGGAAAGTGAATAAATTTACGGGTTGGTTGCAGGAGGTGGGGTTGCTGGTCTCGCCGACATTACATAGGGCACATCATCGGACGTACGATAGGGGGTTTGCAATCTTGGGGGGTTGGAGCGAGGGAGTTGTGACATGGCTGTACCGGGAGGTAGTGCCATCGGGGTGGGTGTGGCTGTGGGTGTTTGTAGCGATGACGGTGGGGGGCTTGCCGGGAGTGGTGAGGAGTTACCTGTCGGTGTACGATGCAGTGATGGATGGGTGCAAGCAATAGGAACCAGGATCATGGAGGTGCCTTGGTGTGTATGCGTGTGGCGATGGCGATGGGGGGGTTGATCGGGGGAGGTGGAGGGTGCAATGGGCGGGTGGATTTAGAGTGGCTTGGGTGAGAGACAGTGGGGGCAGGGATGTTGATGGACAGGAGATGGAACAATGAGACGCGACCATGAAAAAGTAGGGAGTATGCGAGGGAGAGGAGCGAGGAAAAGAAAGTACAGTGAAGATAAGTGTGTTGACGGGAGGGCAACAAATAACCGTTTTTGGTGTTTGTCATATTGCGTATATTGGATACGTGTTTGCGCAGGTAAGTTCGAGTGAAAAAAGAGAAAAGTATGAGGGAAATCGTGAGTGTCAGTGTAATATATCAGAATGGAAAAGACAACAAGAGACATGCTGCACCTCCATGTAAGGAATGATGAAAAAGATCTCATGGGAACACGGATAGATACGAAAACTTCTTCCTTAGACGAGACAATAATGTATGTGTGTATGCATGCGACAAATGAAGAGAGGGAAGGAGAGACATCTCCCGATTTCTCTTTTTCTGTCTCCTTGTTTCTTTCCACACTTTCTCTCCCTCTTCCCCCCACTTTCCCAGCTACACTCACACACAAACCATCGATGACTAAGCATCAGTACCGTTTATAGAAATCTGTATATATACATATATATCTATATGTATACATGACCAGGAAATGGGACGTGCCCAACCAACACCATGATCATAACAACCACGCGCACCAAATCAATTCAAACTCTACGGCTATATACACGTTGCTTTTCCACACTTCCTCCCCGCCCCCTCCCCTCCTTGCCACTCCTAACAACACGTCCCCTTTCTCTCCTTCTCTCCCTGTGTCTCCGAGGCCAGATAAATCCCTCCTCGCGCCGTTTCCCCCGTCGAGGGCATGGGCCCAGGGACCTTGCGGCACAACGACAAGAACAAGTCACGCACCCCCACGTCGTCCTTTGCCGATGTCTCCACATACCCGGCCCCAATGCTTTTGGCGTATACCTCCGCATCGCTTCGAGCGACTTGACGCTCGGACTCCAGGTCGTTCTTGTTGCCGGCAATCATAATTTCCATGTCCTTCGGGTTTCGTTCGCGGAGCTCGCTGACCCAACGTTGGAGGGTGGCAAAGCTGTCGAGAGGGGAGGGAGGGAGGGAGCAAGAGATGGAGATGAGTAATTGCATGCATGAATCCCGGGTTTACTGAAAACTCCGCACACACTCACCTTTCCGCCCTTGTCAAATCGTATACTACAACCGCCGCCGCCGCCCCCCGGTAGTACATAGGTGCCAGACTGTGGTATTTCTCCTGTCCGGCGGTGTCCCAAATCTGCACCTGTAAGGAAGGGGAGTGGTACCCAAAAAAGGAGTGAAAGATTAGCTTTTGGTGCGAATGAACGACAAGACGTGCATATCTTTCTCACTGTAAGGATCCCTCCCTTTTTAGGTCTACCTTGACCGTCTGTCCGTCCAATTCAACCACTTTGCTCATGAAGCTGGCCCCAATAGTGCTCTCCGAGTAGGGTTTGAAGGATTGAGTGACGAATCGCAGAACGAGGGAGCTTTTACCGACGCCAGAGTCCCCAAGGAGGACGAGTTTGATTTCTCGGGCACGGGTCGTCATGGTGCGGGCGTGCGGGTTAGAATCGTAAGCGGGAGAAGCAGTGGAGACGTACCCCTGTCTTTTTACGTCTGCCGTACAAAGAGAAGGGAAGAGTGCAAGAGTGAGGATGGCAGGAGTGTGTGTAATCATGCACACGCGCGACAGTACGCGGATACTGATAAGCCGTAAATGATTGTTGACTTTGAAGGTATAAAGTGGAGCAAGGGGCGCATAACAGGGCGGGCCCACGCGACACCTGACAGCGTGAAAGCAAAGCACAAACTTTGAACGGAATCCTCCGGCAACCAGAACGCGGCTCCACAGTCTTTGCTCGCGACTTTCCCCCTCCTCACGAAGGGTAGCGAATGCTTGCGTGGCATGTCTAGGCGTGTCAGGAGGAGGGGGAGGAGCAGGGTTTCGTTCTGTCGCGGCAATGCCAATCTCTAGCCACGCGCGTTCTCAAATCCCGGCCTCAGCCTTGCCGCGGCATCTTTACGCTCGCGTCGACGATATAATTTTTGGCTATGCAGTTGTGGGCTGGGCCTGGTTACGGCAATACATGCAGAGGAAGTTTATCTCAAACGCAAACAGCTTTGGAAGGCTTCCCGCGAGTCGAAGGTCCAAACAACCGCCGAATCGTCGGACGACCTCCTCTCTCCTTCCCCTCCGCGCCCCAAAAATCAGACCACTACGTCAATTCACGCCCCCGTTCTCTCCACACACGTACGCAAGACAGGCTCAACTGGGCTTTCTCGCCTTGAGTCGCCCTTTTACTACAGACAAGCACTCAATAAATCTACCACAGTCCATGAGAACCCCCGCCAACGCTTCCGTCCACACATCCACGCTCCTGCTGCTGTTCGTACTCGTGCTGCTGCCCATCTTCCCCCTCACCCAGGCTTTTATCCCTCTTTTGAGCATGGATCACCTTCATCAGCAGCAACGGTCCCCGCCAGCCTGTGCCTCCCCGCCACCCTGCGCTTCCACTCCCATCTTCTACTCCGGGGGTGGCTTCAAACTGGCCGCAGCCGCTGCCGAGGTTGGCGGTCACGAGGAGGCTGTCAGCACATCCGCGCGCTTAACCTGGGGGGTCCCCTCCATCACTCATACTCCCAATGAGGCAACCGCAACCTCTTTCCCCACTTCCTCCCCCCCCACTGCCTCCACCCACACCGGCCACGGCGCCCTGGCAAGCACCACCACAGCGGATGTCATGTCCTTGGACAGCATCCGTAGCACCTTGATTCGACAGGAAGATTCCATCATCTTTGCCCTGATCGAACGCGCTCAATTCCGTCGCAACGAGGCCATCTACCTTAAAGGCATTCTGCAACTCGACCCTTCCATCCCGGACTACACCTTCCTCAACTCCCTCTCCTTCCTCGAATATCTCCTACTAGAAACCGAAAAATTACACGGGAAAGTCCGTCGTTACACGAGCCCAGAAGAGCATGCATTCTTTCCCGAGCACCTGCCCAACCCAATCCTCACGCCTCTGCAATTCCCAGCGTTGCTCGCCCCGAACACAGTAGATGTGAACGCCCAAATCCTCGATTTATATATCAATGAGATTGTCTCCGCTGTGTGCAAGGAAGGGGATGATGAGCAGCATGGCTCGTCCGTTCTAGCCGACATCACGTTATTGCAGGCCATATCCCGTCGGATCCACTTGGGAAAATTCGTGGCGGAGGCCAAATTTCTAGAAAGTGAGGCTCGCTACCGTGCGCTTGTGGCTGCTGATGATGTCGATGGGGTCATGGCTTTGCTGACCAACACGGCGGTAGAAGCCCGAGTGTTGGAACGGGCCAAGCTGAAGGCGAGCACGTACGGGCAGGACATCACAGGCGAGACGGAGGAGTGCAAAGTCGAGCCTGACGTCATTGCGGCCATCTACCGGGATATCATCATTCCGTTAACCAAGGATGTGGAGGTATTATATTTGTTTGAGAGGGTAGGAAGGCCCATCCCTTTCCCTTTGCCGGCGCCTGCGGAAGAGTATAGGTTGAGAATCAGGGGGAGTAGGATATGAGGGAGGGAGTGTGTGAGGGCGGGACAGGGATGGAGGGGTTGTGATGATGATAAAAAGCAAATAAAGTACATAGCGTCTATACGTGAGTGAATTACTGAAAGGAGGATAGGGGATTTGCACCCGTTGTATTTATGGTTTCAAGATCGTGTGTCTTCTTTCTTTTCCCCCTCTTGGCTTTGACAATCTCGTCTCATCCTTTCGCCCCCTTTTTTCAATGGTCATTCGCAGGATAAGCCCCCCCTCCCCCCCCCCCAACACACACAAATTTATGGGAAACAAATAAATATTTTGTAAGTTACAATTTGATTTGCTTTCAATCACCGCCTCAAGTCACTCCTCCTCCTCCTCCTCCTCCTCCTCCTCCCCATTCTCCTACCCAGCAGCACCATCACCTTAATCACTCAAAACATATCCACACACAAAAACCTCTATCCCTTTACTCTTTCGTCTCCTCCGCTGGCGCCTTGACTGGCGCCTTGATATCATACCACGCCCCGGTAATCTTGGGCAATCCATTCGAGTCCAGAGGCACCGAGCTAGTATTCACCGGTGGCACGTACTTCTTCTTATTCATGTCCAATTCCCCCGTGATAATTCCATACATAACGCGTACAGTCAAGCCTAATAGACCAATCGCAGTCACGCCAATAACACCAGCCCCCAATGCCGTGATGCCCACAAAGGCAGTCGACGCAATTCCGAACACCCGCTTGGCCGGATAGAAGTCCGTGTCCAGATGCACATTATTTAAGGTATTGGCAAGACCGAAAGTAATACGCCAGAACAAGAAGGAAATAAAGGCGGCAAAGACAGCAGCACCCAAGGGTTGGATGGGATTGATGCCATTGAGATCCGTGTCGTCTTCCGAAAGGGGCGTGGCTTCTTCTGGTTGGTTGTCGCGTACCACCTTTAGCTCAGCATCAATCACGTTCATTAATCGTTTGTTAACCGTGCCAGTTTTAGCTCGCGCGACTGGTGGCGGCGCGGTGCCAAAGCCCTTGCCGCTTGGAGTAACAGCGTTTGAGGCCAGGGTGCTGGGGGTTGGGCTGATTGAGTCTGCTGGTGCGTCGCTTCCCGGTTCTTGAGTAGTCGAGGCAAAGAGTGCGCCGCGTTGTCGGCAGGGATGTTGACGATGTAGTTGCAGAAGTCCCACTTTTGGCCGTCGCGGTAAGGGCAGGATGAATGCTTGAATGCAGCAGCCAGCGCCGGCCAACATCAACAGCAACCCGAGGAGGCTCATTGGCCAGCGGCGGATAGTGCGCGGATAAAGTGCGCCTCCACTCCTTCTTTGGCTCGATAGCATTGTGGAGGAGGATGTATGAAGCGTCCTGAAGTGCCAGGGTAGTACGTTAACTGCTGGGGTGGGTGGGGTGAACATGGTTAGTGCGGGAGGCTGGGAGTGCTGATCTAAGTCGAAGCCCGCAGCGTAAGAAATCCAACGTCCCATGCTCCTCACGTGAGTCGCAGCCCCACGACCAAAGCCGAATCGACCACAGTGAATATAAAACCCCAAAAGCTCCCCTTTAATGCAATGATAGACAGTTAGAGTTTGCGGGCAGTGAGCGCTAGAGAGAAGGCGGCCCAACAAACATCAAGGAGAAGCTTGCTTCTGCTGGTGGGCCCGACTCCCTCTTACTCACGCCTCCCGCATACCACAACCCCACATCATCACACCTAAACACAGGGAGGCAAGCTCGGAGACGAATTTTCAGGCATAGTGGAGAAGGTACACTGGTCTTGCCGCGCAGACGTAGCCAAAAGTTGACGACTAATAGCGAGCCTGCCTTGCCCCTGTTTATTACACGACACGCCTCCTTGCCCAGAACCCACTGCAAACAGGTTCTTGCCGCCCTTTGGCAGCCCCGCACCAGCAGCAGACCACTTGCACCAATCAGTAAACGCGCATCTATCGGTGCACCCGCAGTCCCAGACCATGGTTTCCTCGTCAAAAAGAATACGACATGCCTCCTTTACTGCGATGACGCTCCTCCTGCTCGCCCTCGCCCCCACCTTTACCCACGCCAGCTTTTGGGGACGCCGTAGCAGGGTTTCGTATCCACATGGACGACAACAATCTTCCCCTGCCCTCGCCTTTCTTGGCGCCAAGAAGAAGCCTTCGGGATTCAATTTGCCAAGCAACAACGGCACCACAAGCACCTTTCTGACGACCGGGAGCAGCGTCCTGCACATTCACAACAGCAATGTGACCCTGCTCTCCCTCGATTCAGGCAGTCTGCCCGCTCGGGTCAATGGTGGCGGCAACCTTAATAACACCAACGGTGGTGTCGTGAGTTCAAGCTCTGGCTCTGGCACGGGGCGATCTCTAACGGGAGGCCCACGAGGTGCGGGAACAGGCGTTGCAGGACAAAGCGGCAATGCTATCGACCAACTCGCCAACGAGGCGATGCAAACAATCGGTGGGGCGTTGTTTGAAGCCATGTGTTTTTATATCGCGGGACGAATCATCATGGGTGTCCGAGGGCTGTGGGGAAAACGATTAAGCAAGCCGGCGGGTGTGAAATTTGGTGATGTAATAGGGGTGGACGAAGCCAAACAAGAAGTACAAGAATTAGTTGAGTATCTGAAAGAGCCTCTGCGATATAAGAAACTAGGAGCAAAGATTCCGAGGGGGATCCTGTTGGTGGGTCCTCCGGGCGTGGGGAAGACAATGCTTGCGCGAGCGATTGCTGGGGAGGCGAATTGTCCGTTTTTCTATGCGAGTGGCTCGGATTTCGCTAATCCGTATTGGGGTGAGTGTTTCTTGCTTGTGTGATTAATTGAGCAATGGATTTAGATACCTGGAGTGTATTCCCACGTCAGAGATTTATCAACCACTGCTGTATCGTGCATGAACAGCTGACAATCTGTGTGTTGGTTTTTGAGCCAAGGGGGGGGGAAGAGGGATAGAAGTTTGCGGTGTGACAATGCTAACCATCTCTTCTTCTTCTTCTTCTTCTTCTTCTTCTTCTTCTTCTTCTTCTTCTTCTTCTTCTTCTGTTTCTCCTTCTGTTTCTCCTTCTGTTTCTCCTTCTGTTTGGCCTTCTTTTTCTTCTTCCTTAATCCCTACCATTCCCCACCCCATCCTATCCCCTTAAAATCAACACAGGAATGGGCGTTCAGAAGATCAAGAAGCTCTTTCAGCAGGCGCGGCGATCGAAAGTACGTGCATGTAGCCGAGCGTCGGGAGGATTTCTCCTTCTGCTTCTTTTTCTGATTCATTATTCTCTGTCTGAACTCGTCTCTCATCGCTGTACCACCTTCATGACCTGGCGTGACTATTTCTCACGGATCCGCATTTCTTTCTAAGCGGAGGAAGTGCTTGATGGAGGTCATCCTCCACCTCCTCACCTCTCTTTCATCCTCATTTTCACTCGTCAACCACCACACAGCGCTCCATCATATTCATCGACGAGCTTGACTCCTTGGCACGAGCCCGCAAGTCCTCTATAAGCGGAGGCAGTGCTGAGATGGACGCGGAAAACACCCTGAATCAGTTGTTGACCGAAATGGACGGTTTCCAGACGCAAGATAATGTGATTGTGCTAGCTTCCACCAATAGAGCGGACGTGCTCGATCGAGGTATGGAGGGAGAAAGGGAGAGAGGGAGGGCATTAAGACATCAGAATAAGGCCAACATAATTGCCATAAAAACGTCCCGATCTGTTTCTTCCCCTCCAACAGCGGCGCTGCGTCCTGGCCGTTTCGACCGCAAGGTCTTCATGGACGTGCCGGACGTACAAGGGCGAGAAGAGCATTTCAAAAGACTGCTGGGGAAGTTCACTCTCGCCAAGCCCGTGGAATCCCTCGCGCCGTTGATGGCCCGGATGAGCCCGGGGTACAGCGGGGCTGACATAGAGAACGTGGTGAACGAGGCAGCGTTGCGGTACGATTCAAAGTTTTTGGTAGAAAGTCTGAATGATCTCTTTGTCTCTTTTATTGTTTACCAAGATGTCTGCTTATCCATGGTCTTTATTTCCCTTTCTTTCCATCTTCCTTCTTCTTCTTCTTCCAACGATCTTACCCTCCCTGCCTTCCTCCCTCGTTTTCTCCCCAACACTGCAGAGCCGCCAAAAATAATCGCACCAGCATAACGGAAGATGATCTAAGCTGGGCCACTGAGCGGACGGGTTTCGGCGTTGAACGCAAGGGGAAAATAACTCCGAGTGAACTCCGCCGTACTGCCGTCCATGAGGCAGGGCACGCGTTGATATCTTACTTCCTGCCTGATGCCTCTCCTCCCATAAAGATTTCGATCATTAATAGAGGCAAGATGGGAGGGTACAATTTGATTTCGGAACGGAATTTTACCTATCACACGGAGGCGAGGCTGAGGGATGAAATTTGCGTGTTTTTGGGGGGGAGAGTGGCGGAAGAGGTGGTGCTTGGTGAGGCAAGCTCAGGCGCGTTTGATGATTTGAAGAAGGCGAGTGCGTTGAGTAGGGGAATGGTGGAAAGTTTGGGGTATGGGAGGAAGACGGGTCTGCTTTCATGTGGTGGGGGAGCAGGAGGAGGAGGGGAGGTGAGTCAAGCGACGTTGAGAATGCTGGAGGAGGAGGCGCAGAGTATTTTGGCTTCTGAATATGCGCGGGCCAGGGGGTTAATGATAAAGCGGAAAAAAGAATTGGTGGGGTTGGTGGAGTTATTGTTGGAGAAGGAGGTGGTGCATGATTATGATCTGGAAGGGGTTTTTGGACCACGGGCGGTTACACCGGCGGCTGCCGTTATAGCTGCTGCTGCTGCTACCAGTGGAAGAAGTAGCAGTTATGGATGGGGTGGATGGGGGGCGTGAACGAGAGAAGGAGAGAGAGAGTCATCTTCTTTTCAGGCAGCTCTTTATACATAGGCTTAAATAAACACAGAGAGAAATGGATGAGATGAGCGATAGCAGAGTAAGAAGTAATGCGCGTGTAAATGAGCTGTACCTTCTTGGCTTATTTTTATTTTCAAATTTCTTTTTTTTCCTTTGTTGCAATTTTCTGTTTATAAAAACTGTCTATCGTGTTTTTGGCTGTCGCAGCACTGACTCTCACAACTCTCCCCACCGGTGCCCTTGCTTTCACCCGGGCAATGCCTCTTCGACATTCTTATCTCACATTATCCAACGAAAGACATTATATATGTATATAATATCTCGTGATTGAACGTCTATCAATACATATACATTCTCACCTTCAACAAGTGAAAAGAATCCGGAACCCCTTTTACTCATCACATCCCGCTACGCATAAGCCGGTGAGCGGCCCAAGCAGCAGACACTCACCATCCGTAACGTTCCACTCTCAATCCGTATAAGAGATAAAGCAATGACATGTTGGTGCACCTTCATATTCTCCTCCTCTCTTCTTCTCCTTCATCTTCTTCCTTTTTCTCCTCCGCTCCCTCGCAACCAGCACCGACCTCCTCAGCTAATATTTTGAGTGTTAGTTACTACTTATGCATAAGGCCCTCCTCATACTTTCCTCCTATCTTTTTCTACGCGCCTCTCCCACTCTATTGCTTTAGGCCAGTTTTATCGACGCCGGCAAGGAACAACTAGACAAGCTTGCCAACTCCGTATACTCGTTCCTCGTCAGCAGCAAAATCGACAACCCCAGCAACGAGAACACCTGCACCGCCGCCGAGCCCACCGTCACGACTTGATGCCTCAAATACCGTGCAAAAAACGTCGACGCCACAGTGATCACAACCGGAATACTCACAAAATAGATCCCTCCCAACGCCGCCAGCCGCGTCAAAAACGTGCGCTGTATCAAGTTGTTCTCCCGGACCAACAGATTATGGACGCCAGCCGCAAACAAGCCTCCCAAAATCAACCGCATCCCAATCAAACCCAACGCCCAAATTGTCTCACTTTCATGGTACTTCGAATGTGCATCGTCATACACCCGCCCTAGCAACACGCACGCGACATGCAATATGACCAAGCCCCCGATCATCCGGTACATCGTCGCCCTCCCTGCCCTTTGCTTCCTCGACGGGGTCAAGACCGTATCCACACTCCAAACCCACGCAATGCTCAACAACTCCAAACTCACCACCAGCTGTGCTAACCAGTTTGCAAGCTCTGCCCCGATATCCGTCAGCCTTAACCCCTGTCCATTCTTCGCATACACCCAGTAATTGATCGTCTCCAACACCAAGCTGCACAAAAACAATAGCACCGCCACGCCCAAATGCAAGATCGACGGGTGCAACTTCTGTCCACGCGTTGCATTTCGGTAATTCTGCAGGAGACACAACAGCGGAATCATCGATAAAACGAACGCCACGGTCAAGACAGGCAAGAGACGGGAGGGCGCCTTCTCTTCGTGCGAGAAATGGGAGCCATCCGCATTGTACATCTCCAAGCGGTAATTTAACACAGAAGGGGCTTGGTCTTGTGCAACGTCACAGTCTGCTAGGACGAAGTACCAAAAATGAGGTCGAATGCTTTGACTGACCGCGTGCTTTAGGGGGGGTCCGTTCCGGAGGGAGCCTGACTGCCATTTGGCGTATTTGAGGCGTTCGTGACAGGTGGGGGCGGCCACGGCGTCCTCCCAGTCTTCATCGAGGTAGAGGAAGAAACGGGCGCCGTCGGACATGCCAAAAGAAGCCTTTTTTGCATTTTGTTGCTGTTATGGAACGAGGAGGAAAGGCGAGAGGAAGGGAGGGATTGGGATGAGAGCTTTTGCCGTTTGTTTAAAATTAAAGTGACTGATAGCGCCTGGCAAGGAGGTACGACGGGAATGCAGACGTGTGTTCGTGGGTTTTTCCTCTACAACCATCCGTCCCATGTATAGGGACACGAAAGTTGCTTTCAACCATGTCTCCTGTTCTCGTTGTCCTATTTGTCCCTTCATGCCCGTCCTCTTCCTCCCTCCCACCCACCCATCCCAACTCTATCACTTACGCTGGCCGCCTTGACGTCCAAGGTGAAGTTCCCCGAACCTTGGGAGTACGAAAATTTGGTCAGATACATCCATGAAGTATGGTTGCTGAGTGTGGCTTGGCCCGAGACGATTTTTGCGGTGGTTGTTTCGAGGGATTGGAGGAGAAGAAGTACCGTGCAGGCGGAGGCCATCAAAGGCAGGTGGCAGCGGCGGGGGCTAGAAGAGAACGTCATGGCTTGGCGTGATGAGTGGGATAGTGCTTGCTGATGTACGCGCGTCGATGTTGCGGGATATGTTCGTGTCGGACCCACGCCCCACGTGGAATCGATGGCGGCCTGTGTGTCCATGTTGTTATGTGGCGTGGGCCATTAGTAATGTGAACGAATGCGTCGCGGTGGCGTGTGTGTGAATAGAGCGAGGGTTGGTCAGGCCTAAATTTATCAGCGGGATGAGATGGGGCGATCCACGAGAATCAGGGACTGGGAAGAACCTTGCTGCACAAGGAACAAAGGGTCCGTTGAGGTGGTGGCGGCAGCGGTAAGAAGCTAGGAGAGTGAGTGTGGAAAGGGAACTGGCGGCCGCAAGGCCATTTAAACCAGCAGCATAAAGAAAACGGGAAAGAGCAACGTGACCCGTCCGTTTAGACTAGGAGCACACCCAGGTGGGGCGGTGAATACAGGAGAGCACGAGAGGGATGTCTCAACGGAATGGAAGGAGTTTGAAAGCTTAAATGAGAGAGAGCTCGCACCGGTTCGCTTGCGACGGTATTTTTATAGCCCCTAGTGAGCAGAGGGCGCCCTTCCAATGTGAATGTATGTTATAATAGCCTTAAATGCAGTATTGTTGTCTTTGGAGTGCTTTCTCTAGTCAATACCATGTCTTTGGAATTACGCAAGCTCAAACATGCTTGCCGGAGAGACATGGCTCCCCTTCTCCCCCGGCCACCCAATCACTCACCCTCTCCTATTGCATCAACATTTGTGAGAAAAAGAATTGTAATACACCTTTTTTTTATTTTTTACTCCACTTATATTTACTCCCTTCGACCCACGTCCTGACTTTCGCAGTCCTCGCACACCAACACAAGCTATAGCGATATATCCAGCTGGGGTCTCCAAGAAGAAACTTCCCTTTTCCATCACATCACCTCGACGCACCCACAACACGTAATAAGACAGAGACTGTGTCTGTGACACACTCTGAAACTCACACACAATACAACCACTCGCACAGCAGCATGAAGTTGGTCACCATCGTAGCGCTTGTGTTCTTCACCGCCCTCCCAAGAAGCAGCGCCTTTCTTTTCACAGTCCCCCACGCCGCTGCTTCCTCTACTTCAGCCTCCCGCCTCGCGGCTGCCTCCTCCTCATCCCCGAAGCACCCCGAAGTGACCACTGAACTTATCAAGCACACCGCCACGCTTGCCCAGCTTCAATTCGATGAGGCTGAAATTTCAAGCCTTGTCCCGCGGTTCGAAGCGTTCTTAAACTTTGTCGGCAAGATGCAAGATGTGCCCGACACGACGGCCGGCCTAGCCCCTGGTAACATGCCCACAGTGGACAAGGTATTGCGGCCCGATCAAGCTTCCATATTTCCTAACCAAGATGCCATTTTTGCCAACATGGCTGAGCAGGAGGATGCGTACTTGAGCGTGCCCAAGGTCGGGGAGGAGGACACGTAGAGAAGGCGAGTACGAGGATGAAGAGGAGAGCAAGAAGGTGGTGACTTTGAAGCTTGATTTCCCCTCGGCGATTAAATAAAAATATGACACAAATGAAAAAATAAGGCAGAAGAAGGAGTGCGTCGCATAGAAAAACACACACCTTCTCGTTCATTTTTGGGGTGATGATTGAAGGAGGCAGGAAGGGTGTATCCAAGTGACGGCCCAGTCAGATACAACACAACACAGAAGATCCCACACCAAAATCACCGTCTTCAGACACACGTGAGAAGAAGTTTTTCTTTGGGACCTATTAACCTACCTGACAACGATCTATCCCTCCCTCTACTTCTTCGCCCTGATAACCCTTTTCACCTCTGGGAACTTCAGCGGCAACAACAACTCCACCATCACCTCCCCCCCCCCACTCCCCCTCCCCCTCTTTCTTCCTCCTCCACCCTCTCCTTGTTTCTCCTCATCTATCTGCCCCCCAAATCCACTATGACCTGCACCTCCATAAACCTTCCTTACCGTCGCTCCCGTCTCCCTGAACAACGTTGTGCACTCCCCCACGCTCATTCTCAGATCCAGGGCCACCCTTGAAGCCGATACCCGGTAGCCGCCCACCACCAAACACAACACCAAAAGGTGCAAAAGCAATTTATCCGTCAAAGCCTTTGTCCGTGTATGTCTCTGGTACCTCTCCTCGAAACCTCCTCCCCTTCCTCCCTCCCCCTCCCCTTCCCCTTCAGACTGGAAGAAATGCTCCAGCAACACCACCGACACCGTCTGGTTTACCGTTCCGAGCCCCAAAGCCATCGATAGGCTACTCGCCCCTCCTCTCACCATGGGGGGTAGCCGGTACAACTCAAACAAATGCCTCAACAGCAACAAGCGACACATGTGCTCCTTCCTCGGATCTACCTCCACCCCCCCATCTCCCCTCCTCCTTCCATTCATACCACCACCATCATCACCGCCACCTCCTATTGAATCATCCAGGGTAGGCAAAGGGGCGCTCACAATAAGCTGACGGACGAACGCTGGCCAATTCTCAAACCTTTTTAATATCGTCTCGCGCACCAGACCGGTACCACTACGAGACCCTCCCACTCCCGCTGCCCCTCTCTCCTTCCCATCCTCTCCTTGTCCTGCCGCTGTTGCGGCTAAGGCATCTGAAGCTTGACCTAAAAGCTCTTCAAGCTCCTGTGCAACGCTATCCCATACCCCCTCCCCGCCCAGCATTCGTCGAGGAAGATAAACTTGATCCACACTTCGTGCCTGCATGTTGTAGGGAGGCAACAACGTCGCTCTTGAGGCCTCTGCCGGGGTAAGAGTCTGCTTCGCCTCCGCAGCGTCCTTTTGGACTTCTTTCAAAGAATCGGCCAGGAACCCACCCAAGGCATTGAGGCCCACCACAGCATCGGCACTAATCCGATTCTCTTCCTGCGATTGCATAACCCGTCGTTTTTTCTTGGTCCCGAACGTGTCCACCAACGACTTGCGTCTCTCGGCGTACGATGATACTCTCGCCGCTTCCTCTTCTTCCTCTTCTCCGCATTCCTCTTCGTCGTCAGCTCCCGCCGCGATTCCCAGGAGCTCGCCTGCGGCGTTGCGGATGCGGACTTTCTGCTCCAGCGCCACGATGGCCTCTACGGGGTAGAGCACTACTTCCTGCGTGTTTTCCCGATAGATACCCACCATGTACTTCGCCGTGTTCTTGTGAGCCACGGCGGGTTGTTCTGCTGAATAGGCCACATGAGGGGTCTCGCCTGCCAGGCGGAGACGGCGTCGGCGTTGCCCCCCTTTGGAGTCCGTGGCCCGGCAGCGGAAGGTGAGGGTCTCGGCTTGCCGGGGGCGGCCGTGGGGAAAGCTGACAAGCACGGGCGGGACAACCAGTGGATTGGCCGTTTCTTGTTTTTCGCTGTCGGCCGAGGGGACGTTCTCAGCCAGCCGGATGTTTACTTTGATGCGGTGGTGGAACGCCTTATTGGTCCTTTGTGATGGGGAGGAGGCAGGGGCGCCATTAGTTTCGCTGAAGCTCTTGCGTTTTTTGCCGGAGGAGCTCATGAAAAGTCAGAAGAAAAGGAGCCTGTGACGTGTTGTGGAGGGAGGAGATAGAGAGATGTGAGCACAGTGTGTGTATGAAAGGGTTGGAGAGAGGGGAGGAATGGTGGGGAGGTCGCCGGCGGCCCACTGACGGCCCGGGTTCGCCTAATGAATTCTTCCATGGTCTTGTTTTTCCCCCCACACACGTGCGTATACACACAATCGCACCACGCACCCATGTGAGAGGAGCATGCCCAGCCTGCAATTGTGCCCCTCTCAACAGGTACCTCTCCCCCTCATACATCTGACAGAGATTAGTTTTGCTGCTTCAGCACGAGGAAGCCAGCGTTCTCCGTAGATAAGGAAAAGCAAGGCACCGCAACCTCACACAACAATGGCAACGACCACCGGCATCAGCGACCCTGCAATTAGGCATGAAGATCCCACGATGACTGCCGCCTCTGAGACGACGACGACAACGACGACGACGACAACGACGACGACCGCGACGGAAGGCAGCAGCCCTGCACCCGAGTCGGGCTCGGCGACAAAAAAAAAGCGGGGGGCTGGGGACGACTGGGCCAAGAGCAAGAACGACGTTGACAACGATGATTCAAGTGAGATCGCAGAAGAAGGCACTGTCTCGGGCGAGTTTCGACGTGCGGATCCCGAGACGCTGAGCAAGCGGAGGATAGTCAAGGCCCGTCGGCCACCTGGCATGGAAGGAGGAGATGGGTCACCTGCAGGATCGGCGACAGGTGTGGAGGATAAGTCTGTGACCGCCAATCCCTTTGCAGCCCTTTCTTTAACGAGAGCCAAGACTGATGCTATCGGGGGAGGTGGCGTGTTCGGGAGTGGGTTCCCCCAGACGAATGCTGCTTCCATCCTCGGGGTAAGTGGCGGGGGTGGGGGTTGGGGTAGCACGGGAGCGAAGGGAGTTGACATGGTGCGGCCAGGCACTGGACCAGGATTAGGCTCGGCGCCGGTTGGGTTTGCTGCGTATAAACTCAATCCGTTTCAGAGCGCGGCTCCGAGTGCGGGAACTGGGGCGTCGTCGTCGTCGTTTGTCTCGTCGCCTTCGAAGAGGAAGCCACCCAGTGAGTTGGCGGGGGCGTCCGAGGCCAGTTCTCAATCACAGTTTGGTAGGCCTGCTGCTTCGATCAATCAGGGGGGCGAGGATGAAGAAGATGGTAGAGGTAGAGGGGGTAGTCCTGCCGGGGGAGTAGGGGAGGAGGATTTGGAAGCGGAGCCGAATGTGACGTTTGACGTGCCCAAAGTGCATGGGTTAAAGGACGCATCTTACAAGCCCTTGACAGGCGAGGAGCTAGAGATATGCGTGTTGCAATTGCGCTCAAAATTGTACCGCTTGACAGAGGTGAAGACTAAAGATGATGCGGGGGGAGGGGGAGGGGCGTCGTCCTCCTCATCGGCGCAGCCACGACGTGACTGGGTGGAGACCGGCGTGGGACAAGCCAAGGTACTGAAACCACTGTCGAGGAATGACAATTTCTCGGCGCCTGCCCGGATAGTGATGCGGCGGGAGCCTGGGACGAGTGTCTTGATCAATACGTTGCTGAAGGAGCCGGTGGGGGTAGCCAAGCATGCTGACAAGGCGTTGCGGCTCACATGTTTGGATGAGAATGGAATGCCTTCTACGTTTTTGTTCCGGTTTAAGACAACGGATGAGATGGAGCAAATGCTAGGGGAGATTGAGAGGCAACTGGCCATTGCCGCGGGACCAGGAAGGGGGGGTGGGATAAAGGAGGAAGCAGCCGTGGGGGAAGGGAAGAAGAAGGATAAGGCCAATGCCGTCTGAGAGGAAATGGTTTGAGATAGGCTGGTGATGTAAAAGAGACACAAAAAGAGTCATGAAAAAGGGAATAGAGCGAGGAAAAGATTCATCAAAAGACTTGTAGTAAAGTTGAAAATGTGAGAAAGGAAACGAGATGATGTTTTAGCACAGCCAAATGCACAATTGCTTTGCACCAAATACACCCCAAAAAGACGTAGAAAGACGTCACAAAACACCGCACTCACCGCATACTCTCATACATATCTGGTTACAACCCCAGGCTTATAAGTCGATTCTTGTGGATTCACTCCCTCTATCATCACGAGCAGCCGTGGCCTCAATGTTCCTCCTCCGCCTTGCCCCTCGACGCCTCCAGTCCCAGGCAGAAGCAGCCCAGCGCTGCGGCCTGGCAACCACCACAACAGCACCACCGTCACAAAAGGCAACGTCGCTCATCGCAGAAACCTTGGCTGATATGGAAGAGGAAGCGGCAGCAAAGGCCGCTGCAAGCAAAAGTCCCTTCAACCCGACTATGCCACCCACGGGCGGTGCAGCAGAACTCAAGGCCATGGGACGCACGCGCCTATCCCTTGAAGAGCGAAAGCGGCGGCGACGAGCTCTCGATGGGCTGGGCATCGCACCCTTCGGTCAGTTTCTGAAGCAGCAGGGCCTGGGGCTTGAACGAGCACCGACCGACACCCTCCAGCTCAACATCGGGCTGTATTGCAATCAAGCCTGCAACCATTGCCACGTCGAGAGCTCGCCCAAGCGCACCCAAGAAATGATGACCCGGGAAACCGCGGATCGTTGCCTTGATTTCTTACGGCGGTCCCCCTCCATTCGTACGCTGGACTTGACGGGAGGTGCCCCGGAGCTGAATGCGCAATTCAGGCATCTAGTCACAGAGGCCACGCCTTTGGGGGTCTCCATCATCGATCGCTGCAACCTTACAGTGTTGGAAGAGCCAGGCCAAGAAGACTTGGCTACCTTCTTGGCCAATCATCAAGTCAAGGTGGTGGCATCCATGCCTTGCTACGAGGAAGAAAACGTGAAGCGACAACGAGGGAGCTCGGTCTACCACCGATCCATCGCTGGATTGAAACACTTGAACGCAGCTGGTTACGGTCAAGAGAGTTCTGGCCTTTGTTTGACACTGGTTTATAATCCTGTTGGTGCGTTTTTGCCACCGGCCCAGCCACTGCTGCAAGCGAAGTATAAAGAGGAATTAAAGGCGAGGTTTGGGATTGTGTTTAATGATCTGATTTGCATTACCAACATGCCTATAAAAAGGTTTGCGGATCATCTATATCGGAGGGGGGAACTGGAAAAATACATGCAATTGCTGGTGCAGAGTTTCAACCCGGGGGCGGTGGAGGGCCTCATGTGCCGCACGCATTTGAGTGTGGGTTGGGATGGGAAGGTTTATGATTGTGATTTTAACCAGCAGTTGGACATGGCCATGCGGAAGCAAGGTGAAGGGATTGAGAGAGGATTGACGATACATGATGTACAGGACGCCAACGCATTGTTGGAGATGAAGCGACCGATTTTGATGGACACGCATTGTTTTGGCTGTACCGCAGGGGAGGGGTCTAGTTGTGGAGGGACGATAGCTGCACCAGTAGCTGCGGCAGTAGCAGCGAACTCTTGAGCAGGGGTTCATAATACAAAAGGCACATGCGAGTAAGAGAGGACAGCAAATCAAATCACTCAAATCAAAAACTAGCCGATCAAAACATTAAATCTTGATGTGGAATTTTTTGATGTGTGTGTGTGTATGTATGTGTGTGTGTCGGTGTGTCGGTGTGTTCATCTATCGGTCGGAAAAATGCATCGCCTTTCTCCTTAGTTTACTGACTAGACTTTAAGCGGATGAATTATAACATGCAAAGACCTTCTAATTCCGACTCTAAGCTTGACAAATACACCCATTTACCAATTGCCCACACAAAATGACGCAAACGCACAAAAAGGCGCGCTTACTCTCTCACGTGAATACTATCTCTCGACACCCTTTCCCCCCGTCTTTTCTTATTCTGAGCTCCGACCCTGCCTTCATAAATAATTGACTACCTCTTTCTTGCTTGCTTCGCCTCGCAAACAAACGTAGGTACAGGTAGTCTCTTCTTTTGTCGTCTCTTTCACTCTTCCTCCCTCCAATCCTCCCATACTCCCTTGCTACCTATCTTGAGATGTGAAGCGTGAACCTAGATATTCGTATGTAAAAGTGTCTCAAATCTACCATGACTGCTTGTGTTTGGTTTCTCCATATCTTCCTCACTCACTTGCTCCTTTTCTACCTCCTTTTCGTTCGCAAAGCAGCATTTCTCTTGGAGAGAAAGCGTGCGCTCAAAAAAAGACATGACACAAAATAGGAAAAGCTCAAATGAACTCCCGACAGGCGCGCGAAATTACACACACACACACTAGACATACATATACTTAATTTCGCAGGTTCTGGTCATCCTTCGTTCGCCCTCTCATTTCCGTGTTCCTCCAAACATGTCTGTAGACGTCTTGTGTGTTCCATGTACACTTGCTGTTGCAGCCGGTGTAGAAGATGACGGCATCGATCAATCTGGTCGTGTCAATTTATTCCTGAGTTCTGATTGCATTGATTTTTATGGCTGCCCAGAAGAAGAGAACCGTCCTCCTTCCCTCCATCTTTCCTTCACCCGTATACCCGTGCGTAGTAGAGAGAAGTAGAAGAAGCCTGCAGCCCCCCAGATAAAATGTACCCAGAGAGAGTCATTTCCTTCACTTAGTTGCGGCTCCTCCTTTTCTTTCTTTCTCCTTCATCTATTTGTCATTCAATTATCGCCTTCTCTATTTATTTCCCCACCTCCCTCCGTCGCTCTCTCCCTACCCTCAACCGACTCAACGCCTCCAACAACGAACCGGGTCGATTTCTACCTGCCATAAAGCATCCCTCCCTCCCTGCCTCCATCCCCTCCACACTCTCCTCGATTCATTTATTCCCCCCCGAACCCGAAAAGGGGGACACCCGGACTAGGTGCTCCTTATAGTTCAACGCCTCGATCCTCGCACGATTTTCTGGGTTGTTGTTACTCAAATTCCTCAAAGCTGCCTTTCCCTCCCTCAGAATACCTTCATCAGTCGAAAACGTCCTTAGTGCCGCCACCACCAACTCCCCTGCTGTCGGGCCAAACTTCCGTTTGTTCTCATCGCTATTATTGCTGATATTCTTGATGCACCAACAAGCCTGCAACTGCACCGTGGCGTTTCCAGGGAAAGACTGCATGGACTTAACAATTTCCTGGCAAGCCCCCAATGATCCAAGTCTCTTTTTATTTTCATCATTTCCGCCCGAGCAATTAACTGCCGCTGCCAGTGCCTGAATCAACACCCGTGGCTCCGACTGGAAAGAACGAAGTGCCGACACTATCACTTCACAAATTCCCACATTTCCAAACAACACAGTGTTTTCAGCGTCCACCGCCATGTTCTTTGTTGCCCACAAGCCTTGCTCTGTGACTGATGCATCAGCCGGAAATGCTTTCAGCGCCTCCACCACCGCTTCAACGGCCCCTCCCAAGCCAAGCTTTCGCTTATTGTCCGAATTTCCCCCGGCCAAGTTTACCACTGCCGCGCACGCCTTCGATTGGAAAGTAGCCTCGGTGGGATAAGCCCTCATTACCATCACAATGGCATCACACGCCCCCTCCGCTCCCAGTTTCCGCGTGTTATCCTCCTCAATCGCCAGGTTGCGAACGGCAGACACAGCTTGCTCGACGACAGGCCGGTCTGCATGGAAAGTCCGGAGGGTGGCGACGATGCACTGGCACACCCCGGCCTCTCCCAGCTTGCGCCGATTTTCCGGGGTCGATACCCCTAGAGAAGTGACGGCCCAGCAGGCTTGCTCATTCACTCCGCGGTCTGTGCGGTGGTTCCGCAACGCCGCAGCCACCAGCTCGCAGGCGCCCGTGTCAGCCAGACGCTTCCGGTTCTCCGGGTTGTTTCCACAAAGATTGATGACTGACCCACACGACTGCACCTGAATCCCAGCCACCAGCGGATGCGCTCGCATGGCTGTTGTCACCACGTCGCACGCCCCAAGCTCACCGAAGGAACGTGCATTCTCGTCATCAACCGCCAATGTCCTCAAAGCTCCCAACGCCTGCTCAGCCACATCCCGATCGGCCCCAAAATTCCTCACCGCAAGCACCACCCCATCCAAACCCGGCGCAAATCGCTTCCTATTCGGGTCATTCGCCCCGGCCAAATTCTTCATTGCCCAACACACCTGCTTTTGCAAAGGGCCGTCTCGGGGAAAAGCACGCATAGCCCGGATCACCTCATCACATGCCCCCATCGTGCCAAAACTTGTCTTGATCGTCTGATTTCCCCCACTCAAATTCACAATCGCTGCACACGCCTTTGTCAAAACCAAACGATCCGTCGGGCAGGCCCGCATGGCCGCCACTACTGCCTCACACGACCCCTCACTAAACAGCCTCCGAGCAATCTCGTCATCCACAGCCAAGGTCAAAATAGCCCAACAGCACTGCTTGAGCACATCAGGATCGATTGGCCACGAACGCATCGATCCGATAATCGCCCTAGTCGCACCCGCAGTCGCCAATGCCCGTTTTAACTCACGATTATTCCCTCCCAGATTGACAATGGCCGCCGCCGCTTGCTCTTGTGTCGATTTGTGCGTCGGGAAGGAAGTCATGGCCGTGACCACCGCCTGGCAGGCATCATACGCCGCAAGGATGGCAGCCAAAGAGTCATCAATCGCCATATTCCGAATCGCCCAACATCCCTCCGCCGCCACGCTGGCCTCCAAGGGAAACGCACGCATTTGCGGCACAACCACCTCGCAAGCCCCCACCTCCCCAAACGCCCGTCGGTGCGCCTCATCCCTCCCCAGAGTTCGCATTACCTCCAAACCTGCTGTTGCCACTGCTGCGCTCCCCTGCACCATCTTCAGTGCTTTAACCAACAGCATAAATGTCGTTAGCGGGCCATTGTCCATGTTCAAACGCAACCCGCACCGATTTAATGCATTCACCAAGGGATGGTTTCTATCCACGGTCGCATTGCTTACCACCGTCCGCAGAGCGCTCGCCAGGGCCGTAGCACCCGCTGCATCTGGGGTGACCGGTCCTTCCTCTCGACCAGAGGGGGAAGAGCCCATTCCTGCCGTCTCTCGGCCGCTATATTCGTCCACGATCCGATGCAAGCTCGCCACGTGAGGCACGCGTACGCCGAGGTCGATCAGTTCCCTGCGAGAGTAGTCAGCGTCCCGCAAAAAGCTCATGCTACTTGCTCCCTCACTTCTCAATAACTCCACGTACTCAGTCACAACATCATGACACAGCATCGTCCGAGTTCGAAGCCAATAACCAATGTCCTCCCGATCCTCCTCACTTTCAATCACTCCCATGTCCATCATGTCGCTCTCCTTGGGTACCACTCGCCGAATTTCACCCATGCGCATCTCTCGCGCATCCAAGGCTGAAGCCAACGCCCGTCGCTTTTCCTCCCCCGGACTAGTTACCCGCCCGGGTGACTGGAGTTTGTCGATGCTAGCCCTGTACTCTTCGATCGCATTACGCAAGGTAATGTTCCCGACCAATGAAAGATTGAGCAGAGGAGCACCTGTCAAGGGAGATGTTCGATGATTCCTTCGGAACCACTCTTCGATCGCATAGCGTTCGTAGGTGTGGCCATCGCCTGGTAGGCAGGCAGGCAGGCAGGCAGGCAGGCAGGCAGGCAGGAAGGAAGGAAGGAAGGAAGGAAGGGAGGGAGGGAGGGAGGGAGGGATAGCGCAGCGTGGGTGAGAGTGTGTCTCGTGCGAAGTGGACTGGCAGGCAGGTCAGGTGGTAGTGATAGCTTGTTGGCACCCGAAAGATAGACGCTAAGCAGAAGATAGGGAGTCCTGCATATCATTCAACGTACCGATTGTCATGACCGGATCCTCCATGAGGGAGCCTGTAATGGGGCAGGAGAAGCTCTCAAAAGCAGAGTCGTCGTCCATGACCGTGGGCGGGGTGGCAGGCACTTGTGGGACAGTCCGCTGCATTTCTAAGTACGTAGGAGAATTATTCAGCCACTCTCGAGCAATGGCTGTCAACTTCTTCTTCCTTCGTGAGTCACACGCCAAGGGCCTAGACGTCGATCTGTCCAAGTCCCTGTGCAGGTGTGTGTGTGTATGTATGTATGCGTGTGCGTGCTGAGAGGGAGCGAGGTAAGTCGCGCAAAGGAATCAAAGGAATAGGCAAAAAGCATAGAATACACTTTGACATGAGACGACGACAGGCAGTCGGTAGGAGAACGCGGCGTGACTGGGTTGGCATGCAACGGTCGCAGCGGAATAGCTGTGTGCGTGTAACCACACCGATACCTGTCTGGAAGATCAGGGGCTCCAAAGAGGTCCCGGATACGTGTGAGAGAAATTAAAACGACTGACAGAGGAAGACAACGAGGAATAAAAATGAAGTGGAAGGAAGAGCAAACGCCATAGGGCAAACGAGAGAAGAAACTTGTGTGTGTGTGCAGTGAGTGGCTCGAAGCAGGCTTCGCAACATGATAGCAAAATTTACTTCCCACTTGCAAGACAAGTGACTGTCTCTAGATAGGTATAAGGTATATGTGGTGGAGTGAGGACACGTATGAGCATGTGTGTCCCGGAGGCCCTTGCAGAAGTGGTGCAATCAGTGGCAACGGCGAGTTTGAATGCACTCCAACGCCAATTTCGCCGTTTATCGAGGGCGTGCTGCTCTCAGGCAAACGCAACAAGGAGGTCTGCGTAGAGAATGGGGGTATTGTTGTGCCTTATTGGGCAGTGGAAAAGAGATATTGATGCCATGTCTCGCATGAGGTAGCAATTTCCATTTTGGAGGTATTATGACCGTTTTTAAAATCCGACGTTTGAACTCACGCAATGTCTATTTTAGTCTTCATTCTTTTTCGCCCCTTTTCTTTTCCTGTGCATGATATCAACGATCTGTTTTGCGACAAGCTGCATTTCACGCCCACCCTCACCTGTCACTGACAGGCGCCAAAGCTCCTTTTCCAGCTCCACCAACCTTGATTTCCTCGCTCTGCCCAAAGATGCACCGACAGCCACACCCACTCGGGCACACATCGTTCTCAGAAAACCACTCGCACATATGCGGCGTGTGCCCACCATGGGAACACTGGAGACAAAACATGCTTTGGCCTCGTACTGCTAACTGACAGACAACGCAGCGAAAAGCAAAGGCTTTGCAATGTTTACACACCCCTTTCTCTGGTTCCACCCCTTCCACCGCGCTCCCGCACTCCTCGCACCTCACGGCGACCACCATTCCTTTGTCTAACACCGTTGCTCCAGGCCTAGAAGAAGTATTATACGTTTTGGGCGACGACACATCGATATAAACCGAGGAGGAGGACAGTCGTTTCAGGACCTCTGTCCTTGTCTCGAGTGCCCCCCAACGATAAAGCAACTCGGCATACGCCCTCAAGTATCCATCATACTCCTCGCGCTTGCTCTCCAACAGCAATGAATATGGATGTCGCACTTTCAATACACACACAATCGTTGCGAGGGTTTGAACATCCCCTTCTCTTTCATACGCCGCCAATAATTTGGCCACAAATGGCCGGCCTAGCGGCCCATCCCTCCAAGGTCGCAATGCTTCTGACGATAAAGCAGGTGCCAATTGTCCCGCCGCTGCTGTTCTTACTATTCTCGTGGCTTCCGTGCATAACGCGTCTAGACAAGCTGATGTTGAGATAAAGAGCATCGACCACAGCTTTACCAGCTCTTGGGCGCGCTGTGCGGGGTGTCCGTAATGGTCCATGATTTCAGCATTGGCTTGACACAGATCCGCAATTTCACGCGCCTCCTGAATATGCATTGCAAGAGAAGCCCAAGGAGAAACAAGAGAAGATAAAGCAGCAGCAGCAGCATATTTAGCACCAGAAAGTGGGATGTCTCTTTTTATCCTTCCGCCATTTTGGTGGTAGTGAGGGAAGGAAGAGTGAGGCACAGCGCCGCCCGTGCGAGCACTAGAATGTCCACCTGACAAGGACCGCGAGGAAGAGGATTGCATGAAGGAATGGGTACCAGGCGACGTTGAAGGTGGAGATGAAGCAACGACAGGTGAGGGAGACGTGGGATATAGCTTGTGGTATGACTGATGCTGCTGCTGCTGCTGCTTTTGGTAGACTAGCTCGGCATCGGGAGCGGGGCGTGAATAAACCCCACCGCAACGAAGCGCGGGGGACGTAAGACTACTGACACCACTTAAGGAATTGGAAGGCAGTAGAAACTGGTGCTGGTGCTGCTGGTGCTGGTACTGCTGGTGCTGGTGCTGCTGCTCTGACTCGCCGCCCAGCAGGGAGAGGGCTCTGAGGAAGGACCCTTCTCGCTTCATGGCCCCAGCTAGCTTGCGTACTCGAGAGAAAGAAGAAGTCGTGCTGTCCCGCTGCTGCTGCTGAGGATGATGCGACTGCTGCTGCTGCTCCTGCGGCGACGGCGGCGGTTGGGCCGTGGAAGAGGTCACTGCCGAGTGCAACCGATGCCTGTGCGTCTGTGGTAGAGGCGTCTGTGCCTGCGTCGGCCGCTGCTGTTGCTGCTGCTGATGCAAAGACGTGGAGATAGAGGATGGGGATATTCCCAGTCCGCCTCCTTGATCATGACCCAGACTGTTGTGTCGTCGCAGCGCAATTTTACCGATGGCATGGTACGTTGGGCCACCCATCCCTCCACCTCCACCAGCAGTTCCTACGGTCTGCCCACGGGTCAACGGATGCTTTATTAAAAATGTCCTGAGATCTGCCTGAGATGATAAGCGACGCATTCCGGTAGGAGGAGGGTTGGGTGAACGGCCAAAACCTCTACCACTGCCACCACCGCTGCCAGCTGGATAATAAGCCAAGGGATTCTGACCATGCGAAGGGACCTGTCCACCATGAGAGGAGAACAAAGAATTTCGAACATTTTGGCTGCGGCTTCGCTGGTGGAATGATGGGGAGACGGGTGTGGGGCTCTGGGTGAGGAGGGGGAGGTGCAGCTCGGAATTACCACGGCGTTTGCTAACCCGAAAGGAGGAGATTGATGAGGCGGGACTGCGGCTGGAAGCTGGGCTGCCTCGATCGCTTCCTGAATAAGGGATTTTGAGAGCAGGATGCATAGGGGTCTGGTGACAATGAACAAGCACAGTAGTACTTGCAGTTCCCCGTTGCTTATCCCACGAACCCAACTGCAAAGCTGCTGCTAACATTGAGCTCCCGGGCAAAGCTTTTGAGAAATCTACAAGGGCCACCCTACCATGTACAACAATCGCTGATGGTCCTCTTCCCGTCAGTAACATCCCTCCCCCCATTTCCTCCCCCTCCTCCTTCTGCCATTCATTCCCCTGTCCCTGGAATCGGAAAGAGTACTTGTGGTCGGGGTGGTTGATGGGGAGGCGACTCTGGGGAGACATAAAATAAGACGTGTAAAAAGAGGAAGCAGCTGCGCTCACTTCGAGGACATCGCGGTTGCCCATCTCCTCTTCCTCGTCCTGGTCGTTGCCCTCATCCCCCTCCTCACCCTCGGTGGCCGAACCGTTACCGCCCTTCCCCTCCCCATGGGCTTTCCGTGTCTCCTCCTCCTCTTCCTCCTCCTCCTCTTCTTCCTCCTCCTCCTCCTCTTCCTCCTCCTGTCCCTCCTCAGCATTCCCCTCCTGGAACAAAGACACCTTCGAAAATGATGAAGATTTCCCTCTCACCTCTTTGTCTCCCTTGAGAAAGGGTGCCCTTCTTGTGACTAACCAGCCGTTTCGTACGCTTGCAGTTCGTTTGTGTTGCAACAAAGCTGCGTATGTCCGTGGAGGGATAATGACCAGCTGCTGTTTTCTCCCACTTCCTCTTCTCCTTGTTGTTGTTGCCATTGGTGCTGGAGCAGATGGTGGTGGTGGTGCGGCAGCAGCTGCTGCTGCTGATAGTGATGGTCGAACCACAGTGCAATTCAGACAAACCAGCACACCTTCTCCTGAAAATACAGCACCAGCATATCGAGGACAAGGTAAATGCTGATCTCGCTGCAGCTTGGATGGAGGACCACTACCCGCGGCAAAAGAAGAGGAGGAATCGGCAGAGGAGAGTAATCCACCAGCCAGTGTCGTAGGCTTTCCCTTTGCACTTCTTTCTGCTGCTGCCGCTGTTGCTCCGTCAGTTGTAGTCAACAACATACCAGCAGCTGCGGCTTCACTCAGGGTTTTCCCCAAACGTCGAATGCAGAGCTCCAAACAAGGACGTTGGGCTTCCAAGGCTAGACGAGCCACATCCTCCACCTCACGACTGAGCATCTCTCGTCCCACTTGACTCAGTGAACCTCCACTGCTGCTGCTACCGCTCCTGCTGTCACGTCGACGGTGATACTCCCGGCATCTTTTCATTTGTTTGGCTATGACTGTTCTCTCTTTTTCCTTTTCACGGAGCCCAGTTTCTTCCTCCTTCATATCGTCATCACCATTCGTGTCAATCTCCACCCCGTCCTCTTCCTCGTCGCTTCCCTCTTCGTCGCCTCCCTCACCCTCCTCTTCCTCCTCCCCTTCCTCCCTCTCCTCCTCCTCCTCCTCCTTCCCCCTCTCCTCGAGGTCCACTTCTGTCTCCATGCGATTACGCTCGGCCTTAAAAAAAAAACGTGGCATGGCCCCATAGGGGTAAGCCGGTGGAAACTCAACAGTCACCAACAGCCGAATGCTCTCTCTTCCCTCCACCATTTCTTCCCCATCCTCATCCTCATCCTCTTCCTCCTCCTCCTCCTCCTCCTCCTCCTTCTCCTCGGGGCTGCTGTTATGAGACTTAGCAGGCGTCTCAGTGACAAGCACCTCTCCCTCAGCCCGTTCCTCGTCATCACACTCCCCTCTGACAAACGTGTTTACAGCCTTCTCCTCCCCCTCCGGCTCCGCTCCAACCGGCGCCGGAGAAGACAAATCACAACTGCTCCTCCTCCCCGCTCCTCCTATCCCCTTCCCTCCTCTCTCACGTCTCCCCTTTACAACCTGCACAGGTCCTAAGGATAACACCATAATCCTGGCCATCGAATCAATCATCTCTATATCCACCTCCTTCAACTCCCTCCTCCGCACCATGTCCTCCACTTCAATCATTTCCTGCCACACCGATACCGCGGCATGCATCGGATATGTGGATACTGCTCTCACCGTATCTATCGTCGTAGGACTCGCCCTATAAGGGACGGACAGAGCGGCTCCGGTGTCAACCAATATACTGCTGCCGCTGCAGCTGCCGTCACGCAGCGTAGGCGTGTTCACACCCTCACCACCCTTCTCTACCCTCCCATCTCCTCTCACCGACCAAAGACGCCGCGGCGGAGCCACCTGTGTCTTCAGCGCATCCAGAGTCAGCTTTGCCGCCATACTCTGGCTCAAACTATCTACCCCCCCTCCACCATTCCTCAGTTCGGCACCATCCACGACCGCTGCTGCTACTGCTCCTCCTCCTACTTTCTTCCTCATAGCGACAGGACCGGGAGCATGCCCACAAGCCCGTAACATCCACGGCTCCATCCGCCACAACCTTAAATGGCCTTCGGCATCCAGCGAAACGAGTTGAAATACCAGTCCATCTACCGCCCGCCAGTCGAGTGCAAGGATCGGAGCACGGTGACCCTCAAACCGCTGCACCGACTGCAGGGCCTCTGAAGCCCTCCCTGTTTCCCGCCCTCGCTGCCCCCGCGTTTTTGGCGGTGGGGGACAGGTCCATAGATACAGGGTGTCGTGCTGCGGAGCCCTGCTCCTGGTGCTGCTGGTGGCGATGGTGGTGCTGCTACTTCCTTTGATTCTCCCCACGGAGACGAGGCCGCCATTGCCGAAGGGGACCCACTGGACCAATTTAGGCTGTTCTTCTGGTGCGTGATATTGCAGCGTGCTATGCGCGTCCAGCCCTCTTTGTGTCTGCTGCTGCTGCTGCTGCTGCTGCTGCTGTTGTTGTTGCGTTGCTCCAGCGCCAGCTCCTTCTAGAGAAGAAAAGGAGGAAGAAGGGCGGTGGGAAGAAGGTGGAGACGACCACGCCAATAAGTTGTTGAGCTCCCAGAAAATAACGGCTCCGTTTTCCCCGCTTGTGAGTATCTCGCTGTCTCGGGTAGGGTTCCAGCTGAGGCTGGAAATTTTGCCTGCTTGCTCACCATTACCACTCTTGGTGCTTTGAAATTGCCCCATGGTCGAGAACGTCGACAAAGACGACTCAGAGCAAGACGAATGAAAGCCTTCCCGTCGGGTATCCCAACACCGTACTTCCCCTCCATGCGCCGACGCTAATACGTTCTTTCGTAGTTTATTCCATGCCAGTAAATGCGCGGGTCTGTCGGACCCGGCACTGAAACTTTGACAGGGGGACTGGTGGGAACGGACGTCCCAAAGATGGACGGCACCATCATCACCGGCAGTAGCGAGCACGTGGGGAAGGTCGGGACACCAGGCGAGGTCCTTGACGCGGCTTTTGTTTGTTTTGATTGAGATGACAGAGAGATGTGTGTGAGAGAGGAATCAATAACAAGCCAGCCGAACGACGCGCTTGTTTATCCTTGCCTGCGACCTGCCGATTCTCAAACCAAACCTACCCCTTATGCTTTCGCAAGCCCGCCATCAAGGGCCTGTAATCATCGTCAATCCGCCAAACCAATACGCTCGAATGAGAGGTGGAAGCCACGTAGTCCTGATGCGAGACATGCGGATTCCACCGCAGGCAATCTACGGGGGACTTGCTTTGGTGGTGGACGATTTGTGGGCGTTTGTAGGGGTACTCCAAGTCCTGCGTATTCATGAAATGAGAGCGAGAATGTGAGAAGGGTAATCTGGCCAGAGAGGGCCAGGAGGAAGCAGTAAAACCTCCCCATCCTATGAGGGATGTGTGAGAAAACGATAAATCGACGGGAACGACAGCCCAACTTCCACATTCAATAAATTATCTTACGTACCACGAGCAGCAAACCCGCACTGTCACCAAGCACTGCGTAGCGGCCTGACCCGTCGCAGGAAAAAGCCTTGGCTTCGACATCGGGCTTGAGGCTTTCCAAAGAGATGTTCAGCGACTGTTGCAACGTGGATTTGGCCTTGCGCATGGTGGTGGTGGATGTGGTGGTGGTGCTGCTGGAGGAGGTCATGATGGCAGTATGTGGTCGTGGTGGTACGCGCGTCGGCTGAGGTTAGAGGATGAGGAGGCGGGAGGTCGATGTTGATGCTGGCGCTGGCTAAGGTCCCTCGTGAATGCGTCGGTCACAGGCTTTCAAAACTGGAACACCCAAGCCCTACACTCGAAAGGAAGCGTGAGAATCCATGTCGGTCTGTGGGCGTATGGTCGTTGGTTTGAGTGGATACGTGATATTGCCGTGCTTTGGACTTATGTCGCCGTTATCATTCATGCCTCTCGATTGCCGCTCAAAAACAAAGACTCACCCATAAGCACACACACAGGACAGTGCTACGCTTAGTGCTTGGCCGGCCACGTCGACGACTTTCTCCTCGTCCTAGTTGTGCAGGTGGCGTGCGTTTCCCCCCATATTTGCCTGCACCAGCACACCGTGAACGCAAAGCCTCCCCACTGCCCCATCGCTGAAGTTAAAGTCCTGGTCGACTTCCGACGCACTTAGCCTGCGAGACCACACGAGTCACAATGATGTCACGTCCCGCATTTTGGGCCCATCTTTTCGCAGCGCTCTTTCTCGCCCCATCTCACTCCTCTCGCGCTGCCGTGCTACCGCTTGTGCTCAACACATGGAGCGGCGATTTCACCGGCGCAACGCACACGGCTTTTGACGTCCTCTCCCAGCCCGGTCCCGCCGGAGATCGACTCAACGCCCTCGAAAAAGGACTTAATTACTGCGAGCTGCACCAGTGTGGCGGGTCCGTGGGATTTGGGGGTCATCCTGATGCGTCGGGGGAGGTAACGCTCGATGCGATGATCATGGACGCGGTAACGCACGATGTAGGTGGGGTTGGAGGGTTGAGACGTGTCAAGCGCGCCATATCTGTTGCACGGGGAGTGTTGGAGCACACAAACCATTCAATTGTGGTGGGAGATGCAGCGACGAGATTCGCGGTAGAATTCTTGGGTATGGAGGAGGAGACGTTGAGCACTCCTGAGAGCGAGAAGGCGTTTGAAGTGTGGGAGGAGGGAGGATGCCAGCCGAACTATTACCGGGGATTCGTGAATTGCACGACAGCCTGTCCTCCTTATCAATTATCCGATAACGATAAGGAGGAGAAGATGAAGAAGCCGGGTACAGGCATCAGCAGCAGCAGCAGCGGCCGCAGCAGCATCAAAAGACAAGCACGGTTCTCACCGCATGTCCACGAGGGGAACCATGACACGATTGGGATGGTGGTAATTGATGCCCAGGGAGATCTAGCGTGCGGGGTGACGACTAATGGCTTAGGGAATAAGGTCCCTGGACGCGTGGGTGATTCACCACTGCCCGGATCGGGTTGTTATGTGGAGAATGACGTGGGAGGATGTGCATGTACGGGGGATGGGGACGTGATGCTTCGATTTGCGCCGTCGGCTCATGCAGTTATGTTTATGGAAGGAGGGGCGAGTCCAACGGAGGCAGCGGAAAGAATGATTAGGAAGGTGGCGGCCTTTTACCCGGGGTATAGGGGGGGCATGGTGTGTGTGAATAAGAGGGGGGAGTATGGCGCGGCGGGATATAATTTTGGGTTGTCATTTTCGGTGAAGGGGGCGGGAATGCAAGAGGTGGAGACATTCGATGTGACGCCTTTGGGGGGGGTGAGGAAGGGAGGAAGGAAAGAGAAGGAGGAGGAGAAGGAGGAGTCGGTGGCGCGGATAGATTAATGGTTGGCAAAGTCCTTGTGCAGTGGCAGCAGCAGAAGGAAACAAAAACAGGAAGCACATGTGTAGCAGGTATTTTGATCATTTTTGCCGCCTAAATAAAGAAAGATAAAGAGAGAAAACTTTGTTGACGTTGAGATAGCAAGATTCAAGAATTAGGGGGAAAAAAAGAAAAGAAAAGGAAAAAAAAAGGAAAAAAAAAAAGGATGACAACAATAAGGGGATTTTCATCAGTATGTACCGACAACTACTGCTACTACATTTCTTTTCTTCCATTTGCCTATGAAAGCGGGAGGAGGCTTCACCGGTACTCATCATGAAGGTCGATTGGACACCATATCCCTTGCTGTTTGGGAGTCAGTGTTTCAGAAGACATGCCTGAGCAGGCTTGCCTTCTCCAATACATTCTACTCGTTTGGCTTTATGTTCCCCCCCCAAACATTGGAGCCTCCCTTTGTCCCTATTTTTTTTATTCAGTGCCGCAACAACACGCAAACGAGAGGTGCGCGATTCGCTAAATTTTTTAAATAAAATATCGGCTAGCTAGCCTTTCGGAGAGCTAGGGAAAAAAAGTAAACCTAGGTCAAGTTGCATCCCATGGCACGACTACTAAGCCGCCGCAGCACCAAAACCCACTGAACAGGCGCACTCACGGCTACAAATAGCATGTCGTCCTCCTGCGCCCCTTCCGCTGCCGCCCCCCCCCTGGACAAAGCAAGCGACTTGGCAAGCAACATAGCGGGCGTTTTCGACGGGCACCTAACTCCAGGCATCCGCCCCTGCCTCCTGATAATTGACATGGTGCAAGCATACCTGCGGCCGGAGTCCCCCATTTATGCTGGCATCGAGGATGCTTTGGCCTCGACAACTCGTTTGCTACACCAAGCGAGGTGCCTGGGGGTCCCTGTCATCCACACAAACGTCGAATTTATCCCGGGCGGGCTGAACGGCGGCGTCTTTTTCCGCAAAATCCCGCTCCTCCGCATCTTCCAGGAAGGTTCACCCTTGGGGGCGTTTCATCCTGACTTAGCACCCTTAGCTCACGAGGTGGTGGTGACCAAGCAGTACGCCAGTGCGTTTTTTGGCACATCCCTGGCTTCCACCCTTACGGCCCAGGGCATCGACACGGTACTGATTGCTGGGGTCTCTACGTCTGGCTGCGTCCGCGCCACAGCCACTGATGCCTGCCAGCACGGTTTTATTCCCATAGTGGTCAGGGATGCTGTGGGCGATCGTCATGTCCAAGTGCACGAGGCCAATTTATTTGATTTGCAAGCAAAGTACGCCGAGGTATTGAGTGAGGTAGACGTAAGCAAGTACCTAGAGGAGCTTGCTGTCAAGAAGAAAACTTGGACACGTCGGTAGTTGAGTCGATCATGTTGCCTCTCTCATTTTAGCCTTAGAAGGCGAGACTAAGTGGCGCGGTTGGAAGTAAGAATGCAGTATTGTACTCGAAGCCATTTTGTGCAAAAGAGGAAAGGGCCTGATAAGAGGCGTTAGGTCAGGAACATTTTAGTAGTGGTCTTTGTTTCTTCTTCTAATCATACAAATAAATACATCAAATATACTCTGGGGTTTTTAGATTCCTGTCTCCTTGCCTCTCTCCTCTTCCTCCTCCCTCCTCCGCCTCTTCTTCCTTTGCAGGGCCTCACCGTCTTGCTCTTTGCCACGCGTTACTACGCCTTGTGGCCCATGTGCAATCGGCTGCTCCTGCTCTTTTGCCTCACTCTTTTCCACTTCAAACTCCACCTTCTCTTCATTTTCTCCGCCTTTCCCACCCTCTTCCATCCTCCTCCCCCCCTCGCCCCTCCTCGCCGCAGTCTCTGCCTCATGCTTGGACTTACATGCCCACTCCAGCTCCCGCACTGCCTCCTCCGTCACCGGCCACGCCTCCCTCCCTGCCCCATTCTGGAGCACAAAGACAGAGGTGTCAAAGTAAGAGGTCTTGAATCGGGTGGGGAGTTTGTGTTGGCTCCCTTCGACGTATCCGTGGCTCTGGGCTCGGAGCAGCACGTGACGGACGCAGAAGGGGCTCTCGCGCAGACGACGCCACGACGACCCTGAGGCTGTATAGATGGACTTAGGTCTTTTTTTGCCCTTCTTCATACGACTACTTTGATGGTTCTTGTGGTTTTTGTGATAGTGAGGAGCAATAGCGATGGAAATGGCTTTGCCCTGCACTGCCGCCGGGTGCTCCTTCCCTTCCTCCTTCCCTTCCTCCTTCCCTCCCTCCTTCCCTGCCTCGCCCGCCTGTACCTCCTCGGGTTTCCACGCGGGGATGACCACCACAAATCCTAGTGGCCTTTCGCTCGCTTGTAACAGCTCCTCCATATGCTGCGCCATCCGCTCGATCACACAAGGCAAAAAAGGAGGATTCGCTTCGTACACCCCTTCCTTGGGGAAAAACGAGAAAAAAGACCCCAGACTTCCAAAATATCCATCCGTGTCCTCGAACGCAGAGCAGTAACGAGGATAGCGGCAATTCAGCGGAGAAGCAAAGCATTCCATCCGACAGTCGAATAGACGAAGGAGGACGTCGAAGGCCTCTTCGTTGATCGCCCCCTGGAACCCGCCCCCTCGCTCGGTACCTCCCGCGAGGCTACTATACCGCAAGAGGAGGAGGAACAACCGATGGTGAAACCGATTCTTTTCCTGCCCTTTTACGTCGTTACATTTTGCTTGCTGCTGCTGCTGCTGCTGCTGCTGCTGTTCTTCGCGACCAAAGCGAGCGTGCAGTGCCTGGAGCTTGTCATAATGCGCTTGATTGACCGTCACGGTCGTGGCCTTATGCTGTAGCTGATATAGGCCCCGCCCGGCGTCAAACCGCACTCGAATCAATGGTTGTCGTCCCTTCAAGTCACTGCTTACAGAGCCCATCATAGCCGAAGCCCGCTGTACTTGCCCCAGGAGCTTCACGGCCGTCTTATTCAAATCACTCATCACCTTCTCGGCACTGCTCTTGCTCACCCCTCCGTCCACTAACTCCCGCCTCAACAACGTCCGCCCAGCCTTGGCATGCTCATCCCCCAAACGGGGGTCTGGCAAAATCGGGTCATCACTCCCATCTATCCTGTGTTGCGAAAAGAGCCAGCGTTCAAATGGCGGGATTCGCAGATCCATTTCCAACCCTCGGTTGACCTTGTTGAGGAAAAAGCACGTCAAGTTTCCCACGGCGTTGTGTCGCAAAATTTCCAGATTCAGTTCGGGAGACGGGCGAATGTATCCTTGGCAACGGGCCTTGGCGTGGCGGAGGGCATCCTTGGGAGGCTTAATGTCAGGGCGCCAGATAGAGGAAGAGGATGGGCTAGTGGGGGAGGGAAGGGAGGTTTGGGCGTCGTTGTCGTCGTCGTCGTCATCGTCGTCTGAGTCTTTGGAGGATACCGCTGCTGCTGCTGCTGTTGCGGTTGCTACTTCATCTGTTCCTTCTCTGGGCATCCCTCCCACTTGCGTTTTGTACATTTCGTCCAACAAGGCGTCCATCTTTGTTGTTTGCCTGTGATTTGGGGGGGATGAGGAGGAGGTTGAATGAATGAAGATCTCATCAGCCTGTCCCCTCCCTTCCCTTCACAAAGCATACACAGAGCACGCGAGCATAGTCAACTCCTTGCCGTACACAGCACGCAGCTCTCCAGTCCCCGCTCTGGGTGGTCCCAGAATCGTCATCGCCGGCCTTTCGCCCTTTACCCTCCCGCTCTCAGGGGCTACAACGCCGTCTTCCACTTCACACACGACATCCCCTTTCTCACAGCCATAGACAATGGTGCCGCCTTTTCTCTTCCACGGCGAAGGATCAATGCCACCATCTCTACAGCCCGCACTTTCACAACCGCATCAGGACCATGACGCCCTTCTTCATCCTTTCCTACGAGCGCATGGCGTCGACGGGGTCTGCCTCGTGGGGCCCCGGCAGAGCGGTAAGAGCAGTTTGGGCTTTGACGTGTGCTACAAGATGGCTCAATCCCAGCCAGATAGGCAAATGCTCTTCATCCACCGGCATGAGGATGCCCGGCTGGTGGCCAAGACGGTCCGTTTCGTCGTCCTCCCTCCTCCCTTCTCCTCCTCCCCCTCGGCCATGCAGCACCCCAAACGCGATCCCCCCGTTCCCGGTTGGGATTTTTCCGTCCTCGAAAATGTCTTCCTCAAGCGTTTTACAACTGTGCAACAACTTTGCTGGTATTTTGGGAGCCTCCACCAACAGCCCGACCACTTACTCCCCTCCGTCATCGTCGTGGACGATCTCGACAAGTTCCGTAGCACCACCCCTCGTGGCGACAACCCCTTGCGAGCCCCTTGTAAGGTGTTGAGCGTGATGCGGGACGCAGCTATGCACATTAAACGCCGTACAGGCCGGGCATGTGTGTTGGTGGTGACAATGGAGTTTGCTGACCGAGGGTTGATGGCGCCCTTGACGAGGCAGCTAGGGATCGTCTTGAGGGTTGTCAGACAGCAGCAGCAGCAGGGGGAAAGAACAGGAGAATGGGCATGGTCACTGCAGGAGGATAAGGAGTGTCTACAGTTATTGGGAAAGTCGTCTTATTCAGTGAGGGATACATATTGTTTTACTTTCGAAGGAGGATTGATCCAGGTGCTTGGGGAGGATCAGAAATGAGTAGAATATGTACGGAAAATGACGAATGAGAATGAAAGATGCCTTTGAAAACTACGCGTTACTTGTAGTTGTACTGTGCATGACTGATGAAGGGTTGATGTTCGTGGTATATGTTCTCGACGGGAACGTCGAGACGTGAAACAAGGAAAGAAGAAAACCCTCTATGTCATCCTCTCTCGCTACACCCGACCTTGCTTACTTGCTTTTACTCGTACAGTTCCTTTTCACACATTTTGATATCATCTCAGTCGCTCATCCTCCTCTCCTCTCCTTCCTCCTCCTCTCACGCAACCGCCAATCCCTCAAACAATCCCTCCCACCTCGAGCCCACTCTCCAGAAGACCGGTATCTCCCCCAGCCCAGCCCTGACCGTCACCCAGCCTCCCTTCTCATAAATCTGACCCGTCCACACATGCCTCCATGCCACCGCCAGCCCTCTTTCCCTGCCCCCCTCTCTTCCTTCCCCGGGCAGGTACACCCTCCAGGTCCTCTTCCCCGGGTCCACAACAGGCGCCACCAGCAAATCCGGCCCCACCATAAATTGCTGCCCCACCTTCCATACACCCTTCTCCCCCGGGAAATGGCAAAACAACGGTCTGACTACGGGCCATCCGTCCCTCGCAGCCTCCTCCATTAAGACCTTTCGGTACGGCGCAAGGTGAGCAAAAACCCTTCCAAACCTCCCCAAAAAACGCACACTCTCCTCATCATCCCAAACCTGCGCACTCGGGGTGTGCATGAAACTTCCCAAATGCGTCCGGTACATCACCCCCGCAAACGCCCCCATTTCCACCCAGCGAAACAGGAGCTCCCGTGGCCGAAAAAATTTGAACAGCACATGGTCAATCATTGTATACCCTCCTACATCCGAATGGCTCAAGCTATTGCCCACCAATCCCCCCGATAGCATGGCTGGTAGCACAGTTTTTATCCCATCATGCCCGTCCCACGTCACTAGTTGGTCCCCCACCCAGTACAATTGCGCGACCCCAGGTGTCTTGAGGTAACCCGACCGCACAAATGCCACGACTTCTCTTCCTGCCTTCCCCCCCTCCATCCCTCTCCCCGCCTCCTCTATCGCCTCCTTCTGCAAGCTAGCCCAATAATCAGGGAAAACGTTATGCATCACATTCCCCCTGCCTCCCTCCAGCCTTGCCTGAAACGGAACATACTCCCCGAAATCTGCCATCCATCCCGCCGAGCCCGCGTCATCAATCAGTGACGTTTTGATGACTTTTTTCAACCATGCTCGCGTCTCCGGGTTCGTGGGGTCGATGGTCCCAAACTCAATACTTCCACTCTTGGCTATGAGGGGCCCTCCATTCTCATTCTTGATTAAATACCCGTTCTCGACCGCTTCTCGAAAGAGATTCCGCTCATGTGGGAAACTTTTGTTGCTCGCGCCATCACCAACAACATCAACCAGATACGGATTTATGTACGTCAATACTTTCACCCCTCCCTCCCTCCCTCCCTCCTTCTTCAACCCCTCTCTGTAACTATCCCATCTCGGATAATACTGCCGATTCACTTCCCAGTTCCAGATCAACCGCGTCCCGTCCCAGTCCTGCCGTGTACCAACCCAGTCCTGCAGCCACACCCCCACCAACGGCACCTCGTACTTCAACAGCGTGGCCGTGACATTCTCCACTTCGTCCGACCCCCCCTCCAAACCAACAATCACACCTTGTTGAGTCCAGTCCGGTAACGGCTGCATGCGTCCAGTTTCTGATGTAAACAACGTGATAGTGTCCAATGGGGAAGCAGCACTATAGACAATCCCTCGTACGGATTTACATGACCAATACTCAACTGTCACTACGTCGGGTAAAGTTAAATCAAAAAGAGAGACTTTGGGTCCTTTCAGCGATAAAGCCCGCCCATGACTCGTCATATACATCGGCTTAGCCACATAGGTGGTGTGCCAGGCAGAGCCAACGCCGTGCACAAAGGTGTTAAGTATGAATGTGAGTGGTTGAAGGCCCCTCCCTACCCCTTGCTCGCTGATCAGAACGGGGACCAGATCTCCCTTCAGGTTCCATCGGGAATAATGCTGGCCAAACCCGAAAAAGGCCTCGTCTTTTTCCGAGCCGTAACGAAGCCAAATTCGATTGTAGTAGGACCCACTAGAAGAAGGGGAAAGTGGGTTGGTGTGCGGACCACCAGCTGCGTAGAGCATCTCCTCGTCGCCGTCGTCCTCGTCCGCCTCAGCCGTCTCTCCCAGCAAGAGGGCAAATTGGAGTTTGCCGGTTTCACTTGCATCGTCCACGGTCAAGATAAATCGATAAGACACAGAGGGAAATCCAGGGCTGTCAATCGTGCCAGTGAGTGTGAGAGAAATGTAGGGCTCGTAAACTAAGGCCTCGACGGTCTGCCTGTTGGTCTCTTGGAGGATGCGTTGCTTGAGAAAATAATGCCCGTCTCGGATGGGGTCACCGTCCAATACCACCCGTCCTGCAAGTATGAAAGGCTTATCTTTGGCGTATGTATGCCAAAGAGAATGCTTTTGTAATGATGATGCCTCTGGTAAGGACCTCCAGATGCTGAGGGAGCCTCGGTCCCAGCGCACGTCGAAGCCG
This sequence comes from Nannochloropsis oceanica, assembly GCA_004519485.1. Taxonomy (NCBI): domain Eukaryota; class Eustigmatophyceae; order Eustigmatales; family Monodopsidaceae; genus Nannochloropsis; species Nannochloropsis oceanica. The sequence continues at coordinate 456,913 of CP038117.1, forward strand.
GCACCCAAGGCATAGTTTTCGGTGGTCTGGCAGTCCGGGTGAAGTTCCAGCACGGCATTCCGGTCCAACCACCATCGCCGGAAAGCCACAGGCGGCTGCAGCGCCAAGGCAGCAGTCACGGCAAGGAGTACGACTGTGGCTGGGCGTGCGTGCTGCGTTTTGTTCTTTTTGCTGCTTGGGAGTGTGTTGTTCTTTTTGCTGGGTGGGGCTGCTGGTAAGGGCATGGCTCGCTCCAAGCTGCAAGTCCCTGGCCGCGCGAATTGGACCCTAATGTGCCTTCCTGCTACGAGGGGGGAGCGGTTGCGTTACAGTAGAGGCATGGAAAATAAACGATCGATGCGCGCGAGAAAGGCAAGTGAAAAGAAGCGAAGGGTGTGTCATCTCATCGTCCGTTGCCATCGACTTGATGAGGATAATCTATGCACATGCCCTCATGCATGACGCCCGCACTCTGTCCACTGCTTCAGTAAGCCTTCACAGTCCCACATCGTCGCCATGCCTATTATTTCATGGGCAGGGAGCCGCGCCCTCGTTTACTTCACCCATCACTCATTAATTAACTTCGACCCTTGCTTCTTCCTCTTTCGACACGAATCCATAGGTTTCGACCCCACACGACACGACCATGATGATGCTATCGGCTCGTCAGGCGCTTCGTACCGCTGGCCGCACTTTCCGCGTGCCTGTAGCGGTGGCTGCTCGCTCCGTGGTCACCAACTCGAAGGTATGTGTTACGTGTGTGTTCATGTTCATGTCCCTGTCGTGTGTAGGAAGGGGGGGGGAGGGGGGTACAAGTCTTGGGTACAAATTGATCAAGTACGCGGGTTGGAGCATCGCGTATGCGTGACATCGTCTGTGCTCCTTTGGCCGGCCTACGATGACAAGCTCCTACGCATTTGCCTCCCGTCGTCTCTCTATCTCTATATGAACTTTGACTTTCAAGACCAACTCTGAGGTTCTTCTATTTTCGCTTTTTCCTGCACAGGCCGGCACCACGGCCGCATCTGCTTGGAAGCGAGGGCTTATCGTCACGGCAGGTGTGACCTTCGGGGTGGTTGCGCTAAATAGCGAGACCGCTCATGCTCTTTCCGGCAAGGTCGATTGGGAGGGCTCCGTCCGTAAGGATATTGTCAAGTTGATTGAGGACGAAGAGGAACGTCGTGGAGACGGGACTGGCATTGGTCCCACACTGATTCGACTGGCGTGGCATGCCTCAGGGACGTATGACTGCAAGGCGAAGAACGGCGGAAGCAATGGCGCTACCATGCGTTTCTGCCCGGAGGGCAACTGGGGGGCCAACCAGGGACTCTGTATCGCCAGGCGCATGCTCGAGCCCATCCAAGCCAAGTACGGCTGCAGCTTCGCCGATCTGTGGACATTTGCCGGCAAAGTGGTAGGTGTATTAATTCTCAATCATTCATGATTGATGATTCATCATTATATTTTTACTTTACTATTTTTTGTTCCCTATTCTTCATGGTGATCAATTTTTAATTTTACTATTTTCATTGATTGATTGTACTTTATTCGTTAATTTTCTCTCGCGAAAATGACCTCTTCTCCCGTATGTGTGCTTAAAACAGGCTGTGGAAGAAGCGGGTGGGCCTGTGATCCCCTGGAGGGCGGGCCGCTCAGATGCGGACGACGGGAGCAAAATCGTCCCTGATGGCCGTTTGCCTGACGCGACGCAGGGGGCTGCACACCTCCGGGACGTCTTTTACCGGATGGGCTTTAACGACAAGGATATTGTAGCTTTGAGTGGGGCGCACTCAATGGGTAGGTATGACAGGATATGAGGTGTTGATCCTCTTTCCGTTCTCTGTTCATTACATGCTTACTATGCAGATTTATATATATATATATATATATATATATATATATGTATGCTGCGTGTGACTTCACAATTCCCTCCCCATGGCGCATTGAATCTTCAGTTTCCAATGTTGCGTTCCTAGTGGTATTTAAGCTTCTAGCGGGAATCATCAATCTCTGTCTTAACCTTATTTTTTCATTTAAATTATTTTCAAGGGTTCTGTCACCTGGATAATTCGGGCTTTGTGGGCCCCTGGTCATTTGCGCCCAACTCGTTCAGCAATGAGTACTTCCGATTGTTGGTGGATGAGAAGTGGGTTCCGAAAACAACGCACAAGGGGAAGCCGTGGAAGGGCCCCCTGCAGTACCAGGACTCGACGGGAAAGCTCATGATGCTGCCGACGGACTTGGCGCTGATGGAAGACCCTGAATTCAAGAAGCACGTGATAGCATACAAGGAGGACGAGGAGTTGTTTTTCAAGGACTTTGCGGCGGCCTTTGGGAAGTTGATGGAGCTTGGATGTCCCTTTCCTAACGCAGGGGGAGCGGCGGGTGGAGCGGGGATTATTGGTGAGGTGAAACGGATGTTCGGTCTTACGGCTTAGGTGTATGTATTTTGCGAAAGAGGCGAACAAGCAGCAGCAGTAGCAGCAGCAGCACGAACAGAAAACTGAATAGGAGGAGAGATTGATGGGTGGACTGAACGACAGAAGGACCATATTGGAGAATCACAAGAAGGATAAGGAGAAGGAAAAGGAGGAAAACTTGAAGAAGGTAAAGAAATAGCAGTAGGAGAGGAAGATAGAACAAAAAAGTGCACCCATATATACATCATTTGGGCAGGGGGGCGCGGGGGATTGCAGAAAAGAAATGAGAGGATATGTCCTGCGCCTCCCGCGCCGACGTCTATTGGGTGGAAGCTATTCTTGTCTCTGCACAGAGGTGCTAGGCGTTGAGAGAAGAAATGAGAGAAACTAACAAGCGAAGACAGAGAGGTTGCTCCATCCTACCTGAACAAAACATGATCAGACAAACAACCTCAATGAGAAAGAAATAAGATGAAGAAGGATATATAGAAGTAAGTTTCTACACAGTTTGGTCTTTTGATTGAAATATGTTACATTACCTGATCTCTGTACACGTCCTAATGAAATTTTCTTCCTCCTTCCCCCCAACCGCCTCCACCTTCACCTCCACCCTCTGATCCAACCCCAAAAAATTATCCGGCTTCAAATGCAGCTGCAACGTCGCCAGTCCCGCTGCTACTGGCGCAGGAAATGTTAGCACGATCTTCATGTCCCCTCCCCGCTGACCAACCGTAAATCTTTTCAACGCCAACAGCTCCTCTTCCGCCTCCCCCAAAGCCAACCACCACCCCCCTCCCCCCTGCTTTGCCTGATGCTTATTGAACCGCGACCTCGTCATGGGTGGCCCTCCTCCCCGGCCCGGCCGACAAGTCAACGTCACTTCTAATATATAGTCTTGATCCACCACCACTTCCGACCGTCCACCCGAACCCATAAGAACAGGCCGCGTCGCCTCGCTTCCACCACCACCATCTCCTCCTTTTCCATCCAACCCATCCACCGGCTCTAAAATGCGCACCTTCTTCACCGTCACCACACCCAGCCTCCTCAAATCTTCAGCCACCCTTCCCGCCTCCACCCCAGAGATCCCCTTCTCAACCAACAACTGCCTCAACCTCTTCTCATCCGCCATTACCCATCCCCTTAACTCTTCACCAGTTCTCCTCTTCCCTTCCCTTTCGCCAACCTTAACTCCCTCCCCAATAACATTCCTCAAACTCGGCAACTGCAACAAAGGGGAATCATCCTCTCCAAGAGCCTGCACCATCATCTGCGCCAACCTCATCGTGCCCAAAGCCGCAGGCAACAACCCCAAATCCGCAGAAATATCAACCATTGCATTGAGAATTCTAGGCGCCTGATCCAATACCGACTTGGTATCATTCACATAATCCGCAATCGGCAAAGCCAATTGCTGAAAGTGTGCTTGCAGCAACAAATAAGCCTTCGTGTGGCTAGACCCCATATCCCACCCACGCACGGACCATCCCACCTCCTCCGCCAACCCTGCATTCAACAAGTCCTCATTATGCCTCACCGGCAGCTCTTCGTATTCCTGTGCTTCTGCCAACAATGTTGCCAACGCTGGCACTATTGCATTCGCCTTCGCTTCCACAGGTGCCCCCTCCCTCCCTCCCTCAAACGCTGCATCCGCCAACACCTCACGGAAACGACCCACCGACCGATAGTCGAGATAGTAGTAGGAAGCCACCTGCCCTAACACAGTAGATTTCACCCCAAAGTTATCTTCGTCCAACTCCACGCATCCCGCCTCCGCCAATTCCTGTAATGTACCATCCACCAGCTCGAGCAAATACCGCTGCACTGCCTCGGGGGCCGTATCCTCCAAATGGTAATAAGTCGGATTCATCACCAACCTCCTGAAGAAAAACGTCCATGTCAAGTATTCCATGGCCATCTCCTTGCTCAAAATCGCCCCTCCGGCAATCTCCGCACTCAAGTGATTGTGCAACACCCCCTTCAAGCTACTCTCCACTGGGAAAGGCTCGTACAAAAACTTCTTAATAAAATTCTTCTTCGGCTCGTGCACCAAAATACACGCCACGCCATGTGTATCAAACTGTGGTCGACCTGCCCTCCCCATCATTTGAAGTACATCTGTCACCGGAAAGTCAACATATCTCCCCGTCTTCCCATCAAAGTACTCCGTCCCCTTAATTACCACCAGATGTGCTGGGAAATTCACGCCCCACGCCAAGGTTGAAGTACACACAAGCACCTGAATCTTGCCCGTGACAAACAACATCTCAACCGTCACCCTATCATGATCATCCAATCCTGCATGATGTATCCCCACCCCAAATACCAATGTATGCCTCAGTGCTGCGTCTCTGCAAGTAAGCGCCATATCAGCCACCTCGTCCTCCGGCATGTGCAAAAAACACTTCGGGTCCTCCCCCTGTGCACACAATGAGATCAATTCTAACGCCGTCAATCTGGTCTGCCGCCTTGACGACACAAAAATTAACGCTGGTTTCCGGGGTGAATGCTCCATAACCGCCTGATACGTCGGCTTATTCATAGTAGCCATTCGCGGGCAATAGTGCCTTCCCGGGAAACCCGCAACATGCACATCCATCGGAATCGGCCTGACACTCGGCCTGAAATTAAACAACCCCTCTGGCCCCACCCCTAACCAATCCGCCAAATCCCTCGGATTTGCCAGAGCAGTCGACAAGCCCAACATCCTCACTGGCCGTCGTTTCTGCGCCGCAATATAACGCATCCGAGACACAATCACTTCAAGGACCGGCCCTCTATCCTCACCCAACAAATGAATCTCATCCATGATCAATAACCGAACATCCCCCACATAATCCCTCTTTTTCCAACTCCTCGTGATACCGTCCCACTTCTCAGGCGTCGCCACAATTATATCCGCTCGCTTCAAAGCAGCCACGTCAGGCGTCACATCTCCCGACAGCTCCAGCACCACCAATCCCAAAGTCTCCCCCAGCTTCTTCCTCCACTCCTGCAAACGCTCGCGAGCCAAAGCTTTGAGTGGAGCAATATAAACAGTTTTAGCCCGTGCATTCGCTGTAGCTTGGGCTGTCTGGTTGATCAGGCGCAGGACCGCCAGCTCCGCCAGCAAGGTCTTACCGCTCCCCGTCGGAGCACCCACCAACACGTTGGCATCCGTGTGATAAAGCACGTGGAAAGCTTGTGTCTGAATCGGATTAAAATGCGAAAAACAATACAAGCTCTCAAATTCCTCGTGCTGCAAGACTCTTTTAGGCAACGGCGCCAAATCCAATAAATCCGTATGTGGGGGATGGCGATCTGGGAGGATAAGATGTCGAAAGGAGACAGTTACACTCGACTCCGCCCCCACCCAGCGATCCGACACCGCCCGCACCGTGTACTGCGGTGGCAAGGGTTCAAAAATGGGAATCGTAAACGCCACCACATGAACCTCATTTCTCTGTCGCTTGTGCAACAGCCAAGGCTCGCTGTGATACACTCGTTCATTCTCTGCATCCTCGACCCAGATCCACCACGGTTCGACGGTGCCATGCCACCGATCCGACCAATCAAAGCTCGCTTGAATCTTCACTGTCATGCGCAAAATGCCCCTGGTAATCGGCTGCACCGATGCCGACATCTCCAAGTAAGGCAACTTCCTCGCGAGATCCAAAACGATCTTTCCACTCCTCATATGCTGGACCAATTGCCCTATCTCCGACGCTGTCATATCGAGAAGCTGCGGGATACTTGCATGCTTCTCCTCCAACTTTCTCACCACGTCCCACGACAACGTATCAAACTGCCTTAATGGACATTCATACCACCACATCCTCCTATCCAAGGCCTTGCATATCCTAAGAAAAATAGCCGCCACTGAACACCATCCCTTCCTGAGGCACACCTCAAACAACGCCCTCCCCACCCTCCCTGCATTCTGTGCCACATAATTTGTATCCGAAATGACCGTGAATCCACTCACCCTCGCCCGACTCACATACGCCTGCAGCAGCACATTCGCCTTACCCGCACTCTCTTCCACTGCCGCCCCTACTTCCAACGGACAACAACCCACCCTCAACTGATCCACCTCATCCAGCTCTTCCGGCCGGACCTTAACCTCGTCAAATTCCTTCGCTGCACATAACACATGCAAAGCCTGTGCCTCCGTCAAGATCTCAGATAGCAACCCATTAAATTGCTCCACACTCTCATGCATGATATAATAATGCGACGCCGTCCTCCCCATGTCCGTCACTGCCAAATTCCCCGATCTCGGATCAAACCTCACCATCCTATTCTGGTCTAAGACACGCGCGGCATTCGTTATTAGCTCCAGACGCTTCGCATCCAACATGGGATCTTGCGCTGCTTCTTCATACGTGACACCATAAGCCATTGGATTTTTCAACATGCGGATGTACAGGTAGGTATAGGCAAGCCACGCCGCCCCTTCTCTTACATTCGTCACAGTTCCTGACACCACCTCCGCATTCAAATGATCAGGCAACTGCTTAATAAAACTCGATTCAATCGGCATCTGGTCTGTCAACAGGGCGAGGTACCGGGGGAGGGCTTGGTGCGTGGTTATCATGACAGCCTCCCCACTCGTGTCATATTGAGGACGACCAGCCCTCCCAAAAATCTGCATCACATCCAACATACTCAAATCTGCGAACCCTCCCTTGTCAGGATTATACACCTCCGTCCCCTTGATCAACACAGTATGCGCCGGAAGATTTATCCCCCATGCCAGAGTAGCTGTGCATACTAGCACTTTCAACGCTCCATCCTCGAACATCCGCTCAGTCAGACTTCGATCCGGTCGCAACATGCCCGCGTGATGAATGCCCAATCCGGAATCAAAATGCTCCCGTAAGTCCGCATTCCGACTCTTGCTTACCTGGGGAGCATAGGCAGCAAAAACCTTTGTCTGCATACAGGAAAACTCGCTCAATGTGTTCATTTTCGCAGCTTTGTTCTTGATGGCTTGCGCAGTCCTCGTGGTGTCTTTGCGGGAATGCACAAAAATCATCACTTGATGCCCCTGTCGAACTGCGTCCAGTGCGCGGGCATACGCGATGTCATTCATCAAATTCAACTGCCGCATCTTTTGCTTCTCCGTTACCCCTATGAAAGTCATCTCCAACGGCACAGGCCTATACTCCGGCCCGAAATGGAACAACCCCCTCTTCGGACTCGCCCTTAAAAACAGCGCCACATCCTTATAATTAGGCAAGGTCGCCGACAATCCGACCAGGCGCATTGACCTTTGGGAAGTCTCCACCAAACGCTGCGATCTTGCCACAATCGACTCGATGACAGCCCCTCGCTCATCAGCCAGCAAGTGGACCTCATCGATAATCACCAACCCGACCACCGCGGCCAAGCTTCCCTCCCCTCCCTTTCTCGTCACTACATCCCATTTCTCAGGAGTCGTCACGATCAACTGACTTTCCTCGATCTCCTTCTTGGTCAATTGCATGTCCCCCGTCAATTCCCTCACCACCAACCCAAGCGCCTTCAACCTTTCCGAAAATTTAGACACCACCTCCTGAGCCAATGCCTTCATGGGAGCTATATAAATAGCTTTCAAACTCGGCCCCTTCTGCACCCTCCCTTCCTTCACATGTTCCCTCACCAAAGCCAGCAACGCTAACATGGCAATATTAGTCTTCCCTGCCCCGGTGGGTGCACATATCAACAGGTTCTCCTGGCTATGGTACGCCGCCTCGAATACCTCGCTTTGAATCCGATTCAACATCTTGATTCCCTTAAAAGCCGGCTGTGACCATGTCTCCAACGCCCCCGCCACCTCCACCAACGGGCACCGTCCCACCGGTGCAGCCCGCACAGGCGCAGGAATATACACCTGCTCAAAACCCGGCTTGAACGTCTTCACAGCTCCCGGTGGTAACCCCTTACCCTTGTTCCCCCAAAACTGCCGACTTCCCTCAGGCAATAACTCCCTTTTTTCCATCTTTCCATCCTCAGCCAGTGATCGAGGATCAAACCCCAAAATACCCACCCAATCAATCGAGTCCAGCGCATCGAATTCCAACGGTGCCGAATACAATCCCCCTGTCTCCGCAGCAAACTCCCCTCTTTCTCCGCTAACTGTTGCATCACCACCACGTCGCTGCTGCTGCTGCTGCTGCTGTTGCTTCCGTGCCCGCCGGTCATCCTTTCGTCTTTCCTTTTCCAAGCGTTTTTCCTCTTCTGTCATGATTGTCACGCTTGGCCCCACAGTTACAGGCCGGGCAGGTCGTGACACAAGAGCAGCAGAAAGACCAGCAGAGGGTCCGCCCATCCCTCCCTCATAAGCCCCACCACGTTGCTTCAAATCTCGATGCTTTATCATCCTTAGTACCGGCATATGTTCCAATATCCATCCGATCAAATCAAAGCCCTCAGCCCCCAACAGGTCAAACAATCTAGTCTGTAGCTCTACCTCATCGGTGCTTCTCTCTAAAATTTCCAAGATGCCCTTCCCTAAATCAAGTGGTCCTAGCCCTACTCCACCCACTATAGCAACATGCAGTTCACATCGTGCCAACAACGCTGGACCATCGATCCGCTCCGATCTATCTGATTTGAACGAGAAGGAAGGCAAGGCATAGCAGGCCTGCTCCCTCCTTTCCTCCTCGTCCTCTTCCTCCTCCATCACCTTGCGCAATTCAGGAATGTTTGCAAAACCCTCTTGAAAACGCACGCTCGACCCCCAAATCTCTCCACCGCGCTTTCGCTTTGGAAGCCTTCCCGAAGATGAGAAGGACGAGCCTGGCCCTTCCTCGCGGTACCATTTTGCCAGCACCTCGGCCCAACTCACCGCCTGCAGCCACGTCGATTCCTTAACCGGCCGCTGCAGCAGATTTTCAAATTCTCCCCGCCGGTCTACCGCATCATGGGACGCTGCCACCTCAAAAAGCAACCCAGAGGCTGCCTCCATGGCTCCCTCCTCTCCCGCAAGCTGGCCCGCCATTCGCACGAGCCGGTGGAAAGCATCCTTGACCTCCCCCGTGAGAAAGCCTCCCATGCGCCCACCACGTGTGCTGGCCTTAAGCAGTACGTCCCATGGTGGAAACTCCTGCTCTGCGCTCGTTGTGCCGGCGGAAAGGCCTGCCATGCCCGTCACCAAGTCACCGTCATCTCCCTCGGCTGCCGCGGCAGCGATGGCTTTGGCATAGTTGGAACCACGGTCTAAGTAGGCCTTGTCGGGGTCCAGCGGCGGCCTATGATTAAGTACCACACGCAGTAACGAGGAGAGCCGGGGCCGCACGGCTGGATGCGACGCCGCCACGACCCGCTTTTGTTGCCCGTTGCCCAGCATTACTGCGCTGGAAGCACGGTGCGTGTGGCTTGTATCAGTTAGCAGCTCCCTGTTGTTATGAACAAGGCGGGCGAAAGGACAAGGGAAATAGGCGAGAGACCTTCAGATGGTTACAATGTGTACAATGACCACAGCGACAAGTCGCTGAAGAACATGGCCAGCGCGAGGCCGTTAGATACTGCCCATCTATTTTACGGTTTCACACCCAATGTAGTTGGTTTATTCGAGTCACGATATCCTCTATAAATACAACACAGAAAAAGTTCTTCCATGTCAGGCGCCCGCAGGTCCGGCCAGCGTAGCACTGGAGAGGGAGGTGTCAAGGCAGAGAAGCGGCGGCAGGAGATGAACGACGGTGATGCTGTCGTGCCTGCTCAAGATGAGGAGGACCCATCAAGATGAGGAGGACCCATCGCCCTTGTTCTATCTGGACCGGGAAGAGTCGGTGGGAATGGAGGGGGTCGAGCATGAAGAGGAGGTTGACGTCATAATTATGCAGCTCAAGCGCCAGAAGAAGCAAGAAGAGACGCAACGGCGGCGGCAGGGACAAATTACTGAGGCCGACAAGGACGAGGACGAACGCATGCCGGAACGTTTGGTATTTGGCGCACGGGATACGGCTGTGCTCTTTAACGATAAGAGGCTGCTTTCCAATATGACAGAGGCCTGGATTGTCGCGCAGTAGCGAAAGTTGCACGGGCGCCTGCCTGGCAAGACGCCGACAACTATTAATGTACTGAGGCCAGGCGACACTCTCTTCGTCCGCGTCCCGCTTCAGGTATAAGTCAGCCCTTGCCCATGACAGCGATTCGATTTTCCTCCTTTTCTTCTCACTCTCGGTATTCTTGGGCGACAACAGCTTCGCCGACATTTCCTTCCACCACCCACTCATTCCATCATCCGTAGGCTTTGTTCCCGTTTGTGGGGTTCGGGCTCGACTTGCGCGATGTTTTTGCACTCTTTTTGCGCTGAGCTGACATTGCAGTAGAAATTTCTTGCAAGGTATAGAAGGATTGCGAGGAGGTGCTCGTATAGGAAGGGAGGCACCCCTCCAAGCAGATGTAGGAGGAAGATGTTTTCATCTTATCTCCTCTTCCCTGCCTTCTCACCCAATACACAAACACAGAGAACAGCCAAGATATCTGGCGCGTCGAGATGATACGCCTACATCCGACGGTTGAACAGGCCAGGAAGATGCTTGTGTGGATGAAGGCTGCCCGGGACACCTGGAACTCAGCTCTTCATCTTATCAATATGATAAAAAGGCCAAGCCGGATCTCCAGATTAAAAAACTGGTCGTGATTGCCCGAGAGAAGGACGGGCCCAAGGAGTTGAAAATGAATGAGACTCCATCGGCTCTTCGCTTGCGCGCCGTGCACCACCTGTTGACTGCATTCAAGAGTTCCGAAGTAGGAGTGGAGGCCCGGACACTGCGACAGGCGACGAAATCAGGGAGGTGGAAGAGGACAAGCGGGCAGGTTGACCGCAAGAAGAACAAGGAGAACAAAACGAAGAAGCATAACAGCGACATGTGGAACCCCAAGAAAAATAAAAAGCAATGGCGAGGGGGAAAGGAATGGGAAGGGGGAGGGAAAGGAGGAGGAGGGGGAGGGGGAGGGGAGGCCATTCCCTGCATTTCATATCAAGTACAAGTCCAAGTCCAAGCGCATGACCAGTGATTCATTTGGCTCCTGGTGTGATGATAGAGCGTGCGTGTGCCATGAAGAAGAACATCGATGGCATCCGGGGAAGAATCGCAGCTTTGGAAAGAGAAGCGTTGCGAGAGGAGAAGGGGGGAAATCGGGAAAAGAGTAGGAGTCTGCAACGGAAGATTGAGTAAGTTACCGAGGCTGGGTACCGCACCATTGCGAGAAGCATGGTAAGCGATCTTCATTTCAAGAAGATCGCCTTTCTCTTTCGACGCGTGGGTGTGGGAAGAATGTCGGGGAGAACGAGTGTTCTGACGGCAGGGACCAAGGAGACGATGCGTTTCCAACGAAACGGCCTCTTCAACCGCGTATCAGGATGAAGGCCGAGGGTTGTAGGAAGATCGTCTTGGATCTGGACGAGCACGGCACGAGTACAACGTGCAGCTCTTGCGGTCTGGTCAACGAGGGGTTAGGGGTATGCAGAGTCTTTCCAAGTGTGGACGTTGTGGGCTCGATGAAGACCGGAATGTAAATGCTACCATGTGCTATATGACCGACCCGTCTTGGGATTAGTTATCCCTTACGCCGACGAGTGCTTTCAGCTAGTGGTTCTTGGCAGCATTCACATCCCGGGCCTCCTCCTCCCTCCTTCCCCCCACCCCCACCCCCCGTAGGCCCCGCTTAACAAAAGGAACAACAGACACACACACATGCCACCGAGATTTTACTTTCGATTCTGTTTTACTTTTGTTTTAAATTGTGCGAGCCCAAACGAGTTGCATTCTCACTTTTTGCCCTTCTTCTTGCCTCCCGCTCCAGCTCCTACGCCCTTCTTGCCATTCTTAAACCGCCCACTACTCTTTTTAGGCGCCGAGCGTCCCCTCTTTTTCAGGTTCACCACGCCCGCATCGGCCGAGACACGCCGGCCTTCGAAAAAAGGCTTAGCTTTGTCGCCCAAAGAGCTCTTGGAGGGCGATGAGGAGGAGGAAACTCCCCTCTTCCTGGGGCCCGCGGCTTCCAAACGCCTCTTCGCATTGTGCTTGGGTTTGACACGGGGCTTGCCGTCATCATTCCTCTGCTTAGTTCGCTTCCCGCAAACAGTCACGCGAATCTTCCGTCCCAAAAATGTGCTCTCGTTCAATCGCAATGCCGCTGCCACCGACGCTCGATCCTTGAGAAGAATGAACCCAAAACCCTTCCCTTGCAGCGTCTCAGAGTCCCTTACCAACCGGACTCCCTCAACATCTCTCTCCCCGCCCTCCAAACCCTTTGCAACGTGTGCACGCACCGCGTCCTCCTTCGCATCAAAAGGAAGATTCCCCAAAAATACACTTCGCTTCGGATCTCGCGTCGCGGCGTTACCCACCCGATCCACCCTCAAGTGCTTCTCTTCCACGACCTTCTTATTTACTGCCAAAGCCGCCACGGCCGCTTTTTCCTTCACGAAAACAACGTAGGCATTAAAGGTGTCCTTCGTGTCGCTCAATAAACGTTTGTTTGCTGACACCTTTTTGACGAGTTGCTGGTTGCCGTGGTCGTCAACCTTGGCCCCGGCCAGGGCCATCGAACGGAAGCGGACTGATTCTATTTAGGGGTAGTGAGATATAAAAAAATATTGCATCGAACATCAGAATAAATGAAAGCAGAGTCAATAAAATGAATAGAGTCGGCGCTTACCAATCTCGCCGTACTCTTTAAAGAGGCTCTGCACCCGCTTTTTGTTGATGCTCGTCGGCAAGTTGCCCACAAAAATGGTCCGGCGGTCCTTGGCTTCGTCCTGGCCCACCTCCTCCTCCACCTCCTCCTGCGGTCCTTCCTCATCCTTCCAATCCGCATCCGTCTGCCGCTTTCTGTTGTCATTCTTATCCTTCTTGGCCAAAGTCGAGGCCGGGGCAGCAGCAGCAGCAGCAGCAGCAGCAGCAGCAGCGGAGACGTTGCTCGCGGTCACGGCACCTTTGTCTTTCTCCATTATGACGACAGGGGCTCCGACAACCGGCAGGCCTTGTTTCTTCGTCCTTTTTGCTTCCTTTATATTATTAATAACCGAAAATTCCTCCTTGGAAGTAAACGCGCCATCCCGAATACTTAAGCTACCTGTTGTGGCGGTTTCTGCTGCTGCAGCTGCTACTAACCGGGCTGCCTCCTTCTCACTCTTGGTGGGCCGAATTGGGCGCTCCTTGCCCTTCCGTGTCTTGCGTCTTCTCTCTGACTGTACGATTGACCCAGGGAGCGGCTCCACAGGCGCGAATTTGGCCAACGCGGTCTCGGAAAAGAGGGAGGCATTGGCGCTGTTGACGGTGGATGTGCTCGCGGGGGTGGTCGTGCTAGGCTCCTTATCAGGCTTCTTCCGCTTCTTGCTGCTCGCCGCCAAAACCGTGGCTGGCTTGACTTGGACCTCAGCGGTATCCTGGAGAAAGGACGATATCGAGCCCGGTGTGTAGGACGTGAACGTCATGGCTTTTTGCTGTGTGAATCGATGGGTGGCGGAATGGATGGGGTGAGGAGGTTACATGTAAACCCACCACGCCTCTCCGATACCACTAAGAGCGGCACAGGCTAGTCAAGTATCTCACGCACATAACAAAATAATGTGGCTGCTATCGCGGCGGGCCCGGATGGGTCACAATGCATGGCATGAAGGGAGGCTCTTGGCCAGCCTTCCTCATAGAATATCATCGCGCTTCTCGCCGAGGCCAAGCACTCATCCATTCCACGCTTGTCTGACCATGTGCGCCCCGACACGTCCTACATTACGATGCACAGCGGCACACGCCATGCGTAGCCTATGGCTTGCGCTTCTTGGCCTGGTGGGCAGGAGCCACAGCTGCGCGGCAACGTCGACAAGGGTGCTACTTGACGCCGGCGCAAACCTTGGGCATGCGATTCCCCTCCGCATGGCGCATTACCTTGGGCCTTGGCTAGCCCCTGAAGGAGACAATCATACGGAAGTGGCAACAGAGCTGATGGCGATGGTAACAGGGAAGAGTGGCAGCAGAAAGCGGCGGAAATACGTGAAGAAGGCAGAGGACGTGCTTCTGCTTTCATTGGGAGACAGCGCGACCTACCATGCCTTGATGGAGTATGTCCCCGAATGGAGGGATGCCCCTGAGAAAAATTTGGCGGATGCAGAGAGCTTTGGTGTCTTTACGTTGCGCTGCGGTGATATCACGGTCATGGCGGGTAATGGCTTTCCAATCGACAAGGCCTGGAATGCGAGCACAAAGGTGGACACGGGCGCAGCATTTGCGGCGTATGAGCTTTTGCAATCCCTAGGATTCGCTTTCTGGAGCCCATTGGAAGGTCCAATTGCCCCGGCCACGCTACAAAATTTACCTGAGAAAGACGGTCACATGTCAATGCGGTGGGAAGCACCTCGATGGCGGTCAAGGACCTTTCACCTCCACACGCAGCATCCGTTGGAATTGACTGATGTGCTGCAAGGGTTTGACCTTCCCTTGTCCTTAGACCGTGGGGGCGTTGACACGGCGGCACGGCTAAGGGTCGAAGATGCATGGGCGGGTTTGGATCGAATAGAGCGACGATGGCTTGCCACAGGATTTGTCGAGGAGAGAGGGAGGGAGGGTGATGAGGATGAGTGTAGTGCTGAAGCTTCCGGTGAAACACCCGCGGTGGCAGCGAAATGGGCATGTGCAGCAGTAATAGCGCGGGGAGAGCACTGTGAATTATGGGAAGAAATGGTCCCTGATGTGTCGCGTTTTTTTGAATGGAGTGTCGCACATCGCTTGAATCGGATCGAATGGATTTTGTTGGGTAACCGACGGTGGGGTGATTTAGTAGCTTCACCCTTACGGCAAGCCCGGCTGCGGTTTCTGGCTGGTCTGGGACAGGGGATGGGGTTGATGGTTGGGGTGGATGATCCCATTGCCTTCCAGCAGCAGCACTCGTGGGTGATGACGACGACGTTGGCACCCGAGGCATGGCAGGTGGCGTCGGTCATGGAACGGGTGGATTGGTTGATCGGTGGTGCTAATTTTGATTTTCTGAGCACGGAAGCGGGGTTTTCCGAGTTCTCGGCGCCGGATGATAAGCTTATGTTGCGGTTGCTGAATGTGTTCGCGAGTCATGTGAATGGCACGTGGGGGAAGGAGGCGACTGTCAAGGTCCACTGTTCGAGTAACCAGTTTTGTAAGCATTTTCAGGACCCTCGGACAGACACACCGTTAAATTTTAATTTCCTCCCGTCGTACGCGGGGCCGGAAATGGGGGTGTTGCCTCACACGGTGCAGGCATATGCATTGGATGATCCTAGTGCCGGTGTGTACGGCAATAACAATTTTAGCTTTATGGCTGATTATATAAGGTGGGAGGGGGGTCAAGGGGGGGCGAGGGGGGGGGAGGAGGGCTTTAGGCGGCAGGTGCATTTCTATCCAGAGACGGCTTATTTCATAAATGTTGATATCGATGTGCCCCTTTTTTTGCCAGTGTATGCGGAAAGGAGGTTACATGATTTATTGTTGTTGGCCGGGATGGAGGAAAAGGAAGGATTTCGGTTGGCAGGGACGTGGAATTTCGACTCGGGGTGGGAGTGGGGGTATTGGTTGAATGATATCATCATGGCTGCTTCTATGTGGAATCCTACACAATTTCAAGAGGTGGAAGGAGAGAAGGACTATTGCAGCGGCGGCAAAAGCAATAGCTGTGGTAGAAATGTTACGCTTAAAGCGTTCCAACGGGCTGTGGAGCAGGCGTTGCGCCAGCTGCCCCCAACAGTGCGAGCTCAGATGGCCGAGTGGGTGGCCGACCTGGTGCATTTTCAATATCATACTTTACTGTTGGGTGAGCTGGGCGACGAGGCTTCCGTTCCATCCCCTAACCAAATCAAACTCTCCGGGATTGCCTATTTATGTGGGAAAGATACGTGGGTGGAACTCCCCCGACGATTGGGACTGACTTTCACTCAGCCTGACTACGTGGGATTTGATGAGCACAATCACCCAGATTACCCTCATGTTCAACCTCTCCTTGCTTATATGCGAGCCCGCACGGCGACTTTGCATGCGAAAGGTGCAGCGTTGGTAGCTGCTCTTGCAGAAAGTTTGGACAAGCTCTCGCCGCACCTGCTGGAGCACCTACAGGAAATGCGGGATGGTATTCACTTGCAGGCGTTGCGAGCGCATCACATTGCCCTACTCTACGAGGCCACTTCGCCCGCTTCCATGGCAATAGACTCCAGTCAAGAAAGAAAAGAACAACGCCAGCTTCTCTTGGCAGAAGGTCGGGCGGTGCTGGAGAAGGCTACGGATGTGGTGCGGGATCGCGAAAAGCAGTACCACGCCCCGATGGGTCGCATTGCGGGGTGGCGCGAGAACCCGACAGTCTATCATTGGGATTATCTATGGAGTGTCAAGAGCTTATACTTTTGGTGGAGGGATCAAGGAAGGGCAGAGGGAGTCAGCCTAGCCTCACGTTGGTCATTTTGTTATTTGAATCGGATGGATCCATCTGAGGTGGCTGTGGGGATGGGCAAGAATTTTCTGAGGGCGATTGGGACGTATTTGCCGCATGTCTTGCCTTGGAGCGAGACGGTGACTGATTGTCTGGCGCCTCCGTCGGAAGAGTTTGTATTTCCGCGGGATTTGTAGGTAGAATAGAAGGTAAAGGGAGTAAGCGGTTTGAGCAAATAGTTTGGAATGGAAAGAGAAGGTGTACTAGTGAGAAATAGAGTTAAATGATACAAACTGAAAGTACTCGTTCGATCAAAAGAATACAATATAAAAGGTGCGCGGAAAATATGATACAGACATATTTAAGGAAACGTCGCCTTCTCTTGTCTAGTGGAAGTCTTCCTTTTCATATCTTTATTTGTTGCGACGTCCTATCCTAATTTCGGCACCTTTGCCTAATGCCACATCCGTGAATCTGTTACTCTCATGGAATCTCTGATGTTATCTCCTTTTTCCCTCTTGTTCCCCTCCCAAGGACTCCCAAAGATCTTCTTCCCACCGAATTCACTAAGGAAGCGGCGCCTTCTATTTTCTCTATTTTTATGTCATGTCCCTCTTTCACCATGTCGTACATCCCAAAAAGTGGGTACACCCTTTATCTCACTCACTATCTCTGCTGTGTCCTTCGCCCTTTCCTCTCTCTTGTTCTTTTCCTTTCCCTTCCACTCTTGATACAAAATGAAGTTACATCCCAAAATGGCCTTTTCTGGAGTCTGCTGCTGGAAATAGTGGCCCGGCCTCGTTCTTGCTATCCTTCATGCATGACACACGTGCAGGGCTTACCTGTATCCAACATAGGGAAGCGCGTCCCGGTACTGCTGCTATTGCTGCGGTGTCTATGGCTACTCTCTTCTCTTGCTAGGTGGGGCTGGCTCGTCTATTTTGGTGCCCTTCCCCTAATCATAAACATTAGCAAACGTAAGGCGGCGCTATCAATCTGCATCCATAACCATGCCTTGCCCGAGCTCCCTCCTCCCTCCATTCCTCCCTCTCACCCTTCTCCCTTCACTCGCGCGTCGGAAAATTGGTCGGCTGTCGGAACTGAAACGACTCCACCGTCCCCGCGTTAGTGTTAATATTGGGCAGCGGCGGCGCTGCCACCGACGGATCCTGCGCATCTTGAACCGATGCCTGCCATGGCAATTCCGTCGCTGCTTTTGAGGCTGTGCCATTCTTTCCATTCTTTTTCTTGGTACCCGTCGGAGGGGATAGTATGTTATATCCGCCCCCACCGCTGCCCTCAATTTCGACAATGCGTTCGGTGGTCTTTTCCTCTGGGGAGATCTGAAGGGTTCCCACGGTAGTAGCGGCAGAGGTAGCTGTTGTAGCTCTGGTGGCCCCGGACATCAAAGAGATGGTGGATGAACGAGGAGTAGGCAAGCCTGACGCAAGGGAGGAGGCATCGGCGCGTTCATCAATGATATTGGTGGTTTCCCGACTATTCTGCGCGTAGCGGATAAGATCGCCGATGACGACGCCTTGAGAGAGGGCATTGTGGTAGAGGAGCCAGGTTTGGATGTAGGCGGGGAACTGAATTATGGTGCAGATGCCTATGGGGACGAAGCAGCAAGTGGCCAGGAGCCAGTCGTGTGCTTTGTGAAAGGCTTTTACAAGGTTATCGGTCTTGCTGTTGGAGACATACATGACCGTGGCACACCAGGCGGCAATGTAGTAAAGGGCCACTAAAAATTTGAATGTCTCCGTGTGCTGGGCCGTGACGACGAAAAAACTAACCGCAATTATAGCCAGGATAATCATAAGGCCACGGATAATCGCGTACTCACCCTGATGGTTGCGGCTCCTGCTTCTCCCTTCCAGGTAGTTACTTGTCGCAAACAGCAGAAACAACACAAAGAGGTGCTCCAGCAGGTATTGCAATTGGTCCATTTTTCCATCCACAACGATAGGTTTATACAGCAACCCCGTTGCCACCATCAACCAAATCGACGACCGCAAAACAAGATAAAGCCTGGCCGAGACGTTTTTCAGCTCTTTTACCCACTTATTCTCCTCCTTCCACCAAGTTTCCCACGAGTTCGACGCTGAGCCACCCGTTGTCCGCATCCAAGCCTCAAAAGTCACCAAGTCCTCCCTCACTCTTTCCCACTCAAAACTCATTGGATTAAACCAAAAAGGGGCGTACAAAAACGCCAACGCCGCAAACCATAAACTCCACGTCCGACCCACATACTGCCCTACGTCCGTGAAACACGCAAATAAAATCAAGGCTGCAATCATCTCCAGCCCCAAATAAAGGTGGGAAAACGCAAAAAACCGGAATGTCTCCGCAAAAGAAGCATGCTGCGTCACGAAACCCCTCCCCGTCGCCCTATACGCTGCACCACCCGCCAAAATGGTTTGCGTGTAAAAGTAATCCCGTGTGCGAATATGAAACACAAAATACAATGGTCCCCCACTAATAAACACCTGCGCCAGCTCCGTCAGCGCAGCCCAAATTCCCCTCTCCAATAGTAAGGCACAAAAGAGCGGGGCTGTCTGTAGCAAACCCACACCAGCAAGCGCCACTTGTAGGGTACCAATAGGCACCATTGGCCGATCCCCTATCTTCTCACGCTCGAATAACGCCAAGCCAAGCAGTAAATAAACCAACAGCCAGATCGCCGCGACTGTCAACACTGAAGAAAGGTAATGGCCTATCCCACCAAAATAGTAGGAAAGCAGCCGGAAAAAATCCACGCGGCCCAGCATCCGAGAGACATCGCGAGATATAGACTGCTCAGCTGCTCCCTGGGAGAGCTTGGCCTCGAACTTATAGATCTGCTGCATGCCAACATCTCGGCCTTTGCCCACTTGTACGTATTCCTTAAATTCAACCGACCCCCCTCGAAGAAGGTTGTTGTAGCCCGCGAAAATGTCCTCGGAGAGATTGATCCCCTTAGACGCCTTGCTAATCCCTCCGTTCTGAATAAAGAAAAGCTTATCAAACAAATCCGGATGACCATAATGCAATCTCATGCGCAACGGCCGATTCAATACCCGCTGGCCCAAGGTTACAAACGAATACTCCTGCAGCGCCATATAATTAGCCAGTGATGAGATAGCACCCGTGAAAATATGCTCCCTAAAACCCAAAATTGTTGTAGGCATGTCAGGAGTCCCCGTCACCGCGAACTCTTGCAAAAAGTTCCGCATCTTAAATGCATCTTCAAAGTAACCCTCTTGGTTCATATCAATCGCTTGCACGTGCTCCCCCCTACTAAAAATCATGGCATGATTCTGATTTTCCGGCTTACCCTCCCCCAAGATAGGGTTCCCAGGGAGGCGCACTCTGTAGATCTCCTCAATAGTCTTCTTGTCATCAGCAGCACGGATTAAGACAGAATAAAAGTAAGACTCCCCGCTCTTACTTTGCTTTTCATCAATGTACGCCACCCGCAAATTGGGGAATTTGCGCAGAAGGAAGTCGATGTCATCAGCCTTACTATCCTGCTCCTTCTTCAGCTTCCCATACACCTGACAGGCAACAACATACCCAAACTTCCTTTGAATCAATTGGTCGGAAGTGTTGGCCTCCGGGTCAACGATTGGTACGTCATGGTCGAGCTGACTCAACACATGCAGGGCGTCCTCATAATACATCATACCCTGCACGGTCCTTGACAGTGTTTGTGCCCTCATCGATGCCCACAATCGAATCTCCTCTTTCACCTTCCCCGTCCAAATCGGACTATCATCCCGCAACGACAACCGCTCCTGGAAATTTTTCCAATCCGCTTTATACAGCGTCTGGAGATACAGTAAGGTTTTTACCCCGTCCTCATTCGCCGCATCCAAATCCTTTCTGCTATAGAGCACGTCCTCAGAATAAAAAGGCGTCACTACCGTCCATGACAACATATTCCCAATAGAGGGCGCCTTCGGCACATCCATGAACAAAGAATTCACAAAAAAGGTCAACCGCCGACGGGCCTCCGCACTCTTGGGCTCTGCATCCCCCACATGCAGGGTGAGGAGTCCTTGGAGTTTCGCCAGGATCTTGTGCACAAGTTCCTTCACCTCAGGCTTGGCCAACTGATCCAGGGAGTTGGATGCATACACATCACACCAAAAAAACTGTCCAGTCAAAATCTTGTCCACTGCTTCCGCCACATCTTTAAACAACGGTCCAGACACTAACATCTTTTTCACCGCACCCAAAAACCCTCTCAGTGCCTCCCGCACCTTATCCCGCAAACTGTCCAACTCATGTAAAGGCTGCGAGCTGGCCGTGGGCGTAGACGCGGAAGCCTGGCCCTCCGCCTGCTCCCGGACTTCCACGAGGTTCTGGGAGGAGAGGGAGAGGTTGCTCATAAACCCGCGGCTACGCACCTTCTTCATTGCCGATCCCACCGTTACCGTCCCTCGACCCTCCCGCGCACTCGGCGTGTGCTTTGCAGGCTTGACGCGGTTCGGGTTGATGACACGTCGAGGCAACCCACTTTTCAGCGCCGTGACCATCTTGCCCAACGCTCCGACAGCCTTATCCACTTCCTCCAGCTTTATCCCCGATAAAATCATCACCTTTCTCCCCCCCGCCCTTCCCTTCTCCGCATCGTCCCCCTTCATGCTTTCCTGCAGACGCTCCATCGTCAGCTTAACCTTATTCACGTCCGATACATGATCCTCCCCAAGCATGCGCATCAAGAATTCTAGGCTCAACTCAAGCGTCTCCGCCACTGCTTCATGCATCGTCCTATCCTTTGACAACTCCTCCCACAATGCCGTATCCAGCTTAATCATCTCTGCCTTGTTGTTATCGATGGCCTTCCTGTACGGCTGATTGTGGTGGTGGTTTGGATCGTTCTGCATCTGCAACTCGACCTGATCGGCCAAGGCACGGAGCTCCTTTCCTTTCTCAGCCAAGGTGCGGAACTCTTTTCCCTTCTCCGCGCACAACCGCGCGGCCCTCTCCACCGAGCCCGCCGTCTGAAATACTGGCAAATAAATATCCTTGGCAAAACCCGTAAAGAAATGGAACAATAGCATGTCCCGCTCATCATTATTGATGATGTCAGTGGACCGCAGATTCAACACAACCTTATTCCAAGCCGTCGAAAACGCACGCCATTTAGTCGTACCCACATCCATGAACGCATCCGCATTTTCCACCGATTGATGGTCAGTCGACGCCCTACCATCATTACTACCACCAGTAGCCGAAGCTCCAGTCCCAAAATTTTGCATGCCCGCATTAAGCGCAGCCATCAACGGCTGCCGCTCCTCTGCATCAGCTGCTGCAGCCACTAGGTCGTTTCTACTCGCTGTAAACCGGCGGGACATCCCCAAATCCGAAACATCCGAGGCCTTCCGACTGCGCTTGCTCCGAGTATCGTCCGTGTTGAAAATCAACCGAGAAAAGAAGCTCTCGGGCGTCCGCATGAAGTTCTCACGGATACCAGCGAAATCCCTCACTTGACCCAGCTTCTCAATCAGACCCACAACTAGCCCCACCAACCCAGCGGCCAGCGAATAGATGATTATCATGTCCAGCATATAGATGGCTACGAATGGCAACCACCGCACGACTATCAATACAATTGTCAAATATACATTCTGGTTCAAGAAATTAATCTGATCATCTGCCAGCTCTAAAGCAGGCAAGGCCAAAGGAGTGACTTCAAATTGGTAGGAGAAAGCGATCTTGACACTGACGACAAAGAACCAGAAAATGGAGTACACCAACCATTTCTTAAAGGGCTCATATACGCGTTTCCCCGTGTAATTCCGCGATTGAGGAAACACAATATCAAGCAAGGCCTTAACGTAGTGATTGCGGCATTCGAACACTAAGGTTGAGAGATACGGCCAGCACTGGAACACACACTCGATAAACCACACAGTGTGCAGCGCCACCGAGATCCATACGTACATCCACCAGTTCTCCAACTGCACACTTTTGGCACTCAAGTGCTGCGCCGGCTTCAGATCCAACCCTCCTCCCACAAGAGATAGGCCATAAAATTTCACCTGGAAAAAAAGGAAGACAAATCGCGCCAGCAACCGGAGCATTACCCCATGTTTCGCCTCCCTCCGCGTCTTGAACGCCGCGCACGAATTTGTTTCCGCCTGCAAGCCCGTCCATACCTCCAAAATACTCCACACGATCCCCAAACAATTCATCAACAAAAACACGGCCGACATCATTTGGAAATAATACGGGTCATCCCATTGCAAATTCAACCAGAATCCCTGCATCGCCAACAAGAAAAAAGTCACCACATGAAAGTCAATTAAACGCCTAAACGCCAGCATGATCATCAGCCAGGATCGCTTCTCAATGAATGTCTTTGGCCCCCTCTTCAATCCCTCACCGATCAAAGAAAGCGGTGGTGTCTTTCCCTCTTCGTCCTCGCCACCAAATTCACCCCGTGCATTCTTGGTTCGAGCCGCCTGCACAGCCGGCATGTCCGCAGGGGTCCAGGTAAAGTCCAAGCACTGTCGGGACCAGAAAAATTCATTGAAATCATCATAGTTCTTCTTATCGTGATGATCCAAGTCTTTCTTTTTCTGCATGTCCACAGCAATTACTTTGTAGATAGGGGTGACGGCATTGACCAAGAAATACTCCTCCTCCACATTCTCTAGCGTCTGATGCGTGGATGCCCGCAGGCAAGCTGCCGAAGTGTGATATAACCACGCTAAACACTCAGGCATATGACGGATATTTCCCGCCTCCCCCCAGATCAAGAGTAGCAACAGCAAATTGTGCATTTTCAGCTTCGCCGCGTCGGTGTCAAACCACTTCTCGCCCACGGGCGCCGCTCCCGGCATGAGCCCCTCTCGCGGAACCATTGACCATATGGTATTAAAATGCGGTTGTACTTTGAGGGACTCGCACCACTGCTTGTAGTTTTTGAACATCTTGTCATGCAGCACATCCACAGGTGTCGCCGTCTCCACATTATAAGTCAATGGCCCCTTTCCAGCAGGAATCAATTTCTGAAACGCCGGGTCTTGATACCGCTTCTGATTCTTCAGCAGCAAAACCAAATGCTCAACCTGATTAACACCATTATGCGTCTGAAACCCGAACACCCCTTGCATCTCATCAAACATATTCAGCAGACTTACGCACAGCTGCCGTTCCTCCTTATCCATGGTAGGGTGAGCCCCTCCTTCCGCGTCCAATGAATGCCGCAAATCCAAAATATTCACTCCCAAATCCTCAGACGCCGCCCTGTTGGTAATGCTCTCTTGCCGCTGATGCCTTCCCATCGCAGGTGGGCCCAGCCTGGCCGTACATTGCCCTTTGCCGTCCGGCACCGAGGTGTAAACGTGACGATCGAAATTTAAGAAGCCCAGCAGCTTTTGCTTCAGCTCCGTGTCTGCCCCGAAATATAGCTGCAACGCCACGGCAACAATGCTAACCAGTACCCAGGTGAGTAGGGCGAAGAACGGATGACATGGGCTTTGGCCATAAAGACTGCAACGACCAATGGCGGCGTAGTCGAAGGTGCATAGAGCTGTTAGACCTTGAATGAGGAGGCTCTTCGCCCCAAAACTACCAGAGCCGCATACCATCAATAGTGCTCCAAACGCCGACGTCACCAATACGTTAAAATGCCTCTGTTTTTTTTTTTGGTCCCGGTAAGCGCAGTAAAAGACCGAACAGCCAAGCGCGATGGCTGCACTTACGAGGACGATTTCACTGAGCAGATTATGCAAAAGTGCAAGGCGCCCGACAACGAGCAAAGCCGCCGCCAATATCATGAAAAACGACGCTAATCCCAGTGTAATGCTCTTAAACAATAGCATCAGACTAGCTCCGATCAAAATCCCTACCACAAGCACCAGGTCGCCCAACACGTCCACCGCTATCGACGGAATGTCTTTCGCCGCAATCGCTGCCGCCTCGCCTGTGCCCACCATAAACAGGTACGGCAGCACAAAGCCAACGCCCCACGCATAGGCTAACACGCCACCCATACAAGTAAATGCCCTGTAGTTGGTGATTTGAGGAAGAGGAGGTGGGATGAGCTTGTAATGATCATATGAAAGCATGTGTGCGAGAGTATGTGTTTAGAGCGGTGTGCACCCTATCTGGTACTTGGATGCGACGGCATGTCCTTAATGCATTCTGTGCCGACAAATCATGCCCACGCACAAGCAGGAGCTGCTGACTGAATAAGGCGATAGATTATCGGACTGGATCCCCTACCCATCCCCAGTCGCTGACAACTCACCATCCTCGCATCTTGGTGCCGCACACGGCGATGAACACGCCCAAGAGAAACAAGCACACATTTTCCCAAAACACTTCCGAGCCTGCCCCGGCCTCGGCCTCCTTCTCGAAATCAATCCAGTTCCACGTCATACGCACACGCTGCCTCTCACGCAATCTTCACGCTATCCCAGGTCCGGCAAGGTGGGCGAAGTCAAGGGAGGAGTAAAACGAATTAAGTACGAGGCACCCACGTTCACTTGCTCCGGTGCTCGAGAACCAACCACACGCCTCCTACGATATGCCTGTATCATGTATATGTGGGTAGGGGTAGAGGCATCGTTAGTGTTGGGTGCTTACGAAAAAGCATGCGCTGGTGGGCCGAAAGGACATCTCATGCCAGATCAAAAGAGTGCTCGCGGCGAGATGAGCTAAGAGCGAGGGCAGCCGAGACAAGGTGCCCCGCCCAGCGCGTACCACTCGGGCCATCCAGCACTAAAAGTATGCTCTGTTCGATTTGGTGGAGAAGGTGATTGGATGGCGCGTCCGAAATTTGCATGTTGGCGCTAAGGTGAGCAGTGCAAGAAGAGGGCAAGCAAGCCTGCCTCACTTGTGATCGAGACGTTGGAAATCGAGGATGCTGAAAATCGGGATGATAACCAAACCATGGGACTGGTGTGGTCGGTCTTGGGCAGAGCACTACAAACATGACAAAAACATATTTGGGCTTCAGGGTTTGAGAGCCCAGTCGTGAGGGCACATTGATTGGTGGGGGCCGGCCGCTGACTCGTGTGGTCACCTCAGCCGCCCGGCGAGGCCAAAACCAACGGCGCAAGCGTTTAAGAATGCCTGCCCCCTTTCTCGCATCCCTCTTGAGTTATGCAACAGCCCTGTCGGTCTCATGCTTTTCTCGTGACTCCTATAAGACCTCGACCAAAACTTCCAGTCCTATATATTACGACGGCTTTTGTTCTTTGCATTTCCTTTGGCAGCATTTGTTTCAAATTGTGGCTACCGGTCCAAGCCCGAGGGACGTCGTCGTCTGTCTGTGTTGCTCATCATTCGCCACTCTGGTCACAATCCTCAGGTAGAGCAAGTGGGGGCCCGCACACGATTAGATGACACTTATGGTACCTGTCGGTGGCCGGGGATGGGAGGAGGAAGGCAACACGAATACTGCTGCTCCAGCTGAACAAGAGGACACAAACCGGGCAGCTGAGGCCATGGAGGAGAGGATTGTCAGTACTCAAGGGGCGCTAGGAGCGGAAATTCCGGCTATTCAGTGGCGGCCGACAGCATCGACTATAAATGCCCTACGAAATCGACGGGCCGCCGTGCTGAATCTGGAAAGAGAGCACGAGGAGCTGGAACAGGAAGCCAACGGTGCGGAAGCGGGGTCCGCGGGCATTCCATCGCCCCACTCCCCCACCAGACGTTCGCCGCCCTTCTCGACCAAGATTATTATGTCACCTTCGCAGCAACGTCGGCTCATGTGGACGGTGGAGCGGACGCCGCTCAGTCGTCGAGGGAGGCAACAGAAGCAACATTACCGGCACGTCCAACGCGGCCGCCGGCCCTGGGCAGTAGTCTGGTCGCTAATGCTGCTCCTCCTCGTCCTGGCCATGCCCTTGCTGCAAACATGGCGCCGGCTGTGGTTGACACATCAAATTGGGGTACAAGCGGCGTTTGTGTGCATTGTGAGCCATTTCTTTCCGTTGGTGGACCATTCGGACGATTTTGTGAATAGCGAGAGATTAGCAAAGGATCGGCGTCTTCTGGATTTGGCTAACCACTTGAACATGGCGCCGGCGATTGCTGGTACTGAAGATATTGCCGTCTCATCCAGCAAGGGGAACCACAGTATCCCAGTTCGACTGTTTCGCCCCCTGAATGCCCGGGGATGGGGGCAGAAGAAGACTACTTTGGAGGAGGGAGAGGAGGGAAAAGGACTGCTGGAGTTGTCCAAGGTGTTGGTCTGGATTCATGGTGGGGGCTGGACCATTGGTAGCATTGAGTCGGATGATAAGATCGCCCGTCGGTTGGCGGCAGCGACGGGGGCGGTGGTGGCTAGCGTGGAGTACCGGCTGGCGCCTGAATTTAAGTATCCGGCTCAGTTGGATGATACGGTAGACGCTCTTGAGTTTTTGTTGACAAAAGGGGAGGACTTTGGGCTGGACACGCGGAAGATAGCCGTGGCGGGTGAGAGCGCAGGGGGTCATTTGACGATTGTGTCGGCGATGGCATTGAACTCAGCCAAGGCCAGGTTGTGTGGGATCCTGCCAGTGGTGCCTGCCACTGACTATGGTTGTGAAAGTGCGTCGTGTGATCAATTCAATGACGGTTTCCTACTGACACAAGGTCAGGTCCGCGCGTTTTGGAATGCTAAATTGTCGGACCCAGAGACAGAGCAGCACGATTTCCTGGTTTCGCCGCTCCGGGCTCCTCAAGAGGTATTTGATGACATGCCGCCCATGCTGGTTATGACTGCGGGCCTTGATCCGTTGCGTGACGAAGGTGAGGCCTTTGTGGATCGAGCAAGGGAAATGGGCGCGAGAGTAGAATTAAAACGATTTGAACACACGATTCATGGTTTTTTTGGTCGTTTGGTGACGGGCGGTGCGAGGGGGATTATACATGCGGCAGAGTGGTTGGAGCGTACGTGTGAGTGGGGGGTAATAGACGAGATGAAGGAGGATTAAGAAGTCCACCTAGGTTGGATTGGCGTTTTTCTGATTCACACCAATTTTGACTTACTGTGGTGTATTGAAATGTACCTAGCATGGGAGCTTGGGCCAAGGTGTAGTTGTAATAATAGAGAGACTGAAGAAGAGGGAGGAAGAAAGAGGCTCGTTTGTGCACTGGCGTGCGTGCACTCGTCCGCGTGTGTGACAAATTACGGGTCAACGAATAATACTTATGTAAAACAATTGCTTAACGCGCATCTGTTGTTGACTTTTTGTTGTTTTCTTTGATTGCAATCATTTAGGGGGTGAGGAGGTTTTGTTGCTGGCGTATGTGCCCTCGTTTTTTACACCCCTTGCTCACAATTATCTCATTTCTACACACCGGTCATGAGCAGCTTGCATACCAAACATGGAGGCCTCAACACCGGTGGCCAGTTTGCTGGGGGACTGCGACCTCCAAGATTATGTCCATTTTTTCCTGGAGGACGACGCGAGGCAGAAGCCTGTCATTGCTGAGGAGCCGTCCTCGCGCCGCTGCCGTGCGTGCTGGCTGGACATCGCAAAAGAAGCAACATTCCTCCATCAAGCCTTGACCGAGTACAAATACACCCTTCGCATCCTGCAGGGGCCGCCGGCTTCGTCACCCAATTATGCCTGTATCCCTAAAATCCTTCACCACATTTGGCTGGGCTCTCCCTTCCCCGAACGCTTCCAAGCCTTCCGTAAAACCTGGCTGAAGCAACACCCAACAGAAGACGGTAAATGGCCTATGTATCCCATATCGGGCTTTCTTTTTACATGTGGCTTACATTCTTTTTTTTTTCGCACTTGAAAAGGTTGGAGCCACTTCCTTTGGACGGATGATAACATAATTCCCCTCCTGGACAGCCTGCGGAACAAGTCTGCTTACATTGCGGCGCCCAACTACGGACAAAAATCAGATATTCTGCGGTATGAACTATTGCATCGATACGGAGGAACTTACGTAGACGTGGACATGGAGTGTGTGCGGTCGTTGGACCTCCACTCGGAGGCAGGCCCGACCTTCTACGCGGGTTTCTCCAACACGGGCACAGTCGAGCTGAACAACGGGCTCATCGGGTGGGTGCGTTCATCAAATGACTTTTGAAAAACCAATTGACGGATTGGTCCCTTTTTTTCACGAAAAGTTTCGCCCGTCTAACATCTCTTGTTCTCAATTCACAGAGCCCTCCCGCAGCACCCTATCTTATCCAGCTTGATCGAGCGCATCCACACCCAGCATTTCTCGCTTCCTCCTCGTCCCCCCCTTCTTCCTTCTGAGCCATCCACACTATCATCATCACCATCAACTTCACCATTACCATCAAAAGTACCCTCCAACTTTGCTGCAATTTTAGGATTTCTCGGCCAGGGAGAAGCGGCAGCGGTAAAGCAAGCCGTGGAAGCGGGAGTAAGGAATGTATCGTCCATGGGCACGATTGAGGCCACAGGACCAGGTCTCTTCACGCGGGTGGTAGCTGAGCACCTGCAACTGCTGGAGGAGCAGTCAGTGCACGCGGGGACGAGAGATAAGATACTACTGGCCCCACCTGCTTGGTTCTATCCCATGCCAAATCACGTAGCACATGTGTCCGTACCCTCCTCCTCGCCCTCTTCTTCGTCCTCGAATGTTTATGTACTACCAGCCGTGACATACACTGTCCACCACTGGGCCCGCTCCTGGCAGCAACAAGAGCAGCACTTGCACTACCCGAGTAAATAATCATACACATGCCAGGTTGCAGTTGAAGTAATGGAGACAAAACAAAGCTAGCCTCTACTTCTCAACTTCTCGCTCATGGGTTTTCTTCGATTTGCACGCACAATACCTTTTTGTATTCGTGTTCACTCGCCTACTTACATCCCTTTCCTTTCTGACTCTCTCCCTCCTCCCTTTTCCTTGTCCTTCTGGCCTATTCCAGGACAGCATTCCTTCTTTTTTCATCCTACTCTTTTTGATTATCCTCCTTTCTTCGGTACCGTGCGAATGCCTTTCGTTCCACATCCTGGCAGCTGTAATGTCTCGTCTCGTAAAAAAGTCTTAACCGCACAGGAAAACCAAACAGGCACCGGGGCGTCTGGTTCTTGCTGGGCTCTGTGTCTCTCTCTACCCCGTGATGATTCCTCATGTAGCCTACTTTGTTTTTTTAAGGGGTAGTTCTTGCAGCAGCAAATCTAGATTGTGTGTTTATACTTCTGCCATTGGTTGTGCCGGAAAGAGTCACTCGGAATTTATTGTTGTTGTCATATCTTCGCTTGTTCTCTCGTTCCAACCTCTTTCATTTAGGCCATCGCGGACAGCTGCTCCTGGCCAGCGCTCGCACTTCCCTTCTTCGTCGCCAGATCCTTGACTGCCGCCTTGATGGCATCCTCCGCCAACATGGAACAATGCAGCTTTACAGGGGGCAACTTCAAGTGTGCGGCAATATCAGTGTTCTTGATCGTCAGGCATTCGTCCACGGTTTTCCCCTTGAGCCATTCAGTTGCAACCGAACTGGAGGCAATCGCCGAGCCACACCCAAAAGTCTTGAACTTGCTCTCCACGATCTTTCCATCTGCGTCCACGCGGATCTGAAGTTTCATCACATCACCACAGGCGGGGGCGCCCACTAAGCCCTGTAAATGTAAAAATGGGAAAGGAACGGAGCACCTGTGCATGAAGTTTGGGACAGAGGGAAAACGACAGGGAGGCAAGAGAGACGAAAGCCTATGTTGACTGTCCACCTCTACTCCAATGACGTACCGTTCCCACATTGACGTCGTTCTTGTCCAAAGAGCCCACGTTCCGGGGATTCTCATAGTGGTCCACAATGTTCTCATGGTACGCCCGCCGAGTGCTGGCCGTCGCCTGTTGAGGGAGTGGTGAATGGGAGGGAGGCGTGAATGAAGGAGAGGAGCAAAGATTACAAGGTGGCTTCAGATAGAAGGTATGAAGAAATGGCACAGATTACATGCTCCGGAGCACTTACCACGCCGGTGAACCCTTGCGGAGCCCGACAAAGCATGCCACTAGCGGAGGCGGCCGCGTTCCTGCACATTGCCAGAGCGAGCATGGTGACAAGAAATGCGGAGCTGTTGCGGTGTCTTGATAGAAGTCTTTTGCTGATGTGTGTGCGGTGGTGCAGTGACTGTGGTGAGTAAAATGGCAAATGCTCGACGCGGCTGTTGGGCAGAACGTGCACTCTCACGAACGAAGGACGCAGACCCCGACGCCCCGTCGTCCGCCGTCTCCAAAAGACCGATCCGCAGGCACCTCAAGCTGTCCGAAGGGGATGAAGGATGCTAGGAAGTACCTATGCGTTATATTATGCGGGTCTTGCGTCTGGCGTCATTGTGGTTAGAGTTAGGATGCTTGGTCATCTATTGGGGAGAATTCCCCTTCAAGAGTTATTTGATGAGCGAGCGATAATTCTCCAAGGATACTTGGTCAAAACGCCAACAAATATACACCTCCCACGACCTAACGAGCACAGGAGCAAAGACAGGAGCAGAAGCAGTAGAGCTAGCCGCAACAGCATTAGCATGGCTTCCTCCACAAGGCTGAGCGCTTTTAGAGCCCTTTTTGCTTCCAGATCCCTTCCTAGCCTCCTTCCCCTCGCCCTCCTCCTGATGCTGCTGCAGCAAGACACCCTGGCCTTTCTTCATCCCAAAGCATTCGCTTTCTCGTCCACAGCAGCAGCGGGGCCCACCCAGCGAGTAAGACAGCCTATCGTGGAGATGATGGCAGGAGACGGTGCAAGCAGCACCGTGAGTGCGGGCACTGTCGCCGTGGTGGTGGGGTACCAAAGCGGGGCGGCCCAGCTACTGGCGGCTAAGATGGCCACAATGCATAAGGATGCCATCGTGCGTGCAATTTTAGACAAAGGAGATGATAGCGATAGCGAAGCTGCCTCTTTCCCCGTCAACGTGCAAGTGACCTACAAAAATCTGGAAAGTGTGATGGCAGAAGATCTGGCAGGCGCCTCAGTGGCTCTTATTAGTTTGGACAAGGGGCCGGGAGCAGAGGTAGGGGCGGATCCAGGCAATTACTTGTCGCTGCCGACCTTGCTCGCAGCCATTCCAGAATCGGCCAAGGTGCTGGTAGCAGCGTATGCGAATGACACGTCAGGGACGGGGCAAAGCGGTGGGGGTGGGTTGCAACTCAATATTTTTGCAAAGGGCGTGAACCCGAAGGAGGCCGTGGAGGCCATTCGTCGAGAAAGTGGGGGCTCGCGGATCGTGCTTGTACAGCATGCGCGTTTGTTTGGCGCGGCTAATCCTTTTACTGTCGGGGGAAAGGCTACTCAGCCATTGCCTTTCGTGAGTGGGCCTTTGCAGAGGCCTGTGGTGGAGGAGTCTTACGCGAAGCAAAATATTTTATTGGCCTTGGGGAGCTCCTTATCCAGAAACGCGAATGCGGCTACGTTGAGGTCAACGTTGGCTGAGGCGATGGTAAGGGCGGTAGAGGTGGTGGGGAGCATTGCGGATTTCAGCGTGGTGAGTTTGGAAGGACAGGCGCCTTGTGTGGGGGATTGGGAGCAGCAGTTGGCAGGGCTCGACACGAGGGGAGGGGTGACCGTTTTCGAGAAGGTACTGGCGGCGAATGAACGGGTGGATCTTCCGGTGTTGCAGGACTGGTTGAAGGATGACTTTGGGGCGGGGCTCTCGACGCTTGCTATTTCCCGGGTGTTGAACTCGCCCAAGCCAGCGATCGTTGCGATGACCGACTCTGGGGCTGATATCATATGGCAGTTTGTCCAGAAGGATTTGAAAATCAGGGGATCCGGGAGGTGGTGCATTCAGTTGGATAACGTGTCGAAGTCAATAAAAATATTGAGAGAAGACGCGACAGGGGGCATGTTGACGGAGGCGCTGCCGGGTGAGGAGGAGTTGCTGCAGCGGTTCTCAGCAGCGATTAATAGGTTGGTGTACTCGAGGAAGCTAAGTAAACGACGGTAAGGCGATGGTAAGGAGGGGAGGGAATGAAGGTGGGGTTAGGAAATATGAAATGATATGCGGTGAAGATCGTGTAGTGTCTGGTTAAAGTTATGGGATGCATTTTCAGGATTGAGTAAATGAGAAAGGAGCGCGAGAATGAGTAAGGGAAAGACACCAGGGTGCGCGAGATAAAAGCAAGAAACAGTGGAAAAAGTAAATAATATCCATGTGTGCTAAATCGAAACAAGACAAGAGTACACACAAATATCACCCTTGCCTTGACTTGTCTCCGACACTTAACATGTTCCATCTCTGTCTTCCTTGTCCCGTCTCCTCTTCAGTCAAACCACTTCGTTTTCGATATCCCACACCATCCTCATCGCTATCGTGCTGTTTGGACACACCGCCCATGCCCCCCCCCAAAAAAGAAACGACTTATGCACTGTCTTCCCTCCCCTACTTTTCTTCCTTCCATGCAACCTTTTTCTTGTTAGCTTCGTGATGCTCTACACAACCAAACAAAACACTTTCAGCTATCGCGAACTGGCACACGAAAAAGGAAAAGAATCAACACCCCTCTCCTTCCTTGATCCAAAAATTAAAAGCACTTGCGGTGGACGATAGAGGGCCCCGACTCGTCGTACTCGGCCTTAGAGATCCACATGCTCTGGAAGGTGGAGAGGGAGGAGAGGATGGAGCCGCCGATCCATACGCTGTACTTGCGCTCGGGCGGGGCCACCACCTTGACTTTCATGGTGGCGGGCGCCAGGGCCGAGATCTCCTTGGTCATGCGCTCCCCGATGCCTGGGAACATGGTTGTCCCACCAGACAAGACGATGTTCGAGTAAAGATCCTTGCGGATGTCCACGTCGCACTTCATAATGGTCTGGAACGTGCAGTCATGCACGCCGCTGGCCTCCTTCCCGATGAAGGACGGCTGGAAGAGCACCTCAGGCGCCCGGAAGCGCTCCGAGCCAATCACGATCACGTTTCCATCCGGTAGCTCGTAGCTCTTTTCCAAGCTGGAAGACTCCTCCGCCACCTTGAGCTCCTGGTCGAAGTCCAGCGCCACGTAGGTCAGCTTCTCCTTGATGTCACGCACAATCTCCCGCTCCGCCGTGGTAGTGAAGGAGTATCCCCGCTCCGTAAGAATCTTCATCAAGTACTCCGTCAGGTCCCGGCCCGCCAGGTCCAAGCGCACGATGGCATGCGGCAACGCGTACCCCTCGTAGATGGGCACCGTGTGGCTCACGCCGTCCCCAGAATCTAGCACACACCCCGTGGTCCGCCCCGAGGCGTACAGCGAGAGCACCGCCTGGATGTTCACGTACATCGCCGGCACGTTGAACGTCTCAAACATAATCTGGGTCATACGCTCCCGGTTTGCCTTGGGGTTCATCGGCGCCTCCGTCAGCAGCACTGGGTGCTCCTCGGGGGCCACACGCAGCTCGTTGTAGAAGGTGTGGTGCCAGATCTTCTCCATATCGTCCCAGTTCGTCACGATACCGTGCTCGATCGGGTATTTGAGCGTCAACACGCCGCGCTTCGACTGCGCCTCGTCCCCGACGTACGCATCCTTCTGGTCCATCCCAACCATGATGCCCGGGTGCTTAGGCCGCCCCACGATGGACGGGAACACTGCCCGTGGCGCGTCGTCGCCCGCAAACCCAGCCTTGCACATGCCAGAGCCATTGTCAATGACCAGCGCTTGCACGTCCTCTTCCGCCATTGTCGATGATGTGGGTGGTCGTTGCTTACGGTAACAGGGTCTTGTGATGAGGCCCAACTGTGTTTGTCAAAGGAGGGAAAGGGAAGATGTCAGGAGGATGTGAGATCATGCAAGATTCCGGACGCGGTACGCGGACAGTAGGGGTCGCAGCCATTGCCAGTCATCGCACATGCGATGCCATCAGGCTCCGAATGTTAACAGGGCGCGTTCATGGTACGCTTTCCCCGGCGCCCAAGGCCCCGCGAACGAAGCCACCTTTTACAGCATTCTACAGCATACAGCGCCTTCAGTATCCCGGGACAAGCGGGCGTCGGGTACCTCCAAGAGTGGTCCTCAGGTTCGGGGATGGTCGTTTGCAAAGTCGGGAGACGTGAGAGAGGCAAGCAAAGGTGTGATAGGAGGAGTTTCACCCTTCGAAGTCGTGGTTCGTCATCATCATCGCCAAAAACCCACGCGTTAACTGACGACAGCCCTTCGCCCGTCACGCCCGACCACCCGAAACGAGGTGCCAGCCACATCCACACAACATGGGGGTCCGTGTCTTTTGAAAAATTTTGAGCAAGCCTTCGCATGACGTGTGATTTACAATTAATGCAAGACAAACAAGCTGCCGTTTCTCCCTCCAGAATAGACTGCGACCGAGATTTAACTGTATGGGCGTTTCTCCCTAGTAGTCATGGAGAGTTCGTCATCCTCGCTCTTGTCATGCACATCACCACCGTGCTTGAGCACCTGTTAGCCTCCTTGTAGCATCGCATGTGCGATGACTGGCAATGGCTGCGACCCCTACTGTCCGCGTACCGCGTCCGGAATCTTGCATGATCTCACATCCTCCTGACATCTTCCCTTTCCCTCCTTTGACAAACACAGTTGGGCCTCATCACAAGACCCTGTTACCGTAAGCAACGACCACCCACATCATCGACAATGGCGGAAGAGGACGTGCAAGCGCTGGTCATTGACAATGGCTCTGGCATGTGCAAGGCTGGGTTTGCGGGCGACGACGCGCCACGGGCAGTGTTCCCGTCCATCGTGGGGCGGCCTAAGCACCCGGGCATCATGGTTGGGATGGACCAGAAGGACGCGTATGTCGGGGACGAGGCGCAGTCGAAGCGCGGCGTGTTGACGCTCAAATACCCGATCGAGCACGGTATCGTGACGAACTGGGACGATATGGAGAAGATCTGGCACCACACCTTCTACAACGAGCTGCGTGTGGCCCCCGAGGAGCACCCAGTGCTGCTGACGGAGGCGCCGATGAACCCCAAGGCAAACCGGGAGCGTATGACCCAGATTATGTTTGAGACGTTCAACGTGCCGGCGATGTACGTGAACATCCAGGCGGTGCTCTCGCTGTACGCCTCGGGGCGGACCACGGGGTGTGTGCTAGATTCTGGGGACGGCGTGAGCCACACGGTGCCCATCTACGAGGGGTACGCGTTGCCGCATGCCATCGTGCGCTTGGACCTGGCGGGCCGGGACCTGACGGAGTACTTGATGAAGATTCTTACGGAGCGGGGATACTCCTTCACTACCACGGCGGAGCGGGAGATTGTGCGTGACATCAAGGAGAAGCTGACCTACGTGGCGCTGGACTTCGACCAGGAGCTCAAGGTGGCGGAGGAGTCTTCCAGCTTGGAAAAGAGCTACGAGCTACCGGATGGAAACGTGATCGTGATTGGCTCGGAGCGCTTCCGGGCGCCTGAGGTGCTCTTCCAGCCGTCCTTCATCGGGAAGGAGGCCAGCGGCGTGCATGACTGCACGTTCCAGACCATTATGAAGTGCGACGTGGACATCCGCAAGGATCTTTACTCGAACATCGTCTTGTCTGGTGGGACAACCATGTTCCCAGGCATCGGGGAGCGCATGACCAAGGAGATCTCGGCCCTGGCGCCCGCCACCATGAAAGTCAAGGTGGTGGCCCCGCCCGAGCGCAAGTACAGCGTATGGATCGGCGGCTCCATCCTCTCCTCCCTCTCCACCTTCCAGAGCATGTGGATCTCTAAGGCCGAGTACGACGAGTCGGGGCCCTCTATCGTCCACCGCAAGTGCTTTTAATTTTTGGATCAAGGAAGGAGAGGGGTGTTGATTCTTTTCCTTTTTCGTGTGCCAGTTCGCGATAGCTGAAAGTGTTTTGTTTGGTTGTGTAGAGCATCACGAAGCTAACAAGAAAAAGGTTGCATGGAAGGAAGAAAAGTAGGGGAGGGAAGACAGTGCATAAGTCGTTTCTTTTTGGGGGGGGGCTTGGGTGGTGTGTCCAAACAGCACGATGGCGGGAGGAGCGAACGAAACTGAAGACAAGGAGAGGAGGATGGTAACGCTTTATGGAGGTAATGTATAATATTTTTTAAACTGCATCTCAAATTTAATTATTGGGGTATTTCGTTATCAGCACAAAAGAGGGAAAGGGAAAAGGTGTTGCGCATGTATGGAGAGGGAGGGTCAGACCAGGCTGAGCGACAGCAGGCTGTGGAAAGCAGGTTGCAGCGGTGGAGACAAAAAACACGAAAAGAAAAAAAGAAAGACTCACCATCCATTCAAATGTAATCCGCCTCTTCTAAAATCATGCGAAAGGTTAGGCAGTTTTGTAAATATTTTTTTCCAAACACGAGGAGGTCGAGTTGAGTCTTTCGCCGATCGTGATAATGGATGAGAGCGAGCGATGGCCTGCAAGAAAGCCCCCACACTACATGATAGAAGCCGCACAGAGGCGGTGGTTTGCGCGTTCTATTGTCTTATCAGGATTTCCTGCCTCTTGTGGCCCGGATAAACCACCTGCCGGTCGAGTCTTGGTGGCTTGTTTTTCCACCAATCAAGGCATCGAATAAAAGGCCGCACTTGATATTCTGGCCTCCAACCCCCCGCAACTTGCCCTCCTCGCCTCCCACCCCTCTCTAGCGCCATGCTAGATAGCCTGTCCCTCCTGCCCTTCAGGGCCTCTCAAAAGCATGACTTCTTTTTAGTGTGATGCGCTAATGCTTTTTCTCGTACTCTATGTCTTCTCCACACCACCACCGATAGGAGGCGCGCCGGAGCGGGTGCCCAAGTGGACTAGGACAACTTCTTCGCTTGTGGAGGCGGGGCTGCTGCTGCCGCTTGTTTACCGCAAATACCGGGCACAATGGTTTTACTATCGAGTATGCGGCGTGGCTCATGGAACCTGGCCAGCCGGACGGTGGTGGCTGCCCCAAGGAGTGCTTCGAGGGAATCACGGCAAGGGCCGGTCGCCTTGCGGTTGTGGGGGGCCCAGCAAGACACGCGAGAAGGAGGGTGGACACAAGTGGCGGCCTTGTTGATGGGGGGAACAGCATTGTTTGGGGCGATGGGCATGGTAGACGTTGTCCACAATGAGGCAGCTGCGACTCCCACTGTAAGCAAGCCATGAGGGAAAGACAGGAAGCAGGGATAGGAGGTGTGCTCACGAGGATTATGACGCTGAGCATTGCACAAAGCCAATTCAAACTGGCGTATTTCTCCGACAAATTTAAATTGTGAGTCTGTTTTTAATGTTGTCATTTCTTTTATCCTTACTTACAGCAGGAGCCCTTAGCGAGCGCGGAGGAGGCAGCGGCCGCAACGGCAGCATCCGGCGCGGCGGCTGCAAGGAAAGCAGGCAAGGTCGTCAAGACGAGCGGGATGAAGCTCTTCAGTGGAAATGCAAACACTCGACTGGCGGCAGAGATTGCGGGCCAATTGGGCATGAATCTGGGGAAAATCACCGTATCGCGCTTTGCGGACGGGGAGGTGAATGTGATGGTCCACGAGAATGTGCGCGGCAAGGACGTGTATATCGTGCAACCCACATGCTCGCCCGTGAATGAGAACCTCATGGAGCTCTTGCTGATGGTATCCACCATGCGTCGCTCTTCTGCCCGACGGATCACGGCCGTCATTCCCTATTATGGCTATGCCCGCCAAGACAGGAAGATGCAGGCGCGAGTTCCGATCTCGGCCGCTGATGTCGCCAGGCTATTGGAAGCCATGGGGGTGGATCGTGTGGTGGCCGTCGATTTGCACTGTGGCCAGATCCAGGGTTTCTTCGGTCCGCGTGTGCCGGTGGATAACTTGGATGGAGGCACGGTAGGTGTCTCTTACTTTGGAGACAAGGACTTGCATAACCCTGTGATAGTGTCTCCCGATGCGGGGGGAGTGTATCGTGCCAAGAAGTTCCGCGAAGGCCTCGCGCAGAAGTACGACGTGGATGCGGGCTTGGCCATGATTATCAAGCAGCGGGCAAGGGCGAATGAGGTGGATCGGATGGATTTGGTGGGCTCGGTGGTGGACTCTGATGTGGTGATTGTTGATGACATGATTGACACTGCGGGGACTCTCGCCAAGGCGGCGGACGTCTTGGTCACCAATGGAGCCCGGCGTGTCTATTCGTTTGCGAGCCATGGCTTGTTTTCTGGCCCAGCAAATGAGCGGATTGTCAAGTCCAAGCTTGAAGAGG
Organism: Nannochloropsis oceanica; assembly: GCA_004519485.1. Lineage (NCBI taxonomy): Eukaryota > Eustigmatophyceae > Eustigmatales > Monodopsidaceae > Nannochloropsis > Nannochloropsis oceanica. The sequence goes on from CP038117.1 coordinate 495,700, forward strand.
TGGTGGTGTTGAATACCATCCCCCTTACTCACGCCCATGAGGCGAACGCCAAGATCGTGCAGTTGTCGGTTGCCCCGTTGATCGCCCAGGCGATTTACAACATTCACCAAAAGAAGTCAATCTCTGCATTGTTCAAGTAAGAGAACAGCAGGGACTGACGGAGAGAGGAAGAAAGGGCAGGTGTGGTGCTTGATTTGTGTGTTCGTTCAAATGAGTGCGAAGCATGCATGCGTGGGTTATGGTGAATTGGCCACTGCGAAGACGAAAGATAATGGAGGGAGAGGATGATGACAAATTTTGCTTGCTTGAGTTTGGCTGGCCAGACAGGGCTTTGCCCCTTTGTGTGGGTTGGTGAGCAAAACATATAATGATTGATGGATGATGGATTCGGGCTGAGAAGACAGCGCGTCAACAGGTTAGCAAGAGCCTAAACGTAATTGATCCGTTTAATTGTAGGTAGCTGGTTCATGAGAAAGACAAGACATCCGATGGATAGGTAACCGAAAAAAGACCGTGTAGACGGTGCATGCATTAGGACGAGTGGCGGAGCCTGCTTCGCTCTCAAGCTAGGTGTCTCAACAGAGCAGGAAAAGACGGGAAAAATGAAGATGCGCGACGCAAACGCCGCCACAGCAGTAAATCATGACTCTTTCATTGTACCGAGACTTGCACCTTATCTTTTTTTATTTCGTGTGTTGTCTTTGCTATTGTCAAATGGAGCTCCATGCCACATAGACGGATGCCCTTCCACCTCCGCATGTACCAGGCTAGCAACAAGCGCCATCGCCCCCGGTCCTTCTCCTTTCCCTCCCTGTGCATTTGTCTCCCTCTACAACTCAATGTTCAGCTCATCGAGTTTGGCCAACAACTCCTTGATGACAGACTCGGCCTCCGAAGGGCATGCCGTTAATTTTTCCTTGAGGAAGGCGAGGCGCTTATCAGTGGGCTTCTCTATGACTTCCAACAAGTCGAAGCTTATTGGCAGCGCATCCTCGTCCTCCACCTTGTACAAGTCTATGAGCTGCGTCGTAAACCACTGCTCCACCTGTTGCACCTTGATCAGCTGCTTCATGTCATAACGCCCTGTCAGGGTTTTGGTTTCCAGCTTCTTCGGCATGCCCTCCATTGTCTAGGGGATGCGGAAAGGACGAGGATGCTGAAAGGACCGTAGAGCAAGGTGTCTCTGAAACGCTTGATTCTAGAGCTTGGCGCGTTATGATCGTGCAGACTGTGTCGTGTGGGGTGTGGATTGTGTGAGTGATCCGGGGGGTCGCGTACAAAAAAGTCATAACCGCTGCAGCTACAGCTCTCGCGGTGGAGTAAGAAGAGAAGGTCCAAGAGGGATGGAGCATTGGTTTATGTAGACAATTTGAGGAGGGCGTATGCATACGAGCAAGCAGTGGTCTAAAAAAATGGTAAAGAGCCCGGGTTGGCCCGGCATCAAGGCAGAGCTTCGGGAGAAAAAGAACGTACTACTGAAGAGAGACGGCCGTTAACCAGCTTCAGGGCTGACGCGCGAACGCCAAGTTGGACCCGGGTTGGACGCTAAGGGAGCAATCTCTATGTCAGGAGGAACCAGGGTTATTTTCGACAGCATACAGCCTGTTAGATTTATGCTACATTCATGCTACATTCATGCTACATGTATGCCGTCATAACAACGAGAAGAATAGGTGACACACGCTTTTTACAACCTATAGTGTAGCCATGGCTGGTGGTGCTCATGGGACGTCCCATGTCCCATGGTAAGCCTATTCTCCACCTTTTTTATTCGGTAGGATGGGGGCTGTTATTAGGAATCGTCGTCGATCACCTCTCTGGAGAGGAAGGAGGAGGATGGGGGCCAAGGGTTCTCCAGAATATCCACGTATGTATCTTTCCTATCACCAATATTTTAAAATCCTTCATCTGAAGATCAAAAGGTCTGCATTTTTCCACCCTCCATCTGAATGAAAAATCTCAATCTCCAAGAGCCCCCGGTGGAAGGCCAGCATCCATAACGCGCTTCCTCAGTAACAAAAGCGTCTAAACATTTTTATTTCGACCGGGATGTGCGCGTGTATGCATCACTACGAATCGTTATTTGTCTTGATAGTACAATAGATGCGGCAAACCTGGTGTTTAATCGGGGTCATGGTGTAGTGGTTAACATTCCTGCTTTGGGTGCAGGAGATCGTGGGTTCAAAGACAGTCGATATCGTTCCCCCCCATCCGGGGGTGTGGTCACTATCGCCCAAATCCCACTGTCCTCCGACCGATCTCTATACATACCGTATGGCGATATGCTTTCAGGCCCATACAGGTTACGATTTTTATATCACCTTTTTTTTTTTTTTTTTAAAGAATTTACGTGTAAGGTTGGTACAACACTTTCAAAGCACCACCTGTGACCTTTGTCAAACGAAAGTGACGAGAGTCCCCTGCTTCCGCCGTGTAGGACGATGGCAGGCATTAACAGGGGAGGTTGATGTCACCGGAGGGAAAAGGACTTAGATGGCCATTTTCTTGTCGCTGCGGTCTTCTTTGGCTTCGTAGACATGCCCGAATCGACCCTACCTGATACTCTCGGAGGTAGTGGGTACGTCAAAACCGTCCCGCGTTCAGGGAGACGACATCAGCGGAGACTTGACGGGCACCTCGATGTCATCGGCTGTGTGTGGTGTTTGTGGGGAAGTGTGCAAATGTGTGGTCCGTGATAAGCAGCACTTTCAATTACGGAAAGCGCCGGGGTGAGGGAGAGACTAGAACGGCATAAGGTCTCCTTCCTGGTATGAAAGGTGTATAGTGGAGGGGAGTGTTTAGATCTGCGGCAAGTGCACGGTGGCGAAAAAATAAAAACAAAAGCTAAGTAAGAAGGACAATCAGCATGTTTGTTCATTTTCCTATTGTTTTGTGACCGACTTTCCCCCCTATCCTCATACACTGTACTATCTACGAAAATCGGGACATTCCGTGTGAGCCGAGCAAGTAGAGCAAGATTCTTCTGCTGCCATCCCCCCTGTCAAGACCGCCGCCGTGGCGAGTTCTTTCCCACAGAATGTCTCTTTGGGCGTAAATGATCCCTCAGAGTACAGCTTATAGCTCTGCAAGATGTCCGTCCGCGAAATGAGCCCCACCAACTTCCCTTGCCGATCCATGACCAATACGTCCCGGCCGTCATTTTCGGCCATAACACGCTTCACATGATCGACCGGGGTGTCCACATCTACCGTCCCGATCTTTTTCAACAACCATCCCGATACTGGTGAGTCCATCTTCCCGGCTTTGAAGGCTTTGAGAACCTCAACATCCGTCACCACCCCTCGAACCACCGCCGCCTCATCAGCTTGCTGCGGCATCCCCGCCTGATTAGCGCCGACCACCGGTACGGCATGGATAGTATATCTCCGAAGCAACTGCGCCACCTGCCCCATGGTCGTATCCCGAAACACAGTCAACACCGGTGAGCTCATGATATCCTTAGCCAGCTTGCAATCTTGTCTCCCGGCCACCTGCCTCTTCAGCTTCTCCACTACATCTGCCATGACAGTAAATTCGGCTCCCACCGACAAAGCAGGATCCTCATCAAACTTAATGTTGGCAGCCGCCGCCTTCATATGCCCACCCCCTCCCAAAGGCTTGAAGATCTCGTCGAAATTCACAAACTTCACCCCGCTCCTTGCCCGTCCAATCAGCACCAGCCGCCTCGTCTGCTTTCTCCCCGAGCCCTGCACATAGAGTCCTCCCCAAACCAAGACATCACATGATGTCAGCTCCAAGACATGCTGTGCCACCCGTGCCAACCCTCCGACGTACTCCTGACAATCCACTATCACCGTACCTATATTCACACTTTCATACACCGTTGTCTCCAACCTCAAAAACGATTCCGACAAAAAATGCTGCTGATGCGACGTTAATCGTTGGTGGCAAAACTCTGCAATAACAGGCTGTCTCGCCCCGTGTCGCATCACCCACGCCAAAGCCTCTACATCCCTAACGGTGGTGCAATCATACGTCATCGAACCCGTATCTGCATGAATGCCAATCGCCAACAAAGTGGCCTCCGCATCAGTCACTGCTACGTCCGCCCCTCTTAATCGCTCTACCACCATGGTGGTCACCGACCCAACATCCTCTAAGTTCAGAACTGTCGCATTAATGTCAGGCTCTTTCATCGCGTGATGATCGAACACATGCACCTCCTTCGCCGATGGCAGCAATCCCTGGCCGGCGCCAAATCTGTCCTTCGTCGAGGCATCCACCAATCCAAGCTTATTAACGTGCATAGGGTCGATAGTAGCAAGGGAACGAATGGGGAAGAGAACGCTGTGCAAGGCCAAAAAGGATTCTACGGACGGGTGTGCACCTTGGGGCATGCAGACAAATGCCTCCGTGCATGGGTACTGATGTTGCCAGAACTTGGCCAACCCTACAGCGGCGGCCAGCGAATCAAAGTCGGCAATTGCATGGGTCAAAACAACGTTGATGTCCTCTTGCACAGTCATCTCTTGTCCCTCGGCCCCCAGGAAGAAAGGGCCCGGGGGAAGTTTTTTTTTCCCCTTTCTGTTTTCGTGCTGTCCCGCGATCGCGGCAGGTATCTCGGTGGTGCTGCTGCTACTGCTGCTACTTATGGATTTGTACCACTTGCGCACAGATTTTGGTTGTCCATGTCTTCTTTTCCTCCGCGTCTTTTGCAAGCCAGAGGAAGAGGAGATCGACGACGTGTCGCACGGGGGGGGCTGGAGGAAAGCGAGGGCAGTGCCACGGTTGGCGGGGAAGGGGAGGATACAGGGGTATAACTCATGCGCGACGACACAAAACACGACCACGACGGCCATGGCGCGCCCAATGGATAGTGGCGGGGGCCACATAACTAGCTAGATGTTGATGCCCCGTCCGTCCTTGATGCTGCTCTCAGGGAAGCTTTCGAAGGCGCAGCCAAGGAGACGTAAATTCAAGCCCGCTGGACCGTCGACCGCAGTGGATATATGAGGACTTGACCTGTGGCTGTTGAGGTCGTGTGTCCGGCGTAAGTGTATCAACGCCAGATCCTCCTGGGCGTCTAGAGCATCGCCCGTTGCCGCTTCGACTCGCTCTTTCTGTTGAATTTCATTGAGCTTTTTATACAAAATGTTATTTTTTCTCTGCCTACCTGGCTTCTTGCTTTCTGTTCTAGGGCACCACACCACACCCTTGCGTCCACAGTCTTCATCCGTACAAGCCTCTGGAGGAAGGGCAAAATCTTCCTTCTGTTCACTCAAGAATGGTACAGCTTCGCTTGCCTCGTACGAGGAAGGAAACCACGCAGCTTTTTGTGGTGCTCCTCGCGGCTGGAGTCAGCGTCGCAGGTGCTTTGGCCCTCGCCCAACGTCAGCGGGAGAAGAAGTTGTTAAAGGACGGGCCCCGGCGTGCTCCGAAGAAGTCACACAAGGTTGGTAATTACTTTGTTGCCGGTCCGCCAGAATTTCGCTCCCTCAATCCCACGCTTACCCCATTCTCTCTACTGTTTAAAGGTGCTCTTTGGCAAGGTGGATGGCGAGAACCGAGGGCCTGATGTAGAGACTCTCATTGATCCGCGTACGTATTTGATTGATGGGAGGGAGGGTGATCATGGAGGGGCGTGGCAATGAATGAGTAGAGGGGGCTGGAAGTTTGACGCCTCTAAACTTGCAAAGACCCTGCCTGTGTATACGGCTAGGCCACATTTCATTACTTTATTACCTCACGATCTTATTTCCTTCTTCTCATCCTTACCCATCCATGCCTTTAGCCCTAGAGCTTGACGATCCGTACTTCTGGTTGAGAGACGACACCCGCAAGAACCCCGAGATCCTGAATCTGATTAAGGAGGAGAACCAGTATACCGAGGCCTGGACACGCCACAGCAAGCATTTCCAGCAGCGAATCTACAAGGATCTGCTCCGGCATATGAAGCAAACAGATGCCAGCGTACCCTATCCCTGGGGTGGGAACTATTACTATTCCCGCACGGTGGAAGGCAAGAGCTATCCGTATATCTGCCGTCGTTGTGGGTCGATGGACGCGGTCGAGGAGACGATTTTGGATTTGAATGCGTTGGCCAAGAGAGAGAAGTACTTGGATGTTGGTGAGTGGTCGCCTGCTCCGAGCTCACTCAGCTTGTTGGCTTATTCTGTTGACACGACGGGCTATGAGGTAGGTGGAGTGAGCGAGAGAGGATGGGAGAGGGAGGGAAGAGGCTTGGAAAAGGTCACCGCAATCTTTGACTTATATATACATTAGACCCACCCCTAAATGACAACACGAAACAGACATATGAAATACGCTTTAAGGCATTGCAGGCCGGCTCAGGCATGGGGATCGAAGCCGCAAGCGAGGTCACGAGCGCCGCTGCCGCCGCCGGAGCCAAGGACCTGATTCCCGAGACAAGCGGAAGCTTTGTGTGGGGTAATGATTGTTCGACTCTCTTTTATGAGAAGCTGGATGCCTCTCATCGGCCGTATCAGCTTTGGCGTCACACGATGGGCACGCCTACGTCGGAGGACGTATTGTTGTTCACGGAGGAGGACGAGAGGTTGTGGATGGGGATCGACAAGACGGATTCGGGGCGTTTTTTAATTTTGTCCTTGTCGGGGAAGCAGCAAAATGAAACCTGGGTGATGGACTTGCAAGGCGCCAAGGGAGCGGTTGAGCATGCGGCGAGGGCGTTGAGCCTGGTGGAGAAGCGGGAGGTGGACGTGCGGTACTCGGTTGAGCACCATGGGGAGTATTTGTATATCATAACCAATAACTTCAAGGGGAAGGAATGTCTCAACTCCATGCTGGTCCGCGCGCCTATCGCCAGTCCCGGGGCCGCGCATTGGGAAGTGGTCTTTGCATACGAGCCGAACGAGCAGGTGAAGCACTTGACTTGCTTCAGAGACGCCATCGTCATCCACGGGCGCGCCGAGGGCTATGCCCAATTCTGGATCTACACCCCTCCAAAGGCGGCGACGACGACGGCGGCGACTAGCAGCAGCAACAAGAAAGAAAAGAGAAAGGGTCAGGCTGAGGCTATAAGTGAGGAGCTTCATACCAAAGTCCTGGTCACTCACCCCGAGAGCGTCTATTGCATTTACGGCTCTCACAACCGCACCTACGATCGGACTTTCTTCCGTTACGAGTACAGCAGTCCTGTCACTCCCCGCCAGACAATCGAATATGACCTCAAAACTGGAGGGAAAACAGTACTCAAGCAAGTAGACGTCCCCCACTATGACTCCTCCCGCTTCGCCTGCGAGCGGCTCGAAGCCCCTTCTGCGGCGCCCGACCGCCGGGGCATCCCTCTCTCAGTCGTGTACAAGAAGAGTGTACTTCCCCAAGGTGCCCCCAACCCTGCGGCACCCGTCCCTGTCTTTTTGACGGCCTATGGCTCGTATGGGGCGTGCAGTGATCCCTCCTTTGACAGCAATCGGCTGGCGCTTCTCGAGCGGGGTGTTGTATATGTTGTGGCCCATATCCGAGGCGGGGGGGAGATGGGACGGGCGTGGTATGAGAAAGAAGGCAAGTTTTTGACGAAGAAAAATACCTTTCTGGATTTCGTCGGCGCGGCTGAGCATCTTGTGGCGATAGGATTGACGTCTCCTGATCGTTTGGCCATCTCGGGAGGATCGGCGGGTGGGTTGCTGGTCACCGCATGTTTGAACCTGAGAGGGGCGAAGCTTTTTAAGGCCGCAGTGTGTGACGTTCCCTTTTGTGACGTGTTGTGCACGATGTCTGATGCCAGCATCCCTCTGACGGTGGTGGAATGGGAGGAATGGGGGAATCCGAATGAAAAGCGTTTCTTTGATTACATCAAGAGCTATTGTCCTGTCACTAACATCCAGAAGCATGCTTATCCGGCGACACTGGTCTTGGGGGGGCTGCATGATCCTAGGGTTGCATACTGGGAGCCCTTGAAATTTACCAAGAAACTGCGAGAATTTATTGCTTTGGAGGAGGAGGGCAGCTCCAGCAGCAGCAGTAATTGCAGCAGTAGTAAGGCGCCATTGTTATTGAAAATCGATATGAGTTCGGGGCATTTCAGTGCGAGTGATCGATATAAATACCTGCGAGAGAAGGCGTTTATCTATGCCTTCGTTCTGGGGCAGTTGGGTGTGACGGAGTAAGAAATCAGTCGGGGAGAAGTGGAAGAGAAGTGAGATACACAGGTGGTCCTGTGGAGGGTTTGCGTACTAAGAAAGCTAGTGGGGGCAAAGAAAGGATTAGAAAAAGGAAGCATGACAATGTGCGTTGAGACTACGCGTGGCGGTCTGTGAGGAGGAGATTTGGGAAAGAGAAGGCTGCGTACAATTATTAACGAAAACAGATATGTGACACGGCGCGGATTAGAGAAACGCACAAGAGAAAAGAAGAAAGAAAATCTAAAGCGTGTGTCGGCGCTCGGACTGGAAGTAAGCTTTAAGCAAAATTAAAAGCTGACAAGAAAAATAACTACCACAAAATATAGTTTCTTGTAATTCTGCATTGTCATTCTCGTCTCCTCCATTCATGTCCAGACATATTTGAGTGTCAGAAAAACTTATTGCCTCATTCCGTGGCATTTAAGGCACATCTTCTTACTTGGCTTGCTGTCACTATTTATAGTTCTGACTGTTGCAAGTGGTATCGCGTTGGTCGTAAAAAATTCTCTGATGCCACGCCCCCGACGTTTTTATCGTCGGGATCGATCGGATGCTCTTTTTCTTCTTTTACTCCTACCATATTCGCTTTCCTCTTGGTGGATTTGATACTTCTCTTCGAGTTTTTCTTGACAAGCAAGAGATTGATTCATTTCCTCTTCCGTTTCTTTTCTTTTCGCTGGACGCGCTCCATCTTTATACATACATGTATCTTCCTCCTCCCGGTCCTTCCTCCCTCCCGCTTTCCCCAGTCTTCCAAGACAAGTCAAGCAAACAAGCATCCTACTTACAGCCTCACCAACACGTCATTTCCAACCCCAGCTCGGCTTCGCATACACATCTTCATCTCGCCTTTCCTCCCTTCTTCCCTCCCTCCCTCACACCATGGGCTCCTTGCACTCTCCCAGCCGGCTCAACGTTACGAACACCGAGCAGCCTTCCCCCGGCCTGTTTTCGATCTTTAAATCCCCCCCGAAATAGAGCGCATACGACTTGGCAATCCCAAGTCCATACCCCAATCCCGCCAAGGGTACCTTCTTCCCTCTGTCCCCCCCTGCACTGTTGCTGCTATTAACCCCACTGCTATTCAAACCTCCGCCACCTACGATCGCCTGCTGGACCCCTGCATCCGCCGATGTGGAAAAAAAGTAACAGAACACCTTATCTAGATCCTTGGGTGGTATTCCTCCCCCCTCGTCTCTGATCTCGATCACTACCTGCTGCCCATCCGTCAGACTGTACTCCTTGCTCAAGACGATCTGAATGGCGGGCACCCCTTGCTTGCCATCCTTTACCAAGGCCCCATCCTCCTCGGCGTTCGGGCGGAGCAAGGCTGTGTTGTGTCGTTCTGCCACGGCACGCAAGGAGTTTTTAATTAGCTCCATGGTGAGAAAGTAGAGAGATTCTGGGATACACGCCATGACCATGTTCTCGCCACCTATCACTTCCACTCGGGGAGCGCGGCCGTTAAAGCGTTGCTTGCATATCCACCTAGCGTCAAAAGCCGCGACTTCGATTACATCTTGGAGGCGGGTTTTCGTGCAAATGATGCCCTGTGAGAAAAAGTGGGGACGGAAGAGGAGGGTGGGTTACTAAGGAGAGCGGGAGGACAAAAACCACGAGAATTTCAAGCATCCTACTCACATCCTCCTTCAACCAACGTACCACATAGTCTTGCCGTGCAGGCCGGTGTAATGCCAGGTAATGTCCTATCAGGATCCGCAAGGCAATCCGCTTCAAGTGTAGCTCATCTAACTGCGCATGCAACGCCTCAAAACTTCCCCCACGCTCCAACACATCCATTCCCAGCTTCGAGCGCAACTCGTACAACCCCCTCGCGACCAACAACAACTCATCCGCATGCCTGTCTCCCACCTGCTCCAGGACATTGACAAAGCTCGCCTCGCCATCATCCGTGATAGGGCAAGGGCTCGTGACAATGTTACGGAACGACTGCAAGTAACAATCTCGAACAACATTTAAACTTGGCGCCTCCCGGCAGACGTTCAGCTTATCAATAAATGTTATGCCACGTGCAAAGCGGATGGGAAGCTCCCGGTGCAAAAAAGTAGCCATGCGCAACAGCCCCTTCTCCGCCGGCGAGTGAGAGTCAGAGGCACGGCACAAGCGAGAATTCAATGACGTCAGCGGGTCCCGCATTGGCACGGCATCTCGCATACTAGACAATCTCGGGCGTGTCCCCAATCCTACTTCGGCCAGGCTGCGCAAAGACACCCGCTCCGATCTCTTTTTGGCATAGGTCAGGACGGCCCCTTCCTCGTCCTGGAGGGACGAGGGTGAGGGTGGAGGCGCAGAGGCGGCAGATGTGACCGTGCCACGAGGTCGTTGTGCATGTGCCCCTCGGTTCAAAGATGAGGGAGGCAAAGGTGTGGCCTGTTGCTGTTGGAGGAATGGGGGCACCCGGTGGCCTGCCGCAACATTCGCCTGCTGCTGCTGCTGCTGTTTCGGGTGCGAGGGTTGGTGCTGTTGGTGCTGCTGTGGATGATGGGACGGCGCGGACGTGGCTAGCTGCGACAAGGCCCTCTTACATCCGAGCTGCTGGAGCATCTTGTGAAGCACAGAGGCGTGAGACGCCAGCATTTGGCTTGTTAAGTTGAGAATGTAATGCTGCTCCCTCGGGGCAGGCTTATGATGTCAGGGCGCACCGCTTGGAGCGAGGCTTGACGATGTGTCTCTTCCCCCTAGGCGATGTAAGCCAAACAAACCACACAAGCCCCTTCTGCTCCTGTGTGATGGGGACAAAGGACAAGTCGAGAACGGGTGAGTTTGGAGCAAAGGAGTGTGGCAGAAGGCAGAAGGATAAGAGGCAAGTTGAAGAGACCGCTGCAGCAGCGTCGGTTTCTGGGGGCCACCACGGCACCGGCGTACGCAAGGAACAGGCGGTAAACAAGGCATCCTCATTCTTCCCCGTTGCCTCAGGGATTTATGAAAGCGACGACAAGCTGCCTGTTTATGAGGGGTGGCAGTGACGCTGAATTGTATTCGGAGGTAGAAAAGAAATAACCTGGCATAGATGGCTGCTTGAATTCCCACTGCTCCCTCCACCAGGAGTACGTCAAACACCTTTTTCGAAGCTTCCAAGTCCAACCCGGCTGCCGCGTGCCTCTTTCCACTACACAGCGTCGATGTCCTTCCTCTCAACCACAACACACTCGCCACAGGCATGCCTCGCTCCTTTTCCTGTCGCTCTCTTGTCGGTCTGAGTCTCATCATCTGCACGACGCTGGAGCAGGCCGCCCAGGCCTTCGTCATCGGTAGTAGCAGTAGCAGCAGCAGCAGCAGCAGCAGCATTACGCCAGGTCCCAGCCGATGGCAGCGCCAGGGTATCCGCACCATTATCTACTCATCACCGTCCAATAAGTTTTACGGCAACTCGTTCCAACGTAAGTCTGAATTCTTCCGAGCGGACTTATGCCACGCCTGTGTACGCAGTGGCCTGAGTATTATTTAGCCAGTTGACCCTCGTGTCGTCCTTGTCAACAAACGAAACCTGCCTTACAAATTCATGCTTTCGATCGCCTGTGATCAAGATTTTCATTCAGGTCTCTCTCTTTCGCAAAACCCTTTGACCAGCACTAGGCGCCCCGCCACCACAGGCCGACGAACCGCAAGGAAGCTTTTCGCTAGGTTTGCAGTCCGAGACAGCAGGAACACAATTTGAGGTACGCTCTATCTCCGACTTGAGACGTTTATCTCATGTTTCTCTTCCTTCATACGACCCTATGCCTAAATCGAAACCCAGATTGGCGTTCCTCCAACGCACAATTCTTTTTTTTTTCCCTCCCTTCGTAACAAGGAGTACATCGTCAACATCAGCAAGCCCCTAGGTGTCGCCGTGGAAGAGGTGGGAGACGGCTCGGGCATAGTTTATGTTGTAGAAGCAGGAGACAAGGCCCAAGCAGCGGGGATGGAAGTGGGGGACGTGATTGTAGGATGCTCCTTCATTTTCGATGATTCATATTTGGTCAACGTGACGGGAAAGGGAGTGGAAAAGGTGGAATCGCTCATTCGGTCCCGTGGGCCGGATTACGTGTGTTTGCGCGTGAAGAAGGGATGTGAGTACCATCTGTTGGACAAGGAGGATCTCGACGCCATGCGGCGGGAATATGATGAGGAAGCCACCTTGGAGCCGGAGGAGAAAGAGGCACGATGGATTAAGTTGGCGCAGAGTATTTTTATCGATGATTTGGGCTGGAGACCTGAGGGCGAGGAAGGAGAAGAGGAAGAGGAGTCATGGTGAAGGAAAAGAGGGGCGAAAAGCACGCGCCACTCGCACATAAGTAAGTAAGACAGCGTGACCGCGAAAATGAAATAATCTGACATCGTGATCATGAAACACGACATTTTGTTCCTTTACTGACTTTGTTCTCGCTTCGCGCATCCCCTCTCCCCTTTCCCTCACTTTCTCCCTCCCCCCCTTCCATCTCTCCTCCTCACAAGTTTAGTTGAAACCCATATCCGAATTTGTACTCATCTTTGGCCTGGTCCACCTCGCCAGACAGCAACAATGTTACCGCATTCGGGACGACCCTCGACTCAAGCAATGCCGAGATCTTCCCACCGTTATCCACCGTCGTCACAAACCGCGACTGTTTCATGTTCACCTCCGCGCCTAGCACAGTCTGGCTGTCCAACGTCAATGGGTTCACCACCAAATCGGCCACCAAAGCCATCCTTCCTGGACTCACATGTTTAATATACTGCACCAAGCAAATCTGCCCATATTGTGCGAGCATCGCCACTCCGGTCCAATCCCCCCCCGTGTACTTCCCGCCAAAGCTGAACACCCCACCACCCTCCGAGAAATCAAACAGTGTATCCCCACCCAATGCCAAGGAAGGCGTGATGCTTTGCAGGTAGGAGGCATATACTTGGGGGCCTTTGGTCATCCGGAAAGTAAGGGAGTGATCCGTGCCGTGGTGCTCGGCGTCCATTTGAAACGTATCCTTGGCGGGGTTGGGCTGCAAGCTGGCAATCATCTTAACTAAAGTCTTGTCGCCCAGACCAAAGTGGATCCTATCGAATATGCGAGGTAGGTGGTTAGAGAAAAGGGAAGATTGTGTTTGTTTGATGCTATCGTAATTCGTGGACGATACCCCGTGTTGCGCCATCTAACAGGAGAAAAGAGTGCGCCTCCCCCCCCCGGCAAGACTGTACGTTCACAAGCCTAAAGATTTTCTCCTCCATCCTTTCGAAATACATCCATCTAATCATTCAATCATATCTTCCTCTCCCGTGATGGAGCCCAGCACGCACCTGCCGTCCATCGAGCCTCCATGGCCCAAGCGCGCCATTAGCAGCTGGTTCCCCGGTAGCACAACATGCGTCGAGAAATCGTACAGCGCACTCGTATCCACGTGAGGAAGCTTGACGCCCAGCATGAAGGAATGTGCCATGTAGAAATGTGGTGTCACCATCTTCTGGATCTCCAGTCGAAAGCCCTCAAAGCAGTCGACGGACGACAATCTCTTCCCCTCTTCAATGATTTTCTCAAATGACCCCGGGTTCTTGAGCTGCGATTGCCTTCGCCGCTCTTCTGCCGCCTGTTTTACCAGCTCTGGCATCTCCACGGAAATGCTACTGGCGTCCGCGGCCGCGGCATCGCATCGGGATGCCTGGTGGTGCTGCTCCTGTTGATGCTGTTGCTGCTCGGCGGCAACGGCCAGGCCTACCACCGGGACGCTGCCAAAAGACAGCAGCCCCCGTCTACCTGCCCGTAAAAAGCTCATCCTTTCTGTGTTCTTTGTTTAAGACATTCAAGTGTGTGTTAATAAAATGGATGCGCCAGTGCGTGCAGTGGTGTGACGATGGGATGATGATGAGGATGGGAGGAGATCTAGAGTCTCGCGTGCGTGCTTTCGACAAGCCACGCTCTAGATACGCCCATTGGTACCTAGAACGAGATATTGAAATTTCAGAATAAGTGACTCCAGTGATGGAGGAGAGAGAGACGCTGCGTGGGGTAGGCAATCGTGGAGGTGGGAGACGTGGATGGAGCACGGATAGTCAAGAAAGGCCTTGATTGCAGCCCTTCACGCAACGCCAAAAAGAAAAGACAACCAACAGACATTCATAGCTAGAACATCATCTCCTTAACCATTATTATTTGTGTAAAATGTCTATTTGTCTGTGAGCCGGGTTCATTTTCACGTCATCTTCCCCGGCCACTAATCTCTTCTTTATCCCTCCCTTGTAAAGCGAGCCATTGAGCACGAGCAAGGTTACACACCGGGGGTCCACCACACAAGTAAACCCAGGGAATCCATGAAGGGACGCTATAATAGTCGGGTGACGTATAATGGTACAAATTTGTCAAACCTGTCAGGGCCAGCTCAATAACCGGACCACCGACCGCTGTTGCCGCACCCACCGCCAAGCCAGCCAACGTTCGATCAAAGCGAAGGTAACAAATCGTGGCCAGACCCAACACCACGACATTAATTTGAAAGGGATCCAGCAGGTAGATCCCTGACAGGAGCCCCGAAATATAGTACTGGAAGCTGAAGAGGGAGATGGCTTTGAGCACCTCTTGCGGCGGGGGCCGTAATTTGTCGGTAGGCGTTTTAAACCATTTGTCAAGAAGGACGGTCAGGGAACCCATAATGATGCCCGCCAACATGAACAGGAAGGGTACCTGAGAGTAGGAGGTCATGAAATGGATAGGAACGGTTAGGATTTAAGGGAGACAGAAGGCGCTCTGTCATTTGAAAATAACTCTTAGGGCGATTCGGACTGAGACACACACACGAAACAACCTCCCGAACCAACAAACACATAACTCACCCATGCAGCACTCCCGAGAATATGCAGGCTACCGACATCAACGCTCACCGGCTCACGATAGACAAGGACACCCGTGCGTCCATGAAAATCATCCAAAAAGGGGCCTAGCAATGCAGATTCCACGCCCATCAATGCCAAGAAAGGCAGCCAGGGCTCTCTGGACGAGGTGTTATTAGAATTTCCCACGCTCCTCAGGCTCCCGCTTCTCCTTGTTGCCGTCGTGGGCCAGTGTGCGAAAGGAGCAGGACTTTGCCATGACAAGGACTGCGGGCGTGGTGCAGAGTAGGAGGCGGAGTTGTATCCACCATGGGGGAGAGACAGTCGATGGAGTTTGGGGGGACAACAGGAAGGAGAGGGTAGTACAAAGCCGGCAGACGACGCAGTGGTTCGAGCGTTCATGGAGGGTTTATTTTAAAGGCCCTGTCGGGTTATTTGGTGGGCAGAGCATCAATTCTCGGTGGAGACTGTGGTCTGGTGTGAAGTGCGCCATCACAAGGCAGGACTGGGAGTGATCGCCAAAAGCGTGTACTGCCGCTGCTGTTGTGGCGATCATCACAAGCACGGGCTCTGAGCTCGTACTTGAAAATAGGATGGGTAGAAGCAGTGTATCGTGCCGTAGTGGTCTGATTACCTTGCTCTCCCAGATGTTTTGAGTGGCTGGCAGTTCTTGCCTCCCAACGTCATCCTCACCAGCACCACACGTCTACCATAATCATCACTTTTCGTCCAATGCTCCAAATTCTTGTCTACTCCCACAACCCAATCCACAGCGAGTGGGGCTTTTATGGCATCTATGGCGGAAGATATGCAAGGGGAGGCAAGCTAAGGCTGGTGGTGGGTAACTTGGTCTCGTGGAATGAGGCGTGGGCAGGTGCTTTTTTGAAAAGCAGCACACGCTAGAGGGTTGGACGAGCTCAAATGTACACGACCAGCCTGCGCTTTCGGAAATGGCAGCACCGCATGCTGGACTCGTTGCAGCGGACAGACATTCCCGTCTATGTCAAAGGTCACGTGACGGCCGCCGCGCACAGATCCAGGTCCTGGGTTTACTACGGTGAGTGTCTTACTCACGCTAATTCTGTGTCCCGACCCCGGGGATGCATGCATATGCCATATCCCTTCCCTCGGCCACATGCCCGCATGTTCACGTTTCTTACCCTTTGTTCAACATTTTCTCCGTAGGTTCCTTGGTCCTGACCACGGTTTACGTGGTGAGTATGCTTCATTTCTACTCGCCCTCCACTCCCACTGCTCTCAGAAACCCCGGCTACCGAGCTTGTCGACGCGGGCCTCAATCCGCCGACCGCCTCGCCTTCCTACACCACGGTAATGAGACATTGCGGCAAGGCTACGATGCGCGTAGGAGCGTCAGACGGATGCTGTTGGCCGAAGTCAAGGATCAGGAAAGGGATTCTGGAAATAGAGAAGAGTACACGATAGGAGAGGAGGAAGGGGGAAATGGAATGGACGTGAATGGGAACTTACTCCTGGAATTGCCTCCGCGGACACGTGATTTAATGAATGATGAAATTGGGAAAGTGAGGTTGGAGAGAGAGAAACGAGAGGGAAAAAACACAAGGATACTGGCCGAGGAGGCTGGTGCAGTGGGCGCCTCGCCTGCGAAGCCGGCCCACGAGAGCTACTACCATTTTCAGGGTTTGTACGTCCCAGCAGTCGATAGGCCCACCACCCGCTTTACGCAAGGTCGAGGGATTGTGATCACGGCCTCGGGGCGGATATCAGGGCAGGCGATCGGGGCGTACGTGACGAGTTTTATTTTGCGGAGGTTTTTGGGTTGTCGGTTGCCCATTGAGATTTACTATGTGGGGCCCCGGGAGACATTTGATTCGCCACTGGAGGTGAAACTGAAAGAGCTGGGAGGTCTCAAGGTAAGGATGTGACGCAAATAGAGAAGGAGATAAGCATGTGACGCGCTTCTGCTTAGAGGCTTGCAAGTGAGCAAATGTGAGCATTGAAGAGAAAGGCGGACTAAACAAGCACCCTCCTATACTGCCTCTTCTCTCGTTCATGCCCTCACACCTTAGGTCCTGAGCCTTACCGAGGTCTTGGACGACGACGACTTCTACCAAGCCGAGCTTCGTCACCTGCACGTGGTAGACAAACGACTTCGGAGCTACGCTGCCAAGCCGTATGCTCTGTATGCAGCTTCTTTTGAGGAAGTCTTGCTGTTCGACGCGGGTGTAATTCCTTTCGTAAATCCAGAGATGTTTTTTGACTTTGACAGCTATAGAGATCATGGGTACGTTTATTTTTCTTGTACATTCGCACGGGCACCCCCTCCTCGAACGTGTTATCACTCCGACGGAATGACAGCTACACATGTACTCACCCCACCTCCCTCTCTTCGCTTCGTTCCTCCCGCCCTCAGCTTCCACATATTCCGAGACTACCGTGAATTGGACCGCACTGCATGGGGTGGCTTCGTGGAAAAAGAATTCTGTGTAGATGTCAATGAGCTGCACGCACTGCTGGGGGGCACGGAGGCAGATTCTAGTTGCATCCTACTCCACAAAGGGCGCGCATGGGACTCCCTTTTAGTCACCATGGTAATGAACGGCCCCTTGCAGCCCTTCACCTACACACGCCTCAACGGCGACAAGGATACCTGGGCCCTGGCCGCGGCTTTGACCTACCATAATTTTTCAACCGCCGAAACGACACCCGGATATTTCATGCATGAAGCACAAGCAGAGCTCACCCTCTTCGACTCAGCCTACGCGGGTTGGGCGCAGCCCGTCCGAGGACAAGTTCAATTTCTCCGTGATCCCAGCGCCCCTGGTGGTGTGGTTCCGCTGTACGTTAACAACCAGTTGTTGAACATGACGGAGTACCCGAGCCTGAAGGATGGCCTGGCTTTTGGTCTGTGGGAAGATTACGGGTACCCTTTCTGTGGATGGCGGGCTGTGAATGGCTTGCTGCGGCCAGCTCCGCAGGTTTTTGACGTGATGGATTCTGTGGTGCGCGCTCTGGAGGCAGTCGGAGAGCCTGATGAGTGTTTGTGTAAGTCGTTTCGATGTCGTTTCCCGGACCCTTTTGGTGCTGACTCTCCTTTTCTTCCTCGCCGGCTTCTGAGAAGATGAGGAACAAGAAGAGGAGTGGTGTATATTTTAAGTTAAAATATGTAGAACGTAGGCAGCCCAAAGTGTTGATTGACAAAACGGAAGGCGGCGTGTTATTGAAAAGCCGGCAGAACGCAAAACAAACAACAAAGTATGCGGGTTTATTTGATTCTTTGCTTGTTTTGATTTCATGTGTGAGAGGTTTGTTGCTGGGGCCCCAAATGCGAAGGCTTGACGAGCCTTCGTTCGCGCGAAGAAGCAGCAGTAGCCACGGACTGGCTCAGAGGCCGCTACAAAGGCCAGCAAGGGGAAACATGACTACCAGAAGGTGGCATTCTTATTGTTGCAGCTCTCAGTTTATTTGTCATCGACCAGTAGCATGCCTTGCTTTTTGGCTCGTTCGTCCACCCAGCCTCCTCACTCAGCCTCCACTCCTCCTTCTTTCCTGTGTGACTCTTGCTTCTTTCCTTTCCTTCGCTCCACCCCATACAGGCAGGAACCACAAATAAAATACTCGGGCGTCTCTTAAGTGACCGGGGACTCTTACATCCCTTGGAAGGACGCATTATGGCGGCCCCCAACAACAGCCGGACGCCTTCGCCTGCACCTTCGAAAGAGATGCTCGCCCAGCTCCAAAACCCCACCAACCTAGAGGCCTTGCTGTTGCAACTCACGGCGCCCGACACCCAGGTCATCCAGCAGGCCGAGGCAGTAGTAAAAAAATACGTGAAAAATCCCATCTGTGTGGCTGGACTCGTGCAGCAAATGCAGGGCTCGAAATATATCCAGGTGCGACAACTTGCGGCAATGCTTTTGCGCCGGCGGCTGGGTCCGCTCTGGAGTAAGCTGGACGCCAAGACCAAGGAAGCCCTCAAAGTGGCTCTGTTGGAAGCCGTGACCGGGGAGCAAGAGCGAGCCATCCGTAAGAATATGGCTAGCGTGATAGCGGTGGCAGCTCGCAAGCTGCTGAGCAAGAACAAGTGGAACGAGCTCCTTGCGTTCATCTACCAATACTCCCAAGCTGAGCTGGAGGACCACCGCGAGCTGGCATTCGTCATCCTCAACGAGCTTGCTGAGACATTGGGCAAGTCGTTCGAATCCCAATTTCCCAGCCTAAAGCAAGTGTATCAGGTGGCTCTCCAAGACAAGAGCCGGAAAGTTCAAGTGGCATCCCTCAAGGCCTGTGCGGCGTTGCTCATGCATCTTATTACGGAAAACGCTTCAATTGTCTTCCAAGATTTGGTACCGGGCATGCTGGCCGTTGCAAAGGGATGCTTGGATGCGGGGGAGGAAGACATTGTGTCGCAGGTGCTGGATGTCTTTTCGGAGTTGGCCACTACCTCGACGTCGGTAATTACTCCCTCCATCCCTCATGTCGTTCATTTTTGTCTGGAGGTCCTCAAGCGAGGGGAGGCCTTGCAGAGTAGCACGCAAGATGTGGCGGGCATGGTGATTATTGCCATTGCAGAGGAAAAGCCCAAGAGCTTGGGAAAGAAGGGCTTGGTCCCTGATGTCGTTGCCACGCTGTTGCACATGATGGCAATCTCCCAAGATAATGCTGCGGGGGAATTACTCAGTACCTTCGATGGGCGCGATGCGGAGGAGGAGGACGAAGACGATGACTATGAGGGGCCGAGTGGGCAGGATATCGCGCAGAGGTGCTTGGATGCCATGGCGATCCATGTGCCGGCTAAGTACTTCTATCAACCCACCATGGCCTTGATTGGGCAGTGTTTGGACAGCCCGGATTTTAACGCACGCAAAGCGGGGACGGCAGCATTGGCCGTGATTATTGAAGGGTGCAGCGAGGAGGTCACGAAGCATCTGGGGAGTATTTTGCCGAGGGTATTTGCGTCGGCGAGGGACCCGGCCACGTGTGTACGGGAGTGCGCCTGTTTTGTCCTGGGTCAGTTGTCCGAAAATTGCCAGCCGGAAATTTTGGAGTGTCACGGGGAGATTTTGCCTACCATTTTTACCTTGTTGGAGGACGCAACGCTCTCGGTTCAATTGACGGGGTGTCATGTGCTCGAGACGTTTTGTGAGCATTTGGATAAGGCTGTGATTGCTCCTTACCTCCAGCCTTTGTTGGCTCGATTGCACCACCTGCTGCAAGCGCCCAAGACCTCTGTCCAGGAGGCAGCAATTGGTGCCATTGCGGCTACTGCTGTGGGGGCTGAAGATGGGTTTGCGCCTTATTTGCACGAGATTGCGCCATTGATCGCCCAGATTCTGCCGGTGACGGACGAGAGACTGTTGAGGATGAAGGGGAGGGCGATGGATTGTATGGGTAGAATGGCGAATGCGGTGGGCCAAGCGGCGTTTGCGCCTTACTTGGAAGTAAGTATGCAGACTGCCGTGCAATGCTTTGCGTTGGAATCGTTGTCAGCGAAGGAAGATGCCTATCTGTTGTTGGCTCAGATGGCGGGGGTTCTGAAGGAGGGGTTTGCCCCTCATCTCGTTGGGCTGGTTCCGCAGATTTGCACGGTATTACAGGAGAGCGAGGGGGAGGTGGTGTGGGTAGATGATGAGGACGATGATGGTGGAGGGGTGGGAGAACTGCTGAACGGGTTGGACGAGGATGACGAGGATGATGGGGAGGTGGATTTGGGTGTGCGGGGGGCGAGCCCGGCTTCGGTTAAAGGGGAGGGGGGTGGGGCGGAGGGGGAGGAGGAGGACGACGATGACGATTATTCCGGGAGGGCTATCTATGACGTTCATACGGGTATGCTGGACGTGAAGAAAGCGGCCGCTTTTTGCATGGGGGAGTTGGCCCAGCACACGGGGGGGCACTACGCGCCTTATATTGAGATGTCCTTGGTGCCGTTGGAGAAGCTAACTCAGAGCTTCAATCACATGCTCCGAGAGGAAGTGGCAGTCATCATGCCTTACCTTGTTATATCCGCGACACTCGCCTCTCCCCCGTCCCAACCCTGGAAAAAAGCTGATTTTTGCGATACGCTCACGGCGCCCACACGCGCTGTCTGCAAGGCGGTGCTTGAGCTTTTGTTGGGTCTGACACAGGACGAGGATCAAGACGTAGTAACCCGTGCTCTGATCTCCCTGCAAGCAGTTTTGGAGCACGTGGGTCCCTGTTGGTTGGCGGGACACGAGGAGCGTGAACGTTTCATGACGGTGCTATTGCAGATCTTTCAGGAGCAATTACCTTGTCAGCAGACACTGGAGGACGAGGATGATGGGTTGGATGACGAGGACAAAGAGACAAGTCGGGACCTGATTGAGGCAGGGGCGGATTTGATGGGTGTCGTGGCAAAGGCATTTGGATCCACGTTTGTGCCGTACTTGGATCAGATTATTCAGCCTTTGTCTACATTTACCAGCGCGACTCGGCCTGAGGGGCACCGACAGGCGGCATCTGGATGCCTAGGCGAGATTGCGGAGGGGCTGGGGCCTGATAGCAAACGTTACTTTGCCGCGTTGTTGCCGGTCATAAAACTGTGCTTGACTGATGGCTGCAATAGTGTGAAGCGGAATGCAGCGTGGTGTTTGGGTGTCATGTGTCAGGCGCTGGGTGAGGAAGTGCAGCCTTATGTGATGGATGTCTTGCAAGCTCTCCACCCGCTCTTTGGCCTCTCCCCAACCGAGGATGGGGGTGCCGAGACAATTGACAATGCCACGGCGGCCATTTCGCGTCTGGTTATTGCTTTGCCGGCTGCTGTGCCCATTGCAGTGGTCTTGCCTGTGTTCCTACAACACTTGCCGTTGAAGGCCGACCAGTGCGAGAATCCCACGGTCTACAAATGCTTGCATCAGCTCGTGCATTTAGGTCTCCCGGATTTGACTATTCACGTCGGCAATATTTTGGGTGTATATGGTCAGATTCTGAGCAAACCGGCCGGTACAATCCAGGAGGAGGTTCTGGTCACCGATGTCCTTCCGGGCATGCGTTTACTGTTCCAAAACCCCGCCTACAGCGAGCAGGCATCCATGGCCTTGCAAAAATTTTCGCCCGAAGAGCGCGCACTGATTTCCCAACACCTCTAGCAATAGAATTTTGTTGGCAAGGTACAAGAGGTGTAAGAGAGTTCGTCCAAAAAGTACCAAAGTAGTTTAGGGTGGTCTTGAGCGATAGGCACATCTCCCAACATAGGCGACAGCACTCCTGTCTGTCCTTTTTACAAATGAGGTACCCGATTCGAAATTAACCGAAGAAGAAGACGTATAAGTTTTGTTCGGCACGCTTTTTCTCTTCACTTATCCCTAATTGCGTGATGAAGCCATCACGTTTGTGTTTCTGGAACGACGGGGAGGGTGCGAAATCGCCAACGGCGACGAGGCACGTTGTACGCGAGGATATCCCCACTCCCTCATTTCACCAGGCTTGCGAGTAGGTAACTCGTCTCATCCGTTCTGTCTGCAGTGTGCACGTATATAGCTGGAAAAGAATGACTCTTTCGTGATGCCCATCCCCCAGCTTTCCTTTCCTCATAATAATAGGCCCTTTCTCTCACCAAGACGAAGGAGTAGAAAGGTGGCACGTGGAAGCAAGCAAGGACATGAATGAGGAGGGACGACGACCCGTGGACAACCCCGAACAAGCGAAAGGAAAAAATGGTCTTGGAAGACTTGCTGATAACGAGGCCGGCAGTGGAGAAGGAGTGGGAAGCGAAGGAGGAGTTTGCGTCGCAACGGAAGAAGGCAAAGAGGAAGGGGACGCAAGGCTCACACCGAACGGGACCTATGAAGAGAACGAAGACTTCCTGGCCGTCCTGATGGGAAGCATGACAACCACAATGCTAGACTTGTCAAGTCCTCCGTGTCTTGTGCAAAACAAAGGAGCAAAAGAGGAGATGAAGAATGAAATGAGCAGCACAAAGGAAAGGGGCGACAGCAAGGAGGGAACGCTGGAAAAAGAAGTAAATGGACAGGGCGTGTTGCAGGCCCGAGTAAGGGGAGTGCGTACCCAAATGTTATTAGAGACGATGCTGGAGCTGCGGGACATTGGCCCAGACCACCTGGTTTCGTTTTTGGCGCAGGACGGGGTCTGCGAGAGATTTTTGAGCTTTATCACCCAGATCGACGACGACTGCGACGACGAGGACGAGGACGAGGACTGCCAGGAGGAAGGACACGGCATGGGATATCAGGGAAGCAGAAGCGATCTGCTGGCTTGCAGCAGCACCAGCAGCAGCAGCAGGCGGGGCCGACGGGGGAAACGTCGACTGCAAAAAGGCGATGTCTTGGACGAGGAAGATGAGATTGCTGTCTCCCGCTCATTCCACGCGATGCTCCTCCTGACCAGCACCGAGCCAAGTGAGCCACTGCCCACTTTCTTGTTTAAGAAAGTCACCATCATTACCGAGGCGATGTTCGAGGTTTTCGGCCCCCGCTCCCGAGGCTGCTTCCATCACGCCTGCCGCGTCTTAGACTACATCTTACGATTTCACGCCGAGACCGTCCTACACATCATCGGGCGAAGCAAAGGTTCCGTCAAGCGATTCCTTGGCCCAATGATTCATAATCTTTCCGAACCTCCCGTTGCTGAAATGCTATTGAAACTCCTCACAGTCCCCTCTCCGACCAACCCCGTCGGCCAATACCGCACCCCGCCCTCCGCCAAGTGGCGCGTCTTCGAGTCCCTTGCCGAGTGGCGCATCATCCTCGTCCTCGCAGAAGAGGTGTCCTCCCCGCAAGATGTGCCCGAGCAAACCTCCGCAGCCGCAGACTTCCTCGTCGATCTAGTCGACCGCCTGACCACAGACGAGAACGGCGAACTCCTCCTCCAACCAATAGGGCACTGTCCTGAGCTTCTAGACAATCTCCTCAAGCGCGCCCTAGACAAAAAAGCCGCGCCCACGCATCGTGCTGATTGCGTGCGCGTCATTCTTGCCTTGGCCTGCCGAAGCGGGGAGTCCCACATCCCTGCGAATGGTTACGCGCCAGCCGAAACACAGTCGCCCTACGGAGCGACCACAATTCCTATGGTTCCAAATCAATTTCGATCCGTCCGAGCCTTGTTTCGCAAAAATCTTGCTGCACAGTTACCGAGGATATGCGATTGTTTGTTGACAGAGGGGGTGGCAACAACGATGGTAGCAGCAGCCGTGAGGGCGACAGCAGCAGGAACAGGGGTGGAGGGAGAAAAGGAGTTTGAGGGCGCGATGGCGCACCCGGGGCATGTGGTGGCTGTGCCTTTTTCTTACCTGCGTCTGTCGCTCGTGAATTTGTTGGTGGAGATTTTGGATGATTCCATGGGAAAAGAAGGAGTAGCAGGACAAAGCCACCACCAAGTGCAGCAGCAGCAAGAGCAAGCACGGAAGTTGCGTGAAAAAGTGCCGGTGCCGCTGTGGCGGTTGTTGTGTCAGTGGTTTTTCCAGTATCCATTTAGTAACCTGTATCACAGCTTGTTTTATCGGCTTGTGTATCGTATTTTGAAGGCAAACGATGAGAAAGTGCAACAAACCCTGCTGAGTAAATGCCGCCTTGTCTCCTCCCTGGTCGAAACCTACAGCAAAGGCGAACCCTCAGCGGGTAATCGCGGCCATGTCCTGAACCTTTGCAACGCCCTTCGCCTCCAAGCAGGCACCCAATCGCCTTCCACAGGCTGGCTGCGGAATTTCCTCAAGTCCCATGATACTTGGCGCCGGTTTCGTGAGCCTTTGCGCCAGGCCACTGAACGGGCGTACTTGCAGCAGGGATTGGGATTGTTGGTTCCCACAATCGTTTCGGAACAGGTGGCAGTGGACGTAGACATGCCGGGTTTGACTCTATTATGTGGGGCAGGAGGAGGGGGGGAGTCGAAGATGAATGGTTTAAGTGTGTCTTTGGAAGGTCTTGAGAGAGGGAGGGATGTTGAGGGGGAGGAGGTAGGGGGAGGAGGCCCGAAGGGGTCGATTGATTATGGCTCACCGTTGGCGAAAATTTTAGGGTTTGCTGAGGATGTGGAGTTTGAAGAGGAGGAGGGAGTTGCGAGGGTTGCAGCGAATGGGAAGAAGAAGAAGAAGAAGAAGAAAAAGAAAAAGAAGAAGAAGAAGGAGGAGGAGGGCCGGGAAGGAGGATTGCGTCGATTGATGGATGACATTGCCGATATAGGTGGGGCGACGGAGGAGGATGAGGTGGACGAAGAGGAAGAGGAAGATGGAGAGGAGGAGATGGAAGCAGGGATAACAGGAGAGACAGTGCCCATTGCGACGCGTCAGGCTCCAAAATAGATTAGTTTTGAAAGAGATGGAATTGTATAGACACAAACAAGCCCAGGTGCATGCATGAGAGTATATTGTAAGAGCTACGGCCAAGAAAGGCATGAGAAAATAAAATGAAAAGAGTCAAATGGGCTTCTCGTGAGACTTCACCTGTGATATTTTTTAAAAAGAGTTTAGACAAGTAAAGCTTGGACACCTTCATACTGCACATCGAATGAAACCTACAACCTACGAATCAAAGTCGAAAAAAATAAGGATGACTTATTTCTAGCGCAGAACGCCTCATTCGTAAAGGAATGAGCACGCGTTGATGGAAAATTGACTAGAAACTCATTCGATGGAAAGATAGGGAAAACGAACCAAAAATAGTCTAGTGATTGTGGTTGTTCTAATTTTCACGCCCAAATTATTTATCTTATTTCATATTTTGATTTGATTTCGCTGAATGAAAAAGGTTCAGGTGATAGTTTCCCATTTTCGCTCGTAAAGATAGCACTACAACTCGCACTGCAAGACTCATGGGTCAGGACCACGTCCGCTGAGACACTCCCGTGGCCAAGTCTTCATAGGCGGCGCTCAAATCTGGTACATACGAACCACATGATTCTCCTTGTTTTGCCCTCAACTCGATAATTTCCGCGCTATGAGCGAGCCGCGAGGCCCCGATTGTCTTGGCGGCGCCTTTCAAGGCATGCGCTGCCTTAGCCGTCCTGCTGGTGCAGTCCTCGGCCGATTCTGTGCAAGACGCGGCCACCTCCTCCACGAGCGCCCGACCATGCTTGATAAATCCGAGCAATGTATCTCGCAAGTCTACTACGGTGCTTAGCTCCCGCAAGCGTTCCTCGTCAAAGGTGGGCATGGGGCGGTCTGGAGGCGGCGGTAGTGATGGTTGTGGTGTAGGAGCGGCGGCGGGCGCGACCGCGGCTGGAGGAGGAGAATGAGTCAACGCTGCTGCTCCTCCCACTCCTCCCCCACCCAGACAGTTTCCCATGCAGCCTCACACTCCTGTATTTGTATGGGTGGAAGGTCATTTTAGCGCGGGGGAGGTTGTTTTAGGGGAGGACTCCTCTCTGAGACTCCCGCGGGGGGTTTCTTCAAGAAGTTCCCTCTTATTATAACTTCTGTCGTGTGTTTGTTGCCGCGTTACCTGTACCCTCCCTTTGCATGCCTTGTTTGCATATGTCCCCAGGCCCATTTGCTCATGGTTGCCTTGTACATGAGGACTGTTGCGTGGCCATCTGTGAGAGGGAGTGTTGTTTTTTCGCTGCTCAGTCTTCTTTCGTCATCTTCAAGTTAAATAACGTCTGAGGCACGAGAGGTACAGGGAGTACTTACTCACTGTCTTCTTGTCACAACCCATCATCACATTCCACCATATCTCCCTTCACTACGTAGCCCTGGTCACATGCTGTGGGATAGATGGGATTATGCGACGCGCGTGCAGACATGTGCAAGCTGACCCCCGCCGTTTGATAAAGACTAAGCCTTCGCTTCTTCTGCGCCTTATCTCACAAACCACACAGGCCCCCTCCCAAAACACCCACCCCATCTACGATCATGGCTGGCAAAGACACCAATAAGTCTACTCCCAAGAAGACGACCCCCGCCAAGAAGGCTGCGGGTGCCAAGAAGGAGCCTACCCTTTACATGTTGTACATGAAGAAGCAAATTGCCGTCTTCAAGGCTAAGAACCCTTCCCTCTCACACAAGGAGGCCTTCACCCAGGTTGGTGCTTCAAGACGTTCACTAGCATTTATTTCCTGAAGCACGTCCCTCCACCCACACAAGTACACATAAATGTATTCACCCCATTCTTACAGTTGGCCAAGGCCTGGAAGACCGCCCCCGAGAACCCCAACAAGGGCAAGTAAGTCAAGCATGCGGCTTGCGGTAGCCATGGTTTTGGGGCAACTGAGGGAGTGGTTGGCCGTTTCATTCTCTTAGGGTCCATTTTTTTTCGAGATCCCTTCCATCGATGGTTGAATGGTTTGGTTCCCTTCCTCTTATTGTCCTGGGGCTTGGGGTTTGTTTTCGCATTTTCTCACTCTCTTTTCTTGGACAAAGGTTGACAAAACTGAGGCGATTCAAAAGTTTACGTTCCCTCTTGCCTGAAGTTGTGGGATGGAGGGAGAAGGAAGGGGTGGGGGATTTGACATGGATGGCGATTACAGGAAGAAACAAGAAATGGAAGCTTGCTACATGTCACCGTCACCCAAGAACGCAGTGCAACGCAAGACGAGAATTTAAAAGAATGTATATTCACAGAACGGCCACCCCTTAATAAGAATCGGCCAAGCGTGACAAAATTCAGGAGAGAAGATGAATAAGTAAACCTCATGCAGCCATTTTCTCGGACAGCGAACCAAAAAAAAAGTGAACAAAGGGTATTTATCTGAATCATGCATGTATTACCGTAATGCTTGGTTGGAGTGCCTTCTTTCTTTATTTCTTCTTGTTGACCTATGTCTATGTGTGTAAAGAATGCTTCCTATTTCTCAACCTCCTCTCTCCCTCCTCTCACAGGATAATGTTATCTATCAACCGCACCTTGCCTAGTCGCAACGCTAGTGAGATGATGGCCCCCTCGCCGGGCTCCACCTTCTCCATTATCTCCTCCATCGTGTCCTTCCGCGCCACCGACACATATTCAACGCTTTCCACCAGCGGCTCCTGGTGTGAAACGGGGGAGAAACGGAGGGAATGAGGAAGGATACATGCCCATTCTACTCCCACAAGTGAGGGAGTAAAAAAAGAGAGCTCCCGATTTCCAGCTCGCGATAACGATACTTTCTTCCCGTGAAATCTCACCTTGGCAAAGATGGTTCTTATTATCTCCCTGAGCTTTGCAGCCTCCATAGGTTCCTGCGAGTTTTTGAATGCTTTTTGAGCGACTTGTAGCGCCCGGTAAACCACGGGGGCCGCCTGGCGCTCCTACGGAAGTGTGGGTGATGAGAAGAGATAAGAGAGTGATAGCGTGCGAAGTGGTAAGGAATTACTTTGAAAGATAAGTATAGCACGAAATACCTGCTCGCCTAGGTAGGCATTGCGACTGCTCATGGCCAGGCCGTCGTCTTCGCGGACTGACGGGAGCAAGGAAGGGGTGAAGGGTCGAAGTGAGGTATGATTGTCAGGAGGTGCTTCATCTTGGTCGTCATCTTTAGGTGACCCGCCTGACTTACTGGTTGGACAGACTACGATCTTGGGGAGAAGGTTTAGGTCTTCCACCAATCGGCGCACAAGCACGCATTGCATGGCATCCTTCTGCCCAAAGTACGCCTGGAGGGGGCAGGAGGTTGGATGGAAAATATGCAAGTATGAGACACAAGAGAGCCCCGAGGCACACGCCGGATAGAATGGATCTTGGACAGCACTCATCGGTTGAGAAGGTGGCGCTGAGTGGATGGCTCTTTCCGAGCCCACCATAACAAAGTAACCTATCTACCTTGGTGGGCTGCACCATGCCAAACAGCTTCGTCACGATGGTAGCCACGCCCCGAAAATGACCCGGTCGGGCATTACCCTCCGCCAGGTGATCAAAGCCGTCGGGGACCACGTAGCAACGATGTGACGAAGGGTACATGTCCGCCACCATTGGAGCGAAAATGAAGTCGACGCCTGAACAGGAGGAAAAGAGGGGGTGGAAGCGTATTACCAGAACGTTGCGGCATTTGTCAGCTAGCAGGCGAGAAAGAGAAGACCTTAGGATATATATTTTCTTACCTGTGTCCTTGGCCATCTCCACGTCCCTCTCAAGCTGCCGTGGATACATGTCAAAGTCTTCGTTTGGCCCGAATTGCTGGAATTTATTTATCAAGGGAAACAGATAGAGTGTAAATCTTTATCGTACTTCTTTTCTTTCAAAAATATTCCTGTCCGCCCCTTTCACGCGCTCCTTCACTCTTACCGTTGGATTGACAAACACACTGATGATTAGATAGTCATTTTCTTTCCGTGCTCGCTTAGTGGTGGGAAGAGCGGGAAGGGTAATGAGAAAATGAAATGAAGGAAAGAAGTGAAGGGACAAAGGAAGGCAAACTTGATGTAGCATACATACTATTAATAGGCCTGCCCAGCCGTCTGCCTACCTCCATCAGCTGCAAATGGCCGTGATGAAGGGCGCCCATTGTAGGCACGAAGCCCACGGAACGTTGGCTGTCGATACTCCTACGCAGTGCCATCATTTCCGCGGGCGTGCGTAAAATACTGTGCGTGTGGGAACGACAGCCATGACCACAGTCAAAGGGGGCCGGAGGAATGTGAGTGGCCGGAGGAATGTGAGTGATGAAAGCAAGAGGCAGGGGTCGCAAAAATGCAACAACCCATGCGCTGTAAAAGCTGAGAAACAATGAATGAAAGATACACACAAATGGCCTGAGAGAGAGGTGCTTACCGTGGCGTTTCTCCGCTTCTGAAAGACCTTTTGGCCACGAACGCTGCCCCTGCCCATCGTCGCCACCAGGAGGTATTGGTCATAATTTATCCTTGACTCTGACGCCGTTGGGTCGAGAAGCCAAGGGGAAAACTTCTTGTCTATGCTCTCAGCCTCCTCACCCACACGACGACAACGACGACCTCTCTCTCGCTTGCGATGATGCTAGACCCCCCTCCCACCGTGAGCGCTTCCCTTGGACGGAAATAGGGACAGCTAAGTCGTAGCGTCCAGGATAGGTCTTCTTGCCTTTAAAATATGGATGGAGGGCCATCGGTAGTGAATGTGGCAGGCTAATTTGCAATGCGAAGAGAGCTTGGGATGCCCGGTCCTTTGCTCACATGTTCACTCGCGGATGGGTCTCCTTTCCATGTCCCCCGGGCTTGACCATTCATCGCAACCCAGGCCAGATCTGACTTGCATTTCAAACAGGAGATATCGTGCATGACATAGGCGGGTTGTGACGTGTTTAAACGTAGCCTTGATGCCCAGACATTCGCGTGGCTGACTTGGACTCCCTAACGCCTCGCGTACCCTTCTCCAAAACTGCTCTGCTTCTTGATTGTCGGCGCATGCGACCACAAAGTTCACGCAGACTCGGTATCCCCCACCCCCTCGCGTACGGCACACACAGGAGCAAAGGGTTGCGGTGCAAAGACGCCGGTTGTCAATCCAAGCATTCCGGCCAAACCACTTGCCCTCTCCACTTCCCGTAAAAGCCCACGTCCAGCAAAGTACAGCTCTCATCACTATGGCAGCCACGTCCCCCGTCATGTCTCCTTCGTCACCGGCATCCCTGCCTCAGATACCTTCATTGGCCAAGTACAAGCTAGGTGAGTGGAGAAGGGGCAGGTGGAGCAAGAGATAGAGCACGGACTTGCAGCATACACTTCTTTCCGGTTGCCGTCCTTGAGACTCACCCGTGCCTTTATGGCTGTATATTTTAGTCTTTTTAGGGGATCAAGGCGTGGGAAAGACATCCATCATTACACGCTTTATGTACGACACCTTTGAGAAGAACTACCAGGTGCGTGTATACTCAAAAGATCGTGGGATGGGCCGGTCTGAGGGGTGGGAGGAGAGAGATGCATGCATGCTGGAGCCACTCAATCCACGCCTTTTTCTTATTTCTCTTTCTACGATACAACAGGCCACGATCGGCATCGATTTTCTGTCCAAGACCATGTACTTGGAGGACCGCACCGTTCGACTGCAGCTGTGGGACACAGCGGGGCAGGAGTAAGTATTACTGACAGACTTGTGAAAGGAAGTATTACTGATAGACTTGTGAAAGGAATATGTCCTTACATATGTCGCATCTCGATTACTTATCGCGTTTCTTCTATCATTTCTTCCTCAGACGATTTCGGAGCTTGATTCCGAGCTACATTCGGGACTCCTCCGTGGCCGTGGTCGTGTACGACATCACAAGTAAGTGCATGCATCATTGATGGAAGAGAGCGCCTTTTTGACAGGGCTATCGCCAAGTTCTGTGTCCGTGCGGTTGGTCGGCTTACACCCATGCCATCTTTTTCCACGTTCGGTCACCTGACTTCTCACACCTTATCAACCCTAGATCGTGCCTCCTTTTTGAACACGTCCAAGTGGGTGGAGGACGTGCGGAATGAGCGCGGGAACGACGTCATCATCATGCTTGTCGGCAACAAGACGGATTTGAGTGATCGGCGGCAAGTGTCGACAGAAGAAGGTGAGGACAAGGCGAAGCAAGAGAATATCATGTTCATCGAGACGTCCGCCAAGGCGGGATTCAACATCAAGCCCCTCTTCCGGAAGCTTGCCACAGCCTTGCCAGGCATGGAATCCGCCCAGAGCCAAGGCAGTGCCAACCTTATTGACATCAAGCTAGCTGCCACTCCTGCAACTTCTTCTTCTGACGAAGCCGAGGCCAGATCACGCTGTTCGTGTTAGCGTGGCGGAGGGAGAGGAAAGAGGAAGGGGGGGAGGGGGACAGGGGGAGAAAACAGTACCAGAGTATGGCGAGGACAAGGGCCCGCCAGAATATACATATCCTGTTTGTAATTTGCGTCACTCGGAATAATGGGAGAAAAGTTGATTTCATATCCTCTTCGTGAAGGGAATTGAAATAAAAAATAAAGGTGAAAGAGATGTTCCATGCAACGCACGTAGAGTGATCGTCGCCAACATCCCTCTTTTCTTGTTTTAGGCTCAACGCGGTGAGGCAATAGAAGCGGGAAGACATGAGCCCAAAATAAAGATAATCCACCTCGACGTCCAGGTTCAGTGCTCCTTTGAGTCCTCTGAAACCCAACAATGCCCCATGCTTTCAAGTAATGACAAGAAGGAAGTCAATCGAAATAACAGACCTAGAATCCTGGTGATGCCATGCTCGAACCCTTTTTGGCAGCGGCGGACTCGCTGCTGTATGATAAGTCTTTCCGGTGTATATTGCTTTGTTGTGTCGTTCTGAAATCAACATCCCTCGCGAAGATGCCTTAAAACCACCAAAATAAAAGCCCTGTGTGTCTGACCTTGCCATGCATATGCATACATGCCCGCCGATCAAGCGCTCCCTTCTTCTCAGGTGTTCTTAATACATTCCCATTCCCCTTTCTCATGCCGTCTTCACAGGACTAGTTCCCCCACTACTTCCTACAGTCAGGGAATGCCGCTGGAACACGCGAATCTTGCCCGAGTAATCCGCAGCAATGATCATCTTACTCACAGCTGCCCCCGCCCCCACCCCCACCCATTGCTCCTCATGCCGCGTCCCCTTCAAAGATTGCATCACAGCGGCTGCGGGCACAAACAGAGCCACCGAAACAATTGGTGGATTTGCACCACCTATCTCCGTGGCAGGGAAAAACTCATAGGCTGTGTTCCGATCCTTCTTGAAGGTAAGCGGAGCGCTCAAACCAGCCAGCCCTCCCGCCGCTCCCTGTTGCGGAGTGGTGCCTTTCCAGATATATATCTGTCCGTTCTCAGAACCAGAAATCACGTACTCCCCGTCCTCACTAAAAGTGGCTTTGATCTGCATGTGGTCATTCGTCAGGCCCTTGTATTTGCAGAGCATGGAATAATCTTCGGTTTGGTACAGACGGAGGCGCGAGTCGTTTGTGGTAATGAGAAGTTGTTCCGAGCCTGCCCCGCCGGCTAGGATGCCCGTGGAGGAGACGACGCTAGAGGAAGATGAGGAGGAGGAATTTGTGTTATTCCCTCCTGTGGTTGATGGCCCGAATGTGGACAAAGAGGATAGGGAGGCGGCAGCGGCAGCAGCCTTGTGCTGGGAAGAAGTGTCGTAGCACAGGCCGGTGACTTTCTTGCCGCCCTTGAGGGCTCCATGGCGGTTGCGGCATTCAACTTGGGTGTAATACTTCATGCCTTCCGCCTGATAAAAAAATACCTGGCCCCGATAAAGACCGGCGACGGCCATGGTACCCTCGGGGTTGAAGCAGGCGGCTGTAATCATGTCGGGGGTGTTCGCCCACTCCTTGACCCGCCCGTCGGTCACATTCCAGACACGCAGCTTTTTATCAAAATTGCCCGATAAAAACAAATGGTCGATCTTGGGGTGAAAATGCACAGAGGTGACGCAGTCCACGTGCGGGTAGACATGCAAACACTCCGCTCGGGCCGTGTGCCACAGCCGCACGGTCTTGTCAATTGATGCCGAAAGCAGAAAATTCTCTTTGTTCCACGACAGATCAATCACGTCGGCAGTGTGATCACGGAATCGCCGGTGGGGCGACAGACGCAACAGCTTGATGACATCCGCGCTCACACTTGCTTCGTCCGTCACAGGTGCCTCCTCTCCTCCCCCAGCACCTGAGGGCCCCGCGCCACCTACCGTCCACACATACACCACTCCACTTTGTCCTGCTGAAGCCAAAAACTCTCCCCGCAAACTGAACTTCATCGTCCAGATGGGCCCGTCGTGCGCCTCGTGAGGTAAGGACAGAGGAGAAGAATAGGTGGGTAAGAGAAGAAATGGCCAAGTTGAAAGGGGTTGAGGGATTCGGAAAGAAGAGATGCAAAAGCAAGAAAGTACGCACCTGCAAGCACTGAGAGACCTTCAGGTCCCCAAAGTCCGGACCATCCTTCTTGACGGTGCTCACGCGCACTTGCCCTTCGATCGTGTCCTGCCGCTGTACGCTCTTTCGCTTGGTGAATCCCAGCATAGATGACAAGGCGGACAGTCCTGCTGCCGACAGGCCACCTGAGTAATTGCGGGCAAAAGTGGATGTGAATAGAGTGAGGAGTGTCGTGAGCAGAGAAGCATGTGCACTTGAACGATGAAGGGCAAAGGGGGCTGTGAGAGATAAGCTGCGATATCCCCAGCGACAAGCTTTCTACCACATCAGTGAAGAAGGTCGGAATTCATAACATACATCGCTTTGGCAAATAGAGAGGCAACGTTACTATTCACGCATCACTACTTACTTCCTGGGGAAGACGTTGACTCGTCGTCCGAGTCTTCTCCTCCCTGCCCTGCTGTGCTGGAGGCTAGCCGCTGCGCAAGCTCGTCCCGCGACGGAAAGAGAGTGTATGCGTTGATATTTATGTGCTGCTCCATCTCGTCGATGCGAAAGACCTGTCCCGTATCTTTGTCGACCACCTGGA
This sequence comes from Nannochloropsis oceanica, assembly GCA_004519485.1. NCBI lineage: Eukaryota > Eustigmatophyceae > Eustigmatales > Monodopsidaceae > Nannochloropsis > Nannochloropsis oceanica. The sequence goes on from CP038117.1 coordinate 529,892, forward strand.
AGCGCAGCTGCTCCACGTTGATTGGCGCATCGTCCGCCATGACTCCCGCCTTCTGCTGTTGCAGCTGTAACCTGGTCGGAGATGGACACCTGCCGCTGTTTTTTTTTGTATCGAATCACCTGGCAGCTCCCACAAACGCCAAGTCTGGTCGCTGAAGATTGGGCCTGGCCTGTGTTTGGGGTGGAGAAGGGGGGGGGAGGCGTTACGAGAGGGAGAGTTGATTGCCGAGACAAGTAATGAGGGACTCCCGGATGGGTTTGTTTCGACTGAAGCTTATCTTCCTGGAGAGCAGGGTGGAAACGATGAAAACGCTTGCGTCATGTGCTGGCGCGCACGACTTCCCATGCAGATGGTATGTTGCCTGACCAAATAAGGGATGAATATGCAACATTTTATTGTTGGAAGGCTCCCCCTCGTATGCAAGTCCTAGAGGACGCAGGTTGCATGCGATAGTTCTAGAGGGATGTAGGAACGGCAAAAAGAACTAACCAGACATTTCACAGAACAAGCCACATGAGCCCGGCCGTTGGAGCGCTGATGAGGAGCAGTACAAAACATAGCATTAGATTGCTGATTCTTTTTCTGTGCTGGCTAACCCCAAGCATACCATACCCCACACAGAGCGCCGCAATCCTTGCAGTCTAAGAGCGAACCTATAACGTTATGGAGGTGGTCCTGACGGGCCGGCTGGTCCTCCTTCACCAAGTGGCGACCGCAACAGCAGAGGCAGCACCCAAGAAGACTGAAGGGGAAAAAAAACTAGCATCACATGAAGATACCGCGCCGTCTGGTCCGGTTCATGAAGTCAAGGCGACCACCACGCCTTTCCAGCGATCCAAGAATATAGCAGCAGGGCCGCTAGAGGTAACCGCAACCTCAGGCGTCGCTACCGGGGCGGAAACAACTATGTTGGTCGACGAGGCAGCCCACAAGAAGGATGGCGCGAAGTATCGGTGGGAAGGAAAGTGGTACTTCCGAGGTAACAAGAACAAGTCCAGCACCTTTGCGTACGACGTAAGTCTTTATAATGTCAAATGAGCTTGTTTGATGGTAGGGCTCGTTGAAATGACTTAATAAGAGGGATGAAGATGAAGAGAGATGGCACCTCCTCCTGCACTTCTTTCTCCATTCCCTGACGACTGGGGCAGCGGCGAGCCTACCCACTTTCCGCTATTTAGAATGATTTGCATGCACCCCACCTGAAGGCAAGAGCTACCAGTTTTCCCTGGTGCGTATCTGACTACGTTTTGATTCCTGCCTCCCTTCTCACAGCTCCCTCCTCTTCCCCGCCTTTCTCTCTTTTGGAAGGTTCTCTGGTCCCGTCAAAATGACAAAATACAACAGCAGCCTGAGCAATACTACACAGGGCAACAATTACGGCAAGAGGATCTTAACAAGGAATGCCTGCTGGAGACGTCGGACAAGAAAAGCGATATTAACGATAGCGACAAGTCTACCCCTGCCATCGCCTCGGCCGCAGTCGAAACGACTGAAGTCCTTGCCGCCTCAAAACCTTCCCCCAAAGCCGCGAGTGTATATGCGTCGATTTTTCCCCCCTCATCTCTCATGGCAGGAGTCTTGGAGAACGACGCTCTCAATGACGAGCAGTTGAATTTCTCCCTCCTCCCTGACCTGCCATCCAACCTCCTGGGCGATGACAGCATTTTCGATTTGAATCGCGCGGGGGGCGATTTCTTGGACACTGGACGGGCTCTCACTGGCGTTATTGGTGAAGGAGGCATGCCTGCGCGTTCAGCTGTTCCGACTACAGCAGAGTCAATGGTAGCAGAGGAAGCAGCAGAAGCGGATGCAGCGGTGGCAGGCTCTGGGCTCTCAGATTTATTTCCGGTGGATGCCTGTGCTAAGTGCCATGGAGGGTTTTTCGTGCATAATCCTACCGGGGAGGGTGTCAATGAGATAGCCGAGACATTTGAATTAACCATTCTGCGACCAGCCACGGGTATGGCGACCAATGGCAACACGAGCTCGAGTTACGTGGAGGTGCTGGGTGAGGGTCGGAATGTCTACGGGGAATTCATCTTGGAAGGGAAGATCAACGCCCAGCATGGATTACGCATGATCTGCCACCGTCGATATAAGAGTGACTTGGTCAAGCGTATAGCTAAGGCGAACAAGGCCAAGAACTGCAGTGTCAACAAGACCAAAAACACCAATAACACCAACAACGACGACAACAGTGCGAGTTTAGCAGGTGTCACAGCATTGGATGCGAGCAACAGCAGCAGCACTGCAATTTGTGCCGGAGAACACCGTCGGTCTTCCAATCGTATCACACTTGGTGTCCGCAAGACGCCATTGTTCCCAGATCAGGACGCTGGTGGTGCGGGATTAAACCTGGCTATGCCTGTCTCTGCCACGTTTGCTTCTTCCTCCGCGGGAAAGCTTCTGAAGGCAGCACAGGCCTGCAATCGCGCTGAGCTTCGAAGGGTCTGGTGGCAATGGTGGCAGCATGTGATCGCAGACAGGCAGGAAGAGGAGAAACAAGCGGAAGTTGCTAGTGCTGAGAAGAGGGCAACCTCGAGCTCTGGCGGTGGGGTGGGTGGGGGAGATGGCAGCAAGAATGGATGTAAGCGAAAATTCTCCTCGTTTAGTAACTTGACCTCGGGTGTGGATATAGAGAATAGAGCTGATACAGGTTATCATCGACAGCAGCAGCAGCAGCAGCAGCAACAACAGCAGCAGGACTATGAAGGGAATCCATGGCGGGAGCAGCAGCAGCAGCAGCAACAGGGGCCGGTGGCTGAGGGCTGGGTGTCGGCCTTGGCGGACGAGGACGGCGAAGTTTATGAAGGGGAGGTGGTAGATGGGGAGCGGGATGGGGTAGGCATCTGTGTGTTTCCCAACGGTTTGTTGTACCAGGGCACGTGGGCGCAGGGAAAGGAACACGGATCAGGGAAACTCATGACACACGGTCGGTGCTTAATTTATGATGGGGAGTGGTCCGAGGGCAAGATGAGCGGGAAGGGCCGGTATGTGTTCCCTTCCGGTGGGGTCTACGAGGGGGACTGGCGAGAGAACGTACGTCAGGGACATGGTTGCTACAAACTGCCGGGGGGAGCGAGCTATGAGGGGGACTGGCGCGAGGACCTTCGGTGGGGATTTGGTGTCTTCACGTGGGCGGATGGGTCTGTTTATGAAGGCGAATGGGTAAGGGGCATGCGGCAGGGCAAGGGTACGCTGCGTTGCGCGGCGTTCGAATACGTCGGGCAGTGGACGGAGAACAAAATGGAGGGTAAAGGGTAAGTTGGGAGTTGAATATTACGAAGCGGTCGTGCCGGTCGTGATAGTCGCTATTTCTCCGCGGTGACTTTTGACTCGTGTGTCCCTCGCATTCTCACCGGTTAATTTCATTTTTTCATTTTATCAGGGTGTGCGCCTACGAAAATGGACAACGCTACGAGGGGATGTGGCGCGGGGGCCTCAAGGACGGACGCGGCCGTCTCGTGCTCTCCAACGGGTCGGCGCAGTATGAGGGACGCTTCCGAGAGGATTTTTTGGACGGGCAAGGCACCCTGGAGCTCTTGAAACCCTTGCCTGGGGCGGTGGATGATGAATGGGTCATACCTCTTGATGTTAAGTTTGACGTGGCGAGGGCACATGTGAAGGCGGGGTTCGGGCAAGGGGGTACATAGAGGGGATTAGCACAAGAAGAAAAAGTACATGGTACGATTGAATGAAAAAAAACGCTTGCAGGGGTATTTATATACATTTTTGTTTCACTTTAAATTCATGATGCTCAATCGATTTGTCCATCACTTTGTTGTATCTTTCTCTTTGCGTACTGTCTGCTTCGTTACTCTCTATGGGTAGCAGCCACTTGATCCCTTAATTTCACTTCGCCTAGCTTTCAATGAATTCTTTTATTATATTTAATTGAACCTTTTTGACCTTATTAAAGGTGTCTAGTGTTTGCTTCTTGCAAAATAAAGACCGATCTGATTCCCACGTACTGGAGGCTGAATCAACGGTCAATACTATCGCACCGGCCCACCACCATACCCTTCAGACCCACTTGCAAGCACTCGAGCTGAGAGTCGTCGTCCATCTTGAATTCAGGTAACGTGGCAGCAGTCGGTCGAACGATGCAGTTCTTGCCAATATGTACGCGGTTTCGGGTGAGGAACGGCGCTTCGTAGCTGTGCCCACCCAGCAACACATTCTGCTCAACGGCGCTGCCCTCCCCTAAGAAAACCAGGTCGACATCCGGAATAGACACTGCCTCCAAAAACACGTCCCGTTCTATGTGCAGACCCAACAAACGGTAGTACATATTGTAAAAAGGGCTCCCTCGAAGCAACTCCGTGAAGTGTAGGTGCACGATGCTCTGCACCATTAAGACCATGTTCCAGGTGTAATAATGCAAGTCGTACGTACGGTGCTTCTTGGACGGTCCCATCTTGCCTAGAAACACCCACTTGAGCACGATCACCATCGTGCACAGCAGCAGCCCGTGCATCATGTAGATAAAAGGGGTTAAGAACAAGGCCGTACTTGCCGGGGTGTACTTCCAGAATGGGAGCATGCTGAACAAGCAGGTGAAGAAGCCAGCAAACGACACCACAGTGGTGATAACAAGAGGCTGGATCAACGGAAATAAGAAGTACAAAATCCATTCCACAAGAGTAAAGTTCCGGTCCTGCAAGCCCTCCATGGAAATGTGATAAATGGGGCGCGGCCGCGGGTTGCCCATGTGCATGGCTCCCTCCTTAAGCTCGTCTGTGGCCGTGACCCTGCACAATGCGCCCACCCCTGTTTTGGCCGGGATGGTCGACCCCTCCAACACCACGGACCCCATCCCGACGAGTGCGTGGTCTCCGATCTTGATCTTGCCGTATGTGGTTTCAACATTGCCTCTTTTCTCCCCATCCACAGCACGACGGGTCACGCCTGTGATGAGCGCTGCTCGGTCGCCGATGTGCACGTCAGTGCCTACTTCGATCAGGTCTGGGTCTCTGTAAGATTCCGGCAGGTCATGTATTCCGTTGCATACGCGTATACAGGCACGCCATCCAATCTTAGCGCCCAACACGGTGAGCCAAAAATTGATAAAGGACGTGCCAAGGGTCATTGATGCCGTGTGCCGGAAGGAATACTCGAGCAAAGAGTCACAGAACCACTTGCGCCAACCAATGTAACCACTGTCTGAAGCCGTCCCTGACTTGGTCCTTCCGACCAACAGCCACTTGACGAGTGCAGTCAGAACAATCAGCACTAAGGAGTAACCCAAGTAGAAAGCTGGGAACACCCAGACGATCCCGATCACATCGTATTTAGTCAAGACCATCATCAGAATCTCGGCGAACCCATCCCGGTCACCTCCCACGAAGAGGGGGAGAAATGGCAGATAAAGTCCGGAGGTCAGCTGCAGGGTAGCCAGAGCAGACATGATCCCACCTTGGTTCCGGCTGTTCGACATGCTCGAGGCAATGGCATTCACGACCAGCAAAGAGCATGACGCCAAGGCATACACGAAGTACAGTCCTAGGATGTGGCCGAACGTTTCAAGCGCCGCCCGTCTAATATAGTGCCGCATATTGGTGTTCGATTCGTCGGAAGAACCGCTACGAGGCGTCCTGCCAATGGCTTGGCCTTGCATCTGATTCCTGCCTACACTAGCCAAAGCCGGGACAGTCGTGAAATGATCCACGCGTGCGTCCGGCTGGAGGACGGCCCGAGGTCCAATGGTACAGGACTGACCGATGGCGATCATACCGAATGTTATCACACCATCGCGGATCGTATGCCCGAGCAAGAGTGCCCCATTCCCGATGACTGTTCCGTCATGGATGGTGAGCATGTCAGGATCAGTGATACCGACGGTATCAATAAGAACATCTCGGCCAATGCGTGCACCCATCAAACGGTAGTATACACTCAGCAAGCGCGTTCGCTTCAATTCTCCGAGTACTAACATGTTGGCAAAACTTATGAGCCTGGTCACCACCCAGTACTGAACGAATCTGACGCTTGCAAGCGGGATCTGCTCGGTGGGTTTTATGTTCCCCAGAATCAGCTTCTTGCTGAGCACCACCAACGCGCAAACAAGCACCATATAGAGGAGCTTGGCGCATGGTGCGAGCACTAAGACGCCTACCACTGTCGGTAGCTCGAGACCGTACTGGAAGGTGCGGCTGAGGACCAGCCAGCCAGGGAATAGAACGACAGCGGAGATATACAACATGGCAACGAGGTAACACAGGCTCAGATACCACGAATGAAGGCGCCCTTCTTGTGCGGGAAGATTCTCCAACTCATCAACGATGGAGCTTCGAAGTGAGTGACCATGCAAGAGACCTGTCTGCTCCCCACCTTTGGTCCCGTCCACGCCGCCGGTCCTGGTCCGCGTCAGCGATCTTCCCAGGCCAAGTATTCCTGATATCATTTCTCCGATGCTCGGGTGAACAAACAAGAAATCGGACGATAGCTTAATCCCTGTTCCCTGTAGACGAGAAGAAATATCTGTGACGAAGGACACGGCACCCATCGAATCCATCTGTAGGTCCAAAATAAGTGTCTCATCCGTTAGTGCAGGTATATCATTCAGCGTCTCTTCCAGGCATTCAAAGATAACACTCCGGATATGCTCTCGTGTGAGGGGCAATGAAAGATCTCCGAGCGGGGCTACCTTTCCTCCAATTGTCGAGTCACACCCAACGACCAGCATGTCCGTCGGCCGCTGCCACGGAAATGGCTGACGCTTGTAGACACAGAGGTCAGGGTTTTCAGATACCGGATCGTATAACACGCCCGAGCCCGCTGCAGCCACAGCGGAGGAGTCCACAGCCACACCATCCGCACACTCCACCTTTTCCGACAACTCCGCCGCCGTCTTGGCGAAGACGCTCTCGTCCTTTCGGTCGAGCGACGCCAGCCAGACAAAGTCCCGGGCACCTGTGAGGCATTGCCTGCCCATCTTGATCAGGGTCGGCTCAGGCCCCACCTCAACGAACACTTCGCAACCCAGCCCGCGCAACGTGCCCATACCATCAGCAAATCTTACCCCGCCGACAAGATGCTGAGCCCAGTGCTGCCCCGAACACAGTTCTGCGTCCGTGACTACCTGACCCGTCACATTCGTCACCACCGGGATCGAGGGCGACCCCACCTTGATCTTCTCCACCACCCCTGCCAGCTCAGAGGCGGCCGGCGCCATCAGGGGCGAGTGAAAGGCGTGAGAAACTGTCAGCGCCTTACCCACTAGATTCAAGTTCCCCAGCAGCAACTCAACCGAAGCTTTAGGACCGGACACCACCAGACTCTTCGGCCCGTTGATGGCGGCGATCGACACATTCTCCAGGCCCGCCGTCTCCTGTATTGCCTTCAACACAACCTCCTCGCTCGCCCGCACTGCCATCATGCAGCCATCTTGCTTTGGCAACGACTGCATCAGTCGCGCGCGCTCCACAATCAACGCCAACCCGTCTTCCAGGCTCAAAGCCCCCGAAACGCACACTGCGACGTACTCCCCGGCACTGTGACCCAGCAACGCATCTGGCATCACGCCCTTGGACTTCCACAGCATCGCCAACGAGTACTCCAAAGCAAACAACGCCGGCTGCGAGTACATCGTCTCGTTGATCAGCGACACATCATCCGAGGCACCAGGAAAAATAATGGACAGCAGCGACCTGTCCCACAGGCCCGACAAAATGCCATCGCATTGAGTTATTGCGGCCTTGAACACCACCTCCGTATCATACAACCCCTTGCCCATGCCCACGTACTGCGAGCCTTGCCCAGTGAACAGGAAGGCCACCTTTTTACTTTGCGGCTCTGAAGTCCCAAGAGCAACGCCGAGCGACAAGCCTTCTCTCGACCACGGGGCCGCCTCCTCCACAACCACGTGCGCGTTCGTGCCGCCAAAGCCGAACGAGCTCAGCCCCGCCACGATGCGACCCGAGACTCCCGTCCACTTACCCAAAGCTGTACGCTCCTGTGGAAAGATCAGCGGGAAGCCCTCCACGTTGATGTGCGGATTCAACTTCTTCAGGTGCAGATTCGGCGGTGCCTCCCGGTGCAGCAGCACTAAAACGAGCTTGATAAGGCCAGCCGTGCCAGCGCCCGCCTCCAAGTGGCCAATGTTGGTTTTCACCGCACCCAAGACCAGCGGTCGGTCCTCCTTTCGCCCCGACCCGTACACAGCCTTCAAGGCACCGACTTCGATCGGATCCCCGAGCGACGTGCCCGTCCCGTGAGCCTCCACGTACTCCACGTCCAGCGGCGATACCTGCGCTTCTTGTAGAGCCGCTACGATTACCTCCTCCTGCGACGGCCCGTTAGGTGCCGTCAGACTCGCGCTGCGGCCGTCTTGGTTCACCGCGCTTCCCTTCACCACTGCCAGCACGCGGTTTTGTGCCGCCGTCGCATCCGACAGACGCTTCAGCACCACACCACTACACCCTTCGCCTCTGCCATACCCATTTGCGTCGGCATCGAATGACTTGCATTTCCCGTCAGGAGCTAGCATTCTAGCCTTCGCAAGGGCAATGAAGGCAGTAGGGCTCAGCATTAAGTTCACTCCAGCGACAAGAGTCATGTCGCATTTGCCACGTCGAAGCTTTTCGCATGCAGCATCTAGAGCAACCAAGGACGAGGAGCACGCGGTGTCAATACTCATGCTTGGACCCTTAAGGCCAAGCGTGTAAGACACTCTGTTCGCGGCAATTGAGATAGAACATCCGGTCCCAGTAAAAACGCTGGCCCCTCGTATCATCGTGCTCCAGTCATTCGACCCAACTCCCACGAAGACCCCTGTCGAGCTACCTAACAGTGTTGCTTTGTCGTTTCCCGACGTAAACAGTGCCTGATAGCCAACTTCAAGTAACAGCCGCTGCTGCGGATCCATGCTCGCTGCCTCAACCTTCGATATGCCGAAGAAAGCCGCGTCAAACAGCTCCACATCGTTAATGAAGCCTCCGTGCCGCACGTAGCTTTTGTTCTCCGCGTCCGGGTTCGGGTCGTAGACCTTGTCCGCGTCCCATCGACTTGCTGGTACTTCCACAATGCCGTCCCGACCCTCCAAGAGCATCTCCCAGAACGCCGCAGGGCTATCGCTACCGCCCGGTAGTCGACAAGCCATGCCGACCACCGCCAGCCCTTCAGAAGACGCCCCCTCCGACAAGAACACTCGCTGTATTCCACCTCGTCCACCTTGTGACGGCATGATCTCCTCCAGCAGGTACGCCGCCACTCCGTTCACCGTCGGGTAGTCCAAAAACAGGGTCGCCGACAGCTGCATCCCGCTCAATCGAGACGACAGCGTATTCCGCAGCTCCACCTGAGCCAGTGAGTCCAGCCCCGACTCCATCAACGGCGCGTCTCCGTCCAACTCGCCGTTACCAGACACCTCCTTGGCTGTCTCCAGCACCAGGTTGCGAAGGTACTCGACTCGACCCGTACCCGGGATAGAGCGCAATAACTCCGCTGCACCCATTGCACCCTTACGACCCCTTTTACATTCCACGATGCGTGGCACATACAGCCGGGACCCGCGCACCGCCACCTCCACCTCATTGTCCGGTATCGACATGGAGCCGTCCAGCAGGCGGCACACATCGTCCACCATACCCTCGTCGCTGGCTCCCACGTCCACGTGGTGCACACCCAACTCGACGTGCTCGATGCCAAGCGTCTTAACAAATCCCGACACCCACGATTGACGCGTGCTTGTTTCCGATGAAATGCTCTCCTTGTCCACGGGCAAAACCCCCGCGCTCACAAACCACAACGATGACGGGAGCACCTTGCCTTCGCTTGGGGACAATGCACCCTTCACCAAGGCCAAGCTTCGCTTGATCATCATGTCCTCCTTGCCCGGCAGTGACACCACCGTCGACCACGTCTCCAACGCAATCAAGGCCGCCAAGTGCACCGGGCTCGTCAGGTCCGCGCGATACAACCGCACATTCTCATGCGACGAGTCCATGATCTCCAGGCCCTCGCACGCCCCGTGCTCTACCAGCGTCAGAGACGACAGCACCGCCGCCTTCTCAATCAGCTGTTTGAGCGAGGCCTCAGTTACGCCCAGCACCAGCACGGCCTTGGCCTTCGAGCCAGCCATGCTTGCCACTTCCTCCCAGGTCACCTCAAACAACAACTCATCGGATACCTTCTCCGAAGGGACAGACCAGGGAAAGGACTGCCGATTGAATATCGCCTCCGGTCGCTGCATGATTGCGCCAACTTGTGTCAGCCCATCCTTCTCCACAACTTCAGCTTCTTCTACCACCACGTGCGCGTTCGTGCCGCCAAAGCCGAACGAGCTCAGCCCCGCCACGATGCGACCCGAGACTCCCGTCCACTTACCCAAAGCTGTACGCTCCTGTGGAAAGATCAGCGGGAAGCCCTCCACGTTGATGTGCGGATTCAACTTCTTCAGGTGCAGATTCGGCGGTGCCTCCCGGTGCAGCAGCACTAGGATCGTCTTGAGCAACCCCGCTATGCCAGCGCCCGCCTCCAAGTGGCCAATGTTGGTTTTCACCGCACCCAAGACCAGCGGTCGGTCCTCCTTTCGCCCCGACCCGTACACAGCCTTCAAGGCACCGACTTCGATCGGATCCCCGAGCGACGTGCCCGTCCCGTGAGCCTCCACGTACTCCACGTCCAGCGGCGATACCTGCGCTTCTTGTAGAGCCGCTACGATTACCTCCTCCTGCGACGGCCCGTTAGGTGCCGTCAGACTCGCGCTGCGGCCGTCTTGGTTCACCGCGCTTCCCTTTACCACTGCCAGCACGCGGTCTTGAGCCGCCGTCGCATCCGACAGACGCTTCAGCACCATCGCACCACAACCCTCACCACGCACGTAGCCGTTCGCTGACTCATCAAAAGTCTTGCATCTGGCGTCCGCACACAACATGCGAGCCTTGCACAAGGCGATCAACGAGGCTGGGCTCAGAAGAAGATTGATGCCTAAAATAATTGCAGCACTGCACTTTCGAGTACGAAGTCTCAGCATAGCTGAATCAAGGGCAACCAAGGATGAAGAACACGCTGTATCAATGGTCATACTTGCACCCCTCAACCCCAAGACGTACGAGACGCGGTTTGCCGCAATCGACGCAGCAGCACCCGTGCCAGTATAGGCGGAAGCTTGGAAGATCATTGAACTCCAATCATAAGACCCAAGACCAACAAAAACACCTGTGTCTTGACCCACCAAATCCTTGCGAGCGTAACCACACATAGCAAATGCCGAAAACCCGACCTCGAGCAACAGCCGCTGCTGCGGATCCATGCTCGCTGCCTCAATTGCGGAGATGCCGAAGAAAGCCGCGTCAAACAGCTCCACATCGTTAATGAAGCCTCCGTGCCGCACATAGCTTTTGTTCTCCGCGTCCGGGTTCGGGTCGTAGACCTTGTCCGCGTCCCATCGACTTGCTGGTACTTCCACAATGCCGTCCCGACCCTCCAAGAGCATCTCCCAGAACGCCGCAGGGCTATCGCTACCGCCCGGTAGTCGACAAGCCATGCCGACCACCGCCAGCCCTTCAGAAGACGCCCCCTCCGACAAGAACACTCGCTGTATTCCACCTCGTCCACCTTGTGACGGCATGATCTCCTCCAGCAGGTATGCCGCCACTCCGTTCACCGTCGGGTAGTCCAAAAACAGGGTCGCCGACAGCTGCATCCCGCTCAATCGAGACGACAGCGTATTCCGCAGCTCCACCTGAGCCAGTGAGTCCAGCCCCGACTCCATCAACGGCGCGTCTCCGTCCAACTCGCCGTTACCAGACACCTCCTTGGCTGTCTCCAGCACCAGGTTGCGAAGGTACTCGACTCGACCCGTAGCCGGGATAGAGCGCAATAACTCCGCTGCACCCATTGCACCCGACGAGGCACCGCCCGCCGACACATCCGACCGCGCAACACGCGAGAAGAACGGAGGCAAGCGTCCGCCTGACCGGGCCGCGAATTTCGACCAAGACACCGGCAACACCGCCGCTTGGCCAATCCCGCCCTCCTGTGACATGAGGCTGCTCAGCGCAGACACGCCCATCTCATTCGTGATGCCACTTATGCCCTGCCCTTCCAAACGCTTCACTGTGTCCTTCTCCGTTGCCATGCCCGCCGACGCCCACGGGCCCCACTGTACGCTCAAAGCCGGCAGACCCCGTCCACGACGGAAGTGCGCCAGCCCGTCCAGTGCAGCGTTCGCAGACGCGTAGTTCGACTGACCAGGCGATCCCATCAGCGACGAGATGGACGAGAACAACACAAAAAAGTCCAACGACACGTCCAGCTCCTCAGCCAATGCATGCAAGTGCCATGCCCCGTCCACCTTGGACGAGAACACACGCTCAAACTTCTCCACCGTCTGATTCTCCACCGTTGCATCATCCAGCACGCCAGCAGAGTGGATCACCCCGCGCACCGGTGGCAGCATCTGACCCACGGTCTTGAACATCTGGCGAACGGACTCCCGCTTCGACACGTCGCATTTTAGCACCTCCACACGGGCCTTGGACCTGCGCAGCTTTTCTACCGCAGCCTCAGCCGCCGCACCCGACGCCCCGCTGCGCGACAGCAACACCACATTCTCGGCGCCCTCCTCGATCAAACGCTCGGCAAAGACCATACCCAGCGCCCCCAGCCCGCCCGTGATCACGTACGTAGCTTCAGGGACCACGCCCATACTGCCCGGGGCAGAAATCGAAGCCTTGCTCGACACCAAGCGTGGCACATACAGCCGGGACCCGCGCACCGCCACCTCCACCTCATTGTCCGGTATCGACATGGAGCCGTCCAGCAGGCGGCACACATCGTCCACCATACCCTCGTCGCTGGCTCCCACGTCCACGTGGTGCACACCCAACTCGACGTGCTCGATGCCAAGCGTCTTAACAAATCCCGACACCCACGATTGACGCGTGCTTGCTTCCGATGAAATGCTCTCCTTGTCCACGGGCAAAACCCCCGCGCTCACAAACCACAACGATGACGGGAGCACCTTGCCTTCGCTTGGGGACAATGCACCCTTCACCAAGGCCAAGCTTCGCTTGATCATCATGTCCTCCTTGCCCGGCAGTGACACCACCGTCGACCACGTCTCCAACGCAATCAAGGCCGCCAAGTGCACCGGGCTCGTCAGGTCCGCGCGATACAACCGCACATTCTCATGCGACGAGTCCATGATCTCCAGGCCCTCGCACGCCCCGTGCTCTACCAGCGTCAGAGACGACAGCACCGCCGCCTTCTCAATCAGCTGTTTGAGCGAGGCCTCAGTTACGCCCAGCACCAGCACGGCCTTGGCCTTCGAGCCAGCCATGCTTGCCACTTCCTCCCAGGTCACCTCAAACAACAACTCATCGGATACCTTCTCCGAAGGGACAGACCAGGGAAAGGACTGCCGATTGAATATCGCCTCCGGTCGCTGCATGATTGCGCCAACTTGTGTCAGCCCATCCTTCTCCACAACTTCAGCTTCTTCTACCACCACGTGCGCGTTCGTGCCGCCAAAGCCGAACGAGCTCAGCCCCGCCACGATGCGACCCGAGACTCCCGTCCACTTACCCAAAGCTGTACGCTCCTGTGGAAAGATCAGCGGGAAGCCCTCCACGTTGATGTGCGGATTCAACTTCTTCAGGTGCAGATTCGGCGGTGCCTCCCGGTGCAGCAGCACTAAAACGAGCTTGATAAGGCCAGCCGTGCCAGCGCCCGCCTCCAAGTGGCCAATGTTGGTTTTCACCGCACCCAAGACCAGCGGTCGGTCCTCCTTTCGCCCCGACCCGTACACAGCCTTCAAGGCACCGACTTCGATCGGATCCCCGAGCGACGTGCCCGTCCCGTGAGCCTCCACGTACTCCACGTCCAGCGGCGATACCTGCGCTTCTTGTAGAGCCGTGCTTATCACCTCCTCCTGCGACGGCCCGTTAGGTGCCGTCAGACTCGCGCTGCGGCCGTCTTGGTTCACCGCGCTTCCCTTTACCACTGCCAGCACGCGGTTTTGTGCCGCCGTCGCATCCGACAGACGCTTCAGCACCACACCACTACAACCCTCACCACGGGCATAACCGTCAGCAGACTCGTCAAAAGTCTTGCACCGACCACTTGTGGACAGCATCCGGGCCTTGCAGTGTGCAACGGTGACGTGAGGAGTCAGCATAAGATTGACTCCAGCCACAAAAGCCAGTTTGCAGCGACCTCGCTTCAGATTCTGGGCGGCGGCATCTAATGCTACGAGTGCCGACGAACAGGCAGTGTCCATGCTCACGCTTGGGCCCTTCAGGCCCAAGACGTACGAGACGCGGTTTGCCGCAATCGATGCAGCAGCACCCGTGCCTGTATACACGGATGCCTTCTCGGACATAAGTTTGGTCCAGTCACTCGTCGAAAGACCCACAAACACGCCGGTATAGCTCTGAAGCAACGTCGCTTTCGTCTCTCCAGCAAAATGCATTGCGGCATATGCCACCTCGAGCAACAGCCGCTGCTGCGGATCCATGCTCGCTGCCTCAATTGCGGAGATGCCGAAGAAAGCCGCGTCAAACAGCTCCACATCGTTAATGAAGCCTCCGTGCCGCACATAGCTTTTGTTCTCCGCGTCCGGGTTCGGGTCGTAGACCTTGTCCGCGTCCCATCGACTTGCTGGTACTTCCACAATGCCGTCCCGACCCTCCAAGAGCATCTCCCAGAACGCCGCAGGGCTATCGCTACCGCCCGGTAGTCGACAAGCCATGCCGACCACCGCCAGCCCTTCAGAAGACGCCCCCTCCGACAAGAACACTCGCTGTATTCCACCTCGTCCACCTTGTGACGGCATGATCTCCTCCAGCAGGTACGCCGCCACTCCGTTCACCGTCGGGTAGTCCAAAAACAGGGTCGCCGACAGCTGCATCCCGCTCAATCGAGACGACAGCGTATTCCGCAGCTCCACCTGAGCCAGTGAGTCCAGCCCCGACTCCATCAACGGCGCGTCTCCGTCCAATTCGCCGTTACCAGACACCTCCTTGGCTGTCTCCAGCACCAGGTTGCGAAGGTACTCGACTCGACCCGTAGCCGGGATAGAGCGCAATAACTCCGCTGCACCCATTGCACCCGACGAGGCACCGCCCGCCGACACATCCGACCGCGCAACACGCGAGAAGAACGGAGGCAAGCGTCCGCCTGACCGGGCCGCGAATTTCGACCAAGACACCGGCAACACCGCCGCTTGGCCAATCCCGCCCTCCTGTGACATGAGGCTGCTCAGCGCAGACACGCCCATCTCATTCGTGATGCCACTTATGCCCTGCCCTTCCAAACGCTTCACTGTGTCCTTCTCCGTTGCCATGCCCGCCGACGCCCACGGGCCCCACTGTACGCTCAAAGCCGGCAGACCCCGTCCACGACGGAAGTGCGCCAGCCCGTCCAGTGCAGCGTTCGCAGACGCGTAGTTCGACTGACCAGGCGATCCCATCAGCGACGAGATGGACGAGAACAACACAAAAAAGTCCAACGACACGTCCAGCTCCTCAGCCAATGCATGCAAGTGCCATGCCCCGTCCACCTTGGACGAGAACACACGCTCAAACTTCTCCACCGTCTGATTCTCCACCGTTGCATCATCCAGCACGCCAGCAGAGTGGATCACCCCGCGCACCGGTGGCAGCATCTGACCCACGGTCTTGAACATCTGGCGAACGGACTCCCGCTTCGACACGTCGCATTTTAGCACCTCCACACGGGCCTTGGACCTGCGCAGCTTTTCTACCGCAGCCTCAGCCGCCGCACCCGACGCCCCGCTGCGCGACAGCAACACCACATTCTCGGCGCCCTCCTCGATCAAACGCTCGGCAAAGACCATACCCAGCGCACCCAGCCCGCCCGTGATCACGTACGTAGCTTCAGGGACAAGGTGATAGCTACTCGGCAGTGACAAGATCACTTTGCCGATGTGTTGCCCCAGCTGCATGTATCGGAAGGCCTCGATGTACTCGTACTCCATATTGAACACACGAGTTGGCGGTGCGTGTAGCAGGCCCTTTTCCGCCTTGTCGCACAAGCTCTTCAGGCATCGCCCATACCAAAACGGATCTTGGGTGATCATGTGATCCAATGCAATGGTCTCGTAGTGTACGTCCGCGCGGGCCGCATACATTTGCTCATGAGTCCATATGTCACGCTTGCCGATCTCCATAAAACGGCCTCGCGGCCCCAGGACCTCCACCGAGTGCTTGATGAAGTCTCCGGAAAGGCTATTCAGTACCACGTCGATCTTCTCACCACCTGGGAGAAAGCTTTGCATGTCCTTGAAGAACTCGTCCGGATCCCGAGAACTCGTCACGTATTGCACGCCCAGAGAACGGAGGTAATCGTGCTTCTCCTTGCGTCCTGCGGTGGCATAAATGATGGCGCCGACAGACTGTGCATACTGTACGGCGGCGAGCCCAACACCGCCCGTGGCCGCGTGGATCAGTACACGCTCACCGGCGCGCAACTTCGCAAAGTGGCCCAACGCCACTTCCGTCGTCGAGAAGATGCTTGGTAAGGAGGCTGCATCCTCGAAAGACAGGTTCTTCGGCTTGAGCTCCACCAGGGCTGCTACCACCGCCACGTAAGTACGCAGGCAGCCTGGCATCATGCCGTACACATTGTCGCCTACCTTGACGTGCTCCACGTTTGCGCCCACAGCCACCACCGTACCCGCGCAGTCGGACCCTGGTTGGCCGGGGTCTCCAGGGTAAAGTCCCATGACGTTCAAGACATCGCGGAAGTTCAACCCCACCGCCCGAACCCGAACTAGTACCTCACCCTCCCGCACGCTGTTGCCACCGCGCCCTGGGTCCGTCATCGGCTGAATGTTCAGGTTGCTGATAGCGCCCCGCTCCGACAAATCAACCTCGATTGAGCCCCGGAAAAGGGCACCACTGCGCATCAGTCGAGGCACGTGCACCTCATCCCCCCGCAAGCACATCTCCACCTCCATTGCTGGTACCTTGATTCGACCGGTGACAAGGCGAGCTAGCTGTTGAGAAACACCTGCCTCCGATCCAGCCTCAGCATCTAGATCTACGTGCACTAGGCCAAGCTCTGAATGCTCCACCTTCACGCTCTTTGC
The DNA here is from genome assembly GCA_004519485.1 of Nannochloropsis oceanica. Taxonomy (NCBI): domain Eukaryota; class Eustigmatophyceae; order Eustigmatales; family Monodopsidaceae; genus Nannochloropsis; species Nannochloropsis oceanica. The sequence continues at coordinate 546,948 of CP038117.1, forward strand.
GTAACCGGACACCCAAGACTGCCAGTTGTACTCAACCTTGTGGCAGCCGTTCCCCGCCGCTTGCGCCCCTTGCGTCAAGAGCCACAGGTTTACAGGCCGAGATTTCTCCTCCATACTTAAGACAGCGTGGGTCAAGGCCAGTACGCACGCAAACATCTCCGACCGACCCGCACTTTCCTCCAACAACAGGCCGCCATACATCACACCGCTCCATTCTCCGCTTGAGATGAGTGCTTTCACATGCGCAGGATCTGTCAAGTCGGCTGCCGTGCCTGCCTTCTTGGCCCCCTTATGGTGCCTCACAAATGACACGTCCTCAATGGCATCCATTTCTTCTAAGAGGCCACGCACGAGAGACACGAGAGGCTCCGAAAGACCCAATACCAGCCATTTACCTATCCCTGTGCTTGCTGTCTTGCTGATGGCAGAAGAGGGAATATCGACCTGCGCAGGGCTCCATTGTACTTCGTACAGACATTGAGCTGCGGACCGGTGCCGCGATGCTGATCGGGACATCCGGCGACAGGTCACTTCTTGAAGAGAAACAATCACCTCCCCATGCTCGTCCGTCAGCTCTACCTCACAAGTAATGACTTTCTTGTCGTGGCCCGTCACACGTGCGTGAGCCCACATGCGGTTTGTCATCGCCTTGTGCACGACCATCTGTCGCACCGAATACGGCAAGTAAGGGTCATTTTGAGACGTCCCATTTGACGCGCCGCCGCTTGTGGCCACCGCCACTAGCTGCAAGGCGCCGTCTAGAACAGCAGGATGGACGTAGAACTTCGATTCCCAGCCCTCTGATTCGGGTGCCACTTGTAGCTCCCCCAGTGCTTCCTTGTCGCCGCGGTAGGCCCGCTGAATGGTGCGGAACCTTGGGCCAAACTCCAGACCTAAGTCCCGCAAAATCTCGTACATCTTCAAAGCGTCGACCTCATCAGGGCAGCGTGCTCGCACGTCCGCAACTGTATCGCCCACCACAGGCTTATCAAATGTGTGCTGGAGTTCTAGCTGGCCCCTGCCGTTCACAACCACCGCTTCATGCTCCTCTCCGACAGTCTTCTGCATCTCATAGGTGCCGTCCGGGAAAACCACGCACTGCAGGTGTGCCTCCTCCTCCTCACCATCGACTACCAATGGGGCTTCAAACAACACGTCCCGTACTATCAGAACATCATCCTCGGTACACTTGCGTCGCCGTTGCTGCATGTCACGTGCAGCGGCCGCTGCAGCCTCCAGGTATGCTGCCCCGGGAACAATTACTTGACCGGAGACCTGGTGGTCCTTCAGCAACCCGTACAGCTTGCCCGCCAACTTGGTGCGGTATATCACTACACCATCAGCCGTCGTCGACTTCATCTGCAGCAATGGGTGTCTCACCTCGTGCCACGGAAACAGCTGACGCTTGTAGAGCGAGAAGGGACTGAGGATGTCTCTCCAGCCCGCTGCAGCCACAGCGGAGGAGTCCACAGCCACACCATCCGCACACTCCACCTTTTCCGACAACTCCGCCGCCGTCTTGGCGAAGACGCTCTCGTCCTTTCGGTCGAGCGACGCCAGCCAGACAAAGTCCCGGGCACCCGTGAGGCATTGCCTGCCCATCTTGATCAGGGTCGGCTCAGGCCCCACCTCAACGAACACTTCGCAACCCAGCCCGCGCAACGTGCCCATACCATCAGCAAATCTTACCCCGCCGACAAGATGCTGAGCCCAGTGCTGCCCCGAACACAGTTCTGCGTCCGTGACTACCTGACCCGTCACATTCGTCACCACCGGGATCGAGGGCGACCCCACCTTGATCTTCTCCACCACCCCTGCCAGCTCAGAGGCGGCCGGCGCCATCAGGGGCGAGTGAAAGGCGTGAGAAACTGTCAGCGCCTTACCCACTAGATTCAAGTTCCCCAGCAGCAACTCAACCGAAGCTTTAGGACCGGACACCACCAGACTCTTCGGCCCGTTGATGGCGGCGATCGACACATTCTCCAGGCCCGCCGTCTCCTGTATTGCCTTCAACACAACCTCCTCGCTCGCCCGCACTGCCATCATGCAGCCATCTTGCTTTGGCAACGACTGCATCAGTCGCGCGCGCTCCACAATCAACGCCAACCCGTCTTCCAGGCTCAAAGCCCCCGAAACGCACACTGCGACGTACTCCCCGGCACTGTGACCCAGCAACGCATCTGGCATCACGCCCTTGGACTTCCACAGCATCGCCAACGAGTACTCCAAAGCAAACAACGCCGGCTGCGAGTACATCGTCTCGTTGATCAGCGACACATCATCCGAGGCACCAGGAAAAATAATGGACAGCAGCGACCTGTCCCACAGGCCCGACAAAATGCCATCGCATTGAGTTATTGCGGCCTTGAACACCACCTCCGTATCATACAACCCCTTGCCCATGCCCACGTACTGCGAGCCTTGCCCAGTGAACAGGAAGGCCACCTTTTTACTTTGCGGCTCTGAAGTCCCAAGAGCAACGCCGAGCGACAAGCCTTCTCTCGACCACGGGGCCGCCTCCTCCACAACCACGTGCGCGTTCGTGCCGCCAAAGCCGAACGAGCTCAGCCCCGCCACGATGCGACCCGAGACTCCCGTCCACTTACCCAAAGCTGTACGCTCCTGTGGAAAGATCAGCGGGAAGCCCTCCACGTTGATGTGCGGATTCAACTTCTTCAGGTGCAGATTCGGCGGTGCCTCCCGGTGCAGCAGCACTAAAACGAGCTTGATAAGGCCAGCCGTGCCAGCGCCCGCCTCCAAGTGGCCAATGTTGGTTTTCACCGCACCCAAGACCAGCGGTCGGTCCTCCTTTCGCCCCGACCCGTACACAGCCTTCAAGGCACCGACTTCGATCGGATCCCCGAGCGACGTGCCCGTCCCGTGAGCCTCCACGTACTCCACGTCCAGCGGCGATACCTGCGCTTCTTGTAGAGCCGTGCTTATCACCTCCTCCTGCGACGGCCCGTTAGGTGCCGTCAGACTCGCGCTGCGGCCGTCTTGGTTCACCGCGCTTCCCTTCACCACTGCCAGCACGCGGTTTTGTGCCGCCGTCGCATCCGACAGACGCTTCAGCACCATCGCACCACAACCCTCACCACGCACGTAGCCGTTCGCTGACTCATCAAAAGTCTTGCATCTGGCATCCCCACACAACATACGGGCCTTGCACAGCGCGACGAAGGATGCAGGACTGAGCATCAGGTTCACGCCGGCCACCACCGCCATATCGCACTTTCTGCGCCGTAGCTTCTCGCCGGCGGCATCCAACGCTACCAAAGATGACGAGCAGGCAGTGTCAATACTCATGCTTGGACCCTTCAAGCCAAGCGAGTACGAGACGCGGTTTGCCGCAATCGACGCAGCAGCGCCTGTGCCGGTATATGGTGTGGCTTTGTTGCGTAATACATTCACCCAGTCTGTGGAGCCAATGCCAACAAATACCCCAGTCATGCTCTGAAGCAACGCTTCCTTGGTAAGTCCCGCTCGAGCAAATGACTCAAATGTCACCTCTAGCAACAACCGCTGCTGCGGATCCATGCTCATGACCTCGGGAGCCGTGATGCCGAAGAAAGCCGCGTCAAACAGCTCCACATCGTTAATGAAGCCTCCGTGCCGCACATAGCTTTTGTTCTCCGCGTCCGGGTTCGAATCATAAATCTCGTCCACGTCCCATCGACTTGCTGGTACTTCCACAATGCCGTCCCGACCCTCCAAGAGCATCTCCCAGAACGCCGCAGGGCTATCGCTACCGCCCGGTAGTCGACAAGCCATGCCGACCACCGCCAGCCCTTCAGAAGACGCCCCCTCCGACAAGAACACTCGCTGTATTCCACCTCGTCCACCTTGTGACGGCATGATCTCCTCCAGCAGGTACGCCGCCACTCCGTTCACCGTCGGGTAGTCCAAAAACAGGGTCGCCGACAGCTGCATCCCGCTCAATCGAGACGACAGCGTATTCCGCAGCTCCACCTGAGCCAGTGAGTCCAGCCCCGACTCCATCAACGGCGCGTCTCCGTCCAACTCGCCGTTACCAGACACCTCCTTGGCTGTCTCCAGCACCAGGTTGCGAAGGTACTCGACTCGACCCGTAGCCGGGATAGAGCGCAATAACTCCGCTGCACCCATTGCACCCGACGAGGCACCGCCCGCCGACACATCCGACCGCGCAACACGCGAGAAGAACGGAGGCAAGCGTCCGCCTGACCGGGCCGCGAATTTCGACCAAGACACCGGCAACACCGCCGCTTGGCCAATCCCGCCCTCCTGTGACATGAGGCTGCTCAGCGCAGACACGCCCATCTCATTCGTGATGCCACTTATGCCCTGCCCTTCCAAACGCTTCACTGTGTCCTTCTCCGTTGCCATGCCCGCCGACGCCCACGGGCCCCACTGTACGCTCAAAGCCGGCAGACCCCGTCCACGACGGAAGTGCGCCAGCCCGTCCAGTGCAGCGTTCGCAGACGCGTAGTTCGACTGACCAGGCGATCCCATCAGCGACGAGATGGACGAGAACAACACAAAAAAGTCCAACGACACGTCCAGCTCCTCAGCCAATGCATGCAAGTGCCATGCCCCGTCCACCTTGGACGAGAACACACGCTCAAACTTCTCCACCGTCTGATTCTCCACCGTTGCATCATCCAGCACGCCAGCAGAGTGGATCACCCCGCGCACCGGTGGCAGCATCTGACCCACGGTCTTGAACATCTGGCGAACGGACTCCCGCTTCGACACGTCGCATTTTAGCACCTCCACACGGGCCTTGGACCTGCGCAGCTTTTCTACCGCAGCCTCAGCCGCCGCACCCGACGCCCCGCTGCGCGACAGCAACACCACATTCTCGGCGCCCTCCTCGATCAAACGCTCGGCAAAGACCATACCCAGCGCCCCCAGCCCGCCCGTGATCACGTACGTAGCTTCAGGGACCACGCCCATACTGCCCGGGGCAGAAATCGAAGCCTTGCTCGCCACCAAGCGTGGCACATACAGCCGGGACCCGCGCACCGCCACCTCCACCTCATTGTCCGGTATCGACATGGAGCCGTCCAGCAGGCGGCACACATCGTCCACCATACCCTCGTCGCTGGCTCCCACGTCCACGTGGTGCACACCCAACTCGACGTGCTCGATGCCAAGCGTCTTAACAAATCCCGACACCCACGATTGACGCGTGCTTGCTTCCGATGAAATGCTCTCCTTGTCCACGGGCAAAACCCCCGCGCTCACAAACCACAACGATGACGGGAGCACCTTGCCTTCGCTTGGGGACAATGCACCCTTCACCAAGGCCAAGCTTCGCTTGATCATCATGTCCTCCTTGCCCGGCAGTGACACCACCGTCGACCACGTCTCCAACGCAATCAAGGCCGCCAAGTGCACCGGGCTCGTCAGGTCCGCGCGATACAACCGCACATTCTCATGCGACGAGTCCATGATCTCCAGGCCCTCGCACGCCCCGTGCTCTACCAGCGTCAGAGACGACAGCACCGCCGCCTTCTCAATCAGCTGTTTGAGCGAGGCCTCAGTTACGCCCAGCACCAGCACGGCCTTGGCCTTCGAGCCAGCCATGCTTGCCACTTCCTCCCAGGTCACCTCAAACAACAACTCATCGGATACCTTCTCCGAAGGGACAGACCAGGGAAAGGACTGCCGATTGAATATCGCCTCCGGTCGCTGCATGATTGCGCCAACTTGTGTCAGCCCATCCTTCTCCACAACTTCAGCTTCTTCTACCACCACGTGCGCGTTCGTGCCGCCAAAGCCGAACGAGCTCAGCCCCGCCACGATGCGACCCGAGACTCCCGTCCACTTACCCAAAGCTGTACGCTCCTGTGGAAAGATCAGCGGGAAGCCCTCCATGTTGATGTGCGGATTCAACTTCTTCAGGTGCAGATTCGGCGGTGCCTCCCGGTGCAGCAGCACTAAAACGAGCTTGATAAGGCCAGCCGTGCCAGCGCCCGCCTCCAAGTGGCCAATGTTGGTTTTCACCGCACCCAAGACCAGCGGTCGGTCCTCCTTTCGCCCCGACCCGTACACAGCCTTCAAGGCACCGACTTCGATCGGATCCCCGAGCGACGTGCCCGTCCCGTGAGCCTCCACGTACTCCACGTCCAGCGGCGATACCTGCGCTTCTTGTAGAGCCGTGCTTATCACCTCCTCCTGCGACGGCCCGTTAGGTGCCGTCAGACTCGCGCTGCGGCCGTCTTGGTTCACCGCGCTTCCCTTTACCACTGCCAGCACGAGGTTTTGTGCCGCCGTCGCATCCGACAGACGCTTCAGCACCACACCACTACAACCCTCACCACGGGCATAACCGTCAGCAGACTCGTCAAAAGTCTTGCACCGACCACTTGTGGACAGCATCCGGGCCTTGCAGTGTGCAACGGTGACGTGAGGAGTCAGCATAAGATTGACTCCAGCCACAAAAGCCAGTTTGCAGCGACCTCGCTTCAGATTCTGGGCGGCGGCATCTAATGCTACGAGTGCCGACGAACAGGCAGTGTCCATGCTCACGCTTGGGCCCTTCAGGCCCAAGACGTACGAGACGCGGTTTGCCGCAATCGATGCAGCAGCACCCGTGCCTGTATACACGGATGCCTTCTCGGACATAAGTTTGGTCCAGTCACTCGTCGAAAGACCCACAAACACGCCGGTATAGCTCTGAAGCAACGTCGCTTTCGTCTCTCCAGCAAAATGCATTGCGGCATATGCCACCTCGAGCAACAGCCGCTGCTGCGGATCCATGCTCGCTGCCTCAATTGCGGAGATGCCGAAGAAAGCCGCGTCAAACAGCTCCACATCGTTAATGAAGCCTCCGTGCCGCACATAGCTTTTGTTCTCCGCGTCCGGGTTCGGGTCGTAGACCTTGTCCGCGTCCCATCGACTTGCTGGTACTTCCACAATGCCGTCCCGACCCTCCAAGAGCATCTCCCAGAACGCCGCAGGGCTATCGCTACCGCCCGGTAGTCGACAAGCCATGCCGACCACCGCCAGCCCTTCAGAAGACGCCCCCTCCGACAAGAACACTCGCTGTATTCCACCTCGTCCACCTTGTGACGGCATGATCTCCTCCAGCAGGTACGCCGCCACTCCGTTCACCGTCGGGTAGTCCAAAAACAGGGTCGCCGACAGCTGCATCCCGCTCAATCGAGACGACAGCGTATTCCGCAGCTCCACCTGAGCCAGTGAGTCCAGCCCCGACTCCATCAACGGCGCGTCTCCGTCCAACTCGCCGTTACCAGACACCTCCTTGGCTGTCTCCAGCACCAGGTTGCGAAGGTACTCGACTCGACCCGTAGCCGGGATAGAGCGCAATAACTCCGCTGCACCCATTGCACCCGACGAGGCACCGCCCGCCGACACATCCGACCGCGCAACACGCGAGAAGAACGGAGGCAAGCGTCCGCCTGACCGGGCCGCGAATTTCGACCAAGACACCGGCAACACCGCCGCTTGGCCAATCCCGCCCTCCTGTGACATGAGGCTGCTCAGCGCAGACACGCCCATCTCATTCGTGATGCCACTTATGCCCTGCCCTTCCAAACGCTTCACTGTGTCCTTCTCCGTTGCCATGCCCGCCGACGCCCACGGGCCCCACTGTACGCTCAAAGCCGGCAGACCCCGTCCACGACGGAAGTGCGCCAGCCCGTCCAGTGCAGCGTTCGCAGACGCGTAGTTCGACTGACCAGGCGATCCCATCAGCGACGAGATGGACGAGAACAACACAAAAAAGTCCAACGACACGTCCAGCTCCTCAGCCAATGCATGCAAGTGCCATGCCCCGTCCACCTTGGACGAGAACACACGCTCAAACTTCTCCACCGTCTGATTCTCCACCGTTGCATCATCCAGCACGCCAGCAGAGTGGATCACCCCGCGCACCGGTGGCAGCATCTGACCCACGGTCTTGAACATCTGGCGAACGGACTCCCGCTTCGACACGTCGCATTTTAGCACCTCCACACGGGCCTTGGACCTGCGCAGCTTTTCTACCGCAGCCTCAGCCGCCGCACCCGACGCCCCGCTGCGCGACAGCAACACCACATTCTCGGCGCCCTCCTCGATCAAACGCTCGGCAAAGACCATACCCAGCGCACCCAGCCCGCCCGTGATCACGTACGTAGCTTCAGGGACAAGGTGATAGCTACTCGGCAGTGACAAGATCACTTTGCCGATGTGTTGCCCCAGCTGCATGTATCGGAAGGCCTCGATGTACTCGTACTCCATATTGAACACACGAGTTGGCGGTGCGTGTAGCAGGCCCTTTTCCGCCTTGTCGCACAAGCTCTTCAGGCATCGCCCATACCAAAACGGATCTTGGGTGATCATGTGATCCAATGCAATGGTCTCGTAGTGTACGTCCGCGCGGGCCGCATACATTTGCTCATGAGTCCATATGTCACGCTTGCCGATCTCCATAAAACGGCCTCGCGGCCCCAGGACCTCCACCGAGTGCTTGATGAAGTCTCCGGAAAGGCTATTCAGTACCACGTCGATCTTCTCACCACCTGGGAGAAAGCTTTGCATGTCCTTGAAGAACTCGTCCGGATCCCGAGAACTCGTCACGTATTGCACGCCCAGAGAACGGAGGTAATCGTGCTTCTCCTTGCGTCCTGCGGTGGCATAAATGATGGCGCCGACAGACTGTGCATACTGTACGGCGGCGAGCCCAACACCGCCCGTGGCCGCGTGGATCAGTACACGCTCACCGGCGCGCAACTTCGCAAAGTGGCCCAACGCCACTTCCGTCGTCGAGAAGATGCTTGGTAAGGAGGCTGCATCCTCGAAAGACAGGTTCTTCGGCTTGAGCTCAACCAGGGCTGCTACCACCGCCACGTAAGTACGCAGGCAGCCTGGCATCATGCCGTACACATTGTCGCCTACCTTGACGTGCTCCACGTTTGCGCCCACAGCCACCACCGTACCCGCGCAGTCGGACCCTGGTTGGCCGGGGTCTCCAGGGTAAAGTCCCATGACGTTCAAGACATCGCGGAAGTTCAACCCCACCGCCCGAACCCGAACTAGTACCTCACCCTCCCGCACGCTGTTGCCACCGCGCCCTGGGTCCGTCATCGGCTGAATGTTCAGGTTGCTGATAGCGCCCCGCTCCGACAAATCAACCTCGATTGAGCCCCGGAAAAGGGCACCACTGCGCATCAGTCGAGGCACGTGCACCTCATCCCCCCGCAAGCACATCTCCACCTCCATTGCTGGTACCTTGATTCGACCGGTGACAAGGCGAGCTAGCTGTTGAGAAACACCTGCCTCCGATCCAGCCTCAGCATCTAGATCTACGTGCACTAGGCCAAGCTCTGAATGCTCCACCTTCACGCTCTTTGCGTAACCGGACACCCAAGACTGCCAGTTGTACTCAACCTTGTGGCAGCCGTTCCCCGCCGCTTGCGCCCCTTGCGTCAAGAGCCACAGGTTTACAGGCCGAGATTTCTCCTCCATACTTAAGACAGCGTGGGTCAAGGCCAGTACGCACGCAAACATCTCCGACCGACCCGCACTTTCCTCCAACAACAGGCCGCCATACATCACACCGCTCCATTCTCCGCTTGAGATGAGTGCTTTCACATGCGCAGGATCTGTCAAGTCGGCTGCCGTGCCTGCCTTCTTGGCCCCCTTATGGTGCCTCACAAATGACACGTCCTCAATGGCATCCATTTCTTCTAAGAGGCCACGCACGAGAGACACGAGAGGCTCCGAAAGACCCAATACCAGCCATTTACCTATCCCTGTGCTTGCTGTCTTGCTGATGGCAGAAGAGGGAATATCGACCTGCGCAGGGCTCCATTGTACTTCGTACAGACATTGAGCTGCGGACCGGTGCCGCGATGCTGATCGGGACATCCGGCGACAGGTCACTTCTTGAAGAGAAACAATCACCTCCCCATGCTCGTCCGTCAGCTCTACCTCACAAGTAATGACTTTCTTGTCGTGGCCCGTCACACGTGCGTGAGCCCACATGCGGTTTGTCATCGCCTTGTGCACGACCATCTGTCGCACCGAATACGGCAAGTAAGGGTCATTTTGAGACGTCCCATTTGACGCGCCGCCGCTTGTGGCCACCGCCACTAGCTGCAAGGCGCCGTCTAGAACAGCAGGATGGACGTAGAACTTCGATTCCCAGCCCTCTGATTCGGGTGCCACTTGTAGCTCCCCCAGTGCTTCCTTGTCGCCGCGGTAGGCCCGCTGAATGGTGCGGAACCTTGGGCCAAACTCCAGACCTAAGTCCCGCAAAATCTCGTACATCTTCAAAGCGTCGACCTCATCAGGGCAGCGTGCTCGCACGTCCGCAACTGTATCGCCCACCACAGGCTTATCAAATGTGTGCTGGAGTTCTAGCTGGCCCCTGCCGTTCACAACCACCGCTTCATGCTCCTCTCCGACAGTCTTCTGCATCTCATAGGTGCCGTCCGGGAAAACCACGCACTGCAGGTGTGCCTCCTCCTCCTCACCATCGACTACCAATGGGGCTTCAAACAACACGTCCCGTACTATCAGAACATCATCCTCGGTACACTTGCGTCGCCGTTGCTGCATGTCACGTGCAGCGGCCGCTGCAGCCTCCAGGTATGCTGCCCCGGGAACAATTACTTGACCGGAGACCTGGTGGTCCTTCAGCAACCCGTACAGCTTGCCCGCCAACTTGGTGCGGTATATCACTACACCATCAGCCGTCGTCGACTTCATCTGCAGCAATGGGTGTCTCACCTCGTGCCACGGAAACGGCTGACGCTTGTAGAGCGAGAAGGGACTGAGGATGTCTCTCCAGCCCGCTGCAGCCACAGCGGAGGAGTCCACAGCCACACCATCCGCACACTCCACCTTTTCCGACAACTCCGCCGCCGTCTTGGCGAAGACGCTCTCGTCCTTTCGGTCGAGCGACGCCAGCCAGACAAAGTCCCGGGCACCCGTGAGGCATTGCCTGCCCATCTTGATCAGGGTCGGCTCAGGCCCCACCTCAACGAACACTTCGCAACCCAGCCCGCGCAACGTGCCCATACCATCAGCAAATCTTACCCCGCCGACAAGATGCTGAGCCCAGTGCTGCCCCGAACACAGTTCTGCGTCCGTGACTACCTGACCCGTCACATTCGTCACCACCGGGATCGAGGGCGACCCCACCTTGATCTTCTCCACCACCCCTGCCAGCTCAGAGGCGGCCGGCGCCATCAGGGGCGAGTGAAAGGCGTGAGAAACTGTCAGCGCCTTACCCACTAGATTCAAGTTCCCCAGCAGCAACTCAACCGAAGCTTTAGGACCGGACACCACCAGACTCTTCGGCCCGTTGATGGCGGCGATCGACACATTCTCCAGGCCCGCCGTCTCCTGTATTGCCTTCAACACAACCTCCTCGCTCGCCCGCACTGCCATCATGCAGCCATCTTGCTTTGGCAACGACTGCATCAGTCGCGCGCGCTCCACAATCAACGCCAACCCGTCTTCCAGGCTCAAAGCCCCCGAAACGCACACTGCGACGTACTCCCCGGCACTGTGACCCAGCAACGCATCTGGCATCACGCCCTTGGACTTCCACAGCATCGCCAACGAGTACTCCAAAGCAAACAACGCCGGCTGCGAGTACATCGTCTCGTTGATCAGCGACACATCATCCGAGGCACCAGGAAAAATAATGGACAGCAGCGACCTGTCCCACAGGCCCGACAAAATGCCATCGCATTGAGTTATTGCGGCCTTGAACACCACCTCCGTATCATACAACCCCTTGCCCATGCCCACGTACTGCGAGCCTTGCCCAGTGAACAGGAAGGCCACCTTTTTACTTTGCGGCTCTGAAGTCCCAAGAGCAACGCCGAGCGACAAGCCTTCTCTCGACCACGGGGCCGCCTCCTCCACAACCACGTGCGCGTTCGTGCCGCCAAAGCCGAACGAGCTCAGCCCCGCCACGATGCGACCCGAGACTCCCGTCCACTTACCCAAAGCTGTACGCTCCTGTGGAAAGATCAGCGGGAAGCCCTCCACGTTGATGTGCGGATTCAACTTCTTCAGGTGCAGATTCGGCGGTGCCTCCCGGTGCAGCAGCACTAGGATCGTCTTGAGCAACCCCGCTATGCCAGCGCCCGCCTCCAAGTGGCCAATGTTGGTTTTCACCGCACCCAAGACCAGCGGTCGGTCCTCCTTTCGCCCCGACCCGTACACAGCTTTCAAGGCACCGACTTCGATCGGATCCCCGAGCGACGTGCCCGTCCCGTGAGCCTCCACGTACTCCACGTCCAGCGGCGATACCTGCGCTTCTTGTAGAGCCGTGCTTATCACCTCCTCCTGCGACGGCCCGTTAGGTGCCGTCAGACTCGCGCTGCGGCCGTCTTGGTTCACCGCGCTTCCCTTCACCACTGCCAGCACGCGGTTTTGTGCCGCCGTCGCATCCGACAGACGCTTCAGCACCATCGCACCACAACCCTCACCACGCACGTAGCCGTTCGCTGACTCATCAAAAGTCTTGCATCTGGCATCCCCACATAACATACGGGCCTTGCAGCAGGCGAAGAAGGATGCAGGACTGAGCATCAGGTTCACGCCGGCCACCACCGCCATATCGCAGCGATGTCTTTGAAGACTCTGCAGGGATGCATCCAATGCTACCAAAGATGACGAGCAGGCAGTGTCAATACTCATGCTTGGACCCTTCAAGCCAAGCGAGTACGAGACGCGGTTTGCCGCAATCGAAAGAGATGTCCCTGTTCCGGAATATGGTCCTGCCTTAAGCTCCATCACTTTGGTCCAGTCATTTGAGCCAATGCCAACAAATACCCCAGTCATGCTCTGAAGCAACGCTCCCTTGGTAAGTCCCGCTCGAGCAAATGACTCAAATGTCACCTCTAGCAACAACCGCTGCTGCGGATCCATGCTCATGACCTCGGGAGCCGTGATGCCGAAGAAAGCCGCGTCAAACAGCTCCACATCGTTAATGAAGCCTCCGTGCCGCACATAGCTTTTGTTCTCCGCGTCCGGGTTCGAATCATAAATCTCGTCCACGTCCCATCGACTTGCTGGTACTTCCACAATGCCGTCCCGACCCTCCAAGAGCATCTCCCAGAACGCCGCAGGGCTATCGCTACCGCCCGGTAGTCGACAAGCCATGCCGACCACCGCCAGCCCTTCAGAAGACGCCCCCTCCGACAAGAACACTCGCTGTATTCCACCTCGTCCACCTTGTGACGGCATGATCTCCTCCAGCAGGTACGCCGCCACTCCGTTCACCGTCGGGTAGTCCAAAAACAGGGTCGCCGACAGCTGCATCCCGCTCAATCGAGACGACAGCGTATTCCGCAGCTCCACCTGAGCCAGTGAGTCCAGCCCCGACTCCATCAACGGCGCGTCTCCGTCCAACTCGCCGTTACCAGACACCTCCTTGGCTGTCTCCAGCACCAGGTTGCGAAGGTACTCGACTCGACCCGTAGCCGGGATAGAGCGCAATAACTCCGCTGCACCCATTGCACCCGACGAGGCACCGCCCGCCGACACATCCGACCGCGCAACACGCGAGAAGAACGGAGGCAAGCGTCCGCCTGACCGGGCCGCGAATTTCGACCAAGACACCGGCAACACCGCCGCTTGGCCAATCCCGCCCTCCTGTGACATGAGGCTGCTCAGCGCAGACACGCCCATCTCATTCGTGATGCCACTTATGCCCTGCCCTTCCAAACGCTTCACTGTGTCCTTCTCCGTTGCCATGCCCGCCGACGCCCACGGGCCCCACTGTACGCTCAAAGCCGGCAGACCCCGTCCACGACGGAAGTGCGCCAGCCCGTCCAGTGCAGCGTTCGCAGACGCGTAGTTCGACTGACCAGGCGATCCCATCAGCGACGAGATGGACGAGAACAACACAAAAAAGTCCAACGACACGTCCAGCTCCTCAGCCAATGCATGCAAGTGCCATGCCCCGTCCACCTTGGACGAGAACACACGCTCAAACTTCTCCACCGTCTGATTCTCCACCGTTGCATCATCCAGCACGCCAGCAGAGTGGATCACCCCGCGCACCGGTGGCAGCATCTGACCCACGGTCTTGAACATCTGGCGAACGGACTCCCGCTTCGACACGTCGCATTTTAGCACCTCCACACGGGCCTTGGACCTGCGCAGCTTTTCTACCGCAGCCTCAGCCGCCGCACCCGACGCCCCGCTGCGCGACAGCAACACCACATTCTCGGCGCCCTCCTCGATCAAACGCTCGGCAAAGACCATACCCAGCGCACCCAGCCCGCCCGTAATCACGTACGTAGCTTCAGGGACCACGCCCATACTGCCCGGGGCAGAAATCGAAGCCTTGCTCGCCACCAAGCGTGGCACATACAGCCGGGACCCGCGCACCGCCACCTCCACCTCATTGTCCGGTATCGACATGGAGCCGTCCAGCAGGCGGCACACATCGTCCACCATACCCTCGTCGCTGGCTCCCACGTCCACGTGGTGCACACCCAACTCGACGTGCTCGATGCCAAGCGTCTTAACAAATCCCGACACCCACGATTGACGCGTGCTTGTTTCCGATGAAATGCTCTCCTTGTCCACGGGCAAAACCCCCGCGCTCACAAACCACAACGATGACGGGAGCACCTTGCCTTCGCTTGGGGACAATGCACCCTTCACCAAGGCCAAGCTTCGCTTGATCATCATGTCCTCCTTGCCCGGCAGTGACACCACCGTCGACCACGTCTCCAACGCAATCAAGGCCGCCAAGTGCACCGGGCTCGTCAGGTCCGCGCGATACAACCGCACATTCTCATGCGACGAGTCCATGATCTCCAGGCCCTCGCACGCCCCGTGCTCTACCAGCGTCAGAGACGACAGCACTGCCGCCTTCTCAATCAGCTGTTTGAGCGAGACCTCAGTTACGCCCAGCACCAGCACGGCCTTGGCCTTCGAGCCAGCCATGCTTGCCACTTCCTCCCAGGTCACCTCAAACAACAACTCATCGGATACCTTCTCCGAAGGGACAGACCAGGGAAAGGACTGCCGATTGAATATCGCCTCCGGTCGCTGCATGATTGCGCCAACTTGTGTCAGCCCATCCTTCTCCACAACTTCAGCTTCTTCTACCACCACGTGCGCGTTCGTGCCGCCAAAGCCGAACGAGCTCAGCCCCGCCACGATGCGACCCGAGACTCCCGTCCACTTACCCAAAGCTGTACGCTCCTGTGGAAAGATCAGCGGGAAGCCCTCCACGTTGATGTGCGGATTCAACTTCTTCAGGTGCAGATTCGGCGGTGCCTCCCGGTGCAGCAGCACTAGGATCGTCTTGAGCAACCCCGCTATGCCAGCGCCCGCCTCCAAGTGGCCAATGTTGGTTTTCACCGCACCCAAGACCAGCGGTCGGTCCTCCTTTCGCCCCGACCCGTACACAGCTTTCAAGGCACCGACTTCGATCGGATCCCCGAGCGACGTGCCCGTCCCGTGAGCCTCCACGTACTCCACGTCCAGCGGCGATACCTGCGCTTCTTGTAGCGCGATGGCGATGACCTGTTGTTGCGACGGCCCGTTAGGTGCCGTTTGACTCGCGCTGCGGCCGTCTTGGTTCACCGCGCTTCCCTTCACCACTGCCAGCACGCGGTTTTGTGCCGCCGTCGCATCCGACAGACGCTTCAGCACCACCGCGCTGCATCCTTCACCTCTCCCGTAGCCGTCAGCAGACTCATCAAAGGTCTTGCAACGACCACCAAAAGATAACATCCGGGCCTTACAATGAGTAACGAAAACTGCTGGATGAAGCATAAGGTTGACGCCAGCGACAAGAGCCATATCGCATCGCCCGCGCTTCAAGTTTTGCCAAGCAGCATCCAATGCAACAAGTGCAGAAGAACAAGCGGTATCAGTGATAAAGCTAGGGCCTTTCAACCCCAGCAAGTACGATATACGGTTTGCAGCAAGGGATGCTGCGGCACCCAGGCCTGTGAACGCGGTCACACGATCATCGAGCAGCTTGACCCAATCATTTGTTGAAATACCCACGAATACCCCTGTAACAGAATTGATTAAAGAAATCATACTGTAACCAGCAGAGACGAATGCCTCAAATCCGATTTCAACTAGATGTCGATGCTGCGGATCCATGCTCGCTGCCTCAATTGCGGAGATGCCGAAGAAAGCCGCGTCAAACAGCTCCACATCGTTAATGAAGCCTCCGTGCCGCACATAGCTTTTGTTCTCCGCGTCCGGGTTCGGGTCGTAGACCTTGTCCGCGTCCCATCGACTTGCTGGTACTTCCACAATGCCGTCCCGACCCTCCAAGAGCATCTCCCAGAACGCCGCAGGGCTATCGCTACCGCCCGGTAGTCGACAAGCCATGCCGACCACCGCCAGCCCTTCAGAAGACGCCCCCTCCGACAAGAACACTCGCTGTATTCCACCTCGTCCACCTTGTGACGGCATGATCTCCTCCAGCAGGTACGCCGCCACTCCGTTCACCGTCGGGTAGTCCAAAAACAGGGTCGCCGACAGCTGCATCCCGCTCAATCGAGACGACAGCGTATTCCGCAGCTCCACCTGAGCCAGTGAGTCCAGCCCCGACTCCATCAACGGCGCGTCTCCGTCCAACTCGCCGTTACCAGACACCTCCTTGGCTGTCTCCAGCACCAGGTTGCGAAGGTACTCGACTCGACCCGTAGCCGGGATAGAGCGCAATAACTCCGCTGCACCCATTGCACCCGACGAGGCACCGCCCGCCGACACATCCGACCGCGCAACACGCGAGAAGAACGGAGGCAAGCGTCCGCCTGACCGGGCCGCGAATTTCGACCAAGACACCGGCAACACCGCCGCTTGGCCAATCCCGCCCTCCTGTGACATGAGGCTGCTCAGCGCAGACACGCCCATCTCATTCGTGATGCCACTTATGCCCTGCCCTTCCAAACGCTTCACTGTGTCCTTCTCCGTTGCCATGCCCGCCGACGCCCACGGGCCCCACTGTACGCTCAAAGCCGGCAGACCCCGTCCACGACGGAAGTGCGCCAGCCCGTCCAATGCAGCGTTCGCAGACGCGTAGTTCGACTGACCAGGCGATCCCATCAGCGACGAGATGGACGAGAACAACACAAAAAAGTCCAACGACACGTCCAGCTCCTCAGCCAATGCATGCAAGTGCCATGCCCCGTCCACCTTGGACGAGAACACACGCTCAAACTTCTCCACCGTCTGATTCTCCACCGTTGCATCATCCAGCACGCCAGCAGAGTGGATCACCCCGCGCACCGGTGGCAGCATCTGACCCACGGTCTTGAACATCTGGCGAACGGACTCCCGCTTCGACACGTCGCATTTTAGCACCTCCACACGAGCCTTGGACCTGCGCAGCTTTTCTACCGCAGCCTCAGCCGCCGCACCCGACGCCCCGCTGCGCGACAGCAACACCACATTCTCGGCGCCCTCCTCGATCAAACGCTCGGCAAAGACCATACCCAGCGCACCCAGCCCGCCCGTGATCACGTACGTAGCTTCAGGAGCAAGGTGATAGCTACTCGGCAGTGACAAGATCACTTTGCCGATGTGTTGCCCCAGCTGCATGTATCGGAAGGCCTCGATGTACTCGTACTCCATATTGAACACACGAGTTGGCGGTGCGTGTAGCAGGCCCTTTTCCGCCTTGTCGCACAAGCTCTTCAGGCATCGCCCATACCAAAACGGATCTTGGGTGATCATGTGATCCAATGCAATGGTCTCGTAGTGTACGTCCGCGCGGGCCGCATACATTTGCTCATGAGTCCATATGTCACGCTTGCCGATCTCCATAAAACGGCCTCGCGGCCCCAGGACCTCCACCGAGTGCTTGATGAAGTCTCCGGAAAGGCTATTCAGTACCACGTCGATCTTCTCACCACCTGGGAGAAAGCTTTGCATGTCCTTGAAGAACTCGTCCGGATCCCGAGAACTCGTCACATATTGCACGCCCAGAGAACGGAGGTAATCGTGCTTCTCCTTGCGTCCTGCGGTGGCATAAATGATGGCGCCGACAGACTGTGCATACTGTACGGCGGCAAGCCCAACACCGCCCGTGGCCGCGTGGATCAGTACACGCTCACCGGCGCGCAACTTCGCAAAGTGGCCCAACGCCACTTCCGTCGTCGAGAAGATGCTTGGTAAGGAGGCTGCATCCTCGAAAGACAGGTTCTTCGGCTTGAGCTCCACCAGGGCTGCTACCACCGCCACGTAAGTACGCAGGCAGCCTGGCATCATGCCGTACACATTGTCGCCTACCTTGACGTGCTCCACGTTTGCGCCCACAGCCACCACCGTACCCGCGCAGTCGGACCCTGGTTGGCCGGGGTCTCCAGGGTAAAGTCCCATGACGTTCAAGACATCGCGGAAGTTCAACCCCACCGCCCGAACCCGAACTAGTACCTCACCCTCCCGCACGCTGTTGCCACCGCGCCCTGGGTCCGTCATCGGCTGAATGTTCAGGTTGCTGATAGCGCCCCGCTCCGACAAATCAACCTCGATTGAGCCCCGGAAAAGGGCACCACTGCGCATCAGTCGAGGCACGTGCACCTCATCCCCCCGCAAGCACATCTCCACCTCCATTGCTGGTACCTTGATTCGACCGGTGACAAGGCGAGCTAGCTGTTGAGAAACACCTGCCTCCGATCCAGCCTCAGCATCTAGATCTACGTGCACTAGGCCAAGCTCTGAATGCTCCACCTTCACGCTCTTTGCGTAACCGGACACCCAAGACTGCCAGTTGCACTCAACCTTGTGGCAGCCGTTCCCCGCCGCTTGCGCCCCTTGCGTCAAGAGCCACAGGTTTACAGGCCGAGATTTCTCCTCCATACTTAAGACAGCGTGGGTCAAGGCCAGTACGCACGCAAACATCTCCGACCGACCCGCACTTTCCTCCAACAACAGGCCGCCATACATCACACCGCTCCATTCTCCGCTTGAGATGAGTGCTTTCACATGCGCAGGATCTGTCAAGTCGGCTGCCGTGCCTGCCTTCTTGGCCCCCTTATGGTGCCTCACAAATGACACGTCCTCAATGGCATCCATTTCTTCTAAGAGGCCACGCACGAGAGACACGAGAGGCTCCGAAAGACCCAATACCAGCCATTTACCTATCCCTGTGCTTGCTGTCTTGCTGATGGCAGAAGAGGGAATATCGACCTGCGCAGGGCTCCATTGTACTTCGTACAGACATTGAGCTGCGGACCGGTGCCGCGATGCTGATCGGGACATCCGGCGACAGGTCACTTCTTGAAGAGAAACAATCACCTCCCCATGCTCGTCCGTCAGCTCTACTTCACAAGTAATGACTTTCTTGTCGTGGCCCGTCACACGTGCGTGAGCCCACATGCGGTTTGTCATCGCCTTGTGCACGACCATCTGTCGCACCGAATACGGCAAGTAAGGGTCATTTTGAGACGTCCCATTTGACGCGCCGCCGCTTGTGGCCACCGCCACTAGCTGCAAGGCGCCGTCTAGAACAGCAGGATGGACGTAGAACTTCGATTCCCAGCCCTCTGATTCGGGTGCCACTTGTAGCTCCCCCAGTGCTTCCTTGTCGCCGCGGTAGGCCCGCTGAATGGTGCGGAACCTTGGGCCAAACTCCAGACCTAAGTCCCGCAAAATCTCGTACATCTTCAAAGCGTCGACCTCATCAGGGCAGCGTGCTCGCACGTCCGCAACTGTATCGCCCACCACAGGCTTATCAAATGTGTGCTGGAGTTCTAGCTGGCCCCTGCCGTTCACAACCACCGCTTCATGCTCCTCTCCGACAGTCTTCTGCATCTCATAGGTGCCGTCCGGGAAAACCACGCACTGCAGGTGTGCCTCCTCCTCCTCACCATCGACTACCAATGGGGCTTCAAACAACACGTCCCGTACTATCAGAACATCATCCTCGGTACACTTGCGTCGCCGTTGCTGCATGTCACGTGCAGCGGCCGCTGCAGCCTCCAGGTATGCTGCCCCGGGAACAATTACTTGACCGGAGACCTGGTGGTCCTTCAGCAACCCGTACAGCTTGCCCGCCAACTTGGTGCGGTATATCACTACACCATCAGCCGTCGTCGACTTCATCTGCAGCAATGGGTGTCTCACCTCGTGCCACGGAAACAGCTGACGCTTGTAGAGCGAGAAGGGACTGAGGATGTCTCTCCAGCCCGCTGCAGCCACAGCGGAGGAGTCCACAGCCACACCATCCGCACACTCCACCTTTTCCGACAACTCCGCCGCCGTCTTGGCGAAGACGCTCTCGTCCTTTCGGTCGAGCGACGCCAGCCAGACAAAGTCCCGGGCACCCGTGAGGCATTGCCTGCCCATCTTGATCAGGGTCGGCTCAGGCCCCACCTCAACGAACACTTCGCAACCCAGCCCGCGCAACGTGCCCATACCATCAGCAAATCTTACCCCGCCGACAAGATGCTGAGCCCAGTGCTGCCCCGAACACAGTTCTGCGTCCGTGACTACCTGACCCGTCACATTCGTCACCACCGGGATCGAGGGCGACCCCACCTTGATCTTCTCCACCACCCCTGCCAGCTCAGAGGCGGCCGGCGCCATCAGGGGCGAGTGAAAGGCGTGAGAAACTGTCAGCGCCTTACCCACTAGATTCAAGTTCCCCAGCAGCAACTCAACCGAAGCTTTAGGACCGGACACCACCAGACTCTTCGGCCCGTTGATGGCGGCGATCGACACATTCTCCAGGCCCGCCGTCTCCTGTATTGCCTTCAACACAACCTCCTCGCTCGCCCGCACTGCCATCATGCAGCCATCTTGCTTTGGCAACGACTGCATCAGTCGCGCGCGCTCCACAATCAACGCCAACCCGTCTTCCAGGCTCAAAGCCCCCGAAACGCACACTGCGACGTACTCCCCGGCACTGTGACCCAGCAACGCATCTGGCATCACGCCCTTGGACTTCCACAGCATCGCCAACGAGTACTCCAAAGCAAACAACGCCGGCTGCGAGTACATCGTCTCGTTGATCAGCGACACATCATCCGAGGCACCAGGAAAAATAATGGACAGCAGCGACCTGTCCCACAGGCCCGACAAAATGCCATCGCATTGAGTTATTGCGGCCTTGAACACCACCTCCGTATCATACAACCCCTTGCCCATGCCCACGTACTGCGAGCCTTGCCCAGTGAACAGGAAGGCCACCTTTTTACTTTGCGGCTCTGAAGTCCCAAGAGCAACGCCGAGCGACAAGCCTTCTCTCGACCACGGGGCCGCCTCCTCCACAACCACGTGCGCGTTCGTGCCGCCAAAGCCGAACGAGCTCAGCCCCGCCACGATGCGACCCGAGACTCCCGTCCACTTACCCAAAGCTGTACGCTCCTGTGGAAAGATCAGCGGGAAGCCCTCCACGTTGATGTGCGGATTCAACTTCTTCAGGTGCAGATTCGGCGGTGCCTCCCGGTGCAGCAGCACTAGGATCGTCTTGAGCAACCCCGCTATGCCAGCGCCCGCCTCCAAGTGGCCAATGTTGGTTTTCACCGCACCCAAGACCAGCGGTCGGTCCTCCTTTCGCCCCGACCCGTACACAGCTTTCAAGGCACCGACTTCGATCGGATCCCCGAGCGACGTGCCCGTCCCGTGAGCCTCCACGTACTCCACGTCCAGCGGCGATACCTGCGCTTCTTGTAGAGCCGTGCTTATCACCTCCTCCTGCGACGGCCCGTTAGGTGCCGTCAGACTCGCGCTGCGGCCGTCTTGGTTCACCGCGCTTCCCTTCACCACTGCCAGCACGCGGTTTTGTGCCGCCGTCGCATCCGACAGACGCTTCAGCACCACCGCACCACAACCCTCACCACGCACGTAGCCGTTCGCTGACTCATCAAAAGTCTTGCATCTGGCATCCCCACACAACATACGGGCCTTGCACAGCGCGACGAAGGATGCAGGACTGAGCATCAGGTTCACGCCGGCCACCACCGCCATATCGCAGCGATGTCTTTGAAGACTCTGCAGGGATGCATCCAATGCTACCAAAGATGACGAGCAGGCAGTGTCAATACTCATGCTTGGACCCTTCAAGCCAAGCGAGTACGAGACGCGATTTGCCGCAATCGACGCAGCAGCGCCTGTGCCGGTATATGGTGTGGCTTTGTTGCGTAATACATTCACCCAGTCTGTGGAGCCAATGCCAACAAATACCCCAGTCATGCTCTGAAGCAACGCTCCCTTGGTAAGTCCCGCTCGAGCAAATGACTCAAATGTCACCTCTAGCAACAGCCGCTGCTGCGGATCCATGCTCATGACCTCGGGAGCCGTGATGCCGAAGAAAGCCGCGTCAAACAGCTCCACATCGTTAATGAAGCCTCCGTGCCGCACATAGCTTTTGTTCTCCGCGTCCGGGTTCGAATCATAAATCTCGTCCACGTCCCATCGACTTGCTGGTACTTCCACAATGCCGTCCCGACCCTCCAAGAGCATCTCCCAGAACGCCGCAGGGCTATCGCTACCGCCCGGTAGTCGACAAGCCATGCCGACCACCGCCAGCCCTTCAGAAGACGCCCCCTCCGACAAGAACACTCGCTGTATTCCACCTCGTCCACCTTGTGACGGCATGATCTCCTCCAGCAGGTACGCCGCCACTCCGTTCACCGTCGGGTAGTCCAAAAACAGGGTCGCCGACAGCTGCATCCCGCTCAATCGAGACGACAGCGTATTCCGCAGCTCCACCTGAGCCAGTGAGTCCAGCCCCGACTCCATCAACGGCGCGTCTCCGTCCAACTCGCCGTTACCAGACACCTCCTTGGCTGTCTCCAGCACCAGGTTGCGAAGGTACTCGACTCGACCCGTAGCCGGGATAGAGCGCAATAACTCCGCTGCACCCATTGCACCCGACGAGGCACCGCCCGCCGACACATCCGACCGCGCAACACGCGAGAAGAACGGAGGCAAGCGTCCGCCTGACCGGGCCGCGAATTTCGACCAAGACACCGGCAACACCGCCGCTTGGCCAATCCCGCCCTCCTGTGACATGAGGCTGCTCAGCGCAGACACGCCCATCTCATTCGTGATGCCACTTATGCCCTGCCCTTCCAAACGCTTCACTGTGTCCTTCTCCGTTGCCATGCCCGCCGACGCCCACGGGCCCCACTGTACGCTCAAAGCCGGCAGACCCCGTCCACGACGGAAGTGCGCCAGCCCGTCCAATGCAGCGTTCGCAGACGCGTAGTTCGACTGACCAGGCGATCCCATCAGCGACGAGATGGACGAGAACAACACAAAAAAGTCCAACGACACGTCCAGCTCCTCAGCCAATGCATGCAAGTGCCATGCCCCGTCCACCTTGGACGAGAACACACGCTCAAACTTCTCCACCGTCTGATTCTCCACCGTTGCATCATCCAGCACGCCAGCAGAGTGGATCACCCCGCGCACCGGTGGCAGCATCTGACCCACGGTCTTGAACATCTGGCGAACGGACTCCCGCTTCGACACGTCGCATTTTAGCACCTCCACACGGGCCTTGGACCTGCGCAGCTTTTCTACCGCAGCCTCAGCCGCCGCACCCGACGCCCCGCTGCGCGACAGCAACACCACATTCTCGGCGCCCTCCTCGATCAAACGCTCGGCAAAGACCATACCCAGCGCACCCAGCCCGCCCGTAATCACGTACGTAGCTTCAGGGACCACGCCCATACTGCCCGGGGCAGAAATCGAAGCCTTGCTCGCCATCAAGCGTGGCACATACAGCCGGGACCCGCGCACCGCCACCTCCACCTCATTGTCCGGTATCGACATGGAGCCGTCCAGCAGGCGGCACACATCGTCCACCATACCCTCGTCGCTGGCTCCCACGTCCACGTGGTGCACACCCAACTCGACGTGCTCGATGCCAAGCGTCTTAACAAATCCCGACACCCACGATTGACGCGTGCTTGCTTCCGACGAAATGCTCTCCTTGTCCACGGGCAAAACCCCCGCGCTCACAAACCACAACGATGACGGGAGCACCTTGCCTTCGCTTGGGGACAATGCACCCTTCACCAAGGCCAAGCTTCGCTTGATCATCATGTCCTCCTTGCCCGGCAGTGACACCACCGTCGACCACGTCTCCAACGCAATCAAGGCCGCCAAGTGCACCGGGCTCGTCAGGTCCGCGCGATACAACCGCACATTCTCATGCGACGAGTCCATGATCTCCAGGCCCTCGCACGCCCCGTGCTCTACCAGCGTCAGAGACGACAGCACCGTCGCCTTCTCAATCAGCTGTTTGAGCGAGACCTCAGTTACGCCCAGCACCAGCACGGCCTTGGCCTTCGAGCCAGCCATGCTTGCCACTTCCTCCCAGGTCACCTCAAACAACAACTCATCGGATACCTTCTCCGAAGGGACAGACCAGGGAAAGGACTGCCGATTGAATATCGCCTCCGGTCGCTGCATGATTGCGCCAACTTGTGTCAGCCCATCCTTCTCCACAACTTCAGCTTCTTCTACCACCACGTGCGCGTTCGTGCCGCCAAAGCCGAACGAGCTCAGCCCCGCCACGATGCGACCCAAGACTCCCGTCCACTTACCCAAAGCTGTACGCTCCTGTGGAAAGATCAGCGGGAAGCCCTCCACGTTGATGTGCGGATTCAACTTCTTCAGGTGCAGATTCGGCGGTGCCTCCCGGTGCAGCAGCACTAGGATCGTCTTGAGCAACCCCGCTATGCCAGCGCCCGCCTCCAAGTGGCCAATGTTGGTTTTCACCGCACCCAAGACCAGCGGTCGGTCCTCCTTTCGCCCCGACCCGTACACAGCCTTCAAGGCACCGACTTCGATCGGATCCCCGAGCGACGTGCCCGTCCCGTGAGCCTCCACGTACTCCACGTCCAGCGGCGATACCTGCGCTTCTTGTAGAGCCGTGCTTATCACCTCCTCCTGCGACGGCCCGTTAGGTGCCGTCAGACTCGCGCTGCGGCCGTCTTGGTTCACCGCGCTTCCCTTTACCACTGCCAGCACGCGGTTTTGTGCCGCCGTCGCATCCGACAGACGCTTCAGCACCACCGCACCACAACCCTCACCACGCACGTAGCCGTTCGCTGACTCATCAAACGTCTTGCATCTGGCATCCGCACACAACATGCGAGCTCTACATAAGGCGAAACCAACGTGAGGTGTAAGCATCAGGTTCACGCCGGCCACAACGGCCATGTCACAACGACCACGCTTCAGGTTGTGCGATGCCGTGTCCAACGCCACCAAAGATGACGAGCAGGCTGTGTCGATACTGACGCTCGGTCCCTTCAACCCCAGCACATATGATACCCTATTGGCGAGAATGGATGGAGAAGCACCAGTTCCTGTGTACACTCCTGCGATATCTGTTATAACTCTCATCCAATCGTAGCAACAGTTACCGACAAACACGCCCACAGACGATCCAGCGAGCGTTTCCTTGCTGTACCCAGTCATGTCAAGAGCTGCATATCCCACCTCGAGCAACAGCCGCTGCTGCGGATCCATGCTCACTGCCTCGATTGCGGAGATGCCGAAGAAAGCCGCGTCAAACAGCTCCACATCGTTAATGAAGCCTCCGTGCCGCACATAGCTTTTGTTCTCCGCGTCCGGGTTCGGGTCGTAGACCTTGTCCACGTCCCATCGACTTGCTGGTACTTCCACAATGCCGTCCCGACCCTCCAAGAGCATCTCCCAGAACGCCGCAGGGCTATCGCTACCGCCCGGTAGTCGACAAGCCATGCCGACCACCGCCAGCCCTTCAGAAGACGCCCCCTCCGACAAGAACACTCGCTGTATTCCACCTCGTCCACCTTGTGACGGCATGATCTCCTCCAGCAGGTACGCCGCCACTCCGTTCACCGTCGGGTAGTCCAAAAACAGGGTCGCCGACAGCTGCATCCCGCTCAATCGAGACGACAGCGTATTCCGCAGCTCCACCTGAGCCAGTGAGTCCAGCCCCGACTCCATCAACGGCGCGTCTCCGTCCAACTCGCCGTTACCAGACACCTCCTTGGCTGTCTCCAGCACCAGGTTGCGAAGGTACTCGACTCGACCCGTAGCCGGGATAGAGCGCAATAACTCCGCTGCACCCATTGCACCCGACGAGGCACCGCCCGCCGACACATCCGACCGCGCAACACGCGAGAAGAACGGAGGCAAGCGTCCGCCTGACCGGGCCGCGAATTTCGACCAAGACACCGGCAACACCGCCGCTTGGCCAATCCCGCCCTCCTGTGACATGAGGCTGCTCAGCGCAGACACGCCCATCTCATTCGTGATGCCACTTATGCCCTGCCCTTCCAAACGCTTCACTGTGTCCTTCTCCGTTGCCATGCCCGCCGACGCCCACGGGCCCCACTGTACGCTCAAAGCCGGCAGACCCCGTCCACGACGGAAGTGCGCCAGCCCGTCCAATGCAGCGTTCGCAGACGCGTAGTTCGACTGACCAGGCGATCCCATCAGCGACGAGATGGACGAGAACAACACAAAAAAGTCCAACGACACGTCCAGCTCCTCAGCCAATGCATGCAAGTGCCATGCCCCGTCCACCTTGGACGAGAACACACGCTCAAACTTCTCCACCGTCTGATTCTCCACCGTTGCATCATCCAGCACGCCAGCAGAGTGGATCACCCCGCGCACCGGTGGCAGCATCTGACCCACGGTCTTGAACATCTGGCGAACGGACTCCCGCTTCGACACGTCGCATTTTAGCACCTCCACACGGGCCTTGGACCTGCGCAGCTTTTCTACCGCAGCCTCAGCCGCCGCACCCGACGCCCCGCTGCGCGACAGCAACACCACATTCTCGGCGCCCTCCTCGATCAAACGCTCGGCAAAGACCATACCCAGCGCACCCAGCCCGCCCGTAATCACGTACGTAGCTTCAGGGACCACGCCCATACTGCCCGGGGCAGAAATCGAAGCCTTGCTCGCCACCAAGCGTGGCACATACAGCCGGGACCCGCGCACCGCCACCTCCACCTCATTGTCCGGTATCGACATGGAGCCGTCCAGCAGGCGGCACACATCGTCCACCATACCCTCGTCGCTGGCTCCCACGTCCACGTGGTGCACACCCAACTCGACGTGCTCGATGCCAAGCGTCTTAACAAATCCCGACACCCACGATTGACGCGTGCTTGCTTCCGACGAAATGCTCTCCTTGTCCACGGGCAAAACCCCCGCGCTCACAAACCACAACGATGACGGGAGCACCTTGCCTTCGCTTGGGGACAATGCACCCTTCACCAAGGCCAAGCTTCGCTTGATCATCATGTCCTCCTTGCCCGGCAGTGACACCACCGTCGACCACGTCTCCAACGCAATCAAGGCCGCCAAGTGCACCGGGCTCGTCAGGTCCGCGCGATACAACCGCACATTCTCATGCGACGAGTCCATGATCTCCAGGCCCTCGCACGCCCCGTGCTCTACCAGCGTCAGAGACGACAGCACCGTCGCCTTCTCAATCAGCTGTTTGAGCGAGACCTCAGTTACGCCCAGCACCAGCACGGCCTTGGCCTTCGAGCCAGCCATGCTTGCCACTTCCTCCCAGGTCACCTCAAACAACAACTCATCGGATACCTTCTCCGAAGGGACAGACCAGGGAAAGGACTGCCGATTGAATATCGCCTCCGGTCGCTGCATGATTGCGCCAACTTGTGTCAGCCCATCCTTCTCCACAACTTCAGCTTCTTCTACCACCACGTGCGCGTTCGTGCCGCCAAAGCCGAACGAGCTCAGCCCCGCCACGATGCGACCCGAGACTCCCGTCCACTTACCCAAAGCTGTACGCTCCTGTGGAAAGATCAGCGGGAAGCCCTCCACGTTGATGTGCGGATTCAACTTCTTCAGGTGCAGATTCGGCGGTGCCTCCCGGTGCAGCAGCACTAGGATCGTCTTGAGCAACCCCGCTATGCCAGCGCCCGCCTCCAAGTGGCCAATGTTGGTTTTCACCGCACCCAAGACCAGCGGTCGGTCCTCCTTTCGCCCCGACCCGTACACAGCCTTCAAGGCACCGACTTCGATCGGATCCCCGAGCGACGTGCCCGTCCCGTGAGCCTCCACGTACTCCACGTCCAGCGGCGATACCTGCGCTTCTTGTAGAGCCGTGCTTATCACCTCCTCCTGCGACGGCCCGTTAGGTGCCGTCAGACTCGCGCTGCGGCCGTCTTGGTTCACCGCGCTTCCCTTTACCACTGCCAGCACGCGGTTTTGTGCCGCCGTCGCATCCGACAGACGCTTCAGCACCACCGCACCACAACCCTCACCACGCACGTAGCCGTTCGCTGACTCATCAAACGTCTTGCATCTGGCATCCGCACACAACATGCGAGCTCTACATAAGGCGAAACCAACGTGAGGTGTAAGCATCAGGTTCACGCCGGCCACAACGGCCATGTCACAACGACCACGCTTCAGGTTGTGCGATGCCGTGTCCAACGCCACCAAAGATGACGAGCAGGCTGTGTCGATACTGATGCTCGGGCCCTTCAAGCCAAGCGAGTACGAGACGCGGTTTGCGGCGATTGATAAAGAAGTACCAGTTCCTGTGTAAACACTCGCACGATCTCCTAACATTTTTATCCAATCATACGATCCGATACCGACAAACACGCCCACAGACGATCCAGCGAGCGTTTCCTTGCTGTACCCAGTCATGTCAAGAGCTGCATATCCCACCTCGAGCAACAGCCGCTGCTGCGGATCCATGCTCACTGCCTCGATTGCGGAGATGCCGAAGAAAGCCGCGTCAAACAGCTCCACATCGTTAATGAAGCCTCCGTGCCGCACATAGCTTTTGTTCTCCGCGTCCGGGTTCGGGTCGTAGACCTTGTCCACGTCCCATCGACTTGCTGGTACTTCCACAATGCCGTCCCGACCCTCCAAGAGCATCTCCCAGAACGCCGCAGGGCTATCGCTACCGCCCGGTAGTCGACAAGCCATGCCGACCACCGCCAGCCCTTCAGAAGACGCCCCCTCCGACAAGAACACTCGCTGTATTCCACCTCGTCCACCTTGTGACGGCATGATCTCCTCCAGCAGGTACGCCGCCACTCCGTTCACCGTCGGGTAGTCCAAAAACAGGGTCGCCGACAGCTGCATCCCGCTCAATCGAGACGACAGCGTATTCCGCAGCTCCACCTGAGCCAGTGAGTCCAGCCCCGACTCCATCAACGGCGCGTCTCCGTCCAACTCGCCGTTACCAGACACCTCCTTGGCTGTCTCCAGCACCAGGTTGCGAAGGTACTCGACTCGACCCGTAGCCGGGATAGAGCGCAATAACTCCGCTGCACCCATTGCACCCGACGAGGCACCGCCCGCCGACACATCCGACCGCGCAACACGCGAGAAGAACGGAGGCAAGCGTCCGCCTGACCGGGCCGCGAATTTCGACCAAGACACCGGCAACACCGCCGCTTGGCCAATCCCGCCCTCCTGTGACATGAGGCTGCTCAGCGCAGACACGCCCATCTCATTCGTGATGCCACTTATGCCCTGCCCTTCCAAACGCTTCACTGTGTCCTTCTCCGTTGCCATGCCCGCCGACGCCCACGGGCCCCACTGTACGCTCAAAGCCGGCAGACCCCGTCCACGACGGAAGTGCGCCAGCCCGTCCAGTGCAGCGTTCGCAGACGCGTAGTTCGACTGACCAGGCGATCCCATCAGCGACGAGATGGACGAGAACAACACAAAAAAGTCCAACGACACGTCCAGCTCCTCAGCCAATGCATGCAAGTGCCATGCCCCGTCCACCTTGGACGAGAACACACGCTCAAACTTCTCCACCGTCTGATTCTCCACCGTTGCATCATCCAGCACGCCAGCAGAGTGGATCACCCCGCGCACCGGTGGCAGCATCTGACCCACGGTCTTGAACATCTGGCGAACGGACTCCCGCTTCGACACGTCGCATTTTAGCACCTCCACACGGGCCTTGGACCTGCGCAGCTTTTCTACCGCAGCCTCAGCCGCCGCACCCGACGCCCCGCTGCGCGACAGCAACACCACATTCTCGGCGCCCTCCTCGATCAAACGCTCGGCAAAGACCATACCCAGCGCACCCAGCCCGCCCGTAATCACGTACGTAGCTTCAGGGACCACGCCCATACTGCCCCTTCCGTTGAGAGCTACCTCGCTCAGCACGAGGCGTGAGACGAAAGTTCGGCCATCACGAATAGATACCTCGACTTCATCGATGGAGAGGGAAGGAGGGGAGGAAAGAAGCTGCCTTATCGTCATACTGACTGGCTGATGTTGGACATCAGCAGAGAGGTCGATTTGGTGCGCGAATAGATCAACGTGCTCCAATCGAAGTGTTTTCACAAAGCCCGATACCCACGCCTGTCGTGCCCCTTTCTCTGTCACGAATTCACCACAGGGCTGGGCACCACATGTTATTATTAAAAATTGGCGTGGGCGCTTATTTACATCACACAGCAATATCGCTTGCGCTATTCTCAGAACGCGTCGTCTAACTACGTTTTCGCCTCCTTCACCTTGGGCATGCAAAGCGCCCGCGAATATGACAGTGCCCCAGCATCTATTTTCTAGTAATTGTACGATCTGATGGCCGTCCTCGAAGTCAGCTTCCATGCTTATACCTTCAGATAATGGGGCTCGAGCGGCCGCCTCTTTATGTCTAATCCACACGGATGTATCTCCATCCGAGAAAGTCCTTCCATCGCTATCCGGGACATCCAGTATAAGAGCAGGCTCATCTACAGTACCCCAAGCTCCGACAGGACTTATCTCTTCCGACATTGGCGACCATTCCACTTCAAAGAGGACACTTTCCGTTTCCTTTTTGGCCTCCCGATCCTTCCACTTAAATTTTTGGCGACCGGAAAATAACTCCCGGCATGTCGAACCGCCGACGGTATCCGATAGTAGACTTTGTCTTTGCGACGCAGTCGACAGCTTAGCGAGAGCATGCTTGATATTGTCGCCTGTCCCTTTCCTCTTCAATGAGTGCAACCACAAGCAAGACGAAGCATCGTCAACACACTGCCGCCCCACGCCATTAAGCACAGGTTCCGGGCCAATTTCGACGAAAATCTTCACATTGCTCTTCTGTAAAGCACGCATGCCATCGTAGAACCGCACCCCTTGCATCATGTGGCAGGCCCAATACTCTCCCGTCGTCAGGTCTCCCTCGCTTGCGTAGGCACCCGTTACGTTTGAGACAATGGGAATAGAAGGCGATGAGAGCTGGATGCTGCTAGCAAGAGCCCTCAACGCTGGAGCAGCATCCGCCATCATGGGAGAGTGGAAAGCATGAGAAACCTGGAGCTCAGTTGCTGCGACATTCAAATGCTTGATGAGCGCTTCCCCCAAGGCCCGCGGCCCTGCCAATACGACGCTCTGAGGGGCGTTGACGGCGGCTATCGACAAATTGTGCCAGCCCGCCTCTACCCCATTCTGTAAAAGCATCTCATCCAAAGCCATCTGTACATCATTTTCTCGGGCATGCAAAGCAAACATGGTCCCGTCCAACGTCGGCAATGACTGCATCAAAAGCCCCCGCTCAGTAATGAACCGCAGACCATCTGCCAATGAAAACACACCTGCAACACAAGCAGCGGCAAACTCCCCCGCACTGTGACCCATGACAACATCTGGCACCACACCCTTCTCTTTCCAGAGCGCAGTCAACGCCATCTCGATCGCAAATAAGGCGGGCTGAGAATAGCATGTCTCATGAATATTTTTCACTCCAACACCTTCGTCCTTCGGGTATAGCAGCTCGATCAATGAGAAGGGCCAGACTGTTTTCAAGAAGTCGTCACACTCGTTGATCACTGCGCGGAAGACAGGCTCTGACTCATACAAGGACTTCCCCATGCCCACGTACTGGGAACCTTGACCTGTGAAAAGAAAGGCAACAGGAACTTTCGCCTGGTCCGTGGGGAAGTCTGCTATTCTCAAGACGTCTTTCCCAGCGCTCTCCTTTGTGGGCTTCCAACCCTGCACCACTAGGTGCGAATTGGTGCCACCAAAACCAAAGGAACTGATGCCAGCTATAGCCCTTTCCTCTTGCGCTTTGTTCAACGGAATGTTCTCCGTGGGAAAAACGAAGGGGCATGCGCCCAGGTTGATGCTAGGGTTGAGGGTTTGAAAGTGGAGATTGCTAGGCACCAGCCGGTGTTGTACTACCAGCACGGCCTTGATGAAGCCCACAATGCCGGCAGCCCCCTCCAGATGGCCGATGTTGGTCTTGACAGAGCCGACATACAATGGGTGCGTTGGATCCCGGCCAGGTCCAAACACAGCCTTGAGGGCACCCACTTCGATAGGGTCGCCCAGCGGCGTCCCTGTCCCGTGCGCTTCGATGTAGTCCACGGCCGAGGGATTGAGGCTCCCCTCGCTCAAGGCGCGGAGAATGACTTCTTGCTGGGACGGTCCGTTGGGTGCCGTGAGACTTGCACTGCGGCCATCTTGATTCACTGCCGTGCCCCGCAACAAAGCTAGGATCAAGTTACCGTCACGCTCTGCGTCCGCCAAACGCTTCAGCACAACCGCCCCGCAACCTTCACCGCGGACGTACCCGTTTGCAGCCGCGTCGAACGTTTTGCATCGTCCATCCACTGCGAGCATCCTCCCCTGGCAAACGGCAACATACGTGTCGGGTAGCAGGATGAGATTGACTCCGGCGGCAAGCACCACAGAGCATTGCATGCTTTGCAAGGACCTGGCGGCCAGATGCACTGCGACAGATGAGGAAGAGCAGGCAGTGTCGACACTCATGCTGGGGCCTTTCAAACCCAACGCAAACGACACACGGTTCGAAATGACGCATTGCGATGCGCCCGTGGCTGTGTACGGTCCTACTTTGGAGGGCTTGAGGCGGCTGAAATCAGTGCTACACACACCCACAAAGACGCCCGCATCTTGTCCTAAGAGCGTTCGCTGTGTGTAACCGGCGTCTACAAAGGCGCAATAGGACGTCTCGAGAAGCACCCGCTGCTGTGGGTCCATGGCCAACGCCTCGGGCTCCGAAATCCTAAAAAATGCGGCGTCGAAACTCTCAATGTCGTCCAAAAAGGCACCCGCGCGTGTATACATGGTGCCAGGGTGCTCCGGGTTCGGATGATAGTATCCGTCCACGTCCCAACGGTCCTTTGGGATCTCGGTGACGGTGTCAGTGCCAGCGAGGAGCATGCCCCAGAATGCTCGCGCGCCGTCCACACCTCCTGGTGTCCGGCATCCCATGCCGACTACCGCTAATGGCTGATATCTAGTGACGTTGCCTCCCTCCATGCCCCTTCCGAGGCTGCTAGCATCAGTCCCAGATCCTGCCTGGCCGCCAGCACTGACGCCAAATATTTCGTGCATGATGTAGCCAGCAATCTGACGGATGCTGGGGTAATCAAAAATGATTGTGTCTGGGAGGTCAAAGCCCCCCAATTTTGTTGACAGCTTTTCCCGAAATTCGATGGCCATGATGGACTCGAGACCCAAGTCCATCAGGGGCATGTCAATCTCTACATGGGGCAAACCCGTCACCCCCAGCGCCGTTTCCAAGACCAAGCGCTGCAATTTGTTCTCGATACTATCCAAAAGCTGCGCTCGGAGCTGTTCCTCCTGTGAGCGTT
Organism: Nannochloropsis oceanica; assembly: GCA_004519485.1. NCBI lineage: Eukaryota > Eustigmatophyceae > Eustigmatales > Monodopsidaceae > Nannochloropsis > Nannochloropsis oceanica. Next base: position 580,460 of record CP038117.1, read on the forward strand.
CTAGCACCCCATCTATTTGATGTAGAGGAGAAGATGCAGTTTCACCCAAGGCCAGCCTGGGAGAGACTGTCGCCTCGATGATGTCCAATGTCTCTTGCCCCGTGGGCTCCTCCGTTACAGTCCCCTGCCATCCATCGTTGTTTCCAAGCACCACCTCGGAGACCACCCGCAGTTGCCCTTGCTGGAGGGCGTCCCGGGTAGCCCGGCGTCGGATCTTCCCCGACGTCGTCTTCGGGATCGACCTGTCCTGAATAGCCACAATCCGGTGCATGCGAACGCCACAGTCGCTCACCACGGCACGAAAGATCTTGTCCATCTGCTCCCGCATAAACTCCTTTGAACTCGTGCCGCTCTTGACCTCTCGCCATTCAAAGACGATTTCCACCTGCTCGTCCTCTATGCCCGGGATGGAAGAGGCAAAGGCGGCCAAGCAGCCAGGCCGTACATTCTCGGAGGCTTTCTCCACTACCAACTCGATGTCCTGGGGGTAATAATTCTTGCCTCTCAAAATGATCAGGTCTTTGATACGCCCACAAATGAAGAGATGGCCGTTTTGTAGGAACCCCATATCCCCCGTACGTGTGTAGACGCCGTTACCGAACACCGGCGGCCTGTCCGGCGTGGACATGCGCGCTTGAAACGTCTCTTGCGTGGCTTCCTCTCGGCCCCAATACCCCACGGCGCAAGATGGGCTCGACAGCCATATCTCGCCCTGGTGCCCGTCCTGAATCTCGGCCAGTGAGTCTGGCTCTACGATACGCACATCCACACGAAAGTCCGCGCCACATGCCACCAAATTGCCGCCTGCAGCCTCGCTGCACAGCACCACCTCGGTGCAGTACGAGACCGCCACAGTGTGCTCTGCGAGGCCGTAGGCAGGCCCGACCCAATTGCGCCGCAGCCCATGGTCGGCAAATGTGGAAGAGAAAGCTGAGATATGCTCGGGATTCACCGGCTCCCCTCCTAGCTGGATAAACTGCAGGGCACTCAGATCCAAAGGCTCCTGCTTCCCGCGCTGGCTTTTCCATCGGCGTGCCGTGAGCCCCAGGGCGAAGTTGGGGGCCGTGCTAAAATGGGCCCCAACCTTGGACATGGTTTTGATCCAGATGAGCGGGTTTTTTACAAAGGTCATGGGCGACATGTGGTACATGCGAAAGCCCCCCACAAAGGGCATGATCAAGCCCACGATAAGTCCCATGTCGTGATATTGCGGGAGCCAGCTCACGCCCACGGGCGACTCGATGTCCTCTGCCGTGCGGGTGCGGTTACAGAATACGTCCCGACGAAGGGAAAAAAGGATGAGGTCGTTGACATTATGGTCAAGGTTCCCGAAGGTTATCATCACGCCTTTCGGATCGCCCGTGGACCCGCTCGTATACTGCAAGAAGGCCACGTCGTCAGAGCACAGGTTGGGTTCGTCGTGGAAGGTCCCGGTGCCGGCAAGGATGGCCTCGGTGGACTCCCACTTCATGCCCCGGGGCCACTTAGCGGTGGATAATACGTTGAGCTGCGAGGCCTTTCGGAACCAGTTGACGGTATTGTCAGTAAGGCAAAGCTTGGCGCCGGCGCTGTCAACAATCAGCTCAAGCTTTTCGAGAGACATTTTCAGTTTGGTGGGATTGGGGGGATAAACAGGTACGGCCACCACGCCCAGCCGCAGGCAAGCCAAAAATGCCACGAAGAACTCCAGGCCGAAACCGTAACATAAGATAACGCGCTCTCCTTTGTTTAAACCATACTTGCCGAACAGGTAGTGAGAGATGGCGCCCGAGCGGTCCCAAATATACTCGTACGAGTAGTCAATGGTCTCATTTTTCTCTCCAATCCACGTGGAAAAGACCTGGGCCCCTTTCTTACTGACCATCGCCTGCGCATCTTGGAGCAGTCGCACCGAATCCTGCCAGAAATCAGGATGGGTGTGGATGAGGACATGTATAGACACAGATTTGAGTCACCGCAAAGCTAAAATGATTTTTGATACCCAGCCGCGACACCGAAGAGAAGCGACCAGGATAACACCCTGACACTACAACAGAGACTGACATACCTTTCCGCATGGAGTGCACGTGCAATGTGAGTCAGAGATATCGACAAGTGCATGAGAAAAAAAAATCGGACTCAGCAGTATATGACGAACAAGCACATTCACTCTATAAAGCCTACACAAAAAAGTATTCCGACTATCCATCCCAACACACTTCTACGCAATGTGACCTCTCAGACAGAATGGTTGCTCCCCGAAGGAAAAAGAGCAGAAAGCTTACCAATTGGCGAGCCGGCACGAGGTGTTGCTGTTGCTGCTTAAGGCCTGTGCCACCGGAGCCGGTCCCTGTCCCGTCCTTTCCCTTGCGCCAGAACATGGTCTGTAGGTCACTTCTCCTCCTGCCACACTCCTGTCCTGGTTTTCTTTCTCCTTTCCTCTCGTTAAATGCTATTGCAACAAAATCATGCTCCACAAACTCTGTCCCCCCCCCTTATCCTTCTCCCTTCCCTTGGCTTCGACGGGAGGGGGGCCAAAGGGTGTAGGCGCGGTTTCGGGGTGCTGTGGTTGTGGTGGTGATGTGGAGGGAGAGCCAATTCATGGCCAAATTTAGTCGTGGGCCTGGCCACCATCGTGAGAAGCTGATCTCTGGCGTTTGAACGCGAGTGCTGCTGCATGGGCTGAGTCAACAACTGCCAATTCTTGGGTGGACAAGCGGCATCAAACTAAGCGCCTCAAGATTACCATTTCGCATGTCTTCGTGTGTAAATTGCGAGTTGCAATGGACTGGGCTTGGATTGAAGTCAACGCCGCCCATGTGGTTGTGCACATTTCTGGGCGAGTCTTCTCGAGTTTTCGAGCGAGAGCGAGCGAAAGGGGACAGATCGTGATGATAAAGAAACCAGGTTTTGACAGACACAACCACAATCCACTCACACATAAACACCCGATAACCGACACATCACAGCAAGCAAGTAAGCATGGCGGAACTTTTGGACACGGACCCGCAGCCGTTGGTGTACTGGGATCGCAAGCAGTTCACGAACTTCCAGGACCAGGTAAGCTTTTGCGGGGAGCCATTGGACGTAAGTGCGCGGTGCCTTTCGACAACCTCCTTTGCCCTGACCAGTCAGACCAAAGCATTCCCAGCTTGGAAGAGTATTATTTTCCTCTGCAGTCGACAAGCGCCGTAACGGAGCCCGTCGGTCATGCTTGAGGAGGCAGACAGACGGACACGACCGAGAAACTTTCCGTCAAGGCCGCCGCGGATGCTCACACACCAATAACATGCACATGTGCACAGATCAATTCATTACGGGGTACCAAGGTAGTATACATTGGAAATCTCAGCTTTCAAACTACTGAGCCCCAGATCCATCAGGCTTTCTCCAAGGTACGAACTGCGTTTTGTTAGCTGAAACTATCACTCTCACTACTCTTACGCCGTTATCCCAAACCCCTATTGGGGTCAAATAGGTTGGTTCCATCAAGCGCGTCATCATGGGCCTCAACCGATTTACCAAGGAGCCCTGCGGCTTTTGCTTTGTCGAGTGCGTTATGGGTTTGAGGAAGGATGAGTTGGAGATGGCCGGGAGTAAGGTGTCTGCTGCAATTCCAATTTCCAGCACTCTCACTCCCGCATAATGTATTTAGCTCTGACCTTTACCCCATGTCTATTTAAACATTTCATACCTACACTTGGTCATGTTTTTGCGCAGGTACTTTGAACATCAGTGCGCGCTGGACGCCGTTGCCTTTTTGCACGGTACCACCTTAGACGAGCGCATCGTTCGCGTGGAGCTGGACTGGGGCTACCACCCGTCCAGACGGTACGGTCGCGGGGAAAGCGGTGGTCAGGTGCGCGATGAAAAGCGCTTGGACTACGACGAAGGCCGTGGTGGCTATGGGCGGGCGGCCATGTATCAATCGATGTCTGATCCCCTTGCCGAGGCACCCATTCCTCCATCCATAGGTAAGGTTGGAGCACAGAAAGCGGTGGGATGACAGCTATCACAACACACCATTCAAATGTTCTGTATTACATACATACAGTTTCTGGGAGACGGCCGCAGCGGCCTGGAGTGCCATAATATTTTGCATTGGGTGCGTCGGCTGTGTGCGGGGGTGGTGTACAAATCGAGAAAGGAAATTCAAAAGAAAACAAAAACAGAATATTGCGAAAAGGTGTTTCCTTCATGTCGTTTTGGCTTTAATCTACCTTCTTAGTAGTGTCCGTGTGGTGCGGGCGTCCTGCGCGGCGGTTGCTGGGGGTGAAAAGGGGCGCAGGGTGTGTGAGCACTGATATACGCTTCCAACTGTTCACTGATATACATTTCCAACTGTTCTGTTCGTCGCGAGCGATGTCGCTCAAGAATAGCCAGACTCTACAAGCGCATAAAGCTATTACTTGCACTATAGCATGGTCAGATGTCCACCTCACTCACATTGAGACATGATGCATGACAGGCCTCTTGGTCGCTCTTCAACGGCTCGTGTGAAGCCTACAACGTATGCCCTCGGAGGCATCGAGCCATATGACTGCTATCTGCGAGCTAGAATGTTTGGTGTATCAAGAGCTGCCTTGGGCGAGAGCCAAGTCAGTACGAACCAGCCTCTTGCGCACCCTCGTATGGTTTACTACGGGGCGCCGTACACACTAGTAGTTGTGGCGGCGGCGATCATGCCAAACTTCCAATTCCATCGATGTTGTCAGATGTCATTATTCCTCCCTCTCCACATTAATTATCCTCTCTCCAACTTCCCAACAGTACAAGTCCACGGAGAGAAACGAGCAAATCGGTCATGGGGAACAAACCGTCTCTCGAAGGTGAGTCTACCCTCGAGATATGTGCAGCCTGGGATTTCTCTCTATGACATGACCAATTATGACTCTCCTCCTACTTTTTCCACCTTTCCCTCCACTTCCTGCCTGTGTATTCAGACCACCTGGTCAACCTGCGGCTGACAAGCAAGCAAATGGTGCGGGGTTCGAAGAAATGTGAGTCAAGCGAAAAGGAGGCTAAAAGTAAGCTGAAGAAGGCCATCGAGGCCCGTAACACGGAAGGGGCCCGCGTCTATGCACAGGTACTACTCCTCGTTCTCCACCTCTACCATTCTCGCGACGATCTTCACTTTGACGCACTTTAAAAAAAATTGCCCATCACAGAACGCTATTCGGGAGAAGACGCAGGCCTTAAATTACTTGAGGCTGTCCTCCAGAATAGATGCGGTGGCGGCGCGCTTGGAAAGCGCAATACGAATGAAGCAGGTAACGGGTGCCATGGCAGGCATTGTCACGGGCATGGATACGGCGCTCAAAGATATGGACGTTGAGAAGGTAGGTACCGCGTGTGGATTAAAATAGCTAGTCCGGCGCATGAAAATTTTAGACATCTTTGCCGGGGCATACACTCATGATGATGTCCTCATCTCTTTCTTGCCCCACCCACACATCCCTGTCCTTTCAGTTGGCCAAGATCATGGACCAGTTTGAGAAGCAATTCGAAGACACGGACGTTCGCACGGGATATTTGGAGGGTGCCATCGCCAGTACCACCGCCAGTTCCACGCCCCAGGAGATGGTCGACAATCTGATTCAGGAGACGGCCGACGCCCACAACCTCGAGCTGGGCACCATGCTGGACGACGCAGGCATGGTTGGCAACAAGCTGCCAGCTGTGGAAGCGCCTGCCGCGAATGACTTGGAGCAACGCTTTGCTGCTCTTCGGAAGTAGGCACTGAAGGGTGCACGCATCGTAGGGGTGTAGAGAAATGGTTGTTTTAGGTTGGGAGTAATAGGCCTCGATGTCTAGAGGAAATAAACAATATACGTAGACGATATACGATATACGCCTTTTCAAAAAATGCACGAACAAAATTACATCACGGCGGGACTTATGATGGGGCACGTTTTGTGTGAGCCTCCCGGGATGGTTTTTCTTGCTTCGTTTTTGGTAAATGATGTTTAATGCGTCATGCTTGGTTTCGATGGTGGTGGGAAGGGATCCCAGAAAAAAAGAGAAAGCTAGAGAGAAGAGCCATCGGCGACGCAAGACGTTTGATTGTGCTTGCAGGCGGAGTTTTCCCACGACAACCAACAATGGATGCATTGATTCTGGCTGTTGCATTATAGTATTAAATCCTGTACGAGTACTATATGTGGAGGAAAAGATCGCATGAAACTATCAAATTACTGCAAAAGTAAGTCCGTGGTTGACATAAAATCGTATCGATCGATCAACTTGCTACCGATCAACCTCCAAAAACAGGTTGGGAAACCTTTTCAAAGCCCATTTCAAGTCAGCGAAAAAATATGACGAAATGAATGGAAAGAAAGGATGTGTCCCTATAGCAAGAATGCTCCTATAAAGATGAGAAAAGCCCTCATCCTCCATCCCATTTGACTGCTCTTGTTCGCCTTTTTCTCTCCTTTTCTTTCCCAACTCCGATCAAAGATCACGCCACCAGTCAGATCGCACAAAATCCACCTACTCAGAGTTATGTCGTGGCTATGCAGAAATTCGTTATTTTTATTGTGTGGGTGCTGAGAAAACAGAACAGAGCTCGTTGACTGCCTAAGCTCCAACGATCCGGACGTCTCGGGATGCTCTTCCGTAGAATTCAACATGTGACCGCCCGCAAAAACAAGAGAGGCCGCACGAATACACGAAGACTTCGAAGGAGAAACAAAACACATTCAGTAGAAGCGAATCATAATCTTTAGGGAAATAGAGCGACTGCGAATACAAGTCCATCCATATGTTTTCCCATGCTGAGCGTCTCGGCAATATTTGGAAATAGTGGTCGGCAATACCGCAAAATCCACCCAAAACAAAACGCCGCCACGCTCAAACTCTCTTTTAATTCCCTTTCGCCACCACATCAGACATTTCCCAGCCACCAAAACCCTTGACGTTGGCGCCGTGAGGTCGTTGTTTGCACTTCGCCGCCGCCGCCGCCTGCATTGCCACGATTGCGCGCAGCGGTCTTTCTTTCTCCAAGGCCCGGTCAAACTTCCCAATACATTACGCACGACTGCTAGCTGCCGACCACCACCCCCGTCTACACGGCCCGAAATCACCGCGCGAGCTTCATGGCCGACGCGGAACATGTCGCAGATGTGTTGCCTCATCATGACAAAGAGGCTGGCGATGTGGGCATGGGGACCTTTGTCCTCGCGCTCACCTTGGGTATCGCCTGTCGGGCTTGGTTGTCGAAATGGACTCGTCTACCCTACACGTGTTTGGTGCTGCTTCTAGGCCTGCTGTACGGTTTTGTCCTCTACACTGAGGTGGCCAGGACGGGACCGGACCTGATTAGCCTCTCGGCCGACCTGTGGATCAATATTTCCCCCGAGGCGATTCTGACCGTTATTCTGCCCGTCCTCATTTTTGGCTCCTCCTTTGCCTGTGACCTCCACCTTTTCCTTCAGCTGAAAGGACCTATTCTCACACTCGCAGGACCCGCGGTTCTCATCAACACAGCAATCTTGGGAGTCAGCGTCAAGTACGTCTTGCCCTATGGGTGGGACTGGCCGACCTCCTTTATGGTCGCCTCCATCCTTGCCGCCACGGACCCAGTCGCCGTGGTGGCCATTCTTAAGGAGCTGGGAGTGGCAGAATCCCTCTCGACATTAATTGACGGGGAATCATTACTGAACGATGGTGTAGCGATAGTTCTTTACTCCATCTTTTCTCACCTAGTGGTCCACGAAGAAAGCTTTTCCCCCATGGGCACATTTGAGGAGGCCTTGGTGCTGTGCCTGGGCGGTCCTGCGATTGGAGTGGGTGTGGGTATTGCAGCCTCAACTTTCTTAGGCTTCTTAATTAATGACCCAGCCTCGGAGATAACTGTCACTATTGTTGCCGGCTACGGCTCGTACTTACTCGCTGAGCTTGCCGAGGCGTCTGGGGTCCTTTCCATGGTTGCTGCTGGCTTGTACCTCTCCTATCATGGTCTGGGACGTATTTCAGCGCGTGTTACAGAGAGCCTGCATTCGTTTTGGGAGATGGCGGAATGGATCGCGAACACCTTGATATTTTTCTTGAGTGGACTCATCATGGCGGAGAGGGCCTTGGTGTCTGCCACCGTGCACGGCGTCGATTGGGCCTACCTCCTGCTCGTTTACGTTATTTTGAACATAACGAGGGCGTTTGGCGTTTTGATTTGCTTCCCTGTACTCGTGCGAGGTCCATATGGAATATCTTTGCGACAAGCCGTGCTGTTGTCGTGGGGTGGATTGCGAGGAGCTGTTTCGCTCACGTTGTCCATCGCCGTCAGTCAAGTCGAGGGCATTCCCGAGGAGACGCGGGCACGCATTTCTTTTCTGATCGCAGGCATCGTCTTGTTGACTATTCTCATCAATGGGACGACTTGTAAGCCCTTACTGAACCGTTTAGGCCTCAACAATCCTAGTGAAGCGGAGCGGGAGTTGTTCATCCGCGCGACCAATATGGTGGAAGGTGGATTGGAAAAAGCCCTCCGGGAGCTGAAGCGCGATAAGTACCTGGGAGACGCCGACTGGAACATCGTATTTCGCTACCTTCCTGTGCCCACCGCCCAAGTTTATTGGCACCGGGTGCAGGCAGGGCATCTCAAGCTGAATGAGGAAGAGTTGGCCCTGATTGGCGCCTACGTCCAGGGAGGGGTGGAGGATCGAATGCTGACAAACAAGATGAGTGCACAAGAAGCAGCCGGCCTAGGCATACCAGCAGCACCCATGCCACTGGAACGGCTATCTCCAGCCGTAACATGGATGACCTCCCTGGGTCGATGGTTACAGGGGGGGCACTGGTCCCTCATCCCGGGCAGCAAGTACGAGGAACTTCCTCCTCGGCTGAGGAATAGGTGGCGCCGTTACACCCTCGAAAACAACGATTTGGGAGGGGTGCTCCATGGCGACAAGCTCATGGTCATTCGTGAGGCCACGTACGAGCGTTTGATTAATCCCTTGGTGCTGCCCGAGGAAAATTGGGAAGACGATAAGGAGGAAGTGGTGGTTGATGGGGGCACAGGAAAGGCCATACACGTGCACGAGCTCAACGTTTCGGCGATGATGGATGATTATGAGCAGGAGGGCAGTGGAGATTTTAAGAGGAAAAAAAAGCTGCTGCGAACGAATACCACCGCGGTACCCACCTCCCAGATGCTGGCGGCTTCGCCGGCCTTTGTCGTCCCACCTGTGCCTCGTGCCAAGAGCTTCACTGTGGCCGTCACTGCCAATCAACCACGCCTGCACACGGGTCCTATGACGACCACACCTGCTCTGGGCCCTATCATCACTGAAGGAGAGGAGGAGGAGTGTGAAGATGACGTAGTGGTAGAATGTGGCAAAGCCAGCGGGACAAAAGTTGAGGAAAATGGCGACCATGCACTTTCCTTTGCTCAGTCCTTGGCCGAGGCCCGCCTTCGACTCATGACCATACTCAAGCATGTCTATTGGGGTTCTTTTCAGTCCGGCCTTCTGTCGCCGACTGGGATCCGTGCCTTTGACAGCAACATGGCCTTGCTGGTGCTGACCCCACATAAGGAGTTGGATGAGTGGACGGCACTCGAAACTCGTGTGCTCTTGGCTTTGCGTACAATGCAGGAGAACCAACGCTGGCGCCGTCTTCCTCTGGTGGGGAAACTTGTACAGACCATGTTATTTAACCGCCTGGCATTTTTTTTTGAACTGGCCATGGTGTTTATAGAGGCACACAGCAACGTAGACCTTGAAGGGCTCTTTGGCGTCGGGCCGATGGCCCGTCAGCTTGCGCGTGAAGTGGATGCAGAGGTGTTGCGGGCCAAGGCTGCCCTCAAAGAATTTCTCCCCGTATTTCCCGATATTATCAACAGTGTCAAGACCGAGATCGCTGCGCGTTTCCTGCTGAACAAGTACCGCTCACTTCTCGAGCATGCAGTGGAGTCAGGATCGTTAGAACAGAAGGAGTTCGACACGGGTATTAAGGCCGTGGATGCCTCCATGGTCAAGCTGTACGATCACACCCACAATGAGATTGCTGCTCCCCGCCCGGTTCTGCTCAACAACCTCTCCTTCCTCCATTTCCTCAGCCAGGATGAAAAGCTCCGGTTTTTCGGAACAAAGTCAACTCTTTGTCGTGATGTATATGTCCGGAGCGAGACAACGTTTATGAACAAGGGCACCACTGACCTGAAGGGCTGGTATGTCATCGTTCGAGGCTCAGTTTTGTCGGGGTACGGCGACAGTGGTGAGGAGGGAGGAGAGGCCATGGTGGAGGAAGAGGAGAGCATTCTGCAAAATGGCGCAATCTTGGGCTTCATAGAGGCCCTTCTTCAATCCCCTACTCAACCCGTGCCGCACTCCTACACCGCGGCTTCATTTGTCCACCTCCTGTATTTTGACCGGGCAGCCATTTTGCAGGAAGCTGAACGGCATCCAGCGTTGGCACGCTCCCTGTGGTGGGTGCTGGCCGCCTTTGAGCTTCGACGCAATGAGGAGTTGGGCCTTCAGAGTTGCAGCATGAATCAACTCGGGACTCTGCTAGCGGATGAAAAGTTGCTGTATGTGCCTATGCATGGGAACGTGAGTGGAGTTGGAGGGACCACGACAAAACGAGGAGGAGGAGGAGGCCGAAATAGTATGAGTGGAAGAGGCAGTGGGGAAAAAGACGAGCTCACACACAGTGCCAGCAACAGCAACGTGGGTCTCAAAATTTTCAAGAGCGGCAGCCTGGGTGCGACATTGCGCTCGGCCATATCCTCCTCCTCAAACGCGATGGCTCAAGAAGGCCAGTCTGAGGGAGGAGAAGAGCTGGAGATTAAGCAGACCCATTCAGGGTTACACTTTATGGGTAGCTCTGGAGGTGGACACCAAGTCCTGAATTCGGACGGCAACTGCCACCTGGTACTGTTGACTGGGAGGCTCGAGAGTGCGGGGGAGGAGGGAGAAGAGAGCGTGGTACAGCATTCGTATGTGGCTCCGCCGGTGCGTGTGATACCGTTCTTGACAGAGGGTAATTGGTGGTTAAGTCGAGGCACGGTGGGGTTTTATTTGAACGAAGATCATTGTCAAGCGTTGGTTCAGCCACCGGATTCCCAAGCAGGACAGTCAGGTGGTGGTGTGGCTGTCTCCTTTACTCCCATGCTGTATCGTTTTACGAGTATGGTAGGGCCAAAGGCGTTCAAATCTGCGCCGGGGGGGAGTGGCCCACTGCTTATTTATCCCATGGCCATGAGGGAGGCTTCACAAAACCAAGCATGCCTGCCACAACCCGCTAGAAAAGTGGCGCATGGGGCTCGTAAATTACCTCGTGGAGTGGGCGGCGTGACGTGGGGATGCAAGGAGGGCGAGAAAGAGGAGGAAGAGGAGGAGGAGGACGACGACGACGAGGAGGCGGAGGAAGAAGAAAAAGAGGCAGAGGAGGAAGAGGAGGAGGAAGAGGAAAAGGAGGAAAGTGATGGCTCAGATGAGGCGGCGGTGGGCGCTATGTTGCGACAGCGGATGAGCCAGAAAGTGGCGTCGCGCCGATGGCTGTAAGCTTGGAGAGTGAAGGGGGAGGAAACAAGAGGCCATGGCAGAAACCTATATCATGGTACCTCCACTGGTACCTTCTTCACTCCCAAATTCATCAATCTGCTGTATTTGAGACCAAGAACGACAATGAGTCATGTGTAAAAAGAAAATACCTTTGCGATACGAGGAGCAAGAATATCAAAAATATCGAATAAGGCAGGAAGGCAGTCGAGGTAATACTGCGATACTTCACACCCTTTCAAACGACAGCGACTGGATGGAAGAGCATGAATTATATAGAAAAGGGACGGAGGCTGTCAGAATATCGGATTCCATTATTTATTTTGGGTTGAATTTGGGATAGAGTTTTTTTGGTGTGCATGTCAGTCTGGTGTGAATAAATGAACGGGTTGCAGGAAGGAGGCGAGGATGATTTAAAGGAAAAATAAAAGAGTAAAAAACTTATGCGAAGCAATCAGACAATACCCATGAAAACGTGAATGGTGGTTACTTCTCATTAAAGCTGACAGTGCAGAACGTCAGTCAGGCACTATTGATGTGGTTGTGAAAATATACGCTTACAAGTGTTTGGAGAAGAAATAGTGAATGTGACAGGCCAAGACGTCTTTACTAATTGGGTTTCATTTTCAATTGACACTATGCGTGCTCCTCTTTAGACCTTACACACTGAAGAAAACAAGTTGCAGAGCGTACAGTCGTCGCAGGGCGGCCACCACGTCTGTCTCATCAAATCCTTCGTCATCATCGTCGGTACCTTCCTGCAAAACGTCCAGCACTGCTTCTACAACCTCTGCTAAAGGAGTTAGCCCATCCACCAGCTGCAACACCACTAGGTCCAAATCCCCTCCAATCATCTCGATCCATTGCGGCGTGCCATTATCGCTGCCACGGGCAATACGAACACTCCGCGAGATGCCCGTTTCCGCGTCACAGACCACTTCCTCCAACAGCACACCCTCTGCCTTACGGACTATGCACAAGGCCGGGTCCACGTTTGCCATGTCTAGTGGGAAGGGACGACACCGAATCAGAAAACAACCCATAGAAAGCAACTCAATCCCACCGTTAGTGGCCAGGAATGAGCGCAAAGCATCAACGGGGCTTTCCACTATGGGCTCTCCCGGGAGTGTGTTGAAGCTTGTATTGAGCACCATGGGTACACCGGTGAGCGCGCTAAAAGCATAAATCAATCGGTAGTACCATGCATCATCCTTCTCCCGCACTGTTTGCAGACGCGCACTGCCGTCTACGTGACATATTGCGGGGACTTGGGACCGGCGAGAGGGAAGGACGGGAAATGTGAGCGACATGTAAGGCGATTGAATAGTTGTGTCCGACCGGGTGACATCAAACCAGTCGGGGACAGTCTCGGCCAAAACCGACGGGGCAAATGGCCGAAATGCCTCCCGCCCTTTGACTCCGTTTAGAAAGGCGTGTATCGAGGCGGAACGCGGGTCTGCTAGCAACGATCGATGCCCGAGCGCCCTCGGGCCGCACTCGCTCCGGCCTTGAAACCACGCCACAACCTTTCCGTCCGCCAAAGTCTGGGCGGTCGCCTCCACGACTTCGTCAATATCTCGCTTGCGCTCAACAATGAGATACGGTGCCCACGCAGATAAGGCGCTCTCCATCTCCTCAACACTATACGCTTTACCCTGGTACGGCGAAAGAGGGCCGTATCTCCGGGCCAAGGGTGCGTTCCTTACCGTGTCGCTATGTATTCGACAATGATATCGGCAAGAATATCAGATTCATATTTTAGGCATCATCTGACCGCCCGAATTTCCTCATTGCTTACCTGTGACCCGAGGATGACACGGAGGATGTCCCTATCGCCCCAGCGGCAGCGAATCCCCAGAGTGCACAGCCTATCGAGATACCTTCGTCACCCGGATAAGGAGGGATGAAGACCTGCTCGAAACCCAATTCTCGGATAATACGGCCATTGAGGACGCTGTTCTGAGCAACGCCGCCACACACGCACAAATTCTGGGCCCCAGTCGCCTGCTTTAGTCCGTGGATCCAGGGCAGCGCCACATTCTCCAGATCCTCCTGCACGCGACGCGCAAGGTGCGCGTAGCTGTTAGTTTTTAGACGGTCATCTTCTCGCCATTCATTTGGGCGGGGTAGATTACACAACACGTCCCAGTGAATCCGAAACGTGTCAGCCGACAAGTCGCCCTCCATCAGTCGGGGCAGGCGTTCGGCTTCAGCAGCATCACCGAAGCTCGCCAACCCCATCACCTTCCCGCAGGCATTCCAATCACCAAAGATGTGGCTGGAGAGCCTCGAATAGACGGCACCCATGGACTCCATGTTTTCGAATCCATGGTTGTACAGCTCTGGGGGGCTGAAGGAAATGAATGGCAGAGAGAACGCCGGGGGTATAGGAAAAAGGGATGGGAATGTTAGAATCAAACAATGGAATGATTGCCGGGTGGTGCGCACACATGATTACCTCATTTCGCGAGTATAGCGCTTGAAGACGAGCTGGAGAGATGCTCCGTCAAAATAGTAGGCACTCTCCGCCTCGCGGTAATCATACAGCGGGTCCAAGACGGCCGGTACTTGGACGAACGCCTTGTGGCGTGTTAGTGCCAAGTCATGCGTGAAGCCGATATCACCATCCCTCAGTGCCCGAGCCATGGCCTTGTGCTTTTCCCCCATCCCATCCATCACCACAATGAGTCCTTGCTGGAATGGCGCCTGGGGAAAAACAGACCAGGCGTGCGCGAGATGGTGGCTCAGCTCGTGCCGCCCACTGGAATCCAAGTGAGGGAATAGGGATACCTCGTCCAGGTAACTGGGCGGATAATGGTCGAGCGCACATGCCCAAGGGAGGTGCCTTTCAAAAGGTGCGATCCGCCAGTGATGGTTTTGCTGTACCACCAGTTTCACGTCTGCCAACTCGTGCTGGATAGATGCAAGAGCAAACTCCACAAGGTCGGCCGCGTCCCCCGCAGCGTGCTTCCGACGCACTACACGTTCCTTTTCTGCCATGAATAGTAGGTCTCCGGTATTGGCAGACACAATCGCACACGATACATCCTGGAGCAATAAAGCAATTTTTGGGGTAAGGGGGCCAGGGTCTGTAAGTGGTTGAAGCAACGGAACGGAGACATACATATCTCTATGGAAGCTGCCTCACGGTGGCGAGGGGGAGCAGGTTAAATCATGTGCCTGCTGAGTACCAGTCGAGTGATCCTACTGTTCGTAACATTTTGGCCGTTTAAACCACGCAATACAAGAGGTCCCGCGCACGTGGGGGCTTCATTTTTATGTTTTAATGAAGGGGGCGGGCCGACTAAATTCCGGAAACCGTACTACTTACGTGAGAGTACTTGTTGACGCCAACAATGAGCGGGCTTTTTCTCAAGGGTGCCGACGACGGCTGTAGTAATGCCCCCTCCGTCGTCGTCATCATGCTCAGTCTCGCAGGCGCTTGGCGGTGGCGGGACGCCAGGCTGATGCTGATTTGCCCACCCATCATGTAGCGGAAATGGCAGAAGCCTGGGCATGTTTGTCGAACCATGACGGTAGTACCTCCAATTTCAGTCTGCGACAATATCCATACGAGGAGAAGCCCTGCTTGGGTCCTGTTTTTGATCAAGGCAAGCATACCAGCCCAAGAGACTTGCTAGTCCGTCGGTCTTGTGGAGAGGAGAGAGGGCGAAAAAGGCAGGCAGGCAAACGGTATGCGAGGGAAAAAGTCAGACTCGGTGAAGACTCAGGAACGAATATATATTTGCGGCCCCTTGCTCTATGCAGCTGTGGTGTGTATGTACTGTGGTAAAAGAAGATGAAGAGGAACGCAGTCTGAGAGAGTTGAAGCTCAGGAGGCTTTCGTGTTGAGGCGATAATGCCCACCCAGCCATCAAACGATGCACACAGACGATATGATCCATTCAAAAACATACGCTTCACACAGGCGGGCTTCATTCCAGATAGACAAACTCCACTAGAAGGAAACCCGCTCGCAATCAACCTCCCCACTCGTCGCATCATACAATGAGACTGGAGCTCACATCTTTGCTTTGGTGAATCTGAGGCACACACAGGAAGCGCGCAAAGTAAGTGAGGTTGCGGAAGAGTAGCTTCTAGGAAAGGCCACGTATAGGCAGCATGACAAATTGTCAGACTATGTGCTTCGGCGGCATCCTGTCAAATCTCTCTGCCTCCCTCCCAGTCTTCCTTCCGGTTGTGCAGGCAGCAAGTACCCCCCATGGCACGCCGGGTCAGCGCCGACGAGCTGGTGGCATGTCAGGGACGGCAACATAATATCCGAAACGTGTGCATTTTGGCGCATGTAGACCACGGAAAGACCACGTAAGTCTTCCTCCGCGACCATCCTGTCACCTCTCCGCCCTCTCACACGTTACTCACATCATTCCTCGATACTTACCTTATGATTAATTTTTCTGCAGTCTTTCGGACAGTTTGGTTAGTTCGAATGGTATTATCTCTGCGAAGCTTGCCGGGAAATTGCGCTTCCTCGATTCGACGTGAGTATTCATACATTTGTGTGGAGAGGGAAAGTCACTCCACCCAGCTTATTTGTATTGCCATATCTCTTAATGCCCGTCTCACCCCTTTCAGTGAAGAAGAGCAGCAACGTGGAATCACCATGAAATCAAGTGCTATCTCGCTACTACATACCAAAGAGATACGTCAACGTCCAGGCTCTACGCCGCCGACGGTGGCGGACCCGGCGCCACAAGAGAGTCCAGGTGAGAAAGTGAATATTTAAACGACATGTTCTCCTTTAGTGATACAAATGGCATAATTTGAAGTAAAACTGACAAATTTTGTTGAAAAAATACGCTACTTTTATCTTGGGGTAGTGGCAGCATCACCACCACCACCACCACTCGCGTCAACACCAATGGCAGCGCAGAGAGCCGCCCCAAGCATGCCCTCCTCCGTCAGCCTCCCGCCTTCGTCGTCACAGGACTTTCTCATCAATTTGATCGACTCACCGGGCCACATCGACTTTTCTAGTGATGTGTCGACAGCAACTCGCTTGTCTGATGGGGCGATTGTGGTCGTGGACGTGTTGGAGGGAGTCTGTACGCAGGTACGTAGGGCAGCTGGGATTGGAAAATGGTGTGGTAGATGGGCTCATGCATGCATTTCTCTGTGGGCCATCATCTTATTCGTCTTCTTACTCTCCCCACTCCCCGTTACAGACTCATGCGGTGCTGCGTCAGGCATGGAGCGAGGGAATGAAGCCTTGTCTGGTTTTAAACAAGGTAAAGTCCGTCATGTATATCAGAGCCACCACCGCTTCTGTACCGGTGGATTCGTGCACCATAGCTCATGTCATACTTTCCGAATCTTTATATCACACACGGCTATGTAGCTCGATAGACTTATCCTAGAGGTTCGCTTGACCCCCCTGGAGGCATACTGGCATCTGCAACGCGTGCTTGAGCAGGTGAACGCCATCAGCTCCTCTCTAATCACCAGCGAGACCTTCAAGCTTGATGAGACGGAGACCTTCACTGCCAACTGGGAAAAGGTAGGAGAAGTACGAAGACCCGACGAGAAAATGATTAGTGATAGGGTATTTTAATAGCACCCAATGAGAGGTCTCATCATCACTCCCTCTTCCCTCTTCTCTTATCTATCCTCCTCCCTGCCATCCCTACCGAAGGAGTGGCTATTTGCACCAGAGCGGGGTAATGTGGTCTTTGCCAGCTCTTTGTATTGCTGGGCCTTCAGCATCCTCACCTTTGCTCGCATCTGGATGCGTAAGTTGGGCTTGAAGCCGGGGCAGCTGGTTCGACACCTGTGGGGGGACTTTGTCCTCAACGTCAAGACGCTGGCCGTCAGCCGCTACACGCCCGAGAGCAAGGCAAAGCCCATGTTCGTGGCCATGATTTTGGACCCAATTTGGCAGATTTATGAAGCGACCGTGCTCGGAAAAGATCTGCAGAAGGTTGGAAAGATGGTCAAGCGTTTGGATTTGGTAAGCGCCTTTTTCGGGGGCAAGATGGAGAAAGGCAGGCGTGCAACCCTGTGCAGACAGGACCGGATTATTTATTACATTTTGGCTTATTTCCTCACCTTCCATATCTCACACTTATAGGAAGTGCCAGCTCGCGAACTTAATCCAAAGGACCTTCGTGGCACTGCCTCTGCTATCTTTCGACGTTGGCTTCCTCTCGCCCAAGCTGTGCTGGACATGGTCGTGGACACTGTCCCCGACCCCGTCCAAGCGCAGTACCGTAGGATTGGAGCCCTGTGGCCGCCCATTCAAATGCCGGACGCAGCTTTCTCCGATGAAGAGAAAAGCGGCAGGGACGAAAGAGAAACAGACGCGGCGCGCGGGAAGGCGATGGAGCGAGTGCGAAAGTGCGTCGCCCAGTGCTCTGTCCTAGATGACGCCCCAGTCGTAGCGTTCGTCTCAAAAGTGGTGCCGGTGCGCGCGGTCGAGTTAGGCGAGTGGTGTGTCTCTTCCGCATATTCCGGAGGCGATCGTGACGGGGACGTATTCGTGGCATTTGCCCGTGTTTTTAGCGGCATCCTGCGACCAGACTCCGACTTGTTCGTCCTTGGGCCCAAGTACCATCCCCAGAGGAAGACCACGAGAAGCCACGTCCGGGCTCTTTCAGGAGAAGGAACTCTTGGACTCTTCATGATGATGGGCACGTCCATGCTCCCCGTCCCCTTTGTGCCTGCGGGCAATTTGGTGGCCATTGCAGGGTTGGAGGGCCTTGTTGTCAAGTCGGCAACCTTATCCTCGACACTTGCGTGCCCAGCCCTCCGCGCCATGACTTTGCAGGTACATGATTTCATTATTCCATTTCAGCTGGGATGTGACAGTGCACGTCTCAAAGCAACAAAGTGATGAGCCATCTTATTGCACGCGCATCCATGTACTTACACAGGCTAAGCCGATTGTACGGGTGGCCGTGGAAGTAGTCCGGCAAGGAGACCTGGAGGCGCTCGAGAGAGGGCTTGCCAAGCTCTACCAGGCCGATCCGGCTGTCGAGATCAGTGTACAAGAGAACGGGGAGCATGTTATTACTGCACTTGGCGAGCTTCACCTAGAACAGTGTCTTAAGGTTGGTGGTGCTCGCAACTGAAGGTGAAGGAGAACACGCAGTTGTGGTCTCGTTCTCAATTTTTACATCCACCATCCAGGACCTTCGGGATCGCTACTCTCGCGTGGAAATACAGGCATCGATGCCTCTTGTAGCTTTCCGCGAGAGTGTGGCCTTTGAGAGAATGGCTCCTGAGCAGATAGATTGTCCTCCTCAATTGTCTTTGCCGCCCTGGTCAGAAGAAGAAGGTACGGGAGGGGGAAGATTGGCGCGTCCTGAATGTGAGTCCCTTTTTTGCTAAAGCTTCCCACCAACAAACGCATAACAGGAGTCGCAACGTCAAGTGGGGGTGTATGTAAAATCATAACCTCTTCTGGCGATTGCCGTTTGACAATCCGCTGCCTGGCTATGCCCGCCCCTTTGGCACAATTAATCGACACAGAACCATTCGAAGTAAGTGTGCGTGGCTAGTATTGCGAAAGATAAAGGTCCTTATACGACATAAATAATTCATGACACTTTCCCGCACAATCTTATCAATAAGATGCGCAAGGTGGTGCTCCGAATGAGACACGGAAAGGTAGCGCAAGAAAGCACAGTGGACGACGACGACGACGACGACGTCCCAGCGGCGATGCGACGGATGTCTGTGGTCAACAAGGAATGCGGTGACTTTGTGGACGACAGACGGATTTTCCGGCAGAAGCTCGAGGACTGCCTCAGACAGGAGCGGGAAGGAAAGAGAAATGATGAAACTCACGAACCAATTGAAGTAAACGAGAGATGGACTGGGCTTAGTGCTGAGATGGATGCCATCCTGGCTTTTGGCCCCCGAAATGTGGGACCCAACATGCTTTGGAAGGCGCCGGATTTTGTTTTCAGTGTCTTATGGGCAGCAGGCGGTGGTTCGGAGGAAACCGAAAGTGATGTTGGCCTTGTGGATGCGGGGAAACTTAATGAGTGGAAGAAATCCTTTGCGTGGCCAACCTTGGAGAACAGCATTCTTGTTGGCTTCCAG